>JAGPOW010001296.1:82163509-82184809 GCA_030014935.1 Caiman crocodilus | reverse complement strand
CCAGCCCCAGCAAGCTGCCTTACTAGCACTGTGTCCCTGGCTGTGCCACTCACATTGTTAATTAAGGCACTAGCAGCACAGCCAGGAACTGGCAGCGAGCAGCATGGGCAGCACAGTATGGGACTGGCACCAGCGAGTGGTGCGTGCATGAATCCGGCCCAACTGCTGCATGTGGAACACGCCCTGGGTACTGCTTAGGGGGCTGGTCTGGCAAAGTGGCAACACCCGGGGCCAGACTATAGGGCTCCATGGGCCACACGTTTGACACCCCAGGGCTAGAGGAAGAGGCTCGGAAGCAATCAAGCAGATTTCTAAGGGGGTATATAAACAGTGCTTTTTTTCTCCACCTAACTGTATGGTATATAAAAATAAGATTTTTCTGGTTCTTTTATATTCCAAGAGTGAAAATATAAGATAACTGCCCCTTTTTTGTGATGTGCAACTACTGTTTTAAATTTAGAGATTTAATGAAATCATAAGACAACTGAAACAATTGTGGAATTAATCACATATAGATCACATGACACATTGTTTGAACAATTACTTAAGCATGTTACTATGTATTTTATTTGTTCTTGCAGAACAGCTCACTGAAAAAATCAGTGCCAATGACAGACTACATGAGAGCCACAGAATGAACCACCTTTAATCCCTTTGCAGCTGGCTGGCTTCTTTGGGAGGTCTGGTTTGATAACCTGTCCCCAGCATGAACAATTTATAAGTGCAAAGAAAGGAAGGGACAGAGAGCAGTGTAGTCCTCCCTGACTGGCCAGCATAAATTCACATTGAAGCAGTTACCAGTTCAATAGTTAGTAGCAGAGCCCAAAATTAATTTTAGTGAATAGCTTTGTGATTTACTGAAATGTAGGTGAGCTCACTGTACATACTGTATTTTGAATGATACTACACTTTTGATATGTAAACAGTTTTTCATTTTGAGATTGCACCATGTACACCTCCTAAAACTGGGTTAAAAGAACTATTAAGAAAACAAAAATTATATTCCCCAAGAGAGCAAAAAAGATTTTACTGCTGTTCAAATGTGTCAAGATTTGTCTTTTGTGGATTGTTACTTAATGATTATTCTTCCAAGCCAAAGGCTATAAAGCATCCTAGCTATTAAAATGGACAAAACAGAAGCCTTTCCACTCTTTGCCTGTACACATAAATATCAGGATGCCCTTAGTCAATGTTTTCATTCATTTATGCAGGAAAAAATGGATTGCTGCTCTCCCAGTTTATGGCACCCACTCACATTGCCTTTCCACTTATGATTTCATATGTACCTCACTGCACTCAATTTGAGACACTCACACATACTCATCCTCACCTAACTACTATGTGGTCACTTGAAAATATCTGTTTATTTATGGAAAATGTTGTGCAGGCATGATGTGCCTTCACATTTATTTTTTAAATAAATACTGATCCTGAAATAGAATCCGCAGAAGCATTCCAGGACTACTGCCCTTAATGTTCTTCAAACTGTAAAAGAGGAAATACTTCTACTTTTTTCTTGTTTTTTTAAAAAAGCCAAGTACTTCCAGGCTGAATTTTTAAATTAGTCTATTTATACTGTGGTAGCACATAGGAGCCTCAGCCACACATCAAGAACCCCTTGTGCTAGATGAAGAGAACAAACCCTGTCCACACATCAAAATGCTTACATTCAATAAGCCCTCTCTTATATTTATTTATATAATTATCTAATCAACTTCTAGCAAGAATATTCAGGACTCGTTGGATCTTTGCCCATCATAACTGCCAGCAAGAATGAGGCAATCTGAGTGTATCCGTCTAAAGCAGTTCCCTGAGAAAACAATTTTGGGATCCCCCAACCTCTTCCCATCTAGCCCTGAAGAGGATGAAGGAGTTTCTAACTTCTGCCATTTTTTGAGCCACCTCAAGGTGACCTAGCATAAGCCCCAAGTTGAAGGCTTGTATTCTATAAAGCTTTTATTGTCTGGATCACCCTGGACTCACTTAAGACTCCCATCTGCCTTCTCAATCAGGAGGATTATAATTTTGGTGTTGGTCTCTATTGGACCAGGTAAATGAGGTCATAAAAGCTAAGTAAGTTAAGGACTGCCCAGGTGGAAGGGGGTAGCTATGATGAAAACTCAGAGAGAAGAGCTGGACCATCTGAAACTTGCTGTCTCTGGAAACTCATGATCAATGAACTGCCTGCCTCCAGAAGGCATCTCTGCCTGCCTCTGGATGATACTTGTAAGTAAGCTACTTGAGATCTAACTAGATATATAGCATGCAGTAACTCATATACATGATCAAAGGCTACCCCAGCCACCCTGTTTGCTCAATAGTATTTCTCTGATACTACTCAACTTTGTACCCTATTCTGACCCTACTCCTTGTAACCAATAAAGTTCTCCTTTGTGCCTAGCATGGGAGACTTATTGGGAGTGGATCTAGATTATGCTTTGGGGTCCCCTTGGTTCAGCTGACTAAGGCAGACCATTACTTGGGCCTCTGACTGAGGGGAAGCAACCCAAGTTCTTAAATTGAATTAAGTACCCTTGAGGGCTACTAGGCCTGTGTTTCCCAGGGGTCACCGTGCCAGGATCAAGGCCATCCCTGGGTGGTGGCAGCAATACCCCCAGGCTAGCGGATGTGCTCCAGGAAGGGGGTCGGCCAGACATGAGGCAACCCTAGGGAGGCACTTGGAGCCTGGAAGGTGGTCGGGTGCAGTGAGGTGGGTGTCGGTCCAGACGATAGCACCTCTCTTTAGACAGAGTGCTAAGCTCTTCCATGGAAAGGTTTTGAATTCTGTTTTCATTGATCTTTAAGTATATCAAAGCTTCAGCAGAACACGTCACTGATGAAATAACACTCTCATATACTGCATCCCAGAAATCCGTGGAGAGTTGACTAGTCATATAGTACTGGCTTTGCAATAGAAAACATGGCCAATAGCATCAGTTCTGGGAAGAAAAACAAACAAACAAAACTGCCCAGGTTGTCAAGAACAGCACTTTAATCATTGTTAGCTAAAACAATTAAAGCAGCTAAGGCGTAGGAACTCCCATTTTCAAAAGCAACTTAAGATACGGACAAATTAAAAAATATATAGTTAGTTAATAAACAAAGTGCCATATATCAGAAGCCCCACAGCAAAATGTCCATGTCTTGCCTAGAGAAAGTGAACATTAGCCATGATAGCTCTATTTCATTGAGAGAAGTTACTACTCTCAATGTAGTAAGCTTTCACTTACAGGGCACATCTACTTATGCACTTTATTGCCAAGTTGACTAATTAGCTCCACAGTAAAGCATCACCATCTACATAAATTCTAGTATTAGGACACAGTAGATTAACTGCATTGTAGTATAGCACTATCAAGAACAGCACTATCTTAGAGTGCAGTTACTTACTGTGCTTAAGCACACATGTCGATGGGTACCACCTGGCTGGGGCATGAGGGTACAAAAGTGCAGAGGCTGCCAGCCACCTAGCGCCACACTTTAGTACCCTTGTACCCTAGCCAGGCTCTCCACCACCCGATGCCTGAATGCTCTAGAGCCCAGAGCTGACCGCCCAAGCCCTCTGCCAGCCTGGAGCTGCTCTTCTGCAGCTGAAACTGCTGCAGTCCTGGTTGCATTGCCTGCACTTGCAGACACTGAGCCCAGGAGCTGCTGACTCCAGTGCCAACTGAACCAGAGTTTACTGAGGCTCACTAATTGTACAAGTAGATGCACCTGCTATGAGATATGAGTAGTTACTAGCAGAGTAACCAATGTGCAGCATGTCCTGACCTTTATTGGAATTTGTTTATTCAGAAACTTAAGTGCCCAAAGGCATGGATAAGTGTCATTTACTTAGTCTATATCTAAATTGAAATGTGACTGTGCATCTGAAAGTGATGTAGATATATATACCCAAACTGTTTCTCAGCTAGCTTGGGCACCACTTTGTGGGGTTTTGCAGCCTCTGCTGCCATGCACTCATACTTGCAAGCTAAAGATTATGTACCCACACTACTATCAGTACCCACTTACAAGCTAAAGCTTATGTACATCTGCATAGACTACAAAAAAAAAAAAAAACACCAAGAAATCATTGCACAACAAGATTGCATTAGTAATCAGTTTAAAAAGGAAAAGAAAACTTGTCAATTCAATAACAGTGAATTACATTACACTAGTAGCATGAAAACCAATGAGGATGAGCACAAGAAAAGAATGTCACAAACTGTCAAGGTGGCAACTAACATTAAGCAGCTTCAAATGTTGCAATCATTGAAAACAGACAACTTAAAAGTCTGATATTTAAGACACATATTTCTTCTACCTTAACCTATTGATACAAAAGCTGGAGATCCCCAGAAGTGTAGACCGTTATCTAAACACTGCTAAAAACAAATATCAGATGTTAGATGGGGAAAAAAAATCCCCAATAACTACCATTTATCATAGTTTTTAACAATCCCTCTTTGCTGACGGTTATCAAAATCTAGGAAAACTCTAGGTTGTATGTTAAGCAAAGCCACAGGTAGGCACACACTGGGCACTTGGAGGAATATGCAGAAAGGATGGAGTGAAAGAATCCCTCCAGCAAACCAGTCAAAGATAAAAATCTGATGGAACTCAACACTGAGAACAGACAAAAAGGAGGAGGAGTTATTTTGTGCTCTGAGAAATATCATGGAAAAGATTTAGACACTGTCAACCAGAGGGTGGCCTGATCTATGCAAGAAATACATGCCCAAATTCACAGCTCATTTGAAGGGGCATATCATCATACATGGAAATGGGGATCAATCTGATTAATGATGGAGAGGAGAAGATTTAGAAGGATCCTTAAGTTACTGTAGTAAGTTGTACTGAAGAGCAAATACAAAACGACACAGTTACCAAGTAGAAATGCCAAGAACAGTTGAAATAAATCCACCCCTCATTTCTGCCTTCTTTCTGCTGCTTTAGTATATGCTTATCACCATCCTTTAGTTATACGGCAGTAACATGTGAAGGTTACAACCTGGCAGGGTTCCACCTGGGCTAGTCACTATACAAACACAGAACAAATGATAATCCCAGATAAAAACAATTTATTTTGATTTTCTTCTACATAACAGGCCTTAGACTCCATTGCAATGAAGAACACAGAGAAAAAACACACATGCCTGCATACACACAGAGAATAACTGGCTAAAAATAGTAGTAATTTTTTTTAATTTCAAAAGCTGATAGATCTCAATGAGCACAGTCCTCTTTGAGCTGGAAATGGAGGACTTCTGAGAGAACTGACGAAAAGGCCTTTTGAAGAGCCTGATCTATATACAGGCGTCGTACAGCTGAGCCCAACTAATGCACTGCTTCTTCCAGTAAAGTGCAGGATTTATGGTTTTTTTAGTTTAAATGTCTGTAGGCAGCGAAAGACATGAAGACTTTTCTTTGTGTATTCTGCACTCAGAAAAGTTTCCAATGCCTGTGGAAGACCAAGTCTATGCAGAATACTCTTTCACCAGACTGAAATTAAAAAAAATATATTTGTTCCATATGCTGCCTCAAATTGGAAAAAGATAGTTTTAGAGAAAAATGGATCCACTTGAGTTGTGATTCTCCTTTTAGGAGAGAATGGTAATGCAGTTGAAACAGTGAAGTCAGTAAGGTCTTCTAGGTTCTGTTGCCAACACCAACAGATTCACCACAGACAATTCACATCTCCAAGCTTACCCTTTGCCAACAAAGAGAGACAATAAATATTTATCGCACAGGATTTGCGGAAGCTTAATTTATACTATTATTATGTTTAATTTAGCAGTACTAGACATGGACCAGAACCTTTCTGTGCTAGGCACTGTACATATTCACAGACCAAGAGAGCTTAGTCAGGGGTATAGACATACATATAAAGGATTTCGAATTCCACTTTAAAAAAATGTTTTTAAATCGATATGCTCCAGTAGAGTAAAGGTGTACAAATGCCTGCCAACTAAAAGTGCCCCTGGGATGTACTTCAGATTATGATCCCTGTTTTCTCCAGTTATTTTCTTCCCTATTCGTTTGCGTTATAATGCTGCAGCAGCCGTCTGCTCAGTTTTTATAGTACTTTAAAGTTAAGGGGCTATAAACATTATGTCGATATGTGCCCTAAGTAATGGTAATGCTTTTAGATCATTTCCAAAGAGTTATACAAGTTGGTAGAACAGAAATTAACTTTCAGCTTTAAGAAAAATCATAAGCAACTATAAAGGTTATTTATTATTTTAGACTACAACAACAGTGTTTTTCAACAGCTCACACAAAGAGTGAGTGGAGAATCTAAACTGACAGGTGTGAAGAGACAGGCAAACGCATACCAACAAAACAATCATGGGATGAGTATGCGTTCTATTAATTCCAACTTCTAAGGAGCCATTTCAATGCCTCTCTTCTTAACTGTATTGACCTCTGACTAGTTGTCCAAAGCACCAGCTTCCACTTCATGATCTTTATGTTCTGTCAGCTCCCCCATTCCCCTTCCTTTTAGTCCCTGCCTCTCTATTTCCCCCACAAGTCCCCCTACTCCTAAGTGCAATAGAAAGACATTAACTAAAAACAGGCAAAAAGAAAATTCAGGGTTGTAAGGAAGGGAAGCCCCACCTGGTCCCAAGACCGTGGCAAACTTTACATTTAATCCTGAGGACACTCTGGAGGCTCTTCCTCCAAAACACGCTTATTCCAAATATTAGAAGGAATGCTATTTCTGTAACAGAGAATTTTTTCCATATCCAATAATCAAAGTTGAAACATATAAGAGAGATATACTACTATCATCCTTATGAAGTGCTCAGGCTACAAGGCTTCAAGGTCTCTTCCAACCCTATGATTTTACAGCTGAGACTGAGAGAAACTAAACATAACTTCCAAATTGTTGGCCACAATAAGCATCACGCTACGGCAGCATTTAGCTTATACAGCTACCAAAAAACCCTCTAGTTTGAATCTCGGCAGGTGCAAACTGAACTAAGGGCTGCCCTGCCTGTATGAAGACATGAACTGAGCAGCTCTGTCCAGTGTCCTCCCATTAACCAGAAGACAAAATGATGTACCAAATCCAGTAGAATGAGTGCTGTTTGACAGAATTAAAAGATAGACACTTAATTCTAAAACAAACATACAGAAAGCAGAACAATTAAATAAGACATTAGTGCCTAAACTGCAGCCTAAAATGCGTTTGGTAAAGATCTGACTGAAAGATTCCTTGTGGCACAATGGAATCTTTACTTCTATGAAATAAAGGCCTCCCAGCTTCTGCATTTATTCTAGACGGGACCATCCATTAATCCTACAATGGCTACTTACAAACTTAACTGGTATGACAGTACATGATGTTCTAACAACAAACCGTCATCCCATCCCCCCAGTGTGTGGTTGAGACCATTATCTCCACACCTCTGGGAAGCACCAAATCCTCAGGTTTAGTACTGCCTTCAAAATTGTGTCCAAGCTAATGCCTCCAGTTTTTAATACTATAAAGTTTTAATTTAAGGTACAAGAGAACGAGGCCTAATTATGCAATAAAGCAACTTAAAAAACAACCACCACTACCCCAAGAAATCCAGCAACCACTGCCTACTACGCACATATTTTAAACAGATCAGTCATAAATAAGTTCTGTATCAAGGAAACTAGGCAACATTTACTGCCACAGTAATGAATCACAGAAGAAAAACAGCAGCACTGATTGAATTCTGTTAATGACCTAAAAGGTTTTAGCAAAATGCCCTAAAGTCAATGCCCTTTATAACAGGAATGAAGAAAGCAGGTCATACATACCGAATAGGAGACTATCCTCAGAAATGGTGACCAAAACATCTTGAGGATCACAGCAGGTAACTGGCTAAACACAAACTTCTGGTGTAATCATATGTTGTGAAAATTAGAGGTGCACCAATACATCAGTCCATATCATATCGGCATTGATAAAAGGAAAATTGACAATATTGGGAATAGGCTTTTTTTTTTTTTTTTTTTTTGGCTAAATGTGGCCGATAATGTTACCAATAAATGCTGCATGCATTTGTGCAGCTGCAGCATGCACATGGCCAGGAGTGCAGCATCCACCCTGTAAATCTGTGTGGAGAGAAGAGGTGCGTGGGGCGGAGGGGACAGACTGAGGCTGCGCAGTGAGGGAGGGAGAGGGGCGGGGGATGGAGCAGGCACTGCACAACCGGGGCTGGGCATGAGACGGAGCCATGAGCATTCCGTCTGGGCGCAGTTCCCACCCCCAGGGCAGGAAAGCGAGACGTGTGCCCCCCTGGGATCTACATGGGCTGCCACTGTGGTCTAGGGACAGGGGCAAGGGGAGGGCTCTTCCCCAGGGGATCACTCTTGTCCCACACAGATCCAAGGAGCACATACCCCCATGCCTCCCCCAGGACTGCATGCAGTGGGAGGAACCGCTCCCCCTACAACCTCCTGACAAACCACTCCATCTTGTGCCCCGCCCCAGCTGGGCAGCACCTGCTTCGGCCCCAACCCCAGCTCTATTCCCTCCCTCACCGTGGGGGCCTTGATCTGCACCCTCACGTCCCTTCCTTCCCCTTACCCCTTCCCACCAACAGACTTAACAGCAGGATGGTGCTCTCCAAGCTGCCAGGCTGCATACTGGCAATCAGATCAGTATCAGCAAATATAGTTCATTAATAAATCAGCCATCGGTATCGACCCCAAAAATCTTTATCAATGCATCCCTAGTGGGAATAGAGATTTATGGACACTGGTGTAACTGCTATTAGAATACTATATTTAGTGCTAGTGTCTGAATTTCAGGAAGCATGTTGATAAACTACAGAGGGTTCAGAGAACAGCCAGAAGAATGATTAAAGGGTTGGGAAATATACATTGTAGTAATTGATGCCAGAAAACTCCATCTGTGAAAGGATTAGGTAAGGTTAAGGGACAACTTGATCATAGTCTTAGTACCTACAACAGAAACAGTAACATGGTAACAGAGGGCTCTTTTCACTAATAAAGAAAAGATACAAGATGACAAACTCATTCTATAAATAATTAAATACAGGAAACATTTAGTACACGTTACCATGGATTCTGTACCAGTATACGTTTTAAAAACAGAGTAGATGTTTTTGTAAAGGAAGTGTTCTGATCTAATCGAAGTTAGAGACCTTGGAGCAGGACCTAATCCAGGGGTCTCATGGCCTGTGTTATGCAGAAAATCTGAAAATAACCTCTTTTAGCCTTAAAAACCACAAAGCTTCACATTTCTGTATAGTTTTAGTAGCATTTTTCTCCTTCAAGATTCTGCCACAGTTGATTTTTCTGCACTGAAACACCCACAAAATATTCTAAGTCAAGGCAGAGTCTCACCAAGTAGAGTCAGTGACCACAAACTGAAGGCCATAATTGGAAGCCACAAAGTACTCTAACCACAGAGATGCACAACTGTTCAGCCAATGTGACGAATGGCAGACACACAGAGACATATCTCCTGTTCCTACATATCATCGACAAGAAAATCCAAGAAAAGTTTCCTCAAGCTATCAGGAACCATACGAAACATCTCCTTAAAAAGAGAGGTTGAAGGAACTATGAGCAATCAGAAACCTGACTGGGAAATGGAGAGAGATAACAGATACAGCATTACACAACACAACAACCTGCTGCCTGATCAGCACGGATCCAGCTTTTCTATTTGGCATGGAGAAACATGGATCCTTTAATCAGAAACACCTCCTTTAATCAGAGGTGCTCCTAGCTGGAGCAGGTTTAGCCCACCTGGAGTTCCACATCCTGCTCTGAGCACAGAAATCAGAAGGGGCACATGCTCTCCACTTCCCCCCCCCACCTTGACATGTCACCTATGCCCATACCACCCCTTCCCCACACACCAACACCATTTCCTCACACCATGGGGAGCTGGGGGCAGGAGACAGTAGGTTAGGAGTGAGAGGCACCGGCAAGGCAGGGCGGGGAGGGAGGGACTTGGAAGTGAGGGGCACTGGCATGGGCAGGACACCAGCATACCAGGGCTGCTCAGTGCTGAAGTAGCAGGAGAGGGAAGGGAACAACAGCCACAGCTGGACCTGCATCCTGGTGATGGGCATGGGAAGGGGGCATGGGGTGCTCTGATTTTCCATGTTAAAAAAAAATAAAATAAAATAAAAAAAATCAAATTCTAAAATATACAGGTATTTAGAATTGATTTTATTATAACGATGGAGCAACTAGTAGGCTTCTCAATGGCTTTAAAATTCTAAGAATCAATAAAATATTGTGTTCAACTGACACCTACATATATAGTGGTGTTTCATTTTAATCATGGAAAAACACAGATTCTGCATTTTTTAAAAATCAGAAAACGTGAGTTTGCGTGTATTTATTTATTTTTTTTAAAATCAGAGAATGTGTGACTTTTAAACAGAAGACTAGGATCCCTGCTGATTAGGAAGAGACAATAGTGACATGCATGCACAGCTGATCAAACTCCAAGCAGAATAAATAGTACTGTCCTAGGCCATTCATATTTACATGCAATAGACACTTTCTGATCCACGTACAGTATGTATTACCAATAAAGTATCATGAAACAAAGTGAGAATTACAAACACACGCTTGCACACAAACAAAGCACACGCACATTAATTTTAAGCAATAAAATTGCTTTCAACAGGTTTGGGGATAGGATCGTTCTATTTTGAACAGGAACATTCCTTTTACATAAAGTGTCTCTAGCTACTAAGTATTCATTTCAGAATCTTTGTAGTAAGATCATGATACATCTTAGCTTAAAAAAAAACTAGAATACCAGTCTATATACTGAAGTGTTACACATACACAAATAGTGTCAGAAAACTGCTAATATTAGAGTGGCACCAATATATTGGTTGCATATTGGATTGGCACCAATAAAAAGGAAAATTAACATTATTGGCTTTTTTGGCCAGTATAGTGGATAATGTCACCAATAACTGCTGAGCGCGTGTGCACAGCCACACACATATGCAGCCAGGCAGCTTAGAGAGTAGCGACCTCTCAGTACAACTGTGGGTGGGAGGGAGGCAGACTGAGGCCCCCCCATGGTGAGAGAGGGAGTGGAACAGGGAAAGGGGCTGCCGAGACAAAATAGTAAATGGGACCCTGGGGCTGAGAGTGGGATGGAGTCACCAGCAGCGCATCAACAGGGCACAGGAGGGGTGAGGGGAGGGAGTAGCTCCCTACTGCTGCATACAACCCTGGTGGCGGCACCGGAAGCCACATGCCCTCCCAGATTTGTGCACAGGGCAAAAGTGTGTTGCCCATTGTAGACTGAGGGCCAGAGATGGTACCAGCCTCTTCCCAGTGGGGGAGTTGGGCTTGGGGCAGATGGGAGCAGGGCAGGTGGTGGCACTGGGAGGGGTGGTTATGAAGGGAGGGCGCTAAGGTGGATTTCGGGGTGCCTATAGTCTCCTGCACTGCAGGGGGAACAGGTGACTCATGGAAAAAGGCAGCAGAATTTTGTGCCCTGAGCAGGGGCAGTGCTGGGGTGGGGGAAGAGTTTAGGGGCTATAGCCACCCCAAATTTCATTTTATTTCCCCCACAGCCACTCGTCCCAGTGCTGCCCACCCTGTGCAGCTGAGCCCATCCCACTCCAGCGAGCCCCAAGCCTAGCCCTGGCCCAGCCCCCACACAGAGAAGACTCTGGCACTGTCTCTGGCCCCAAGGCAGCAGTGCGCAGCCTGCCTCTGCCCCACAGAGGGGTGGGGGCACATCCAGGGGGGGTGGGGGCACATGCCCCTCATCCCTCCACTGGGGGTGCACATAGCAGTGGGGATCCAGCCCCCCATCCTCTCCTGCATCCCCTGAATGACACGCCTGAGGCTCTGTCCCACTTCAGGCCTTATGATCCAATTCACCACCCTGGCTGGGCAGTGCCTGTCCGTCCCACTCCCCTCCCTCAATGTGGAGGCCTCGATCTGTCCCCCCCATGCCCCTTCTTTCCCCCACTCACTTACCCAGCAGGGCACTGCTCTCCAAGCCACCCAACTGCATTCCTGTAATTTAGCTATTCGATTGGTATTGGCCGATATGACTGGTTAATAAATCGACTATTTGTATCAGCCAAGAAAACAGTTATCAGAACACTGCTAGCCAATAGAAATTTTAGCCAAATTCTACTCCCATCAAAATGAAGAGAAACATGTCCTTTTACTCAATGCACAACCATCGAGCTCTTTTTTGCATTGAAAACCAAAGTATTGAGGTTGTAGCTGAAAAGCTGGTTCCAGTGAAATTCAGGGTTAAGTAGTATACTATGATGTGCCATCCATCAAGTCATTGCTCAGTGTCTAGGTCAGAGGCAAACTTGTCTGGCTCCATGGGCTAAATAAGTGGCATTGGACTGGTCCTGGGAAAAGATTGGTCCCCTTCCCTTTCCCCCGGCATACATAATCTGGCAGCTGTTCCGGGACACATGCTACGTGCAGTACAGATCTCAGAGTGACTTGAACAAGTGCTACATATGGCACAGTGTGGCAGCCGCATTGCACATGGTGGTCACTTGGGCAACTCTGGAACTATGCTGTGGCACCTGCAAGCTGTGCATGCAGCATGGATCCTGGACTAGCTGAAGTGGACACTGTGTACAGCTGCCAAATCAGGTTTACTTGGGGAAGGTACATACCATCTCCCTTTGTGGGTCTGATCAGACCACCCAGGAATTGCACCAGGGCCAGATGGTGAGGCTCTGCAAAATGGATCCAGCCCGTGCACTGTATGTTCAACATCCCTGGTTTAAGTATTGCAAAGCTGTCTGAACACTTAAGCAAGATGGAACCAAGTACCCCAGTGTAATTTATAGTGATTTTCTATACAGATGTAAAATTAGGGGTGCACTGACAAAGATTTTTTGGGTCAATATGGACAGCCAATTATTAATGGACCATATCAGCTGATACCAATCCAATTGTCGATATGTAGCCCAGCAGTTTGGAGAGCAGCATCCAACTGATAGGTCTGTGGGAAAAAAGGGGTGGAGGGAGGGAAGAAGCATGGCAAGGCATAACAAGGTCCCCATGGTCAGGGAGGAAGTGGGGGTGGGGCTGGGGCAGAGGCAGGCACTCTCCAGCTGGGGTGGGGCAGGGTGCAGGATAGAGCCATGAGCAGTTCATCCAGGAGCATGAGGGGCAGCTCCCACTGCTGGTGCAACCCTGGGGAGGGCAGAGGGGAACGTGCCCCTCACATATGCACGCAGGGTGATGGCTGGCTGCTGCTGCGGACTGGGGTTGGGGTGGGGGGGACTGAGCCAGGGCTGCATGCAGAGCAGGTGGCAGTAGCACTGGGAAGGGGCCTACAGTTACCCCAAAATTCATTGTAGCCTCCCCCAAGCCCTTCTCCCAGTGCTGCCACCACCTGCCCCAGCCCCCACCCCAAGAAGAGCCCAGTACTGCCCTCAACCCCAAGCTGCAACAGCAGCCTGCCTGCGCAGACCTGGGTGCCATGTGCCCCTCTGCACTTCCCCTGGGGTGCAGCAGCAGCAGGAGCTACTTTGTATCGAGTTCTGTCTTATGGCAGTTTCTAGTATCCAAGCTAGCAAAGTTATAGCTAGCTTAGCTACTCCACTACGTGGCTGATTTTTTATCACTAATTAGTACAGATATTGAGCATGTGATACAGTGTAAAGTTTTCTAACATCTACTGTTTATGGATAGGGTTCTTTGCACCTATTACGGTCTTTTTCTTGCCTTGTAAAATTAACTTTATTAACCTGAATAACAGCGTTTCAAAGCCATAATGGACTTCAATACATTTTAAAACCCAATCATTACATAAAGGACAAGAATGGCTCTTTTAGACCTGTTCAGTTTTGCCATTTAACATTAGTCTAGACTGTAAGACTGTAACTATTTAAAACAGAGAGGCATTTTTCAAAAGGTTACTGCGGAAATTTATTACAGTTATATTATCCATTCCCTGACTCCACCCCAAGCAGCTTTCCCCAAAAGACCTACTACCTACTTAAACATCGAATGGTTTCTCTTTCCTACAACCAGCTAATCATCATCTTGGCTACAGAAGCTATAGGGTAGTCAAGTTCAAGGACCATGGCTCTCGAATTTAAAATTCAGAAACAAATTTCTCCTCATTCCCTCTTAGCATGTACTCTTGCTAAGATAAAAACAATGGAAGGGTTTTACTGGGCCTGTGTGAAGCAGCTAATATACACTTCAGATTTGGCTTTGGCCAATTTGGGGGACAGTGATTCAATTCAGTGATCTGAACTGGCTAAATCAAATAGGCCTCATCCTCTGGCCACTCTCCCAGCCCTGTCAATGGCCACACCCAGCCCCAGCATCCCAGCTCTTTAAAAAAGCTCTGCACTCACTGGCAGCAGTGGGGGGGAGGGGATCCCTGCTGTCCCACACAACCCTGTGCTGCCTGGGTGGGGGGCTCTGTCACAAGCCTCAAGAGGCCTCAACAGCCACTACAACAGCCGGTGAATGCAGGGCTTAAAAAAAAAAAAAAGTAAGAGCAGGGACACTGGGGCCAAGCAGGTCAGCCATTGACAGGCCTGGGAGAAGAAGCAGGGCTTGGGGACACTCAGAGGGAGGTGGGGGAGCAGGCAGAGGATGGGGCCTGGTGGGGGTCCCCTGCATGGGGGGGAGCAGGCCTGGTGGGGTCCCCCCCCTCCAACCACCTAACCCGCCCCTACTTACCGGCACAAAGCAAGGGGCCAGCTCCCTGCAGCACCAAGCAGCAACTGCCTGAATCACCTAATCTCCAAATCTTTTCCAAATTAATTTGGAGGCTTTGAATCAATTTGGACCTTTTTATTGGTCTCCTGATTCAGATTCAGAGATTTAGCTCTGAATCAGGCCAAATCTCCTCCAAATCAAATCAGCACCTGAAGCTTTGCACAGCCCTAGTTTTCAAAACTCTGTTAAACCAAGAGAGGAGAGTCCACGTCTAAACTTTTTTGCTCTTTCAAACCAATTTAAGTTTAACTGATTTCAGCTACTGTGTAGTCTTTGAATTCTTTCTACTGTGATGTAATTGGTGAGGGAGGGAAGAGGAAAGAGGGGAAGGGGAAAGAGTGAAAAGGGCATAAAATGGCTGCCAAAGGGAAGCCATGCATTTGCAACAGGAACTGCAAGTTGCTGCTTCTGCCTTGACCTGGATGCCCGGCTATGTCCACATATTGCTCTCTTTCCAGGTCTCTAACTATGACAGCAACATGATTCCTCACTAGATTTCAGATTTCACCCAGGAAAAGGTAGTAGTTATATGTTTAAAAACATATCGATTTTCTTAATTAAGGTCTTCAGAATTTCCCAAGACTCATCTCGACCTTCAGCAGATGTGCTGCACATCAGGGTTGACTGTGATAGCCATTTTGACCACCATTGCACTCTGAAGCTACAGTAAAGCTTGGAATGGGGAGAAAAACAGGAGACGTGCTCTACTACTCAGGAGCTACAGAACTCTCTCTAGAGAGAATCCCTTTAGAGAGAAACGTTCAATGGACTGCACTCAAATGCAATGATTTCAGTTGCCATCATTCTACATACAGATGAAGGTTAGTTCTACACACCCTTCTAACCTGTCTCATCATTTCTTGTTGTTCTCAAACATCTTGTTTTTGCCTGCCATTGTCCCAAACTCAACATGATCAAAGGCAAGCTCTTTAATTCTCCTCCTTCTGTCAGGGACTCTGATTAAGCAGGCCTGGCTGGGCCATGCACATGTGTTACCACACCTACCACTGATTCTTGACTAATGTGACTCACCTTATTCTCTGCAACCAAACTGGCTGCTCAAAGCACCACTTGCCCCTTTTACTCACACTTGCAGCCTCAGGCTGTTTTAGTAAGCCTCATGTTCATAGCTCTCCCTCATTCTCCTGACTTCTGACATGGCCTTTGCTTTTCCTGATCTTCAATCTCTGCTGAAACTTGATGCTGGCTCTGCTATCTCCGATTTCCCTGGCTTCCCGACCTGGCTTGGCTTTCTTGACCTGGATCTCAGATTTTCCCTGGAACTTGGCACCTGCTCTCTGACCCCTGGGCTCCTGACACCAGTATACATCTCCGATTAAGTCTCTTGGACCTCCCTACTCTGCTCCCCAGAAACTTAGTTGCATGTTCTCCTCCACAAAACCAGACCCCAGCTGAACACTCCAGTAACCTGTGACCCTGCTGACTATCAGCCCCCTCATTACTTCTGCAGTCTTCAATGATCATATTTTCCCCTCAAATCCACTGGCTTTGACCCCACTGCCTCCTCATTGTGTTGTACATCAAATTTAAAGCACTTTTTCCTCATATTGCTCTCCACTTCCTAGCTCTCTCTGGATACAGCAGCTTCCCTCCAAGCCTTAGTTTCTTCTAATCATTCATCACTGTACCTCATTCCAGGCTGCCTTTCATATTTGAAATGACCTTCCAAAAATCTTTTGAGTCCTCCCCCAGGCTTATGTCATTCAAATTATTCCTAAAGGAAATTTCCCCCTTCTGCTGCTTGCCTATACCCCTCCACCATGAGACATTTTTCTGTAATCACCCTGATCATTTTGCTTAAACTGCATCCATTTATACCCTGTTTTCACATTATAGATTGCAACATCCTTAGAGCAGAACCTGGGCCTCTCCTTAGGTTTTGTACAGCACCCAGCACATTTTGGAAGGTGCTGCAGTACAAAACAAAGAATATAATTAATGTGTGTTATAATTAAGTTTGATGAACTGAAAAAAGCCCATCAGCTATCTATCTAAGTATCTTGTTGATCAATACCCTCTAGCAGCTGCACCTATGCTTAGCAGTATCTTTCTGTCAAACATGTAGTTTACTGTGCCTTCAGTCATTACAAGAACTACAAGTACTTTCTGAGGAGCATCAAGGCAGAGTTGCTAGGCAAAGCTCTATTTACCTAATTGGATATCATTCTCAGATTTCCTTCCTTCATTATTAGTGTCACCTGAGCATGAAAAATAGCATCTTTGTATGCCAAATATGCTGTTTTTCTCCCAATTTCCTTGGGACTCATTTCCTTCTCTCCTAGCTCACATTTACAAACACTCTCTCCCCCCCCTCAAGCAGAACCTACTTTCTACCCTCTATCACAGTTGCAATTTCTTCAAGATGGGTGAAGCAGTGCCATTACAATGCCCTACTACCTGTAGCATTCTCTTACTTCCTATTAAAATGGCTCATCTCTATTTTGCAAAGTCTTTTATATTATTAAAACAGGTCTCCTGTTAGTGTGTCTATAAACATCTTGGTGTACTGAGAAGTAAAAAGCTTTAAGAAAAGCTTAACAAACAAGAATGCTGTTCAGAATAACAGCGTTTTTAGAACCCACATTATTATTTTGACATTATTATTCTGTTATTAGCCCTATTATAGTTACAGAGCTAGCTGCTACTCTGTCCACTTTATGGACTCTGAGTGCACTTCCTTGGATCTAGGACAATCCACAATCCTTCTGTTTTTAGGTGGCTGAAGCTATAGCTTTGCATGAATCAACTGCATTTCCCAGGCAGTCCAAACTGAGTTCTTACACCATTCTTCTTTTTAGCGGTTTTGGCACTACTAAGATTGTCTTATTCAAGCCAAGGTGGTGCCTATTCTATCATGAAAATAAAGCATTGAGAAAACAAGGTTTTAAAACAAAACCAATCTACCTACATGTCTATCTTACCTAAAGATTTACCATCTCCCTGACAGTAACTTTAGCAGGCCTAACCTCTTCAGATACCCCAGGAAATGCTTGTGTGTCAGTTTCATTCTCCCACACATCCTCTTTCACTTCCCCCACTCCCAAAATGTCCTCTGTTTTAATCCTGACAGTTCACAAACCTTGGCACTCTCCCTGAACCACTCTCAAGCATTAGCTGACAAGCAGCTTTTATTTCATTTAATAGGGAGCTATAAAACAAAAGATGTTTTCATGCTAAAATTCCCAATGCCAGGCCAACATCCAATTTTCATAATTTACTGAAAAACAGTTCAAATTCTAGTTGAAACCCTGTTCTACATAGAAAGGATAAGGATACAGAAACAGAAAGAGCTAGCTTCACACTTTGAAAAGACCACCTTAATTAACCCTTTGAGAGACTTGAATCATAGTACAGACACAATCTCCACCAAGCAAAATGGTTCCTGATGCATGCTGTCTAATTCACCCTCAAAGACCTTTCCCATGGACTCATACAGACCATTTATAAGTCTGTCATCAATCCATCAGTATAATTTATTCTATAGTGACATTGTATGTGACAACACTATGAATCAGTATATTTTATTAGAATTGTTTTGCTCTTTCCTACAAAATATATATACACATCTTTCCACTGGATAAAAAAAGCAAAATAATAGATAGGAAGCTTTTCTTACCACTTTGAAAGCTATTTTGCAGACTCAGTTGTCTCCCAAAATTCATCCACTCATAACTGGCTGATCCAATGGAAAGACATTCAGTTTCAATGGAAGTGGGATTAGGCCCTAAGCGAGAAGCTCCAAGAAAACAGCTGAAAACACTGATAAAAAAAGACGGGAAACTCACTGCTTTATCTGGCTCAAAACTAACTGCAGTATTTAAACAGTTCACTATAAAATAAGTCTAGTCTTTCATCCCAAAAAACTCTTCCCCAAAGGCAAAGTATTTACATGAATGCTAGTAAAACATTCGTTTGAATTAGTATGAATGATAGTAAAACAGAGTAGAAAAAGCAGAGATATTCTCATTGTAAATGTTATCCAGTTTTGTCAGTATAACAACATTTTTAAAGACATGACTGCTCAGATTATGTTGCAACCTGTGTTTTCCCTGACATTTAGAGATGCCAAGAAGGAAAGAAAAAAAATTCTACAACAGGGAGTCCTTTTCTATGCCAAACCACTGTTCAGAAAATGAGGCAAAGAAATGGTGAAATCTTCAGATGTGTTATTTGTATTGTATTCTATGATAAAAATAAAAAAGATACAGAGTTTAAACACAAGCATGCCAATGATTAGTGCTTAGACACATGGCTTTTTTGACTTAGAGTTTTGGCCAGTTTTGTGAACTCATGCTTATTTTTAACTCAAATGTTTTGAAGAATGTTCCTTGGGATCTTTCCTCTTAAAAGTGACAAAGAGCAGTTCTTCACACACTACTGACTTTCTTTTTTAACCTCACAGGCATGAACTAGCTACAAGCATAGGCAATAAACAAATATGTTTAAATTTAAGAGCAATACTAAATTGGATTCATGACTTCCAGGACCCATTTATAGGACAAAAAGCGTGAGCAACCCCTAGGATGTGGTATCCATGAAGTTATATAATTTGACAGAGGATCTAATAGAACAATCAGCAAACTATACATTTATTTCTGAGAGAGAGAGGCAGTTTATGATCAGAACACCAAACAGGAGAAAGTAATTAATTGACTGTAGTAACCCTGGTTTGATTTTTACAGCCATAGCACAAGGGAAGAGATGCAACCCACCCTCCAGCACAGAAAAGTCTCCTATCTACTTGGACAATCCTTTTAAACAGATACTCCAATAGAAGAAAAAGAATTTTTCAACCGATTATACATAGATGTAAACTTAGGGGGAACAGTTTGTAAGCAGTTTATTTTGAAGTCATGTTTCTCATCAACACTTGCAAGCTCCTTTCCCTGAACTAAATCCATATTTAGTGAGTATGTACACTGGAGTTTCCAATTTAGTTCACTGTCTTAACTGCAGTTTTTTTCTTTCTAAATATCAGCATAATTTCACCAGTGTAGTTCTATGATCAACAAGGAGATGGACTAACTCCAAACCTTCTACAGGTTCCAGCTCATCAAGCATGCCAAGCAATACACACACACGAACCAGAACATTTAATGAAACAACCTGACAGTATTAAAAATAAAACATGAAATCCATAAAACTTGAAAGAGAAAATAAAATGGTTATTTCTTTAAACTAGCACTATTTATTTCCCCTCGATCTAACCACCTTCCCTTGACTGATTTCTTAGGACATTTTTGTTGGGCAGTTTACATCTATAGAAAATGCTGAAGCACAAGGTATATGCCAGTGTATTATTTACACTTCTGCCAACCATCTCTCCATCTGAAGAGCATCTCCTGGAGACACATGAATATAAGATATAGGCTGGATCCCTGTAGGACTCTACAGATGACAAGTTTGAGGTATGAGGGTTTCCCATTGCTTCTCTCCAGCAGATCCAGACAGCAAAGATTTAGGGACTAATGGTGGCCTATGTATTCATGCTCTATAAAGTGATATAAACCCATGTAGCTGTAGGGTGACAGAGCAGTAAGAATTGACATCTTTCAATTGCTACAAAATAACTATCCAGGAAGTTATGACTGGATTATACTGCTCTCAAAAATAATCAGTGTACAGACTAACCGAAATAATTCTGAAGGAGCAGGTACTTTCCCCAAACTGTTCCAGGCACATGTACTTACCCACCCTCACACAAATCAAAACTTAAGCCTCTCTCGTAAGAATTACTATCAAATCCACAAAAAATCCCCCAAAGTGTCCCCTTCTGGAATTCTTTCCTCAATACAAGTATTAGATTCTCTCTGCTAAAATGTGGAAACATTTTCACATTAGGTACCTCTAGGTGGTAGAGGTATACTTTCATCTAAAAAGTCCCAGGTTTAATCCCTACTGTTGTAACCTAGTCTGCTTGAACCAAAGTGGCACGCTGTGGACACTTATGGGAATTCTGGGAGATTCTTTAAAAAAAAAAAAAAAAAAAAGCACTACAGTTACAAAATTCAGACAAAGAACTAAGTGACCTCAGCCACAGCCATAAAGGAATCATGACTAGGTACGTCTGTTTCAGGAAAGTTAGATTACATTAAAAATGGCCACCCAATCTAACCCAGTTCTCCCAAGTACAGGCTTACACTTAGATCCCTAGTTAGGTTAATCCAAGTGCAAACTGTTCAGAAATTCAGGAAAGTTATATCAGCCTAAAAACAGTTGATCCAATCTAAATTAATTGCACCTCAGAGGTACTCTAGCTCACATTGGGTAGGGTGAGACTGATCTAATTGGACTTCTATACAGTTCCCAACACAGCCTTGGTGCTGGGAAACTCCAGCCACTGGCCCCAGCCCCAGGGCTGTGCTTTTCTTACCCCTGCCCCCAGGCTATTTTTTTTTTTTTTTTTAAACTTACTTTGGCCACTCATCCCAGCCCGACAGATAACCACCCCACCCCCGGCCGCAGGCCCACCACCTTGCCCCCCCCCCCCCCCCCCCCCCCCCCCCCCCCGGCCCCACCCACCCCCGGCCCCCGGTTTGTGGCCAAACCACGCACCCGCGCGCCCCAAAAAAAGGGAGGGTGGGG
>JAGPOW010001296.1:82130470-82146905 GCA_030014935.1 Caiman crocodilus | reverse complement strand
CATCTGACCCCGGTGCTCTTTCCTGCCAAGGCAGGGGGTCGGACTAGATGATCTGCCCAGGTCCCTTCCGACTCTAGACACTATGATACTATGAATACAATCCTTTAATTTTCCATCATTAAACCCACAGACGGCACTCCTCTCTCACATAATTACTGACTCCTACGGCAAGAAAAAAAACCTGTGCCCAACAACTGACAACCCACACATTCAGCACTGGAAGAAATCATATGCCTCATTTTTAGGCATACATGAAACTTTTTCCATGTGACTGAATGCAAAGGAATCAGTCAGAGGGATCACACGCCATAGAGCATGGCCTTTTCAGACTGTCCATATCAAGATGTTCCAAATAACTTCTTCCTCATTCATTCATCGCATGACGAAGGGATTATTTGGATTACACAATGAATACAATGCAAGTATTTGAGGATAATTCAATATTGATTCTGCGTGTACATACTTTAATTCCTCATCTTCAGAAGTTAGGTTTCTGCTCAACTCAATGTTCTGTGTGGGCAGGACATTCATACAACTGCATTCCAATTTTGGTTCCTTTGTAAGTCCTTAGTAACACTCAAAAAGTTGATAAAAGCAATAATTTACCCTCTATCAATAAAACTATATCACAAAAGCCAAGTAAACAACAAGCACTATGGTCTTAGCACTGGAACACCTAAGTCAACTCCCAATCTCCTTTGCCAAATTTTGCTCCATTTGCCTCATTCTATTTATCTATAAAATGGGCACATTTATACCCTTCCCATACACCATTCCCAAGCTTGTTCTGAAAGTAAATTAATAATTGCAAAGTACTTGGCAAATTAATGGCATTACATAAATGCTAAGTGTTATTTATATTCAGGGATGTACTTGGCAGCTGTGTTATCAGAGACAAAAAGAAATCCACAAGTTATCACCTGAATCAAGAGTTCTAGAGCTTTGCAATTCTTTGAGTCTCAGACCAACGGCTACCAAATACATCCCTAAAACATGAAAGATTTTGGATAGTAGCCAATTTTGGATTTAAACTTAATTGCTGAACAACAAGAAAGATTTCTACACCTCCCTGCCTTTCTGCCACTTGACACCACCAAGAAAGGAATCCTGCCTTATCTGTCTTTGTGAGTTGCTCATTGATGTGCACTCTCATGGACCCAGGAGGGACAGACTTCTACCTTCAGTTTCCTATGTGGAAAAATTAAGTTTATTTTCTACCTGGGGACTTCTTACGGTCTTTAATTTTCTCTGAGCCTGAGGAAGGGTGTGTGCACCCAAAAGCTTGCAGAAAAAGATACTTTTTTTTTTTTTTTTTGCAATTTCTTAGTTTGTCTAATAAAAGATATCATCTCTGAACCAAGTGTTATATTGTAAGCTCTTACCTAAGGAGAGGGATATTGGAAGCTCTTATAAATTCTCACATGGTTTCAATAAACTGTTTTACACAGAATGAAGGCTTGAAGATTTTGGCAACATACACTAGAACTACTTTATTACATTACATACATGTATAACGACTTGCTTTCTCTTTTATGCTTTGACCTTCTCTAATATATACATAAGTTATACATAGATGCATAGCATTTTAAAATCTGAAGTAATTCATCAAGCCATGTTTTACATCTAGTAAAAGCTCTTAACTAAGAAGTTATTAAAGTACAAACATAATTCACCTAGACAGAGAGAGAGAAAACATAAGGCATTAAAGCAAGAATCGTTCTCTACAAATTATGTGCATTCAGCCTAAATAAACAGAAGCTGGAAGAACAGGATCAGGTTTGTTTCAAAAGTTCCTCCAAAGTTCTCCATTGTTGTGACATCACACCAAGCAGACAATATACTGCATATAAATTTGTTTGCAGAGGGAGACACGAGTCATCCTGCCAGCTAACAGAAACAGTAGCTCTTAGAAATGGGAACATACTTGCAGTTCACACAAGTCCAACTTCTATAACTCCAGTTAATGAAAGGTCCTGAGGTCTATTGGTTAGAGTAAGAGACAGAGTCATCAAGATTTATAGGTTCTAGTTCAGACTGTCATAAACCCACATGCAATTAAATGATCAAGTAATACTTCTGTCCCTCAGTTTATCGCCTCCTTGGCACGTTGGGAATAATATATCTACTTCAGAAGAGGCTACAGGCTTAATGTCTGTAACCTTAAGATACTAAATATCATTAGTGTGAAAGGTAAGTCCAGTACTCCAGTGCAATATTTTTTTACCTTGGCTCTTAAGTTTGAAGGTGCCAGTCCACACTTAGAGGGCTACTGGGGAAAAGGAAATAAGAGAGAGAGAGAAATCCATCTTGTTATCTTGTTCTTCAGTCCTTCAAATATATCCTTCTTGCATACACAGCTCAAAAGCAATGAATCTGAAGAAGAATTCAGTCCAAAGAGAAAGACGCAGTCATCAGCTTAAAAAAATAACCAGTGCATAAAGAAAAAAAATATCCGTAATCCAGTTTTTTTTTCTCCTTTGTTTCAATAAAGTTATTGTTGGAACAATGTGACGCTACAATGACAGGGGGGTGCAAGTCCTGAGTTATACAGTACTTCACCTAGAGCACTGCATCCATTATGGGTCAGTGGTCACCACATGACAGAGAAAATGCAATTGCTATGCAGGCCTGCAGTGCAGAGAAACCACAGTATTGCAAGACTTCTGAGGTACAACATGTAAAATAATTTTGAAAAGGTTAGACTTCGTTTCTCAAAAGAGGAGAGTACCACTTGGATAAGAAGTTGATTTTTTTTTTAAATTGTAAAAGAATTATACCTTATAAAAGCCATACCAGGTATTTTAAACTTGAACAGAAAAATAGATCAGAGTCTAATTTAGAAAGATAGAAAATGCTGGACAAAAAGAGAGTTACAGTATAACTAAATTTTTGCATAAAGCCATAGATAACTTAAAACTGAAGAACAAAGAGCCATTAAAAATATTCAAGGGACATATAGAGGTATTCTGCAAAGTGACTGTGAAAAGGTAAGAATTCAGAGAAATGAATGCCAGACAAGGCTGACTGCGATCCCATCCCAAGGATTCATACCATTTACAAAAAACATTAAAGCACTGAATTTTGGGCTACAAAAACATTATTGCCTAGTTCAAGAATAATCAGAGCATTGTTTTACTGTCACTGCTGCTAAAGTAAGGATCTCAACATAAGAAAGTACTTGCTTACTTCTCCAGAAGCAACATGCAAGACTATTTTCCAGGAAGTCTATGAGAATCTGCTAGTCATAATATAAATATAATATGGGCTGACAGTTATTACTAATAAATGATATTATAGAATAGCCTAGAGACTCTAGCCAAGATTCATTGAAAAGGAAGCCCCTGTTCTGAAGTGCTTAAGGCTTGCATGAAGTCAACAAAGAAAGAGGATGGAGGAAAAAGGTGAAGGTAAAAAGGTATATGTGGATATACTGTTTAGCTGCATATACAGTTAAGACACTATTGAAGGTAAGATCATTTATGTTTGGCTTGAGTTATATTAGTAGGTCCAGATCACTGCCCAATTTAGCAGGCATAAAACAAAACTGGAAGCAGGTTCACAAGTTCTGCTGAGGAAGAAGAGAGGAAACCACAACATAAACAACAAACAAGAATAACTTCACAGCTAGGGTTTTTTTTCCCCGCCCTAATGACAAAGAAAGTCTTACAAAAAGAAAACCAACAAAGCTATGGGCTGCAAAATATGACATTCTCCATAGGGATGCCCTAATACCTCTCAGATATGGGTTTGTACTCAGAAACAAGAGTAGTACTGTGCAAAGCCTGAGATGCAAACTTGCTCAAATTAACCCAATTCTCAACCAGAGGCATAGCTAGCTATTTCTGAACCCTAACCAGAGCCAGAGATCAGGTGGGGATGCTGAGCTCAGAATAATGGGAGTGGAGCAGAGTCTTACCTATCAGAGCACAGGCTTACCCAGGGGCTGGAGGCTCCTACTTCAGGGCAACTCACTTCCCCTCCCTTACGGGAATCACCCACAACAGTTACCAGGTTAATCTTTCACACATGCTTCATAACTGTGTGTGGAAAGACCATGCAAAAGCCTCAGTTCTGTGGTGACTGTTAGCCACACAGCAAGGAAAGGGTAACAAAGAGACTCCTACCACTGGGCAGGCACAGCCTGCAGCCCCTGTGTGAACCTGTGTCAAGCAAAGCCCCTACAACCTCTCCAGGGCCTCCCTGCCTCCATTCTGGCATCTGTACATAGACAGCCCCAGGGGACTCAGCCCAGGTTACACTACTGTTTAAACAACTACTTTTTTATACAGGGGACTGTATTTAAAAGAAAAATTTTATTGTGAGCTTCTGATAAAATACATTGATTCAAATTCACTCTTGATCAAAATCAGCATAGCTGAGTAGTTATAGCAGGGATACCTTGGGCAACATGTTTTGGATTTCTTATTTTTAAACAACAGAATCATAGGTTGGAAGAGACGTCACACACCACCTGGTCCAACACCTTGCACAAATGTAAGAATGCTATTCCTAAATCCTCCCTGTCCAATGCTTATCCAAGCTCCTCTTGATAACCTCCAGTAAAAGGTTCCACAACTTGCCTAGCCAATCTATTCCACTGTCTTACTCTTAGCAGAGTAAGGAAGTTTTTTTTTTCCCCTGAGAGCTAATCTTAAAGCGCATCAAAACAGAGTTTAAGCCACCATTTCATGTCCTGCTTTGTTTGGCAAGAGAGAACAGTGGTTCTTCTTTTATGGCACTATTAAAGTATTTGAAAACTGCCATGTCCCGTTCCCCCGCACCTGGATCTCCTTTTCAAAGCTAAATATACCTAAGTTCTGTTCCTCACATGGCCTGCTCTTCAAACCCCTTATTTTTCACCAGCCTCTGGAGACTATCCAACTTTTTCACATCCTAAAAGCATGGGGCCCAGAATTACATACACCACTCTACAGAAGCCTAACCAACGCTGAGTAGAGTGAGTGGTACTAGCACCTCCCGTGTCTTACAGCTAATATTCCTGCTGATGCAGCCCAAAAATTATGCATGCTTTCTCTGCAACTATGTCATGCCAAGTCCGAACCACCAAAATCCCTGGATCTTTCTTCACAATGCTGCTACCCAGCCACTTCATTCCCATTCTGTTTTAGTATATTTGGTAGGGGTGCACCGATAGAGGTTTTTTGAGCTGATACCAATGGCCAATTTTTAACAAGCCATATTGGCTGATACTGAACCAATTTCCATATGTAGCCACACAGCCTGGAGAGCTGTATCCATCTGATAAAGGAAGGGGTAAGGGGAGGCAAGGGGCGTGGGGGAGGAGATTGAGAACCCCACGGTGAGAGGGGTAGTGGGTATGGGGCAAAGGTAGGCGCTGCCCAGGTGGGGCAGGGCAAGGCATGGGAAAGAGTTGCGAGTGGCTTGCCCAGGCAGCACAGAGGGAGGGGAGTGGCTCCCGCTGCTGTGCACACCCTAGGAGAACATAGGGCGTGCGTGCCCAGGCTGGTGCATGAGGCAAGGGCAGGCTGCCATTGCAAGATGAAGCTAAGGTCATGTCAAGCTCTTTCAGCGAGGGGCTGGGCTGGGCTGGGCTATGCTCAGGACAGATGGCAATGGTGCTGGAAAAGGGCCACGGGGTGCTGCAGCCATCCCAAAATTTGCCATAGCCCCCTAAACTCTCCTCTGAGTGTTGCCACTGCCCATTCTGAGCGCAGCCTGGCCCAGACCCCACTGGGAAAAGCCCAGCACCACCCGGGCCCCAGCCTGCAGCACTGGCCCGCCCTAGCCCCACACAGATACCTGGGACCCCTGCCGGTGGGAGCTGCCCCCCTCAGTACCCCTGGACAAGCCACAGCTCTGTCCCGTGCCCCACCCAGGCCCCAGCTCCACTCCTTCCCTCACTTCTGGGGTATCCATCTGCCCCGCAGCCCCAACCTTCCCTCACCACAGACTTACCAACTGGACCCAGCTGCTCAGCTGCACTCCTGGCCACCTTCAATGCTGTGCTGTGGATGCACTCATGCATACAGCATTTATGAGTGGCATTATCAGCCACATCAGCAAAAAAAAGCGAATTGCCGATACAGTAAATTTTCCTCACGTCAGCACTGATCCGATATGTGAGCAATGTATTGGCGCACCTCTAACATTTAGTTATTCTTCCCTAGGTTTAGCATCTTTCATTTTTTCTGCACTGAACTCAGTTCTTATCTCAAGCTCCTCTCCCCAGTCTGATCAAGAACTTTTTGATCTACTTTTACCTTCCAAAGTCCTTGCAGTCCTTCTCAGTTTCATTTTATCTGTGAACTTGAACAGGTTTTCAATTCGGCATCCAGCAATAATTAAAACAAAACCAAAAACATTTAACATCACGAGACCCAGGACAGACCCCTCTGGAACTTCACTCAAAACTTCTAGCCACGCTGACATCAATCCTTTTATAATGATTCCTCACTTGCAGTTACTGAGCAAATTGTATATCCTCTTTATAGTAATTGTATCCAAAACACAGCTGGGTATGTGCCAGAAAGTCATGTGGGACTGTTTACAGTCTTCCTAACATCCAGGTACGCTATGGTCACTTCATTTTCTTCATCCACCCACCCAGTTATTCTGTCAAAAGAGACCAAGTTGGGTTGGGATGATTTGTCAATAAATCTATGATCACTAGAAATCCATGCTGACTTCTAGTGATCAGCCTTTCTTCCTTAACATGTTGGCAAACTGATTTGTTTCTAACTTGTTCCACTAACTTCCCAGGTAGTCAGGCTGACTAGTTTGTAACTGCCTCATCTCAGTGGAGAATTAAAAAAAACAACACCCACTGATCTGGACAAAACTTTTACATTTTGATCTCCAAAATTCTATGGAAGTTAGAAGCTTTTTTGGAATAGAAAGTGTACATCTAAAAGAAACAAGCATCTTTTGTCATTTCATAGAAAGAGAATCTGTTGTCAAAACCCGATAGGTCTCAATTAATGTAGCTGAAGTAATAATCCGTTGGGAGTTTGTTTTTCCTCAAGATGACAATTTTGGGTCCATTCAGTAAATTGGTGAATAAAGGAAAGCCAAGCCCTTGCAGATCTTATACTAAGAGGCCATGAGAGGAAAGTGTTTTATCCTTAGTCTCCAAGATATATTTTGAAGGTTTTTTTTCTCCCTACATAGAGAAAAAAGGATAACAGCTCAGTAACCAAAATAAGAAGCAAACACTAGGATTTTGCTGCTTATTGCAGAGCTAAATCAACTGTCATGCAGCAAATTCTAAAACAATGTTTTTGAGATTATATTATTCCTGTAAGAGAAAATATCCAGAAAAATGGACATGAAAGATGCAAAACAGAAGAGAGAACTTAATACTTGTTCAAACAGATATGTTCAGACTGGACAGATAACACCATTTAATTGTAGTTGGACATGGTGATGCCCAAGTACCACAGAATCATGGAAAATTAAGGTTGTAAGGGACCTCAGGAGGTCAACTAGTCCAGTGGTTCCCAACCTCTTTAGACTGTGGTTAGATTCAGTATAAAAAAGGGTTGGCTGCTGGTCCACAGTATGACAGTCATTTTTGGACTTCTTGTCTGGCAGATAACCCTCCTGCATAAGCAGCCAACCCTTCATGGCCTGGGAGTTGAGAACCTCTGACCTAGTCCAACCCCATGATTAAAGCAGGACCATCCCCAATTAGATCATTCCAGCCAGGGCTTCACTGAGCCAGGCCTTAAATACCTCCAAGGATGGAGATTCCACAACCTCTCTAGGTAACCTGTTCCCGTGCTTCACCACTTACCTTTTTCTTAACATCCAACCCTAAACTTCCCTAGCTGCAACTTAATTAAAAGTATTTACTCATTATCACAAAAGATGGTGAAGAAGAAGAAATCACTGCTATAAAGGTTTCCCAGGTATGATGAGAACTATTACTTCTGGAGGAACAGTACTTTGAGCTTATCCAGTGCAAGAGCAGAAGACCAGATGCTGAATCTATTTTGAGCTGGGGAGATGATATGATTGATGTCTCTTGGTGAGCAATCTCCTTAATAGAAAAGTTTGATAAAGAAACCTTTTCCCTCATTCTTGAGCTTCAGCTGTAGAAGATCTTCCAACACCAAGGGCTTATTTTAATTCATATAAATTCCAGAGAGTCCTGAAAGTGCTTCTAATTTTCTGATCATCCTTAACTCATTAAATTATACATCAAAGCACAACAACAACAAAAACCTGTTCAAGGTGCAACCCCCCCCTTCAAGTAACAACCCCATCTTCCCTTCCCTCCAGCCTCCTTTCTAACCCTAATTTTCTAGGATCCTATTTCTTTTAATCTATAAAAATTAAGTTGAATAAGAAATTTTTCAGTGTTTTCCACAAAACACGGCCCGCCCTGTTTTTGTTTCCTACCACATTTTCTCTCAAAAGCCTCACTCCACATTAAAACCATGTCTCTAGTAGATTACGCATTCATCTAAGTCAAAATCTATTCTGTGCTCTCATGAACTTGCTCTGACTTCTAGTAAATCACTGAACTTCAGTTTCCCCCTCAAATTGGGAACAGTAAAGATTTCCCACTACTCTACAGAGCTAGATTGTTTTATTGCCCAAATTATTTAAAGGTTGTATTTAAAACATTCATTATTGTTGCTCATAGACACACTGTTTGTTGCCTTACCCACTTCCCCTAAAGTATTGAGGGAACAGCTAAAAAGTAAATTTCTCCTAATTTCTCCTTTATAGTCCTGTGATTCCAATCATGTTAGAACAGCTCATTCGCATGCTCCATATCTGCTCATTGGGGGGCTCAGCTCAGTTCAGTTCTCAGAGTCATCAAAAGTGTTTTTTCTCCATATGTGGGAATTGAATTAAGCCCCCAAATATGACACCTCCCAAAAGGGAAAAAGGTATCACACCAAATCTCTAAATCTAGGAGGCAGGAAGTGGGGACAGAGGAGGTTGCAGAGTTGGTTCCAGCACTTTCTGCACTGCTAGTGGCATGGCTGGTCAAACCTCAATCTTGGGAGTTGTTAGGAAAAGAAAATCAAGGACTCTATCCTGCTCCCAACTGAAGAGAGCAGTAAAGCTACCACTGAGTGAATGGGAGCTGAATCATGCACCAACATGCAAATTGTTCCACATTTGGTTCTACTGCTGAACATTGCAACAGGTCCTTGCATCCAAGCAAGCGCTCCGTTTTTCAAGCTGCGCCTTAAAGTTCTGTCCTTATATGATCATGTGATTTGCAATTATAGTCACTCTGCGCAAGGCTGGAGGGAAGGTGAAACTGGCTGCCAACCAAAGCGAACAGCAATGACATGTCAATGCAACAAACAAAAAGCACTAAAATGAGAGGCCAGAACAATACTCTCAGCTGGGCCCTGGGCTCTTTGCACTACTTTTTCTTCTCATCAGTATAGAGGTTGAGTCCTTCAGGTCCCTCCCAAACTGAGAAATGCACTTAGAGACCTGACAGAAGGCCAGTAGGCAACACTTTTCAATGCAGCTAGTTCTATGGGAAGCTTCCCTTTTGCTGCTCCATATCAGCTTCCCACATGCTCCCTGAATCAAGTTTCACATGGGTGCACATTTCTGGATGGGTCCAGAACAAACATGAGAAGCTGTCCAGTCGATTTACCCTCCTCACCCCTTGGTCAAGTCATTCTCAAAGAGTACAAAAAGTTGGACTACCACCCAAGCCCAATATGCAACATTCCTAATGCTTTCAGCCACCAGCAATGATCGCAGGGCTTTAGAAGAGCAGTTTATCATTTTAATCCTTCAAATCGGAAAAAATAAGTGCGTAAGACAGCTACAGAAATCACGTGTGGTGGCAGAGGCGACGAAGACAAGAGGGGCTCTGGCAACATTGCCGGGCTGCAGAAGTCTCCTTCATTCCACCTTCCCAGGCCGGCTCCCGCACCAGGAGGATGGGCATTTTTTTTTCAGACTGCAAACAAGCAGCGACAACCCCCACCCTCCCCTATTCGCCACCAGCGCTGCACAGGCCTGGCAAGGGACGCGTTTGAAGCCCAGTCCCCAGCAGGCCGGGAGAGAGATTTCTACGGCGAATCATCCTCCCTCGCTCCCTCCCCGCCAGGCGCGTGGGCACCGTGACCGAGCTGCCTGCAGCAAGTCGTGCCCTCTGCCAGGCGGGATCCCCTCCCGCCGGCTCCCCGCAGCCCGCCCACTCAGCTCCCCGCACCCTCGCAACCCCGTGCCCGGGGCCAGGGCCGGGGACGCACTCACTCCGCGTAGCCCGTGGTCCAGGGCAGGCGCCGAGTCTCCTTGTTGAGGATGAGGATGGGCCGCGCGATGTGGTCGGCCGAGCACTCCACCTCGTCCGGGGACAGCGCCAGGAACTCGGGCCGCCCGTAGGGGAAGCGCAGCGGCAGGTCCGCACCGCCGCCGCCGTGCTCCGCGCCCGAGCCGCCAGCCATGATGCCGCCCATGAAATTGGCCACGGCGGACTTCACCCGCGTCAGCATAGTCCCGCGCGCGGCCCGGCCTGGGGTCTCAGCGGCAGCCGCGGAGCCGCGCGCTCATTGCAGCAGCGCGGCCCCCACTACCCCCCGCGCTCCGCTCCGCTCCGCTCAGCCCCGCGGCGACGGAGTCATGTGATGACGGGGCTGGATCTGCCAGGGCAGCTTCCCGCAGCGCAGCGCAGCTGGGCACCGCCGGCTCCTGCTGCAGCCCGCCCCGCGGGCACGGCGGGGGCGGGAGCAGGTGCGAGCGCAGCCTGTGGAGGGCGGTGCCTGTGCCCGTGCCCGCCCCGGCCGCGACCTGGGCCTTGCGCGCCCGCCCCCGCCCCCGCCCGCGGGCAGGTTGGCAAGTGCCAAGGAGCTCAGCCCCATAAACATATGGCAACCCACGGAAAGGTTCAGCCAGCTACCGAAAGAGCTAACTAGAAAGGGAGGTATGGGTTGGATACTAGGAAAAACTCTGACTAGCAGGGTGGTGAAGTACTGGAAAAAAGTTACCCAGAGCGGTAATGAAATCTCCATCCTTGGTGGGTTTCAGGGTATGGCTCAACAAAGTCCTGACTGGGATGATCTAGTTGGGGATGGTCCTGCTTTGAGCAGGGGTTTGGACTAGATAACCACCTGAGGTCCCTTCCAAGCCTAATTTTCTGTGATTCTACGAAGTTAGCGCTTGAACATATATAGCAACTTCAGAACTGGTTTCTAGCTAGCTTTATTTTGTATGTGTGGCAGGGTCTTACCTATGGTAGGTTATATGTAGATAGCACAGTTTGTGTTAGAAGTGTGAAAGTAGGGGGGGGGTCTCTCTAAAAAATTGTTCAAGTGCTGTGAGAGGTAGTTTATAACCACATGCATATAAAGGCAGTCAGAAGGCAGGGGAGATGCACACCTATCCAGACTTAACACCCCTGTTGCATATTACATATACTATGCAACTCATTAAACGTTCCAGCCAGCTATCAAAAGAGCCAACCAAGTACAAAGTTAGTTCTTGGAAATGTGTAACAACTTTGCAGCTGGTTTCCAGCTTTAAGTGTGGCAGGGCCATAACTAAATAAAACCAGATCTGGAGAAATACACACAAACTTTCCTGGGTTAAAGCAGATTGTCAGATGTGAGCTTCAGCCCAGGACAGCTTGCATCTAATAGGGCCTCATTGCACATTCAAATTAAAGCAGGATAGAAGCCAGCAATAGAGGTATTATACATTTTTAAGCAGTAACTTTATAGCTGGCTGGCTCTTTTCATAGCTGGATTGACCTTTCCTGAGTTGTATTGTGTGATAATTACTTTGCCCATGTGATTGTTCTCAATGTATTGCATGATTAACCAGTTAACTGTGTGTTAATTACTTTGCACCTGTAGCTGGTCTTGCTTTGCACATGTGAGGGGTCTAAATGTATTGTGAGATTATTACACAATTAAGTGGTTATATATAATCTGTAGTAGGGGCCTGTATCCATTTACATGTATATGCAGCTCTCTAGAATAACTTAATTACATGGATTTTGATACCTTCAAAAAGTGATGGCCATTCAGATCAGAATGAGTTAAACTATTAAGGACTGAAGTGTTAAATATGTGTAAGTAGGTTAAAGGTTGACCTACCAGTTTTAATATTAAACCGGCTATAAAATGCTTGATACAGCCCCCACCCCTTTCCCCCCCACACACACACAAGTTCTGCCTTTCTTTCCAGAGTTCACAGATGCACATTTCTGGGCAAAACAAATTTCTGAAAAAAAGATAAAATAAAATAAAAATCCAATTAGTGTCAGTTGATAACAAAACAGTTGATGCAAAAAAAAAACACTTAATGTTTGAATAACTGTATCTGTATGGATGTTTTAAAGGACTCTCTAAGTTGTTAGAGATGGAGTCTAAGTTATGTTTTACCTGTGACTTCTCTTTATTTGTTTCAATTACAAAATAATATGATCAGTTCATCTTGCAAGCATGAATAAGTAATTTGTAAGTTATTATAAAACCTACTTGAGGCATGAGGAATTTAGAGATTATTAGTCTTTTATGAAAATTTGTTAATATGAGAACATGAGTTAAGCTCATGTGGCTAAAGTTAATGAACAGGATGTTAAGTAATAAGGTCCACATGACATCCAGAACTGGAAAAAAAAAAAAGAAACCAACCACTTTTAGATACAATGAATACTTCTGGGTAGATGCGTTTTCAAGTTCTGGTGTTGCTTGTTTAATATAGTATAGAGGACCAGTTGTAAATATGCTTTAGGAAACACAGCACTTTTTTTTTTTTTTATTCTAGGTCCTACATATGTAGGACCATTTGACATGAGTTACAATGAGTCAAAACCATGGTGTAAGCATCCATTGCTTCCTGTTGTGCACTTCATATTTTATTCTCTTGGTCAAGTTATCTAGCTGATCATTTTATAAATAATTTGGAGAAGTAACAAAGAGAAACATAGGGTAGATGTAGAAATGTAAACCAATCATTACAACCTAAAGTTTACTTTGGGTAGGTTATGCCTCACAAGGGAAAAAAGGTGCAAGATTTTGGGGATTCTGAAAGCAATTTAGCCCACTTATTAAATAGACTTCCATGGATGTCATAGACATTAGGGCTGGAAGGGACCTCAGAAGATCATCAAGTCTAGCCCCCTGCCCCAGGGGCAGGAAGTCATCTGGGGTCACAGGATCCCAGCAAGATAAGCATCCAATTTACTCTTAAAGGAATCCAGAGTAGGTGCTTGCACCACCTCTGGCAGCAATCTGTTCCTGGCCTTGGGGGCTCAGACTGTAAAGAAGTTCTTCCTTATGTCCAGCCTGAAATGGTCTTGAAGGAGTTTGTGACCATTTGACCTTGTCATCTCATGGGGTGCTCTGGTGAACAGCCATTCCCCCAGATCCTGATGCATACCCTTACACACTTATAGGCAGCTACTAGGTCAACCCTGAGCCTGCACTTTTCCAGGCTGAAGAGTCCCATGGCCCTCAGCCTCTCATCATAAGGTCAGTTTTCCTGACCTCTGATTGTGTGTGCTTCTCCTCTGGACTCTCAAGCTTCTCCACATCCTTTTTAAATTGTGGAGCCCAGACTTGGATGCAGTACTCCAGCTGTGGCCTCACCAAGACAGAGTACAGTGGGAGGATGACATTCTGGGAGTTGCTATAGAAGCATCCATGGATGCAAGCCAGAGTTTCGCTCACTGCAACATCACATCATTGGCTTATATTATCTTGTGGTCAATCATGACCCTCAAGTCCCTTTTGGCTGTGGTGCTAGCAAGTGTAGCACTGCCAAGCCTATAAGCATGATTCTGGTTTTTCTTCCCAAGGTGGAGTACCTTGCATTTTTTGGTGTTGAAGGCCATCAGGTTTTTGTCCACCCATTTTCCAAGCCTTTCAAGGTCAGTCTAAGTAGTACCCAAACATTAAAATATAGACTATTAATACTAGCCAGCCTCTTCCTACGTGCAGATTTTCTCACTATCCTCTTAACTGGTCTGCATCTTTTACTGGATGTACATTGTTAGGAGACTTAAGTTAGGAAATATAGATTTCAGACTGTACCCATTTAGAAAAAAAAAAAAACAAAAAACAACAAACGGAATCATGTAGACCTCCATGAGTGCCTTGCAGGGAAAGGTGTGTATGGAACAAAGCCCTACAAGAGCAGCTTCCATACTAATCCATATATCCATACTAAGGGCCACATGGATATCAGCAAAAGTAACATAGCACAAGGTCCTGAGTGGGGCACCAGCCCCAGGCACCAATTTATAAAAGGTGTCAGAATTACCCCTCACACCCCATGGATTCTTCACCCTGGCAGCAAGAACAGACTGTATATGGACACCATACTGCTGCTATAAGACTAACAGCTGGGGCAGGTAGAACATGCTTCAGTGGCAGCAAGAGCTGGGGGCTATTTGTTCAATCTCTGACATAGGCAAGACTCCCGAGCACCTCCCCCTGGCTCTCAAATCCCCAGTACTCTGCCCTCTGCATCTTGCCTCTGTTCTCTGAACCCCATCCCTCCAGCATTCTCCTTCACCTGCCAACCCTGCTTGTTACACCTTCAATCAACAGCACCTCATCTCAGTAATATGAAAGGTCACTAACAGCTGCAATATTATCAAGGACATCCTTTTCAGCTGTAATCAGGAAGAGATTGTCAAATCACTACAGTTAAAGGTTTAGTGCTATACCAGTTAGTAGTCAAAATTGGCAATGGTCACACAAATGTTTGTGACAAGGGTACATTCAAGAAGATTGTGGTGAACCATCTTCAGGACAGGAGGGAAGACAGGATGCAGAATGAAAATCTGAGTGTCAACATTCAAGCATGAATTCTTGAGTAAAATCTGTATGAATGAATCCTTAAGAGATGACATCAGCTTGCCTTTTTGAAAGAGGGTATTGACAGTCTCCATCCGTGCCAAGTTTAGAGAACCCCAAGACCACACACGTTCTGAAAGGACAAAGATCCAGAATGTATCTAGTGGCATAAGATTTCCCCAATACTCCTCTGAAATTAAAATAAACTAGATGTAGTATTTATTCTCTATCCCATTTGGGGAAAAAAGTGCTAAAGAAGAAATTGCCTCCCACATAGGCACAGCATATTTGACAAAGTCTATTGGTTGTATAGAGCTACAATTAGCTAGGTTCCTTTTGAGCCCTGTATTGAAACTGGAACATTTCTACTAGTCAAGGAAAGGTTATAAAGCTCCTTCCCTTTGTATAAAATGTGAATCCCAATTTCAAATTGCTGGAGAAAGTGGTCAGTTCTTATAGGCACCATGTTCAGTGCAGCCTCTCCAAGCAGAAAAGAATCAATCAATCTGGTCTAAATCCTGGTACCTTTATGTGATAATAAACAGACTTGAAGGGGTTTGAAGGTTTAGTTCCAAGAAATATTTAAGGCCATGCTAACTTCCTTAACTCTACAGTCTTGTGGTTAAAGCAAAAAAGAGCCTCATAACTATATTTTGTTACTGAACATCCCTTATAAAATCAGAAAAAAAAAAACACAACCAAAAAACAAAACAAAACAAAAAAAAACAAAACCTGTTCTAGTTTAAGAATATTCTAGCAACAGGGAAGCCTGTTAACTGTTGTGTCCTCATACACCTTGATCCTGCAGTAAACTCAACAGGCCATGCTCTAACAGAGCCTCATTCCAGTCAGCCAAGTTCTCCGAGGACCAGGAATCCACCATCATGGAGCTCACTGAAGAATGAGTCATGATTTGCCAAAAATACATCAAAAATCTCCCAACTCAGCGCTAAACAGAATCCAGATGAGAATATCCTCAGTAGCCAAAGAGTTATTGTTAAGAGTATAAAAAGATGCTATATGTCAAGTTATCAGAATCTGTCTAGACCAGGCAAAAGTTAGTGTGCATGTGATTTACAAGGAAAACACAGTGTTGTTTTTTTAAACTGAAAACTGTTGCAAGAAGAAATGACCAATAAACTACGTAGAAAACTAGTGTATTTACACAATTCTCTCATGTATGGGAGAGTGCTTAAGCAGAGATTATCCTGTAGAGAGTTATTAGAAGAGAGTAAGTGTACCCAAGGTATGCATATCACACTAATGTCTTTGAGACAGATTATTCAGTCTCTTTTCATGAAAAGAAACCCAATGGATCCTTTTTGGTTTATTTTGCACAGTTCAAAAGTATTCTTGAAGATTTTCCCCAAGAGTGGCAACTTGGTATTGTTTCTTTAAACATAGACCTGTTTTCTGCATTGATAAGTATAGACTAACAGGGCCCTAATCCACTGATTTCAACTGGAAGAGAAGAGACCACAATGAAGAATATAAAGGAAAGAAGTATTAAAACATACAAGAAAACAATTCATTCCCGAGACAAATGCAGTGGGTCCAATTATATTCTCACTGGCACATGGATAAGGGATATTGCTTAATTATATTTGAGAGTATAGAAGGCTAAGTGCCTGATGTTATGGTAATGGAGCTGCACACACACACAC
>JAGPOW010001296.1:82089546-82119588 GCA_030014935.1 Caiman crocodilus | reverse complement strand
TCTCTCTCTCTCTCTCTGGGCCTTAGTTCTAGCTGCCCACTGGATTTCCAACCCTAGCAGGGCTCTGTCTAGGCCTTAGTCCCTCAAAATATGGTGGGTCAGGGTGAGGGGGAAGGAGAGGGACCCTCTGGGGCATTGCCTCTGTGACCCCTATGGTCTTCTAGGCATTGGCCTCTCAGCCTCAGCCCTGCTTCTCAGCCCCTTTAGGCCCCCTAACTTCAGGTCTGCCTGTCTGGCCATCAGCCCTTTAGCCCTTTGTTAGGCCTCCTCTTGCTGCTTGTCCCAGACTGACCATCCTTCAGGGCAACTACCCCTCTAGGCCTCACTGAACTCATATCTGGGCCTTGGCCTTCTTGGTGTTAGCCCAACTTACTCTGCCTGCCTCCTTTGCAGGGCTCAAAGCTCAGGGTGCCCCAGCACCATGTTCAGTGGCTTCCTCCTCCTCCCCTATAGCCACAATCCAGTCCTCACATCTAACACAACCCCCAACTAAAAACAAAAAAATGGACCTCTCACCTGTGTAGCCCACCTACAGAGCTCCTTGCATAAGAAGGGTCTAAGCCTTAAGCTCCAGGCTCAGGCTTATATAGCCCTTGATCCTCCTTCTTCTAGTCGCCCTACCTGGCTTCTTGCTAATAGGTCTCAAGTGCTGTTCATTCCCTGTTCAGCAGACAAGTATTCATCCATCTGTAATCTTCAGGTTGATCTCCTGCAGCCCTCTTAACCGAGCAACTTGCATGCTGCATGCACTCTGCCACTCTGCTCTTTCTTCCAAGTAACAAGGTGAAGCATCCTCTGTGTTACAGCCCTACAGTCAGGATTCAGCCATGACCCCAGAAAAAAATCTTTTTTCCTTCATTTGGCCTTCTCAAAACGTAGTGCATCTTGTATTTAAAGACATATAGTATGCAAGAAAATGTGGCATGTTTGACAATTAATTGAGGTCAGGGGAGGTTCCAGAGGACTGGAAATGGACAAATATAATGCACATCTTTTTTTAAAAAATGGAAAAAGGAAAACACAGTTAAATCATCCTAACTGACAATTGGAAAGAAACAAGAGCAGATCAAGCAAGCTGTAAGTGCTAAGAGGATACAAAGGTGATAAGTAGCAATCACCACATATTTTTAAAGACTAGATCATCCTTAAAACATCTTATTACTTTCTGTGACAAGGTTGTAAGCCTTGTAGATGGATGCAGTAGTTAATGTGATATACCTTGACTTTAGTAAGGCCTTTTCAGCTATTTTTCATGACATTCTTCTAAGCCAAGGAAATAGAGTCTAGATCAAATATGGGGGAGCTGTAGCATCTGGCCCATGGAGCACTTGGAGGACTTGTAAATTTGATGGCAGGGTGAGTGGAAGAAAATTAAGCCTACAGCTCCCTAAGCTCCCTAAGCTACTGCAGCAGCTCAGGAAGTCCCTGGGGTTAACACCACCATCACTTACCCTGCTTCTAAAATTTGAAATCTGTGCCAAGCCCCAGGCAACACAGCCTCCTGCCCAAGTTTTCATATGGGTATAGTGAAAGTCCACTGTCTCATAGTATAGTGAAAGCCCACCACTCAGTAGTACCAGTCCTGAGAGAAAGACAGTGGCTGTTGGCTGTGCTGAGCCACAGATGGGGAGTGCAGGGGGCACTGTCTAAACTGAGAGAAAACTTGATATTTGAGGAAAGTTGGAAGAACCTGGATTATTTTAGACTAAAGAAGAAAAGATCGAAGCTGAAGTTGCTAACAGTTTTCATATACAGAAAAGTTGTTATGAAGAGGACATCAATGTCCCTTTTGTCCATAATGGATAAAGCAAGAAACTACAACTTCATCTGCAGCAAGGGAGATTTATATTAAATATTAGGAGGAATTTTTTCACTGTGAAAGTATAGTATTGGACCAGGTTAACCTAGAGAAATTGAAGAATCTTCATCGTAAGAAATTGAAGTGCACTTCAGATAAACACTTGGTTGGAATGGTTAGACAATGATAATCACTCACTGAGCAAGGGATTAGACTAGGCAACTGCTGGAGGTCTATGATTCTATGATTTCACTTTATTTCAAGATGAGGAAACCTTGGAGGATAGAGCTGTTTTTCATTTGCCAAGGTGTAACAAAGACCACATTTTCTATGGTACTGATGTATGTATGCAGAGGAGATTCTCACTGTTTGGTAATTGAACAAATGATGGAAGGATGTTTAGCTATGGGGCAGCCACTAGAAGGTTTTCCACCCAAGAACCCCAGAATCTTTTGAGTTTATCTCAGATACAGCATTCTTAAGCATCACTGCTAGAAGTGAGGGAAAATTCAGAAAAATTTAGGCAGGATATTGAAATAGGACTCAGAGGCCTGCAGAGCTGATTTCCCCCAACCCTCACCTGCACAGCCTGCTGCAAAAGAACAGCACCTGGACGCCAAACACTGAAATACACCAAGGGTTTTTATACTTCATAAAGCTCTGAGGACTTACATTCTATGCTGCCTATGGTAATACTTTAATGCTAGTATGGATATAAATCCAAATCCATATCATTCTCCAGATAGAATGATAGATAGACACAGTAGAGGGAAAGCAGAATATGCAGATCTATGCACTCTTGGGGCCTTTGTTATACATTAATTTTAGATGGCTTCTGGAGCTGTTAACCTCTGGATTTTCCACACATTAACATCTAAAAGTAGTTTTAAGCATACTTTAGGTGGCTTAAAGTTATGCCACTCAAGGACAGGTTTATCTCTGATCCATGTTACCCAACTCGTGTTCATTAATGTGTAGCCACTCCTCACACATGAACCACGCAAATTACAGTCCTTCACCATCCCAGGATGCAGTGTCCCCTCCTCCACCCTCCTGTTCAGTGTGCATAAGCTTTCCACTCCCTGAGCTCTGTTGCCCAGGGGGTAGTTCTGCACCAAGCCAGCTCTCCCTCTCACCCCCAGGGGTATGACCTTCTTATCCCTAGGGGTGCAACCCCATGCAAACGGTCTACAGAGCACATGCCAGATCACCAGATTGCGAGGCATGGACGGGTCCAGGAGCAGGGTCCAAAGGCTAGTAGGGTGCTAGATTGGGTTCCCATGAGATGGAGCCTCCTTCCTGGGGCAAGGGCAGTACTTTCCCCAAAAGTACGTTCCCTCATCACTCACACCTCCCAGCCACCCTGGGAAGCATGGCCAGCACCTCCCAGACCACAATCCCAAATCCCAATTTATTAAAATATAAGACCTTCTTGAATGTACTTTGTCTCTATTTATTTTAAAATTCTTCTCTTTTTTTCTTGTTTTTATTTTATCCTTCAGTGGCTGACTTTTTCATTTTACCACCTCCACCCCACCCCCATTGCCTTTACCCCTCCCATTTCATTACCTACCCTCATCCCATTAATTCTCCACCTCCTGACTTCAATGCCAGCGGCAATGTCCTCCTTAACTGCGGGGGACAGTGACTTGTAGTGCAGCCATAGGTGCACTTCCTACAGGTGGTGGTGGAAGTTGCAAAGCAGCCTGGTCTTCTCCTCAACATGGTTGAATCTCAAGGCCCCATGCCAGGTGCGCAGGTTTGCCCTGGACAACATAGTGATTGGCACCAGCAAGGTATAGTGGGTTGGGCATCCCTCAGTCTATACAAACAACTCCTTAAGCAGTGCCAAGGACACATGCAGTAGGAGCATGCTTGGGGCACAGTGCCAGAGTGGGGCAGGGCTGGCCCTGGGGTGCCTCCTTGGAAAAGCCCCCTGCAGGGAGGGCTGGGGTGTGGGCAGCTCCTCATCCCAGTTGTTTGCCATGGGGTTGGTAGCAGCATAGGAGAGTGGCTGACCTGCCTGCCCAGTAGGGTTGTGCGAAGCTTTAGTAGCCAATTTGATTCAGAGGAAATCTGGCCTGATCAGTCTTCTGATTCGATCTCCAAATCGAATCAGAAGACTGATTAAAAGCTCTGAATTGATTTAAAGCCTCTGAATCAATTTGGAAAAAGCTTCAGAAAAGATTTGGCCAATCATAGATTCAGCCGTCAACTAAACAGACAGCTGAGAGCTGCCTTCAGTTAGTAAATCTGTTGGGGTTGGGGGGGGGTGTGGAAAGTGGTGTAGAGAAGGGAGGTATTGGGGCTAGGACAACCTGCCCAGCTGGGGTGGGGCATATGGGATTTGGGGATGGGGGCAGAGGGTGTGGGATGTGGGGGAAGCAGCACTTGGAGTGGGGCTTATGTCCTGCTGCCACTTGCCCAGATGGGGTGGCAAGGGTGGGATATGGGTACGACTCACTCAGGGTGGAAAGGGGCAAGTGGCAGAAGGGCATAGCCCCCACTCTCAGTGCTGCCACAGCCACATTCTGTGCTCCCTCGTGCTGGCTGGGCAAGTGGCGACGGTGCCCGCCCCTCATGCCCCTCCACCCCAGCTGGCAAGTAGTGGCAGCATCCACCCCCTGTTTATGTCCCCCCCACCACATTGGCTGGCAAGTGGTGGCAGCGCCCACACTTTTGTGCCGGGTGGCAAGTGGCAGCAGGGCAGAGTCCCCGCTCCCAGGTATGGCAGCACTGGGAGCAGGGGCTATGCTCTGCTGCTGCTTGCCCCCTTCTACCCAGAGTGAGCTGCGCCCACATCCTGCCCTCCCTACCCCAGCTGGGCAAGTGGCAGCAGGGCATAGCCCCTGCTTCCAGTGCTGCTGCACCTGCATCCCACACCCCCTGCCCACCTCTCTGAGTAATGTGCCCCCCTGCCCCAGCTGATCAGTTTATCCTAGCCCCAGGCCCAATCACTCCCTCCCTCATACCCCTTCCGTACCTCTTCATTCAACCCCAACAGACTTACCAGCTGGAGGCAACTGCTTGTTTATTCTATGGCCAAATCTGTGAAGCAGTGCCAAAGTGGTGCCAAATCTTTTGCATCTGATTCAGCTGAATTGAATCAGGACAGTGAATGAATCTCTGAATCGAATCACTGTCCTCTGAATTGACCAAATCTGAATCCAAAGCTAATATTTGCTGCTTTGCACAGGACTACTGCCCAGTGAATGCTCACATTGGTGAAAGCACTATGGTAGTCGACAATGGCCTGGAACACAACAGAGTGAAAGCCACTCTGGCTGTAATAGGGATGGTCTCTGTGAGGCGGGTAGGTGATGGGGATGTGGGTCCCATTCACGGCCCTGTTGTACTGGGTGAATCCCAGGGCATGGAACCCTACCACCACAGCTAGGCAGTTGTGGGCCCAGAACACAGTGTGCCCCAGCACATCCTGGGGGGCACCACACTCCTCCAAGACAGCCTCCCTGGCAGTGACCTTGCCCACAGCAAAGAGATGGCCCACATAGCCATGCAGCAACTGCATGGTGGCAGTGCCTTCATAGATTGTAAGGCTGGTAGGGACCTTGGAAGATCATCAGGTCCAGCCCTCTGCACCAAGCAGGAAAGATAATTGGGGTTCAGGTGATCCTAGCAAGGTGACTGTTTAGTCTGCTCTTGAAGATTTCCAGGGTTGGTAATTGTACCACCTGTGGAGGGAGCTTATTCCACAGTCTGGACTGTGAAGAAGTTTTTCCTAATGTTGAGTCTGAATCGGTCTTCCAGGAGTTTGTGGCCATTACTCCTCATTTTCCCCTTGACTGTCCTGGTGAACAGTTGCTCACTGAGCCCTTGATGTACTCTCCTAGTATAGTGGTAAGCTGCTACCAGGTCCCCTCTCAGCCTTCTTTTCTTCAGGCTGAAGAGTCCCAGATCCCTCAACCTTTCCTCATATCACTTGCCATGTAAGACTCTGATCATACAGGTGGATCTTCTTTGGACTCAAGCTTGTCCATGTCCTTGTTAAAGTGTGGTGCCCAAACTGGATGCAGTACTCGTGCTGCTATCTCACCAGTGCTAAGCAGAGGAGGAGAATCACCTCCTTGGTTTTGCTGAAGATGCATTGATTGATGCATGCCAGAGTATTATTTGCCCTACTGGCTACAGTATTGCACTGCCATCTCATATTCATACTGTGGTTTATTATTACCCCCAGGACCTTTTCATTCATGGTCAGTTTGGTACTAGTCAGTTTGGTGCTGGCAAGCCTGTAGGTGTGTAGGGAGTTGCGAGTCATGAGGTGGAGCACTTTACATTTCTTGACATTGAACTTTATCAAATTCCGATCTGCCCAACTGGCTAACCTGACTAGGTCCACCTGTATCTGTAGCCTATCTACAAGTGTGACCATGCTTCCCCATTACTTGGTGTCATCTGAAAACTTGGCCAGTAAACTCTTCACTCCCACATCCAAATCATTGATAAAAATGTTGAAAAGTACTGGACTAAGCACCAAGCCGTGCAGGACACTGCTGCCCACTTCTCACCGGGATGACACAGATCCATTCACTATGACTCTATGCATCCTATTCTGCAGCCAGTTTCTCACCCACCTGACTGTCTCAGAGTTAAGCCCACAATCCTCCAGTTTTCTCCGGAGGACATCACGGGATACTAGATCAAAGGCCTTTTGAAAGTCAAGGTATACAATGTCAACCTGCTCTCTCATATCCAGGTGGCGAGTTACCAGGTCATAGAAGGAGATGAGGTTCATAAGGCAAGATCTGTCTGCAATGAAACCATGCTGGCTGTCATTCAAAATCTTACCTTCTGCAAGTTTATCACAGATAGAGTCCTTGATAAACTTTTCTAGGATTTTCCCCAGGATGGAAGTTAGACTGATTGGTCTATAGTTACCCATGTTGTACCTCCTGTCCTTCTTGTGGATGAGCACAACATTGGCTCTCTTTCAGTCCTCAGGGACTTCTCCAGAACGCCATGAGTTGTGGAAGAATTTCACCGGGGTTCCGCAATGACTTTGGCCAGCTTCTTCAGCACTCTCAGATGAAGATCATCTGGTCTCGCTGACTTGTATGTATCTAATTTTTTAAATTGGTCATACACCAATTTTATGGCAATAGTAGGAAAGCAATTATTTCTACTGTGCTCATCTTGTACTCTACATGGTGTGGTTTTCCCCTTGGTCTCATGAAAGACTGAGGCAAAGTAGTCATTCAGGAGTTCAGCTTTCTACTGGGTGCCAGTAACCAGTTCTCCTGAGTTGTTAAGCAATAGCCCCACACTCCTATTTGTTTTTCTCCTGTTCCCTATGTACTTCAAGAAGGGTTTCTTCTTTTCCTTGATTCCCATTGCTAATCTAAGTTGGTCTCCACTTTAACCTTTCTTATCTGTTCCCTGAATATGTGAGCCGTTGAGGAATAGTCCTCCTTGGGGCCTGCCCTGAGCTTCCATTGTTTATAAGCCTCTTTCTTCTTTCTTAATTGAACTGTGATTTACCCTTTTTAGCAAAGAGGGCTTCTCAGCGCTTGGTTATCTTTTCTCTTCATGGGAATTGACTCCTTTGTGCTCCAAACTCAAGCTAGCACTAACACGGATCAACATATGAGCAGCTCAAAGTGCAACGTGTAACAAGGCCCCTGCATGCTTAAGATTATAATGCTGTTTCTTTTTTTTTTTATTTATGTTACTAACAAATATAAAGTGAGCATAAATTAATCAAGAGCTGCAGGTTTAACTTTTTCTTCACCTGTCTGAAATCCATTTTAGGGTTGTATATAGTAGGGGAAGTAGAGGGTGGAAGAGAAACTCAAAATATGTTAGGGCTTCTGATCCCAGTTGAACCTAAATTCATCCAATTGCTTCTAATATCAGCCATAAAAATTAGTTTATTACTCAGAAATTCCCACCTGTGCAGCGCACACCTTCTGCATAACAAAAATAAATATGCCAACCACTGCTCAGCTCATCCCACACTATTCTGATACAGGCTGTTTCCTGGCTGAGCTCCAAACAACTCCACAGAGAATGGACACATATGTCCATAGTGCATCCAGATATGTCTGACCTGATTTTATGCTGTAACACTAGTCTGTTCCAGGATCTCCACACCACCTCTGTTGCATATCCCCCTGTTCCTAACCTAACTGGGTGCTGTTCTGGTGGAAGTGGGTAAGGGAGCGCTGACCACACAAAGGGCTGCCAGCAAGATGGCTGCTGCCCCTACCTCTCACCATTTATTGGCTGTGAGTGTTGCCTATCATGTGGCCCTGCCCTTTCCACCAATCAGAGGCAAGGGGTGGGGCTGCATGATGGGACAGCCCCCCTTGCAGCCAATCGGTGGTGAGGGGCGAGGCCCCTTGGCCAATCAGAGGCATGGGGGCCCACCACCCTCCTCCCACAAAATGACTGCCCAGGCCTGTGTTCTACCTATGAAATCAGTGGGCCCCACAAATTAGGTAGGTTACTAATTAAAAGGGTAGGTAGATAAGGAATTGCCAGACATTCTGCTATGACAGAGGGTGTTCAGGTGCCTGATTAATTATTTGAAGCACTCACTGCTCCAGTAGATCCCCAGCTGAGCTAGCCTCTTGGAGATGTGTTTATACAAGAGCAGTGTTTGAATATTTCTCCCTTAATTCTGGTCCTTGCTGCACTCACACCAGAGCCTAACCAGAACCTTTCTTTGCTTCTCCAGCCAGCTAGCAGGTAATTGGGTGACAGACATGTAGGGCAGGGGTTAGCAGCATTTTGAAGCAGGGGTCCCTTGAAAAGAGCTTAGCTCTGAATGCAAGTAACTTCCAACTCAGTCCACCCCATGACTACCACAGCTGGAGTCACTGATCCTTTCCTTCAGGGCCATTATCACAACTTCTCCTCAGTGCTCATCTCCCACCAAAATGCTGTAGAAGGCCCCCGGCTTCATGGGCCAGATAAAATGTCTCTGCCAGCCAAATCCAGTTTGTGGGCAGTAAGTTGCCTACCCCTGCGGGGCTGTTAGTTGAATTGCACCAACCTGGGCAGAAGCTGGAGAGGTTGTATGTCAATAAAGAAATAAATGTAAAACAATGGTGTATAACCCAGGAGGAGTTTCAAATGTGTACAGAATCAGTGGAAAATGAGTAGGTGGAAGGACCCAAACATAAAGGCACTAGGGGTAGTAGAGTGACACTGGAAGGTTATCTGAGTACAAACATATGTACATGCAGAGACAACCCAAGCAGGGTGTGGGTCCAGCCTGTGTGGGGCCCCATCCCTGGGTGTGGTAAAACCAGCAGCAGATTCGGGGGGGCATGCTGAGCATCTGGATGTGAGCTGCTGAGGCCACTCTGCCCAGCTCTGTGGGGGCCCCCCATTAGCTCCCCTAGGGACAGCCCTGCATACATGGATTTTATCTGTCCTGCGTTTCAAAATGTACAGGTAGGAACCCATTTTGGGATTCATCACATACAGAAAACTCAGTTCCAATAAGCACATAAGCATGTGGATAAGGATTTTGTATATGAATGGAGGGGAATGGAGGGAAGTGGAAGCTGGGCAGCTACGCATGCAAAGACTTGCAGCAAGCTAGCAATGTAATACACAGAAGCAATGAGGGAAAAAATTCCAAGTATGAGAAGAGAGCAGGAAGGGTCTATGGCTTGCTGTGGAGACATAACGACCATAAATCGGATGTATAAATGACAAATGTTACAAAGAATCCTCACTTTTGATTTTCTCCTTACATACCATTGGGTGAGATCTTCAAAGGCTTCTCCCCAAGTTACAGAAACATTTGTTATAGCCGTGTTGGTTTAGGAAATTTTCTCCACCTTGCCTGACATTGGACACCTCATGGGAAGAAGTCTATTTAATCTGCACATCACAGAGCAACTCTCTCACAAAAGGACTCTGAGGAAACCAGGGGAATAAACTTCTACCTTCTACTGTCCCTGCGTAAAATGAAGTTTCTTTTCTACCTAGGGGAACTTTAACAATCTTTGAATTCTACTTAGCCTTAAGAAGTGTGTCTGGACCTAAAAGCTTTGCAAAGAAAGAAATGTTTTTGCTACTATTTAGTTCATCTAATAAAAGATATCACCTCTGATCCATAAGCTTTATTTATCTCTCCAAGTTAGGCACTAATTTGCACTGAATTTCAATAGGAGTTACCCACCTAATGTATTTAAGACCTTTTGACATTCCCACTTATTGTGTGTATTCATTTCCAAGCTTGTGGTACTTTGTCCTTGGTTTTGTATTTTGGGTTTTCAAGTCAAACTTTTCTTTGAACTGAAGAAATTGTCCTGGCAAAAGAACTGTAATATTTTAAAATTGGCTTAGCTACCTAGGATGCCAAATCAAGTCTTTATGTTTCAGCCATTCCTAGGCAAAATGCCCACTGAAAGAACTGGGAATTTGTCCAAGTAAAAACTGAAAGACTAGGTCTTGTGGACATTTGTACCTGGATTATGATTAAAAATTTTCAAGCTGTTTTATGTTGTCAAGAGTCAGATTTTACCAATATGAAAAGGAAGGGAAAATGAAATTTAAAAAATCCCCATCTTTTTTTACTTAATCCCCAGATTAGAATCTTGATTTTCCATGTTCTTGTAAAGAGGAAGACTAGAAGGTGTTTGCCACCACTCATTGTGTCTTCAGACCCCAGTCTGGCTCCTGCTACCCCAAACAGATGGCATTCTGGCGTTCACAATTAAAGGGACAAGCTACTAGGGCACTACCTAACCAGCCCCCAGAATCTGATTAGTAACAAAGGAAAAGAGAGAACGGAACCAAACGAAAGCATAACATATTGAATTCTAGATAGAAGTATGTGCTTAAAATGTATCAGCTCTTACTAAACGATTGTGAAGAAATGAAAGCATTTATTTAGTAAGATACAGAGATTCATAGATTGTTAGGGGCTAGAAAGGACCTTGTAGATCATCAGGTCCAGTCCCCCTGCACTAGGCAGGAAAAGACAACTGGGGTCAAGTGACCCCAGCGAGGTGACTGGAGGGAAAGGAGCTTTGAGACAAACTCACTTTCCTTTTACCTTGGATTTTCCCTTCACATAAATCCAACTCACTTCTGCAGTGCAGAGGTGGGGAGGATTCCCCCCCGCCCCACTTGGGGAGCAGCTTCTCTGTCTTCCAATTCCATTTTCCAGCTCTCAGCAGTCCCAGGAGAAAAAGGCTTGAAAAGTTTCTATATACTTTGCATGACATCACCCAAGCATAGGCAGCAGAAGGCCAAGGCTAATGGGGCTTAGCCTCCCAAACTTTTCATGGTGGCTGGCAACAGCAGCAGCACCACGGCACTGCCATCGAGCAGCATCCAGAGCCACTCAGCATGCAGCTGCTCCTTTGCTGCTGCATAGATCTTCAGCATGCTCTGGCCCTGTAATGGCCCTGCAGGAGAGAGGGGCAGGGGTCAGGCAGGGCTCAGCCCCCCCACAATAATATTTTTCCCCACTGCTTAGGCCCCCAAGTTTTTCCAATCAGGGCTTGTCCTGCTTACAGTTTTTCCTCTAAACCATTTGTTTTTTCTTACAAAGAACATTGCTCGTTAGCCAATTAAGCTAGCGGGTCTGATCCCCTTTCTTATGTGACTAGAAGCCAGGTACCACATTGGGCACTTTCGGTTTCTCTTTTTTGTTACAAGCCCTTACAAGCTGGCATGCCGGTTAACAAGAGCATGGCAGTTTGTAAGGTGCTGGGTAACACAGCTTTTGCTGTACTTTGCAACATGAAAACTAGAATATTCCTTGCACTAAAAAAGTGTCTGGTACATTTTGTGTGGGTCACACACATTTGTCCAAGTGTTCACATTAACACTCACTTTGGCTCCTCCAGTACACTGCAGCCAGAAAGCATCCTGTAAAAAACTCACCATCTTTAATACCAGAAAAAAGCCTTCAAAAACTAACATGTATTGCAGAAATAGGGCAGAAAAATCAAGAGTGTACAAAGGCCTTCAGCTCCTGTAATGGCAGGAAATTAATTAGGTAAAATATACTCAAATGTGCCTGGGAAGAGGACCATGCCCCATAGTACAGAAGAAAGGAAAAATCCAAGCACCTTTGGTACTTTGACTAGAGGAAAATTCCTTCTTGCCCCCAAATCGGGCAACTGGTTTAATCATGAGTGCGTGAGCAAGAGCATTGCAGTAATGCAGCTTAAGTGCATGTCTATGACACATCAGATAGCGCTAGGGTGCACTGCCATGAAAATATGTCCAGCCCATTCCTATCTGCTCTGTAATCATTATGTGCCAAAAAATGTCATGTAGCCACCAATAGAGCAGTTCCAAATGGGTCCAGCACTGATCTCATGATAGCTCAAGGGCAGTGTTGGACATGCCTTCCACACGCACCCAAAATTAGTCGCATAATGTTTTTCATCATAACATGCACATAAGGCAGAAGCAAATGGAAAGGAGGTGTTTTTGCAGTGGTGCCCTCTACCACTGCCCAATACAATGTAGACATGCCCCAAACATCTGGTTCTTTCTATCTGGTTCTGGTACATACATAGCACTGACAAGATATTTATTATGATTTGAAGTGCTATTGCAACATTGCAACACACACACATATCTGAGGTAGCTAGTTTGGGTAACACTCTAAGAGAAGACACAGTAGTATGGGATTCAGTGAAAGGTGGCTGCCATAGCAGGAACCTAGGATACTTAGCAGTTAGGCAACCTGCACTAAGGCCCATACCACCATGTCTTGTCTTTTTTTTTACCCAAACTGGTTAGATTTAAGCTCACTCTGGCCTGTCTGTACTGCTGCCAAAGCTCTGTATTAAAGTTTAAGTACACCCCCAGTCTCACAGAGAAACTTAGAGCTCTGCATCTCAGACTTCTTAGGATCTTAGAAGGTTAGATATAAATGTATTTTCTTTTCTGTAATCTTATAGGCAAGATTTCTGGGGTTTTTTTACATAATTCCTTTAAATGGATTTCAACAGAACAGATGCACATTCTATAGTGAGGAGTGGAAATTGGCTCAGAAAGCTCTTAATAAAATATAGAAAAAAGATCAGAGAAAAGGTCTATTCAGAAAACTGATGACTGTTCCTTTACAACAGAGACAACTTTCTCTCAAGTGAGCTGCCTTTAGGGCAGGCTGATGATCATATGATGTCTTTCTGGCTTTTTTCTATTTCCAGAAGAACATGCACTTGTAAAAATAGTCAAAAGGCAAAATATTACCTCACTTCAAATTTTAAAAGGTTTCCCCATTTTCTCTCAGAACTCCCATTAATGCCAAAAGGAATTCTACACTTAAATCCCAATGCATCAAGGTGACCATGCAATTCTTAGTAAAATTTCAAGCAGAATATCAGTATTTTATGTTCTGAGCAGTAATAGTGAAGAAGCTGCTCCAGGGCTAACAGCCTGCCATTATTCAGTATGGATAGTGCATTTTCTCTGTAGTGGAAGGGCTTTTAAAAATATATTACTCATATAAAAACATACGTTATGCTTTTGTGGTTGATATATGGAGCCATTTTATTCAGCGCTATTTCAGCTCCAGCTTTCACAGTTTTGCTTTGTGCTCTGAATACTTCCAGTGAAGAGTTGTGATGCAGGGGGAGGGTATACAATTGCCTAAGAAAAAATGACTCATAGTCTTATACTTCAATGCTCCTAGGTAGAGGCTGCACCAAGGTGGGACATGCTAGAGTTCTATTCCAGGCCAGGAAAGGACCTGCACATTGGTGGTATGTGTGATATTTTATGATAAAGTCCCAATTAATATGATAGACTGTTATATAAAACTCCCAATTAATCTGACAATTTGTTTCATGGGAGCACGTGCTAGAACAGGAACCTCTGCCCTTTGGATGTTTTTAAATGACAAAATTCTCCAAAACAAAGTTTTCATTTCCAGACTATCTGGACACAACAACAAAATCCATGGCAACCTCTGTTGTGACCCTAAACATCTCAGAAGAGCCTAAACTCTGCATATATCCCCAAATCTTTAGTAGCAAAAAAGCTATGATTATTTGGTGTTGGAAGAGGTGGTGGCAGAACTTTTAGATCAGTAACTAATGGTGCTGGTTTAAATATATAGAATTAGCTGAAGTGCTGTGCATAAGGTGGAACCCCTATATTACATGACTGTGTAAAGATGCTCCACTCTCCAAAAGAACAGGAGGGATCTATCTATTTTCTTGGGTGGTTTATGATTGTCAAATTTTCCCATTGTCCAAAAAGAAGAGTTACACATCCACACAGAGTAGATTAGACAGTATTGGTCTTGGGGGGTATATTAGCCTTCTTATCAACAAAATGGGATAGCTATGTACCTCTCTGGATGAATTTAGATTGTTTTCCTAAGGCACAATGCATACTTTTTCTTGAGAAAGACTTAGAAGTAGAATGTGTTATATTGTCCCAGGGCCATCATAAATTATGACTCCAGCCACAGTGTAAGAAAGAGTGCTGCTAGATTGGCAGGGACATTTTCAATATAATAGATAGGATTGGTTTGGGGAGTATATTAACCTACTATATTGAAAACAAAAAGCAAAACTCTACATATATGGGCATAAGCTGATTCAACAGAAAGTAACAGAAAGTAACTTAAGATTCGCACATGCAGATTGACCACATTCACATATATGGGTGGATTCAGGGTGGGGGAGTTCACTGGTGCAGTTGCACCCCATTTGATTCCTAGTCCACCCAGAGTTTAAAATCAACTGCTTGGCAGTGGCAGCAGTACTACTCAGGCAGCAGTAAGGGATTCATTTAACTTCAAGGTTTATTAAAATCTATCAGGTTCTTTCTAAACTCTTCATTCCACTGGTATTAATGAACCTCTCTCCCTCCATTTTAATGGTCTTGATGATTCACTAATCAAGCTAGCCTTTATTTTGCAATTCTGTCATTTGTTAGCTGCTTCTGGCAATGTAACCCTTATTTCACAGCCTGGCAGAGTGTTTTAAATTAATTCCAATAAAGTTATATTTGTTTTTGCATGAACCTTAAACTGAATAATATGGCACTAGGCTCCTAGAATTTTAGTAAAACTTGCACTTCCTTTTTACCTGGACAAAAGTGTATATCATGTTGTACATGATGAAGATGCACCTTCCTACATACACCCCCTCCTTTTAAAAAATCCTAGATCCACCCATGTTCACATATCACACAGAATGGGATTTGAGCCCAATTTTAAGCACACAACTCTGGTCAACTGGCTTGCCTTCCAGGGGCAAAGGTCCTGAGGCTTAGGGATTCCAAGGCTTATGTGTCAGTATCTATGTGAACAAACTGGATCTGGCCTAAATGCCCAAAGAACTAACAATGTTGTGTATCCTGGTTTTTGAGAGCAGCTGATTGAGGATTAAGACCACTGTCAGAAGTTTAAGCAATTTGCTGGGCTCCATCCTGGAAAAGCAACTCCCATCTTCCTGTGTTATGCTACCTTCACTGAACTTTGCCCAGAAAGCTTGCCAGAAAGCTGGTATTGATTTGACAGGATGTTTACATTGATTTGCACACTTAAACTTACTTAGCTGTTTTAAAAATAGGCTTCTTGGCCCACAGCTGAGGCTCATAAATATATATCTACAATTCCATATGTATCTACTTTGCTCCCTGCACTTTGTGTTCATGTTTTAGCTACCAGCTAATAAATCAGTTTAACCTTGTAAAAAAATGACTGCTTCTATTTTAAAGAAATGTGTTATAGAAATATTTGATGCAGCAAAAATACGGTGTTGCAATATCTCTCTTATGGTTTAATGTTTATGGTGGCAATCTTAAAAGATAATATAAACAAAATCATTGAAGACCTGTCCAAAGAGATATACTTTCTTTTATAATGTTACGTTTAATCATTTCCTCATTATTTTGCCATTTAAACTATTTTATACTTAAGATAGCTGAGACAATAGAGCATGATAAATAATTATCTGGTTACAAAGATAGATGCTACATAATTTTTGTATAAAAATGCCTCTTTTTCTTTACCAAAATGTTTTGCGGATTTGTTGTTTAAATCTATTGAATAATTTTGTTTTGCATTGTTTCACTCTATTGATTAGTAACAAACAGGTCTGAGTTTCCAATATTAACTTACTCCTCTCTTCACTAGATGTACTTGGCCAGACAGTTCACACTGTACTATTTATTTTCTGACTGCATAATTTTACCTCCTCTTGCATGGACTTACTTAAAATTTAATTCATTCAAATATTTCTAAATGTGACTTTGATATTCATGTTCCATTTGTCCTGCCTAGGCATTAAAATGATGTTTCAACAAAACAATCACTTCCTTAATAGTGTTTTCTATTAAAATTTGTAGTTTCTATGTAAAATGAAAGATATTGTCTTTCAACTCATCTGAAGTGAAATGCTTTCATTGTAGTCCCTCATAACCTTCAGAGCTGCAGCTCTGGATAAGACTACACCTGCCAGCATACAAGAGGATCTCTCCTCTGATGGAGCCATGTGATGTGGGAGCCATGTGATAAAACATGGGAATCCCGTTATGGCAGGTATATCAATATATCTCAATAATTTTTAAATTGAAGTTTTCTGGAAATATTCCTTCCACAAAAATTATATTTTGAATTTTTATACTAAGTTTTGACCAGAAAGTAAACATGTTGGCATTCCCATAGGATAGGGAAGTTTGCATTCAGCTCTTCTTACCACAAATACCTGCATCAATAAAACTTGGAATACAATTAGAAGAACTAGAACAAAAGAAGATAAGGGAAAAAAATGGCCAACCTAAGTGATTAACATGTAAATATTATATTTTTTTCAGCATTTGCCTTAAGTCTGCACTAACTTACACTGGGACTAGACTGGATTTAGGAACAGAGGAGTGTAAGAGTGATGAAACATCAGACTTGTCCCACAATGTTAGCATTTCACTGAATGCAGCTTGACCAGATCAGATCTGGCTCATTTTTTAGACATTATGTTGAAATAAAATGACTTTTCTCCACATAGCTGAAATATTTTATTTTGTTTCCAGAGTATATCCATCAGTATTACGGCTGAGCCAGTATTCCAAATCATGGGTTCATAAGAGGGACTTTTTGCACCCTACCCTATAGAGAAAGCATTGTTTCTTCTTCATGAGGACAGTATTAATAAACTGAACTGGAAATCTTTGGAATGCATACAAAAATCTTCAACTCCCAAAACACACAAACATTTCATAAGATGGATACTGTTTTTCATACTGCTTGTTATTAACAGAAAGAGTTATTCCTTCCTTATTGTTCTTTCTTTTAGGGATCACTCAAAGTGGGAAAGAAAATCAGTTTATAGCTCACAGATAGGTAGCATTGGCATGTGAAGAGTTATGCATTACAAAGGTGCTCTTTTACAATGTGCATGCCCTCATCTTACAAGGGCCAGCCGTTGCTGTAATACAATGATAATTGTTTTAAAAAATGTAAAGTATTTGGTAATGGAGCTGCAATAAAATGATAAATAAAGAAACATATAGTAGTTAGAATGGGAAAGTGACACAGAAACATATTCTTTACATGAAAACTCTTGCATAAACAGCACATATCAACAAAATATATAGATTAATTCCAGATTAGAAAAAAACCCATCCCAGAATAAGACTATTCATTTGATGTGTGTGCATGTGAAATCTGTTTTGGGTAAGGATGTTTCAACAGAAACAACATCTTTTCAGTCTGACCTCTGTCTGCTGCATATTATTGACCCTATATCCACTGTATATGAAAGATGCTAATGATTTCTACTGAAGAAAAGTATAAAGTAAATGGGCAAGTGTTTGGAAAGAATATAATTAGTCTCATGTTACACACAATTCCAAGACACTTGTGTGGAGGCTGAGGACAATTTCATTTCATTAAAATGAAAACTGATTATTATGTTAAAGGTGGGAATGGGTTTGGTGCTTTTAGATTTTATTAATTGAAATGTGCCTGTCCTAAGATCTGGTTACAAAGATAGATGCTACTTATAAATTACAGGATGACCAAAAGCAGTATTTATTTTAAGATTGCCTAACTATTTCCAACTCATATGTTTTCAGTTGCTAAACTCTGATAAATCTTTGGCTGAATTTTCTGTTTGGTCTCTGCCTCAAATTCAGTTTTTATAGAAGATTTGAGTAAAAAAGTGCAGATGATTTTTAAAACTAAACTAGTAAAATATGTAATTTTACCAATTTTTATCAATTATTGCCAGCAAGAGAAAATTGAGGGGGGATATGATAACAGTTTTCAAATACCTGAGGGCATGAACGCCATGTGCCCCTGGAGCCTGGGGGGTGGGGGCTGGGAAGGGGCACAGTGAGCTCCCACAGATGGCAGCAGTGCTGTTGGTGGCAGGAACGTAGCAGTGGCAAACAGGGAACTCCTGCAGGTGGCCGCGGCTCTGTTGGCGGTTGAGGGGGGGTGTCAGTGCTGTTGGTGACCATCCACAGATACCAGCAGCAGCAGCAGAGGCAGCCAGCAGCAATCATGGACCACCCGTGGATGCCACTGTTAGTGTCAGTGGCAAGCGGGGGGTGTGGTGAGCGGCAACCGCCTGCAGGTGCCGCTGGCAGTATCAGCAGTACCTTTTTTCAGGGGATGTACTGCTTAGGGGGGGGCTGGGGGTGGAACAGAAAAAAAAGAAAGTAAAAAAAAGAAAATTTACTCACTGCAAGATGGGAGGAGGAGCAAGGATGGTGGGGAAAGCCCACACGGGACGCTGATCATGCCTTATGGCACCTGCGGCCGGCGGATGACATCACTCACAACTGCTGTCCGGCAGAAATAAAAGGACCGGTGGTGAGAGGGAGCAGGGACGCGTGGGTGCCGGGAGAGAGTCTGGCTGGTAGGGTCAGCAGGGGGCGTGAGACGCCAGGAGCAACTGTGCGTGCTGGCTGCGGTGAAGCAGAGGAGCCCAGCAGCAAGCCCGCACCCAAAGTAAGAATAACAGCTGCAGGCAAACCACGAGGTGAGGCAGTAGGAGATCCCAGGATGTGGGGGGGTCAACAGACCTGGAAAGACGCAGAGGGAAGGCAGCCTTGCCCGGAAGGTCCAGAGAGAGGGGAGCCACGAGCTGGGGACCCAGATGGAGGACTGCTGCTCTGGCAAGATTCTGAGGGAGGGTTTCAGTTTGGGGAAGATCCAGAGTGAGGGCTGAGGACCAGAGAAGACCTAGAGAGAGGGCAGCAGCAAGGCAGGGATCCAGAGAGAGGGCAACTCTGTAGTGAAGACCCAAAGAGAGGGTGATGGTTCTGTGGAGACACAGAGAGGGGGCCGCTGCTCTCAAAAGGTCCAGAGAGAGGGTCACGCTGGTGGGATACTGAAGAAGGAGTGGCGTTGAATCAGGATAGGTGGAGTGGGGGCACAGAGTTGGACCACGTGGAGGTGACTCTGTCAACAAGTGGAGGTGTAGAGGGGCTAGCAGTGTTCCATGAGGAAGCCCAATAGGGGCAAGATTATGCCTCTCTTGGTACTTATTAGGTTTCTCATTTGAGTTGTGAAAAGTGTTTTATGTTTCCCCGTATTAGAAGGGGCTGAGGTGATGTGAGAGACTGAGGGAGTGAGAGACGGGCTCATTGTTAAGTATTTAAGACGCATACGGTCCATCAAGGAAGTGACCAGGACCTGCCAGGCTGGGTAAAGGGCGAGGTGCAGGGGAGGAGGAGCCTTGCAGAAGACATCAAAGAGGCAGGCGACTGACGAGGGCCCACCCACTAGAAGATTCAAAGTCATGGCAGACGAGAAGGGGCAGCCTGCGACGTGTGAAGATCTCCTGTAACGCCACCTGCAATGGTGAGGCGAGTACCAGCAAGCACTCAGAGCAAGGAAGCCCGAGGTAAGATGTATGAGGCCTGGTGGGTACACACCCCCTAGGCATCGCCAATGCCTGAGGGATAGTTATGGAGATGGGCTTTTCTCTGTGGTTATAGAGGACAGAACTAGAAGCAATGTCTCAGGCTGTATCAGAGGAAATTTAGGTTGGCGATTAGGAGGAACTTTCTGACAAGCATTGTAATCTCCATCATTAGCAATTTTTCAAGAATAGATTGGAAGATACTTGGCTGGGATGATGTTAGGCCACGAACTCAAACTTTGGGTCTCAACTTGACTTGCATGGCTGCTCATTCCAGCCTGTCACCTTATAGCCAATGACCCAGGCTGGTCAAGGCTGTCCCAAGCCTCCAGCAGGGCCCAGTCCTCCATCCACTCACTAGCACTGGAGTGGCTGGCTGAAATCAGCAGACCTTCTACTTCCCCCCTATAAACCTCTTACACAGAACAGGAAGGGTCTGGGCAACAAGGCTCAACTTGATCTCAGACTACCTTAACTGTTCCCTCTGGTTTGTGCTCTGACTCCACTCTCTGCTTGATCCCCCAGTGTCCTGACCCAGCTTGTTCCTAGACCTTATTCTTGGATTGACCTCTTGTCTTCCTGACCTTATCCCTGCAATCTGCTTATTCCTCCTATCTCTTGTTGACACTTTGATCCCAAGTACCCCCAGACCTGGCTGTTCATGACCTGGCATGACAGATGATTTAGTTAGGGATAATCTTGTCTTGGTCAGGGTGCTTGTGTAGATGACCTTGTAAGGTTCCTTTCAGCTTTACTTTCCTATGATTTTATGATCCCTGGTTTGGACAAAGAAGTTGGTTGCATAGTCCAATATTTGCCTATTTCTAGCTTTATAAAAATTCATCGATAGATGGCCAAATTAGAAGCCCCAGAAAACTGTTATTTACATATGCCTTCTAGAACATGTTCAAGATTATTTTTTTCTTGTGCTGGGGTCTTGAGCTGGACTAAAAGTCCAAGTAACAGGACAGTAAAAGCTGAGCAAAGCTGTTTCTCATAAGAACTTTTATCTTTGTCATGCTCCAGACATTTTCCTTGGAAAGCACGTTTTGTTCCATCAGCATGCCACAGTGACACATTAAGACAAGTCAGCTATTTATACAGAGGTATTCAACAGCTACATGGATTGTGGAGCAGGTTGTTCATTTCTTCTGCCATTAGAAGATAGTGATAAATATTTCACTTGGTCTGTATATACTGGATTTGTTGCCCAAATCATCTTATGATAAAAAAAATACATAAAGGACAGAAACCTACTGATTATTCGTGACTTAGAATAACCTAGTTAACATTAGCTTTACTCACATTGTTACAAAAGTTACACAACATAAGATAAGAAAATGGCAAATATATTTCTATCACATTAACCTGTTAACATACAATCAACACATATGTAGATAATATATATTTTCCAATATTTTTTTAAAATATATTCTTAAATGTCCAATCTTGTGAATTTTAAAGATACAACTACTGATGTAAAAACATAGGCACAAAGAAAACTTTATTTCATATGCTATGCTGTGTTGATTTTATAGCCTTATGATTTTATATGGTACTTGAAAAAATTGACTCTGAGCCTCCAAATGGCCCTAAATCAATAATAAAAAAAGCCAAATATGACAGTAAAGGAATATGTGTCTAAGCATGACTGGAAAAGACCAAAGTGAATCTCAGCACACTGAAGGTGCCATGAAGAAGAATTCCCTCTATATTTCCCAGAGAAATAATTTTAATCCCTACCATTGCTCAGAAAGTCTCAGCAGCTTCAGGAAGCAGCAAAAGCTGGTCAGTACGCATGGAAATATGTGTCATTAAGACAGAGAGAACAAAGAAGTAGGAAAGAGCAAGCCAAGGAGAAAGCTATTTTTAAATGTGTGAATAATCTACAGTGGAAGTGGGATGCCTAGTTTCATAAGAAGAAATGACAGTTGATTATATTTAGACAGGAGAAGAGACTAGATATTGCACATTCTAAGCATTAGCTGCATTGGAAATTGGCCATGAAGATGGACCCCCTTAACTTGTAGTTTGATTGCCTGTTAGGTTATATTTATTTCAGAATATAGTAGAACATAACCCTAGAATAGAAGGGATTCAGGAAGTAAAAGGTATGGATATTACATTTATTCTGAGTGTGTCTAGATGAGAAGCTTTACTGTGAAGTAGTGTAGTTTACTACATAGTAAGCATGTTTGTCTACACATGCACATGCTCACTGCACACTGCTCATTTGCTGTTTGTGAGTAAATTTGCTACCTGCAAATGCAAGTAGTAAATTTACATACAAGTATTTATTGTGCAGTAGGGGTGTGCGAAATGGGATGTATTCGATTCAGATTTAGATTCAGCCTGAATCAGGGACAGTGATTCAACTAATTGATTCAGATCACTGTCCCCAATTCGATTCAGCCAAATCCGAATCTGAAGATTCAATGCTGATTCAGAGTATCAGTGATTCGGACGTAGACACAGCTTTAAATGTTTTTTCTACATACCTCAAGGTACCAGCCATGGCTCATGAACACTGTGATGCTGGAGCAGATAGAGCATCCCACTAGAGCATGGGGGGTCCCCTGCATGTTCAGCAGTGAACCCAAAAGTGGATCAGAAGTACTTCTGGTCCACTTCTGGGTCCACCAGGGAGCACACAGGGGGGCCCCCCACACCCTGCCAGGCTCAGTGATCAGTTGTAGGGGGACCCTGGGTATCCCCCACACCCAAGAGGCACCAGTCACCGAACTGGGGGGCACTGGGAGGCCCCCCCACTTGCTCCCCGGCAGACCTGGAAGTGGACTGGAAGTGCTTCTGGTCCACTTCTGGGACTGCTGCTGAGTGTGCTGGGGAGCCCCCCATGCTCCTGAGGGTTGCTCCATCCGTCCCATCATCGCAGCATTCATGAGCCCCCTGGTACCTTGAGGTATGTAGAAAAAACATTTAAAGCTGTGTCTATGTTTGAATCTCCGAACCTTTCTGAATCTCTCTGAATCAATTCAGAGGGTTCTAATTCAATTTGGAGAGAGATTAAAGGGTCCTCTGATTCAATTCGCATTCAGAGATTCAGCCAATGAATTGGGCCAAATCTCTGCTGAATCAAATCAGGGACCAAAGCTTTGCACAGCCCTATTGACCATTTATGGTGAATAATGATGTTTGGTTGAGTTATCAGATGCTAAAGATATTCCTCCTCTATGCTAAAGTAGTAAAAATTACACACTTATGGACTCTGGAGGTCTACTAATAGAAACAAAATGATCAGGTAAGAAATGTCTCATTCTGATGCAGTTTCCTGCCTCATTAGCAGTGTTTACATGAGCAGTGGACTGTGCAGTTGTTTCTGTGCAGTTAGCATAAGCAAATACTAAATGACTGTGCAGTAACAACTGCACAGTCTGCTGCTTGTATAGATGCAGCCAGTGAGGAGGGAAACTGTCCAGCAGAATGAGAAATTTCTTACCTGATCATTTTCTTTCTATTAGTAATTTTTCTCCTCATTCGCCCTATAGTAGTAGTCTGGTAAATGACTGCTGTGCAGTTTGTAATGACTGACATTTTTTCTCTCAAGGGAGAGTAAGATACCTAACTACCTGTGGTTGTCATTGTAATGCTAATTGGTTGTTCTTTGGCTCTGAAAAAACACTTCCTGCCTATAGTTTTGCTTCTTTGTTAAACATCTACTGGTATTTGCCAGGAGTGGAAGCAAGTATTTAATAAAACAGCAGAATTACTTATGCATGGGAGGTACTTGGCACTTGCAGACCAGATTTTCAGTGGACCCATTCACATGTCCATAACTATTGTATGCATGATTGGGTCATTGGGAAACAGGATTTTTACAGAGGCTATTTTAGAAGAATACTTGAAGATAATGCCTGCTTGTAAGATGAAATGGAAAGGCGACCAAGTACAGTATTTAAAATTGTTCTGATCTTTTTTCAGAACTCAAAAGGGAAAACATTTAAGGTTTTCTGAGCAGAATTGGTCAGAAGAGAATTCCCCTGCTCACAGGACCCTTTTTTCTCTGCAAATGATTGGTAGATGCACCTACTGTATTAGCTGCTCCTCCATTTCTAGGATAAGGGAGTGGCATGCAGGGTGCAATTGGAGGAGTGAATATGCCTGATTATTTACTTCTACTGCCTAAATTGGAGTCATTCCCCAGAAGTTCTTCCTTGAACTGGGATCCCAGTTGTTTTGCAAGTGACAATTGGAGTCATAAAGACTTACTTTATTTTCTTATGGTACTTTGTACAGTTCATATTTTCACAGGAATTTGTACGTGTATACTAAGCACATTTATTCAGATATTAGACAGAACCTCATTAGTGTAAATCATCAGAAATCCAAGACAAATGGCCTGGACTGATTTATACTACCTGGGAATCTGAGCTATCATTTCTAGTTTGATTTAGTAATTTTGTCTCTACTGCAAGCACCCTATGTTTTTACACTATATTTCTGTGGCACTCAAACTGCACATTTTCTGTTTCTGAAGCTTTTTATCATCTTTATTATAGGTATATAGAATAAAAGCATAGTAGGCACTCCCTGAAAAGCAGAGTTCATACCTTGTCTAATTGGGAAAGACAAAAGAAAACTAAGCAGGAGGTATCCAAGTGCAAGGCAACAGAACATGCAACATATGTCTTTATTACTTAGAGCAATCTTGGGCAGTGAACTATCTTACTGAACCAAAAGTGTTGCTCAATTTCTCTAAAACACAATCTACCTTGGAAGCCAAAGCAACAAAACAGCAGTGCTTTTTGATCAATCCGTCAATCCATTTGTGCTGTCTATCACATGCCATGGGTGTCCAAGTTCTCTCATAGCTGCTATAGACGCTGGCAATCCACTGAGCAATCTTATCCACTTTTTCTCTCCTCAGTCACTCTCTTTACAAACTAGCTCCTCTCTCTCACCCACATTTTTCCTTATCACCACTACCCTTATCCAGGCCCTCCTAACTCACCACACACTCTTTTCAGCTCATATAAAGTTATTATTTTTATTTATAGAAGCATCTCTTCCTTTTGTTCTTTGTCTCCTCTGCTGCTGCTGTGCTAGTGCTATTGCCAATGGTGAGAGCAAATGTTCAAAAGACCTGGCTCAAGTTTAGGTAGCTTAGTTTAAGACACTTGAAGCTGAGTAGGAAGTGGTGTGTACAAGTGTTTGCCGCTCTCCAAGAGAGGTGTGGAAAACCAGGGGTAAACTTGGGAGGGAGAAGCTGACAGGTCTTTAGGGTTTCAGAGAGGTCCTGGGGGGAACTGCCAGGTCCAGGGGAGGTATAGTAGCAGATGGTGGGAGGTGGAAGTAGCCTGGTCATCAGGGTCAGTGGGTAAGAAGAGCACAGCCCTGGCGCTGAGGCAAGTAGCTGGGTTTTCCAAACCCTGGGGCTGTGCTGTGAAAGTGTGCAAGCATTCATTAGGTTGGGTTAACTAATAGCCCTTTCTAATTCAGGTTGATCTTTTATTGATCTGAAGTGAGTTAACTTTAAGCCTGACTCACCATTTTCAGCCCTGTGAACATTCGCACACCAGGCCATTTAGATTACCCTAACCTTGGTGAGGGCAGTCTAAATATAATGTTTGTACATACCCTTAGGGAGCAGACAGAAGTGACAATTATTACCTTATCTGACCACAGAACATGGCCTATAGCTGTGACCAAGCACAAGTGCATGGCTGCAGACAATTTCAAAAACGGCAAATTGAGTGAAAATCTGAAGCCTCATTCTATGAGGGTTCAGAAAAAGATGTTTCAAGACACCGCATGTTCTGTAATTTGTGTCTGAGCTGCCTCCCAGCCTGTCAATATTTTCAGAATGGGAGGCGGGGAAAGGGAGTGAAAGGTGTTTGGTCTGGGGGGTTTCAACTCTTGCTGGAGGGTGGAGTGGGTGTATTGGAACCCTACCTGAAGTGGGGGATTGAGGGGAGGGCTCCAATTCAACCACCTCACCCTCTGGCACCTGCTGAGGAACCCCTAGAATTTGCTCCCTCTACTTCCTTTCCCCCATCCCATTCTGAAAACAGCTGGGGCTGGCAGGGACCTGGCAGAGAGAAGGGGCCATTGCCAGATGAAACCTGATGAAGGCTTTCCAGCAGCTAGATTCCCTTTCCCCTGGAACCAATAGTGAATTTCTGTTTGATTTGGGGGATCATTGTAACTGAGAATGCTTCCTGCAAAGTGTTCTCAGTTACAGTGGGCAGCTGCACTTTTGTCTGTGCCTACAGTCTCCAGGCAGAAGCAGTAATGATAAGCCAGCTCCCATGTCTCTTACTTCTATCATTGTTGCCACAGCTGTATCTGAGTATAATGACGCATGTAATGTACTTCCTGCAACAGTATGTTGTTAGTGGAGTTGATGGACAGTTCACAGTGAACATTACATTAAAAAAATTAAAGACTTTTTTTTAAAATTTGTGAATGGTCTGTGAACAGGCAATATTTTGCTAATTTGTTTACTATTTTACCACAATTATATTTAATTCACTCTTCCTCAATGGCTGCTCTGTGAACACATATCAGTGAATGAGCACCTACTATTTACTGGGTACCTTCCTTTGAGAATTCAGTATCTCTGCTTTGAGCTATGTGACTGGTACTTTAAATCAAGTGTTATCTTGCTTGCTGTTGAATTTCATTTTGTGACAAAAAAAACTTGCCAATGGGCTTAAGATAAATCATCTTCCCAGAATGGTTCTTTGAATAACATTTCTTTTGCTTAGAAATTCATGAAAAAGGACCACAAATACAATAGAAGTAAAATTCTATTTAGAAGCTGTAGAACATCCTCACACATGTTTTCTTGCTGCAATCTTTGTCATGAGCCCAAAATAAGAGGGTAATAAGTTTCCTAGCAACTTAAAACCATCTTATTAGTCCACAACATATTTTGTTTTGTTTTGAGGGATGTAAATGAATGAAGGTATATTGGGAAATTTTAGCCACTCTTATTACAGAGCTTTGAAAGCACTATTATTTAAAATGGTATACCACAGAATGAGCACCTAACACGTACTTTTGTCTTATGACAGCAAAATGGAAAAATCCACTTTTGCTTATCCCAAAACTAAAAACTTCCTGCTCTTCCTATTTATATATACACCTTGTTTTCTTGAAATTGTATATCTTACCTGACCCTGAAGCAAAGAATTCTACACGCCATGCTCCTTGGTAGAATACCATCTGCTCCAGCTTTGCTCCAAGGCTGATTGTGTTCTAGAGATTTTTGTGATGTGCCTGTTTCTTTTTACATTGCATTGAACTCATCATAGTTTCATTGTCATGCATTGTGGCTATTTATGGATTAAAAAAGGACATGTAAAGCATAGACAGAAGTTACCTTTCTTGTGTGATCCACCCCCTGAAAGCATTCTGCAGCCATGCAGTGACATGTGCACAGCTGCCGAGTGCTTTAAAAGTGGCCAATTGTGTGACAGATTAACCCTTATCACATAAGGGATCAGATGAAAGCACTCCACTTCGGAGCATCTTAGGGAACTTTTGTTCCCTAGGGTCAATGTGTCACACATTTGGGGTTGGGCTGATGTACCCCAACCTTGGCCCTGAGGCTGTTGGCAGGGAGGGAGGGAGGGGAGAAAGGAGAGGGAGTGCAAACTGAGGTCTGCCCAGACTGAGGTGTGGAGGGGGTGACAGGTGGTTTGGAGCCCCCTGCCTCACAGCCCCCTGCCAATTACTTCCCCTTTCAGCTCAGGCCAGGCAAACCCCAGCCCACAGCTCACTCCCCCTCCCCTCTCCCCCCTCTCTTTTTGCTGACAGCACCAGAGCTGGGGGGGGTAGAGAGGCGGGATGGGATGGGATGGGATGTGATGGGGGAGAGGCACAGCCCTTCCACTGCAGGAGTTCCTGCAGACAGGATCTATTCTCTCCCCACCCTGCCCCCTCACTGCCCACGACCCAACAGACAAACCTAAGTAAGGTACTGTGTGGCAGCAAAAGGGCACAGCAACTCTCTTGGCTCAGTAGGGAACTCATGGACCTCCTGTGTCTAAGAAGAGAGGCTTATGAAGGATGGAAGACTGGAATCACCACAAAGGAGTAGTATTCTGCACTAGTCCAGACCTGTACGGAGCAAACCAGGAAAGCCAAGGCCGCAACTGAACTCCAACTGGCTATATGTGTCAAGGGCAATAAAAAGTCCTTTTTCAGGTATATGGAGAGTCGGAAGAAAAGCAATGGTAACATTGGACCCCTGCTAAACCAAATGGGATAACTGACAACCAAAATCCAGGAAAAAGCCAATCTGCTTAAAGAGTATTTTGTATCATTTTTCAACAGCCCAAAGGGATCTCCCTGCCTAACACAATGCAGGATGGCCAGGGTGAGGGTGAATTTATACCCAACATTGGTGTAGACCTTGTAAAGAAACACCTTGAGAGGCTAGACACCTTCAAGTTAGCTGGTCCTGGCAGTTTGCACCCCAGAGTATTTAGGGAGCTGGCAGGCATCATAGCCCAGCCTCTGGCAAGGATCTTTGTGAACTCATGACACTCAGGTGAAGTACCCAAAGATTGGAAGAAGGCCAATGTGGTGCCTATCTTCAAGAGAGGGAGGAAAGTAGATCCAGGGAATTACAGGCCAATCAGCTTGACCTCAATCCCTGGAAAGATTTTGGAAAAAATTATCAAAGAGACCATTCTTGACAAACTGGCTGATGGCAACATCCTGAGGGACAGTCAGCATGGGTTTGTTGTGGGTAGGTCTTGCCTGACCAATCTCATCTCCTTCTTTGACTGGGTGACATATCACCTGGAAAAGGAAGAGGACATTGATGTCATATAGCTGGACTTTAAAAAAGCCTTTGATCTGGTGTCCCATGATCTCCTGATGGAAAAATTGGCCAGCTGTAGCCTTGGCTACATCACAGCTTGATGGCTGGGGAATTGGCTCTGAGGTCATACCCAGAGAGTGGTGATTGACATAAGTGAATCATCATGGTGCTCCAGAGGTCCCATGGTGCATGGGACTTCATGGTGCATGGCACTCATGGTGCTCTGGCGATGTGCTGGAGGACTGGAGGAAAAGAGCCAATGTGGTTCCCATTTTCAAAAAAGGGAGGAAGGAGGACCCAGGAAACTATAGGCCCATTAGACTTACCTTGGTCCTGGGGAAGCTTTTTGAGAAAATTATCCTGGTGCATGTCCGCGAGGGGCCAGCGGGGGAGACTATGTTTAGGGGCAACCAACATGGCTTCATTAGAGGCAGGTCTTGTCAGACCAACCTGGTGGCCTTCTATGACCAGGTCACAAAATCTCTGGATGCAGGTGTCGTGGTGGATGTAGTCTTTCTGGACTTTAGGAAGACCTTCAACATGGTCTCTCACCCCATTCTTATTACAAAACTAAGAGACTGTGGTGTTGATGCCTACACAGTCAGATGGGTCACTAACTGGCTGGAGGGCCGCACCCAGAAAGTGGTGGGGACAGGTCTTATTTGACCTGGAGGGATGTGGGCAGTGGGGTTCCGCAGGTCTCTGTCCTTGGGCCCGCACTGTTCAACATCTTCATCAGCAACTTGGACAAAGGGGTAAAATGCACTCTGTTCAAATTTGCAGATAACACTAAGATGTGGGAAGAAGTGGGCACACTAGAAGAAAGGAATAGGCTGCAATTGGATCTGGACAGGCTACAGAGTTGGGCAGAAGAGAACAGGATGGGTTTCAACACTGACAAGTGCAGGGTACTGCACCTGGGGACAAAGAACCAGCAGCAGACCTACAGGCTGGAGAAATCCCTTCTCATCAATGCAGAGGCAGAGAAGGATCTAGGAGTCATTATTGAGGCCAATATGAACATGAGCTGCCAGTGTGGGGATGTGGTCAGGAAGGCCAACCATACCTTGTCATGCATCCACAGATGCATCTCAAGCAGGTCCAACGAGGTGATCCTCCCCCTCTATGCAACACTGGTTAGGCTGCAGTTGGAGTACTGCGTCCAGTTCTGGGTGCCACACTTCAGGAGGGATGTGGCCAGCATGGAGAGGGTCCAGAGGAGGGATACCCACATGATCAGGGATCAGCAGGGCAGGCCCTACGAGGAGAGGCTAAGGGACCTGAACCTGTTCAGCCTCCACAAGAGAAGGCTGAGAGGGGATCTAGTGGCCATTTACAAACTAGTCTGGGGGGACCAGCAGGCAGTGGGAGAGTCCCTGTTCCCCTGAACACTCCCAGGAGTGACAAGAAATAATGGTCACGAACTCTTGGACGGCAGCTCAAGTCAGTTGGAGCACAGGTGGTGTTTTCCTCCATTCTACCAGTGTGGCAACGAGGAAAGCGGCACGAGGCGTGTATTGAGGCTCTAAACCAGCGCCTTCGGGGTTGGTGCTACGATGTGGGCTTTGGATTTTTGGATCACAGCCCACATTTCTCTACGCAGAGCATGCTGGCGGAGGATGGAC
>JAGPOW010001296.1:82026032-82089446 GCA_030014935.1 Caiman crocodilus | reverse complement strand
TGACCCCAGCACTTGTTTCCTGCCATTGGCAGGGGGTCAGACTAGATGGCCTGCTCTAGGCCCCTTCTGACCCTAGTTACTATGAAACTATGAAACTAGCAGAGGGTAGATTCAGGCTAGATATCAGGAGGCTATGACCAGTGGAGTGTCTCCCAAGGCTCTGTCCTTGGACCTGTATTCTTTAACATCTTAATTAACAATGTGGACATTGGTGTCAGAAGCAGACTGTCCAAGTTTGACGATGACACCCAAATTTGGGGTAACGTGTCCATACCTAAGGATAGGCTGGTGATCCAGGTCGACCTTGACAGGCTTAGAAGGTGGGTGGATAAAAACCTGATCACATGCAATACGGAAAAAGGCAAGGTACTCCATCGTGGGAAAAAACCCCTTACATCACGCTTATAGGCTTGGCAGTCCTACGCTTGCTAGCACCATGGCTGAAAGAGACTTGAGGGTCATGATTGACCACAAGATAAATATGAGCCACCAATGTGATGTTGCAGCTGGCAAAGCGAGCAAAACTCTGGCTTGCATCCATAGATGTTTCTCTTGCAAATCCCAAGATGTCATCCTCCCACTGTACTCAACCCTGGTGAGGCCACAGCTGGAGTACTGCATCCAAGTCTGGGCTCCAAAATTTAAAAAGGATGTGGAGAATCTTGAGAGAGTGCAGAGGAGAGCCACGTGCATGATCAGAGGACAAGAGAACAGGCCCTATGATGAGAGGCTGAGACCCATGGGACTCCTTAGCCTGGAAAAGTGCAGGCTCACTGGTGACTTCATGGCTGTCTGTAAGTATATAAGGGGTGTACGTGAGGGTCTGGAGGAATGCCTGTTCACCAGAGTGCCCCAAGGGATGATGAGGTCAAACGGTCACAAACTCCTCAAAGACCATTTTAGGCAGAATATAAGGAAAAACTGTTTTACTGTCTGAGCCTCCAAGGCCTAAAATAGATTGCCTTCAGAGGTGGCGGTCTGGACCTACTCTGGACTCTTTTAAGAAATATGTGGATGCCTATCTTGCTGGGATCCTTGGACCCTAGCTGCTGGGGCAGGGGGCTGGACTCTGTGATCTTCCAAGGTCCCTTCCAGCCCTAATGTCTATGAAATTTGAGTTAGTGGGGGCCTTCACATCTGTCAGCAGATGTTTCCTTTGAGGTTGAAGCTTATAGTGTTCTTACCTTTTACTTTGAAATGTTTACTTGCTCAAAAGAGTGGTAAGTGCTTCCTAGTCTCAAAACTGGGAAGAACTGCAAATGCTTGGGAGGATAGGATTACAATTCTAAAAAATCTTGATAAATTAGAAAAAAGGGTGGTGGACAACAAAATGAAATTCAATAAAGACAAAATGTGCTACACATAGGGCACATCTACATGTGTCACTATGGCAATGTTACTGCACTGTGATTTAGTATTTTCTTTTGGAAGTTCTAAATCATGGTGCAATAACAGTGTGTACTGTGCCTTAAACATGGCACAGTTATTTTTAGCAGCTACTTTGCTATGACAGATACTACGTCGCTGTAGCATGTTGCTACAGCAACATAGTGTCATGTGTAGACATGCACACAGGGAAAAAAAGCAATCACAAAAGCACAGACTGGGAGATAAATGGGTAGGCAGTAACAGTGCTGAGAGGAGTCTCAGGATTATGGTAGCTCATAAACTCAACACGAGTCAGCAATGAGATGCAATCATAGAAACAGCAAATCAATTTTGGTCTGCATTAACAGAAATAGCGTATTGAAGACGTGTGGAGTAACTATACCACTCTACTTGGCCCTGGTCAAGCTTCAGCTAGACTACTGTATGCAGTTCTGAGTTCCTAATTTTAAGAAGGACATAGAGAAATTGTAGAGCACCCCAACATGAGTGACAAAGATAATAAAGGTGTTAGAATATAAGTTGCACAAGCAGCAGTGTAAGGACATGCCTCTTGCAAAATGGGGGTGGTGAGTTTCAGTTGCCACCACATTTGCTAAACAAATAACTACCTGCAGCAGCTGCTTTCTTTCACCCCACCTCCAAGTTAGTGCCCAGGACAGTTGCTCCAATTGCCCCCAACTCTGCAGTTACACCACTGTGCACAAGGAAAGGTTGAAAGAACCAAATGTTTTGTCTGCAAAAAAGGAGAGATGGAGGATTGTGATAGCAGTTTAAAATATTTAAACGGCTTCCATTAAGAAGAGGGAGAATGACTATTCTGCCTTGCCACAGAAAGCAGGACACAAAGCAATGCATTTAAACTGCAACAAAGTAGATTTAGATTTGATGTCAGAATAAAACCCTTCCTAACTGTAAGAACAGTAGGATGACAGAACAGGTTGTCCTGGAAAGTCTTGGAATCCTTTTCATTTTATGTTTTCATGAAGAGGATGGAAAAAAAATGTTTGTCTGGTGGGATTTAGGGCTAGCACTTCCTATATTTGTGCAGGGGTATGGACAAGATAAACTTTGAGGTTTGTTCCAACCCTTTGATGTTTGTATTCTGGTATTTAAGTTCTTCCTTATAAAGGGCCATTTTTTGTCCCTTGCATCAAAGGAAAAATGTTAATAAAAAGATGTACTGTTGACATTTGATGTGAAAGAAGCCAGTGACCAGAGTTTTAGCTTGGTTTCTAACAGACTTCCTAATGTGTTATAGAAATGACTTTGGATGCAACTTTACTGAATAGGACAAAGACCACAGTGAAATGCTGTATCATATTTGGGACTGGAAAACAGATGCATATAGGCTTTGCTCATGAAGGTTTAAAATGAGGGGATAGGGAAATGTAAGAACACAATCAAACTTGCTGTATCCAAATACTATTACACTGAAAAAATTGCAAAAAAAGAAAAAAAGCAAACACACAGAACATGGAAGTGGGATCAAGATAGTGCAAACAGTCACATGAATACAGACAAGAAAAGGATTGAGCTATTGACTGAGTTACTACTTGTGTGTTTCATATTTAAACCATAAGACACAATACTGTAAGAATGAGGATCACTACTCCAGTTTGTACTATGTGGGTGCATCTACAAATGCAATTAATGCAACTGAATGAACTTTGGCTCAACAGGAGCCAGAGTAAAGTAATCTTAATATCACTATCTAAATGGGTGCTTAGGTGCAGTAATTTACTGCAGCATAGGATAGTATCTACATCAGACGGGGCTATCCTACTCCAGAGTAAATTAATCTACTGCACACTAATTGCGGCACACATGTAGATGGTGATGCTTTACTGCACATTAAATTAGCCTAATGTGCAGTAAAGCACATGTGTAGACATGCTCCCACTCTTCTAAAGTAACATCTGATTAGCTGCATTTTATTACAAGAAATTAGAGTGATGTGGTGACTTCTAAAGTATCACCTTTATCATACCAGCTGCTTTTCTAAGTACCTTAATGAAGGACAATGTTGCATTTCCTTACACTATATCACTCATATTCCACAAAGGACTGGGATATAATCTATAAATCTGGTAGTAATTCTGTATGCTTTTTTATTTTGTGAATTACATTATCCCATGCATTGTCACATGTAAACTATCACTAATGGATTGCAGCCCTTGGTTTGTAAATATCTTCCAAGTTTATTTGAAAAGCATTTGTGCATTTACACACTTTTCTATGTTTAGGTTATGATCAGATTATTCTTCATACACTAGACTGCTTAGCAATACTTCTCCAGACCTCAGGTTAGATCTAGAACTGGTGCATACTGGCACAGCTCCACTGGAGTCAATGAATCTGTGCTATTTTACAACAAGTGGGGATCTGGCCTCTTATTTACAATGGTGTTAGGCAGTTCAGCTGCTATGCCAGCAATTAGCATACTGTTAATTATAACAGATTGGGTTATACAACATATTCTCAGACCTTTCAGTCAACCTAATGAAAATGCATATTGCTGTTCATTTCAGTTTGAACATACCTCTGAATATGGTGTTATCTTATTATTTTTCACAGCTAATTGTGCATACAAGGAATCTTGAAACTCAGGATGATTGAAATAGTATAGATGCTGAGTATAATCTCTTATCATTTTGAACTTTTTCCGCTATTGGTTTTCACTGCATGCTTCATTTTGGCTGTTTGTTACCAGTTAGAAAGGCCAGTGAAACATTTGGTTCTGAAAAGTTGATTGCTATATTACATGTGGTATAAATGCATCACTAAAGCAATAATTTATAAAGAATAATTTATTTGGCAATTTATTTTTTTTGTAGACTGAGCAGTTTGCAGTTTTCCTGAATTCATTCATTATTTGTATTTTAAAGAATATCTACATTCCTGGTATTGATCCTAACATATTTTGCGAATACTTAATATTAAATATTTAAATATTAGCTCAACTGAAAATACTTAGTTGTGGGCGGTATGAAGAGACACACGGTGTTATCTGTACTTTCTGACAGGACAGCATAACTCTTCTAAATAATAGGAAAGCTTGGAAAAGTCACTGGAATTCTGTATCTTCATTTTTTGGCTCATTAGGGCTTTCCCAAAGCATAATTTCTACAAAGGACAGGGTACTGTCAGAATTTTTGTTTGGGTTCAGAAGTTTAATTTTTTTTCTGATAACTCCTCTACAAGCTAAGTGTGCATGTGTATGCACACATGAGGTAAGTATACACTGTTACGATACACATAGTCATTACTGTTTAGTTTATGTCTCTGAGCTCTGGAACCCCAACATCCCATGTAAAATATCACCAATGGATTGCAGCCCTTGGTTTACAAATATCTGTCAAGTTGATTTGAAAAGCATTTGTGCATTCACACATTTTCCTCTTTTTAAGTTGTGGTCAGATTTTTCTTCATACACTTGACTGCTTAAAATTTGAACTTTGTGAATTTCTGTCCTCAGACTTTCAAAATGACTTTTTGTCAACAACCTTTTGGGGAAAAAAAAAAGATTACCTGAATGTTACTGGAAAGTGACCCAAAATTGCTGCTATATCAAATCAACTTTTAAACCCAACTGGATATTTTCTTGGAAATTTTTGTGTAATATATTCCTACCCTTTACTTGAAAGATGGAGAGAGGAGAAAGAAAAACAAAAGGAAGCTGCTGTTAAGGAAGCTGTTTGCTGCCTGATTAAAGAAAGTGGTAAGATTTAAAATTCACATTTTAGTTGCTGTTCCACTCCTTTGACAGACCATAAAAGGTGACTCTGTACCTGTACATCCGTACTGAATTATTTTCAAACATACTGGACTAGAAAATATATTAATTTCTATACTTTAAATGTGTATTACTTATCCCTCCCCTCCCTCCCCCACTTCTTCCCCACATTATATTGGCTTTCAGGGCTTTTTATGGTATTCTTTCAATAATGGAAATTTACCAAGAGTTTCTATGTAAAGTTTCTGCATGCTGAGGCTCCTTGCAGATGCACTATATTTGTACCCCTGCACAACCACTTTTAATAAAGAGGTTTAACACTACTCAGTGAAGCCAGTTCAGTTCAGAGATAGCTCATCCCTCTGCACCGTTACAGAGCATGGTAGAGTCCTCATTCATTATGCTGTCCCTATCAGTTTAGGGAGGAATTCTTACTGTATGATCCTGTTGCTGTCCACCCTCTCTTCCCACACATAGTCACCTAAAACCATGACAAGGTCTTTGGAACAATGAGTTTTCATAGAGAAGGGATCTAACCTTTTAGTTGCCAGCAAAACATCATACATACCTGTGCTACTACACAGTTAAACAAGTAGACACTATTATCCACAAGGCTCAACGGTCACGCCCAAACAATATCAGTCCTCTGCATTCAGCTCACATTGACATTTCAGAAAAAGTGATCCTACTCGTCTCACCAGTGGTTGATATTCAGACTTTCTTAGCATATGGTCAGCATTGTTCCTGGTCATATTTGGCAAACTACGGCAATGTTAGGTATGGTTCACTGGGAAAAAACAAAGTTGTACTTTGTCCAGATTTGGATCAGTGATACTTCAGAGTGACCCATAAAAAAACAAACAAACAAACTTTATGCCAAGTATTGTTCAAGAATCACTGAAGTGTGGAGACAATGATTAGAGCTGCTTTGGGCTACATAATGAAAGAGTTTGACCATTTGTTTGCTTTCAGAACGCATGAGGTGCCTCTTTTCACTAGACTCTTTCAAGTTATACAAACTGTTATCCTAAAGCCTTCAAAGTACAACAGCTGAACTTGCAGCAAAGCCTACACTCGTAAAAAGTCACTTGGCACAGAAAATATCTGCTGCCTCTGTATAGATCTTATCACTCCCCACTGGGCTTCTCTACACATACGGTTAATATGCCTGAATTTTCTTTGTAGAAAATTTTCTTTGCAGAAAATTCAGGCTTATTAAACTGCGCTCCTGTATGTATGTGAACATCTGCCTGAATTTTAGCCTGGAGTGTAGTGAGTGTGCAAATTTGCTCCCGATGAGAACAGTACACTCCAGGGCTACTCCTGCCTTGCTCTGCACCCCCTGCAACAGCCAGGGAGAGCCCCAGGCTCCTCCAGGTGCAGCCCAGGGTTGGCAGGGGGCACAGGGCTGGTCCTGATCTTCACAGTGCAGGGCTAAGCTGTCCTGGCAGCCATGGGGATCAGGTTGGGGCTTGATCTCCACATGGCTGGGACACAATAATTCTGGCTTCTGGGAGAGCTCTCCCAACCATGTGACAGGGAGACAGCTACCCCTGCAGTCAGCACAGCTCCCCCACTGCATTGGGGCTTAGCCAGGCAACAGTAGCCCCCTGCTGTCTGGGCTAAGTGAGAGAAAATTGTTCCCAGTCAACATCTGCATGTGCTCTACTCTGAAGTAGCTAAAGCACTGTTAATCTAATACCTGTAATTCCTGGTACTATCAAATGGCATATTAGCTTAATTTACTGCACAGCTGAGTCCCACGCAGATGTAGACACTGATGCTTTAGTCTAATGTGCAGTAAAAAGTCTTATGTAGACACATCACTGAATGTTGAGAGGAGAGGATTAAAGAATTTGTAGCAGCAACTAGTACAAGGCAATCTGTTTGTTAATATCTAGAATTTTATTATAAATCTTTAACTTACAGAGAAAAATTACCAGAAAGGGAAGGCAGAACATCTGTAGCTGGAAAAATGGTAGACTTGCTACAGAATAATGCATGATTTGAAATTTGCATTCAAATGCATAGCTAAGATTTATAGTGAACAGGGAACCCTAGTTTTGCCCTTGTAGAGAACTCAGTTATACATGTCCTACTCTTATGAACATCTAACATCTGCAACAGGTAGAAAAAAATCTCCATGAAAAAAGAGGGTCAGGGGCAGAATTCTGGCCATCATGCTGGCAAGAGTAGGTTCTGCAGTCTCAGTGGTAAGGACTCATGGATCATCCTGCTCTATTCCTTCTCTGGCTGTTTCATGTGTAACCTCCAGTAGATGACATTAACCATAAAGACATTTCTACAGAGGTAGCTTAGATACCCTAAAGTTTGTGTCCCCAAGCAAAATTATTCCCATAGTAGGTTACAGTGCATGTTGGGGAAGAGGACATGGTTTGTCCTCAATATTATTCTGTGGTGTGCATATAATTAACCCATTCAGATAGATTTCTTTTTTAGAACAATAGTGTCATTAAGACTGCCTAACAGTTTCCATTTCCTTTATAAAAATGCCTTTAGATTTGATGTTTGTATGAATTAAATTTACCTTAAGGTGTTAGCTAATTTTAAAACACACCCTCTATAGATAAGACTTCCTATACTGTATAACCCTGGTACTATAACTGCTTGTACTGTGTATACGTTGTCAGGACCAGCTACTGGTCAACAAATACCAAAACATTTTCCAAGGACCAACTTGATTGCTTTTATTCATGTGAATGAACTATGATGTAACTGTCAGACAAACATAGGAAACTGCCTTAGAAGAAAGTTACATGGACAATAAAATGAGAGAGTTATGAAGAATATGAATAGCATATTTTTCTTTCCTTCTCTCTTTTTAAATACTTTAGTGACAAGATGGGTGAATGCAACGCAGGCAGTCCTCGACTTTTAACGTTTCGCACTTACAATGTTTATAAATTGAAACCTTGTTTCAACTTTATGGCATCAGTTTTGACTTTACAACACTTGATCTGGCACAATGCCATGCCAGTGAACAAGTTCACTGCATCACTTATCTCCCTGGAGAACATCTGTCCAAACTTCCTTCGACACTTCCTTTAAGAAAGCAGACAAGACTTCAGAAAAACCTGCAGCCAAGACTCCTGAGAAGACTCCAGCCAAGTTCAACCAAGAGCCTTTCAAGAAGTCCAGCAAAGTCACCTCAAAGAAGTCCTTCTAAATCAATATGATTGCTATTTACAATAGAAATACATTAATGTAGCTATATTACTCATCTATAGCTGATCAAGTAAAAAATTCTGGGGTATTTTTGGTGAAAATAGGGTATCGGGCCTTGGTTTAGGAACCAATCCCCCATTTATAACATTGTTTCTTATGAGAAAATTGGTTCCGAGTTACAACATTTCTACTTAAGACGTGGTTTTCAGGAACTAATTGTGTTGTAAGTCCAAGGACTGCCTGTACATTCAATAGCTGAGGAAGTCTTATACGTACTGAAAGGTCTCTTTGTCAGTTCCAAACTTGTAATGCCCCCCACAGAAGTTCTGATAATTCACTCCTTGGTGTATTTGCAGAGATATGCATTTTCTTACATTCAATGCAAATGTAGTACTGGCAGAAGAAAGCTGGTAGTTGGATTGTAAAACAGAAGCTGAAAAATTATTTCTCACTCTCTCCTTCCCATATTGCAAAACTACTACAGCTTTCTAAACATTCAGAGCAATGGCAGGCCTCTAAGTAGTGCAGTCCTGGTAACCCCGCAGATGATAGCAGTATTCAAGTTTCATCACACACAGTGCAGGAGGTTAGGCATCTGATAAGAGAATTTAATATAAGGATAGGAATTATAGAATAGGAAAGAACTCTGTTTGCTATCACAAAGGAAATGTTTTCTTGTTTAATTTATTATCGTGAACATTCATGAATGTGCTAGTTTTGATACAAGCCTGCTGTGTTCCCCAGTTTCTGTTTATATTCACGTTATTGCAAATACAGGGTAAATGGTACTTTTTTAAAACTGAAACCCTTCCAATACATGATAAAAATCACTCTTGAAGCAGCAATGCATACTATAAACAGTTTTAAAAGGGTTACTTGATTTTTTGGCAATAGTGACTAGACCAGCTTAAGAACTATTAGCTCCTGCAAACTGAATGTATTTTTGCAATTGCGTGCTACCCAGTGACCTGCTGCTGTAGAGTTGTTTTTCTTTCTCCTGCACATATAACATATGATGCATAAATGACATCAAAGGTCAGTAACTGAATCAGTGGCTTCTGATGGAGGAGATATTGAATTAGCCAGGAAGCAATACCTAAAAGAAAGAAGTTAGGCATACAATAGCCTGGATGCAGTGTCTTGAGACAACTTTAGAGGAGAGGAGTTCAGCAAAAGTAACTGTTGAACAATCTTTGGCTAGCTAAAGTTCTGAAGGTACCGTGGGATCTGATCCCTGATCTCAACAAACGTGCCCCTGCCATGCCACATGGGCATGGCAGGAGGCATGATTGTGGGATTGGGGCTCAGAACCCAATAGCACAATATTTCCAGTGCAGGGGGATCCTGAATCATGATCCTAGGGTCCCCCTTTCACCAGTATGTTGGGTGCCCAGCTGATCGTCAGCTTGCTCCGGGGACCCATGGAGCCAGTTCAAGCTCCATGTGGTCCCAAGACTGGCTGACAAGCAGCCATTATTGGCAGATGAGGACCACCACAGGGTTTGAGTCCTGGTGCAGTCTTGATCTGCTGACATTAGCTAATTGGGACCAAGCAGAGCTCGGGCAAGATTCAGACTGCCTTGGGGAGGTCCTGATCTGTTGCTGGCTGGCAGGGACTACATTGGAATTCAAGCCTTGGGGTAGTTCCTACCAGCTGATTAGTTGATAGGGGCCCTTCCCTGGGCTTGAGTCCCAGGGCAGACTTGATCCTGCAAATAATCAGCTGATCATCAGCTGGCAGAGGCTGTCCTGGGGCTCAAATTCCTGTGCAGTCCCTCCCAGCCAATGTTAGACTGGGACAGCTCTGGGGCTGGAACCCCTGGGTGATCCCGATCAGCTGATCCTGAGAAGGATTGGGACTACCCATGGGTTCCAGCCCTGTGGTGGTGCTGATCAGCTGATCTTTGGTTTGCAGGGACTTCCCCAGAGCTTGAATCCTGGTGCAGTCCCTGCCAGCCCAGGGCAGATAAGGACAATTCCAGGGCTGGAACCCTGGGGTGGTCCTGAGCCTGCCCAGGATCAGCTGTTTGGTACCACTCTGGGCCTCGAGCCCTGGAGTGATCCCTGCCACACATTCAATTTAAGATGGGATGGAAGCAAGCCAAAGTTATTACATATATTTTATAACTCTTGTGACCCCTCTGTCTGGGACCTCTTAAGTGTATGTCAACAACATTTTAGAGAAGCAGGACACTGGCTGCTGTGGTTGCAGTGCTTTCTCTGTTCCAGGTTAGGGTGTTAGATCTATATTGTGTTACGACTGAGGGTAGTTAATTATGGGGATATTGGATGGTTTGGATAGGGGTAAACCTGCCTCAGGCAGAGGGTCAGACTAGATGACCTCTGGAGGTCCTTTCCAGTCCTACTGTGGAGGAAGTTCAGCCTCTTGATGGGACTGAAATGGTCCCTTAGGCCTGCAAGGCCTAGAGCAGCCTTGACATAAGTCAGCTAAGACTGCATTCACGGAGTTATGTGATTGTATGGCTTGCTCTCTACAGAGAAAAGGGTCTGATGCAGCTTGTGTTTCTGCAAGAGTCTGATGATAAAAATACTTGTAATGGATAAAAGGGTTTGTTATACTACATCCCATCCATATCTGAAGCAAATGGCTCCTGGTACCAAGAAAAAAAGAAAAGCAACAATAAAGTAAAGAAAAGCCCTAAGTTGCTGATGAAAAACAGAAAATGTTTAGCTATGTGACTAAAGGATTGTAAATATTACCCCTTTTTCCCATTTCCCCTCTCTCTCTCTCTTCTTCTCCTCTCCTTTTCCTTCTAGTCCCCTTCTTCCCTTTACCTTCCCCTCACTGACAATGCCAGAGAACTGAAAACATCTCCTCTCCCTTCAAGGAAACTTGCCTGGCCTGGAAGCCTGGCTAGCTCCTGAGTTGTGTATTATTAGGACTGGTAATATACAATTACTTGCTTGCTAAAATTGTATCTTGCTAAAGTTACTGAAACTGCTAAGATTGGGTGCTATCTGGAAAAAATAACAACTGTAATTACAGCAGGACAAAATTCATTAAACAATTCACTTCAGACAAGAAACTAAGTTCAGAGTGTCCTCATTTAGAAAGTGAAAGACAACATAAAACCAACTTCCCACTTTTCAGGAGGTGCAGTACCTAGTATGTTTGGATATTTACTAACAGAGAATGAAACTGTTTGCAGAATATTCACTATTCAGAAAGAACTGTTTCAATCTGCTTGGACTATCTGTGGTCCCAAAGCATTTACTCTTTTTTGGTGTCATTTTTCAATCTTTAATAGTCTAATGAAATATTAGAGGGATCCACTTTTGGACCTGTTCTCTTTAATATATTTATAAATGACCTAGACACTGGTATCAGAAGTGGACTGACTAAGTTTGCTGATGACACCAAACTATGGGGAAGTGTGGTCACACTAGAGGACAGACTGGCAATCTAGGCTGACCTCAACAGGCTCACAAAGTGGGCAGATCAAAACTTGATGGCATTCAACACGGAGAAATGCAAGGTGCTCCACTTCAGGAGAAAAAACATGCATCATATTTATAGACTTGGCAGTGCTATACTAGCTATCACCATGGCCGAAAGAGACTTGTGTGTCATGGCTGACCACAAGATGGATATGAGTCACCAATGCAATGCTGCAGCTGGCAAAGCAAACAAAACTCTGGCTTGCACCTACCAATGCATCTCAAGCAAGACCCAGGAAGTCATCCTTCCATTTTACTTGCCATAGGTGAGGCTGGAATACTGTATCCAATTCTGGGCTCTTGCTTGAGAGAGTCTAGAGGAGAGTCATACTTATGATCAGAGGACAAGAGAGCAGGCCTTAGGAGGAGAGGCTGAGAGCTATGGGACTCTTCAGCCTGGAAAAGTGCAGGCTCAGGGGTGACTTGGTGGCAGCCTATAGGTACATAAGGAGTGTGCAACAGGAATTGGGAGAACATCTGTTCACCAGGGCACCCCAAGGGAAGACAATATCTAATGGTCACAATCTCCTGGAAGACCATTTTAGGCTGGACATAAAAAAAAGATTATTTACTGTCCGAGTCTCCAGGACCTGGAATAGACTCCCCCCCAGAGGTGGTATAAGCACCTGCTTTGGACACTTTCAAGAAACACTTGGATGTCTATCTTGCTGGGATCATTTGACCTCATCTGACTTCCTGCCCCTTGGACAGGGTTCTGGACCCGTTGATTTTGTGAGGTCCCTTCCACCCCTAATGTCTTTGAAATCTATGAAATAATGTAGTATTATTAAATGTAAACAGAAATGCTGTTATTGAGAACACCTTGGTTTTTTTGGTAATTATCAGCTAGCAAGTGTGCTTAATAGGAGAAATGGGAAGTTTTATATTTATATCTTCTTCATGAAAGCAATGCACTATGCTAGTTAAGTGATTGTGATAAGTTGCTTCCTGCTGCTTGACCTGTTCAAGAAAACAGCTGTAGAGTATATAATCAGGAAGAATCAGACATCATAGTCCATATTTTTAAGTGTAAACATGACACTAAAAACCTCCAGAAATCTGCAGAAGTGTCTGTAAACTGAGATTTCAAGAACTTCTATGGAATGCCCTGAACAGTTCCAGGAAAGCAGAATAATACACATATACATAGATGGTGCATGTATGTATATTATAGATTTATGAGAGAGAAGTAGTAAGCTCTTAGATATAAGGCATGGTCTGGGGAAAATTGGACCATATAGGAAAATTGGAATCTGTTTCCAGATATTCCACAGACTTCCTGTAAGCCCTTGAACAAGTCACTTAAGAAAGCTATTGTGAAGTTAAATCTGTTATCCAATGAACTTCCCCAATAATAAGGACCAAACAAGGGCATTGCATGGTTCATGTCCTATTGATATCTTATTTTGAGGGCATACTTGTGATTTAAGTAGTGCATAGGCTCTGTGTGAACCCCTTGCACAGGAATAAATATCTCTCTAATGTTATCAAGTGGTTTGAGATCCTGAGAAAGAAGTCACTATGTAAATGCAGTGAGAATAATTATATATAATTACAGCAGAAATGTACTTCCTTATTAGTCAGGAAAGTCTGTTCAACTTCTGTTTGCAGTTCTAATCATACGCACCAATCTTATGTCTCAAGGAAAAAAAATTAAACACAAGGTGCAGTATACATCCTCTTTACAAGGAATAAAGAGCATGACTCATTTTAGCAACTATGCATGATGTCAAAATAAACAATTATGTTTTCAGGGGATGAGGAAAAATTAGGTGCAGGTGAACTTGTAATAAATAAAGGCTATATTTGATGTAAACGTTTTAGATATGTAGCACAAAGGTAGGAAAAGTTCGAAAATAAAAGGACAAATGATATAACATAAGAGGATTGCTTGCTAAACTATTCCAAGATGTACAGTTGCTACTAAGACTAAATCCTTTGTTAATTTATATTTAAAAATGCCCCATATCATATATCAGTACTCCATTAAAAAAGTCTCTCTGATTAAACAAGGCAAGGTCATTACAAAAGTAAGAGGGAAAATGTAGATAAATCACAATGGAAGAAAATTTTCCATATAGTTTGTAGGTGATTAGATGGTGATAAACTTGTTATTGTTAATGTGAATGGCTGGTTCAATTCCCCAACCCATCAGACTTCAGAATTATCCTTTGCAGTGTCTGTTGTGAACTGTTGAGCACTATTTTACTAACTGTTTTTTTAATACATTCCCTCTGATGAACCAAACAGCAGAAAGAAAGCCTGGAGAGTCTTGATGTCATGCTTTTTTCTTCTACATTTTCTTTTTAAGATACTTGATTCAAAATGATTTATTTATTTTAGCCCAGTGTATTACAATCAGTTAATGTGGTTTTTAACTAAATATCAGTAGGTCATTAAAGAGGAACTTTTATGCTAGAGAAACCTAAATTGTGTTAAATTTAAACATAAGTTAATTTCATATTCATGGGATTTTGAGCTTTCTCCTTGCCTTTTTAATTAGTAATTATTATATTTCTTCAAGAGAACACTCATCTCACTGAGTATTGAAACTTGGCTTTAATATTGTTTGTGATCCTTCCAAGGGTTGTATAAAGGTGAAGATACCTCTGGGTGTTATTTTTTTCTCCTCAGTTCATTGTACTGACATGAAAAAATCAGACAAAAATAAAACATGACTCAAGGGCTCCTTAGACAAAGAAACAGCGATGAGTCACTGAAAGGAAGCCTGCTGTGATAGAAAAACATCCATTTGCAATAATCCCCCATTGCCTACCTTCATGGTAAGCTGTCATTTTCACAAGGCTTGAGAACACACAGAAATAGACACCTGCATTCCTAGTGCTCACTGTATGCAGGAGATTGATTGGTTCCCTTGAGGTGCATGCACTGATTCAAATAGTCTTGCGTAGCAGAAATAAACCTTGTCTACCATGCTTCTGTTATTGGCCCCTCTGTTTACAAGCTTACTAAACAGTGTCTTGTTCATTAAGAGAACAAAACACTTGATATTGCTGAAGGACTTACATTTCATTGAACTGCTCTGGTAAAGAGCTTTTAATGTCATTGCAGACTGATGCACTACCCCCAAAATGGAGTGTGGGGGCGGTGCATATCCAACGAAGGACATAGATTTAGTGAGATTGATATGTCTCAATCCCAGTTGATGATCCTGAAAACACCTGCTGACCTGCCACCTAATCCTGACACCATTGCTTCAAAGTTCTCCAGGAGCCTAACTAGAATTGCAGTTCTGCACGTGCCAGAATTACCTGAGTCTTTACCAGGCTGAGCAGCTTGGTACCTGTTTAAACTCTAAAACCAATCAGGTTCTAAAAATTTGGCATTTTCTGCCTAATGTTCCAGAGGGTCGTGATCATCAGGTGCTTTCAGAGTATGGCTCACACATCAGTGTATCTGGGTTCCGTGCAAAATGCAACTATAGTATCATTTTCTTTTAAGAGAAATGAGAAAAGCTTCCCCATACACACCTTTTTGTAACAATGTAGTAACTAGATCACTCACCTAGGAAGTGAGAGAGCAAGGTTTCAGTCCCTCTTGTGTCAAGGATTTGGCTTGGATATGGAGGCCAGGGCTTGACATTAGAACAGTACGAGCCAGGGAATTAGCAGCAGGCAATGCCAGGAAGCAATGGTCCAAATTAGAGCCATGAGCCAGGTGTTCAGGAGCTAGAAGTCAGGATTCAATCTGGATTCACACATTTTGTTGATTATTACATTGTTCATTCTTTCCCTGAAGCAATCAATATAGTGGTCATGTTTAGAAGTTTGTCCACTGTGAGGTGTCCAATCTGATGTTTTTTATGGAAAAAAAAACTTACCCCCCCCAAAAAAGCAACCAAAAAAATACCAACCCAACCATCAGATTGGACACCTCACAGTGGACAATATTATAACCTTGACTGCTGTACTGACTGCTTCAGGGAAAGAATGAACAATGAAATAATCAACAACACATACCACCATAAAGGAGGAGCTATAGTTATTCTTAACCATGAAGATTACAAAAAGAAGCCAACAGACAACTCTGACACCATCAACTACAAAAAACTAGAGGAAGATCTCACTTCCCTTTTCACCTTGAAACTCAAAACTACCATCAAATCATTTCCATCAGAACTATCAGAAAAACTACAGACCTTGATCCCCTCACTGTCTAAATCAGGGACTTTTTACATACTCCCTAAAATCCACAAACAAAGGAACCCTGGCAGACCTATCATATGTAACCATGGAACCCTAACTGAGAAAATATCAGGTTTCAACAAATCAATCCTAAAACCTCTTGTTACCCAAAGAGTAAGTTTTGTCCAAGATGCAACAGATTTTCTACAAAAACTTAAAAACAACCTTCCCGGCAACACCCTTCTAGCACCATGGACACTACCAGCTTATATACCAACATCCCACACCAGGATGGTATCCAAGCCTGCCTCACATATCTACAAGAGAAAGATTACAACTCAGAGTAAAAACCCAAAGATATTACTGAGCTTATACACTTCATCCTCACACACAACAACTTCACTTTCAATAACCAACACTTCCTCCAGACCATGGACACAGTTATGGGCACCAAAATGGCCCCATAGTATGTCAACCTTTTTATGAACCACCTGGAAGAAGAATTCCTCAAGGACTACACCATCAAATCCTTGCTATACTTAAGATGTATCAATAACATCTTCATTATTTGGGCTAAAAACCTGCAATCTCTGATTGATTTACAACAACAATCAAAAATCATCATCCCTTCATCAGACTGTCTCTTGAATACTCCAAAACCAAAATTTCCTTTTTAGACATGATTATCACTATCCAGAATGGTAAAGTACAGACCACCATATATGAGAAACCCACAGACCAACATACACAGAACCAGCAATCACCCTAAACACACCAAAAAAGTTGTGATACACAGCCAAGCCCTCTGACACCACCGAATTTGCACTGAGAACATCCATGATTGATACCTCACACATCTCAAAAGGTCTTTCACTAAACAGGGACACTCCTCCAGAGACACAGATTGCACTTTCGAAATAGCCACCCACAGACCATGTGAAGAACTGCTGCAGTACAGAAGGAAAACCCCCATTAATTGCACACCCCTGGTTATTACATATCATCCCTCCCTGGAACCTATACAGAAAATCTTCAAATAATTGCAACCCATACTTGAAGAAGATCCAATTCTTAAAAAGATCTTCCCAGAACCACCCATCCTAGCCTTCAAACAAGCACCGAACCTCATCAACCTCATCACCAGAAGCAAAATTCCTGTGGTCCAAAACATACTACATGAACCCAGAACATGCCATAACAAGAAATGCAAAACCTGCCAACATCTCTCCACCCCCACAATAACTATATCCCAGAATAGAACCATCAACATTCCTGGATCTTACACCTGCACCTCCAGGAATGTTACACATCTAATCCAGTGCACCAAATACCCTGATGGAAAATATGTAGGAGAAACCAAACAACAACTGTACACCAGAATGAATGCATACTGTAAGTGTATCAAAGACAAGAATACACAATTACCTGTGGGGGCAGATTTCTCACAAGATAACCACTCTTTCTCTTCTCTCAGTTCTAATCCTTAAAGGGAATTTACAAAATACCTTTCACTGACAAGCCTATGCACTTCACTTCCTCAACCTACTGGATACGAAAAATCATGGACTAAATATAGACATTGGATTTATGAATGAATTACCCAGAGGTGGGGGAGCACGGCAACTGCCCACAGGCTGCTTGCCTACCTGAGCTGTATGGGGGACCGATGCTTCCCTTTGCAGCTGTGGCGCCCCGTGGGACCGCTTGAACCAGGTGCCTGCAGGTGGGTGCTGCTGGAGCAGGGGGTGGGGGAACCACTGCCATGGAGGGAAGCACCAGCCCCTGCACCTGCATCTCAGGGACTGCTTGGCCCACTGGCAGATTGTTCTCCCCTCCCTGCTACTGGAGAGGCAAGTAAGGACATGGATGTACATCATGTGTCTATCTCTTACTCTTCACATTAGCATACTATGGATACTATGGGTATTCCTCTTGCTAAGGAATAAGCAAAGCAGTCTAATTTAGTTGTATGTGTAACTTTTAAAAGTATTATTTTCTGGGCAGATTGCGGGGGGAAATGGCCTGACACCATTTCAATTATACCAGTGGAAAGACTCAGTCCTGAAAAGGTACACGTGCCTTCTCAATTTCACACACTGAACTCAGTGGGTCTATCCCCATAAGTGGGAATATGCGTTTCCCCATCTTGTGCCACTGCTACTTATCCCCAGGGAACACCCATGCCATGTGCACTCTAGTGTGTGGCACATTGCCCTGGGTGGGGTAGGTGAGGCTGGGTCCAGCAACTGTGCTGGCCCAGCAACCTTACTTGGGATCCCAAGGGGCTCTGGGAGCTGCAGCCACAGTGCTTGTGCAGCAGGGAGCCTGGTCAGCAGCTGGGGTGTGGCTCCAGCCATCCAGGCTTGGTTTTGGGTGGCATGCACTGCAGCTATATGCACTTTTTTAGGCATAGGTTTTTTTGATACTGGGATCTTGTGGGGTCAAAAAACCCTCCTGCACTGCAAAGTAGCAGTGCAGGTTATGCCTGCACATGGTACGTGTGTGGCATGTCTGCTATGGATACCAGCCTGTTTCCCACCCAGTTGGCATCCATGCTTGTCTGGACATGCCAATGGTATCACTTGCAGTGCAAGTAAGTTAAGTAAGTGCATATGTTTTTGCAGGATTAGGCCCTACATCATGAGTATTTCCACCAAAGATCCATTGGAGATACATGGCTATAAACTTGGTACAAGTGAGAGGATAGAAGTGTTGAAGATAACTTATCTCCTATATTAGTCCTAAAACTCTGACACTAAGACATTTCTTATTTAACCTCGGGGAAATAAGTGAATGCCTTAGGAGTCATCAGACCTAAATACACTTTCATTTTTTTGCTTTGATACAGATACTTGAAACTATAACATTTCCATGTAGCAAATGTTCAAGGAGGGTCTTCATCTGCCTTTTTCAGCTTATTCGAGCTTTGATTCCTGTCTGGAATAAGCCATTCAGACTCATCTCAGCCCAAAGTGTGCAGTTTTAGCTAGTTCATTGATTTTGATATTTTGATATCTGATCAGTTGCCTACCTATCCATTTTGTATATGCCTTCTCTATAACTGAGAGGCCTGGCAACACCTTTCTATTATTTGTATGGTATTATTTATACATCTACATAAATCTTCACAATGAAAAGGAATACAGGGCATTACAACAACCTTCTGGGTCCAAACAGCTTGCAGCCTAAGAGCAAGGAGTCGAATATAAATCTAGTCAAAGGCAAATGCAGATCTAAACAAATATCTTACATATATCCAAACACATATTCATAGCCATATTTTTTTCCTGTCCCACCCCAGATACTATCTTCCATACAAGTACATTAGGACATGGCATGAAACTTAGAAAGGTGGCAGAGGTCTTTGTGTACAGGTGCTTTGACCACCCACAACTATCATAAACATTCAAGTATTCAGGACCTTATGTGGCCATGCTACAGGGCTATAAATTTCACCTTTATGGTTAAAAGCCTTGTCAAATACATGGGCTTCAAGTATTTGTACTTTCTAATTTTTGTCTATATAGTATCAGAATAACGTACCTACAAAATGACTTGAGAAATATGATCTTCTCCTTTCATTAATTATTCTCTAGCAAAGGTTTTTCTCTTTATCCTTACACCCTAGGATTGCTTTGGCTGATAAGTGTTCTGATTTCTCAACTCCTCCAGATATTTTTAACTTTATGAATCATTATGTATTCTGGTCACTCCTCATATATATGCAACTATAATTCTAACAAGGAGAACTCTGGTAATGTGAAAACTCTTTATGAAAATCATTCTCATTACAATGAACTCTCAGGTAGCTGGGCAAGTTATCTAGAAAAAACATTGATGTGATTATCTGATTATACGCTATGTTACTGATATTACTCCACTTTATCAGTGTTAAAGTGATTTAATGCCAATTATCTTTATGCCTTGGTTTCTTGTAAAGGACAATATTCTTGGCTGCTCTGTAGCATGATACTCACCCAAGATGACTTCATCCACTGACTTTCGCGCTATGAATGCCTAAATATCCAGCTAACTTGATACATGTTGTATGCATAGGCTGATCTAGAATAGCTACCAATGTACACATGTGCATTTCTGTGAAATAAGCCATGCTACTAATACTTTGAAATTCAAAGCTAGGTCAGTACCACTATGATTGTCAACTCTCAATTTTATTCCTGCTCTCACTGTAGTTGATGTTTTTTTCTTATTGCTCCTGTCTTTGAAATCCCAGCTTTAATTAAAATAAAGCTGATCTCTGTCCCTTCTTGCACAGAAAAAGCTTGAAAATGTGAACCCTAACACCTCGAGCACCAGAGAGCAAATAAAAAAAACTAGAATTTTTTCTAAACTCTTATGATTTCTAAACGGACTCTTTTTTGGGTGTGGGGGTTGGGGGAGGGAAGGAGAACTGACTCATGATCTTTCAATGTTTGGGGTTGGCACTCTTCTAAGAGTGTTTGCAGGATCATTTGTAAGGTATTTGGGAAAGAGACCACTGTTTTCTTAACTGTTTCAACCTAACACACTGTGGGCACATCACCATGAGACATTTACTGTGGAGCTCGCTAATTAGCTCCACAGTAAAACATAATCTTCTACACATGTGGTGCTATTAGGCTGGAGTAAAATAATCAGTTCCACTGTAGGACAGTACTGCCAGCCTCAAGTACTGTCCTATGGCAGAGTTATTTACTCTGCAGCAACACATGTATAGAAACTGACAGGGCTAGCTGGGCCATAAGGGTGCTATAGTGTTGGGATTGCCTGCTAGCTAGCTCCACAATGAAGCACCTTCATATTGTGCCCCAGGCAGCCCATGCACAACACTTTGAGCCAGGTCCAAAGCTGGAAGGGACCTTAGAAGATCATTGGGTCCAGCCCCCTGCACCAAGCAGGAAAGACAACTGGGGTCAGGTAACCACAGAAAGGTGACAATCCAGTCCCCTCTTGAAGATTTCCAGGGTATGCAATTGCACCACCTCTGGAGGGAGTCTATTTCACAGTCTGGACACACTGCCTGTGAAGAAGTTTGTCCTAATTTGAGCTTGAAATGGTCTTCTGGGAGTTTATGGCCATTACTCCTGGTTATCCCCAAAGGCACCCTGGTGAACTGTTGTTCCCCGAGCCATTGATGTACGCCCCTGATGTAGCAGTAAGTCACTTTCAAGTCTGTTCTCAGCCTTCTCTTTTTCAGGCTAAAGAGTCTCAGGTCCCTTGGCCTTTCCTTGTATGGCTCGCCATGCAAGTCTGATCATATGGGTGGCCCTTCTGTGGACTCTCTCAAGTCTCTCTTGCTAATGGCAGCAAACTGCTCTCACTTCCTGAGGCCCTGCAGTGGGCCCCTGCTACCACCAAGGGGAGTTCTAGGATCCCTTTGGGTGCTAGCCTGGGGGTTGGCAGGGAGTACTGGGTCAGGGACATTGCACTCTGCACCCAGGGGAGGAACAATATCCCCTTGCCTTGACAGCAGGGAGCTCCTGGTCCCAGCTCCCCGATTGGGAGCAGAGGACTTCAGAGAGCTCCACTAGCAGATTGGGACAGTGGCTGGGTCCTCCCTAAACTGACCAGGACAATTCCCAGCCCCTCCTCCCTGATCATGGGGCAGAGGCTGGGCAGCCTCTTCCCTGCTCAGTTCCATGAGCATAGAGCTGGGTGGCAAAGAGGCTGGGGAGCCTGTTCCCCGCCCAGCTCTGTGTTCACGGAGCTGGGCAGGGAAGAGAATCCCCAGCCCCACCATCAGGAAACTCACAGTGCCAGCTCTGTGACTCTGGGGTCGGCACTGGGGAGATCCAGCCTGAGCTCCATAGCCGCAGGGCACGGGCTGGGAGATCCTTTTGTCTACGGCTCCAAGGCTGTCCTTGAGGAAGAACATACATGTTTCATTGTTAGTGGTCAGGTTTTTTTTATATATCTGGAATATTTATATGTGTTACTGACGTATGCATGCATAATGTGTCTAGGCACCAATCCTCAGACATTGCATCATTCCTTTCATCTGTTGTCTTACAGACAACTTATACTTTCAGATAAATGTAGGCAACCCTTATTGAGGTTAATTAGCATCACATAACCGTATCTGAAAGAAGATCTTGATCTACTGAGGAAAAATTTAGTCCCTGACTCATCAAGACATTTAAGCAGATACATAAACTTAAGTACCTATGTAGTCCCACTAGATTTAAGTTATATACTTAAGTATTTTGCTGAATCAGAGCCATAATAAGAAGACATATATTATGATTCTATGAAATGCAGAAAACATTCATACCTATCTTCATTCACCCATTAGGCCTGGAAATCTGCATATTAAATTAAAACGTTGATTAATAATTTAAATTGTAAAGTAAATAACAAGTCTCTACCTTTTCACTACCTACCTTATCTACAGGCACTTTAACAAGCAATAAACTGTGGACCAATATATTAATCAAAACAAAGGGCATCAGCTGGGGAATTCGTTATCATGGAGTGAAGCGAAGTGACTTGCTTATTTTCCCAAACTCCTAAAAATGGCTACAATGGAAAGACTTTTACAAAACAATATTAACATATATAATAATACAACACTATAACAAAAATAGTATTCCAAGCTTTCAATAAATGAAATAAACATTACAGTAGCTGTGGGTATTCTGAATATTTTATTCACCCATTTATTTTGTTAGTTTATTGCTATAGTAACAAAAGCTGTTGGTACTGTGTATTTATTCTTCCCTCTATTTAAGAAAAACATTTTGAATACAGTATTTCAAATGAGATTTTTATTTGAATTATGAATTAAGTGCAGAGGGGGCAGAAAATAAGCAGAGGGGAATTATTTTTCTCTCAGAGTTAATGGAAATTATTTGTGTATGGATAAGAAAAGAATATATTGACAGTTATAAAATAAGACCTTACAAAGAGTACAAGATGTGTTCATGAGAGCCTTGCACAGAAAAGACTTTTAAGGTTTAATTGGTGGCCTCCTTTCTTTCTGGCAGTTGCTGCTATTTCCAGGGGAAAACAGTGATTGAGGCACCATAGCTACATTTTCTTCAGTAGAAATTAGATTGATCAGTGTACCTGGGCTTGAATGCTTCCAGGTCATGTCTTATGCTGGCTAATACAATCAGCAACCAGAGCAAAAATAGTTTGCCAACATTGTGCTGCCTGTCTCAGTTATTCTGTGAGGGCCCTCTTGCCCTTCCTGCATACTGTTGACATCAACCCTGGAGCAATGAAATGGAATTTTAATGTTCAGCAAATAAATGGACAACTCGCAGATTTAAAATGGTGGTCCAGGAGCTGGATACCTGGAAAGCAAATATAACTACAGTGTTTAATACCACACTGAATGGCAATAGACAACATTGTTGTGTTGATATAAAGAGAGAGTCTGCTTGTTAATTTATAGAGTTAGCTCAGGGGTGGGCAAAATATGGACTGTGGGCTGGATCCGACCTGCAAAGGGATTTTGTTCAGCACATGGTGAGTCCCTTAATTCTACCTGGCCCAGACACGGAAGCAGCTTGGGCTGTGATGCATGTGGGCAGTCCTGCCATCCCTGGGCTTGTAGCAGGGCTTGGGTGGCCCAGTGGCTGGACTTGTTTTCTGGCAGCCCCAATAGTGGCAGGTCCTTCTGGTGGCTGCTGCCATTGGACCTGGCCCTGCTGCCTGGGCAGCCTGGCCTACCCATCCTTTACCCACTGTAAATCTGTGTAGGATCTGTGTAGATGGAATGAGGCTGCAGGCAGGCAGGAAGCAGTGTCCAGGAGTGAGATGGGCAGGCAGGACCAGGGCCAGGATTTTGGGGCAGTGACAATATGGGGTTGAGGCCCAGGGCAGAGCTGCAAACCACTACCTGCATGCACCTGCACGCAGAATAGGCACTCATTACAGGGGCATGCAAAGAGCTGATTGTTGCTCTGCTCCAGGCCTGTGGATCTGTGATCCTAGCCCCTGCCCCTCCCACTCCTGGATGTTCCCTGCTCACCTGCAGCTCCATCCTAGCCACTTGCCCCAGATCCACTTAGTGAGTTTTGGTGAGCTGTTGCAGAGGTAGAAGGGGGGAGGAAGGAGGAGAAGGGTTCTGACCCGGTCTGTGACAACTCACCAAACCTCTCTAAGTGGTCTTTGGGGCCAAATAATTAGCTTGATAGCAACCTATGTGCAAAAGGACTCAGAAAGCCTGCCTCCTATGTCTGTACAAAGGCAGTTCACAATAGTAGGCAATAGGTTGCTTGTGTTCTTAGTGGTATAAGAACTCATCTCTAGGGTAGGGGTGGGCAAAATGTGGCCCACCAGTCCATTCTATTCAGCCCACAAGGCCTTTAAAAATTTTAGAAAATTAATTTGTATCTGCCTGTGGCCACCTGGCAAAGATGACAGGTGACAGGTGGCCAGCGGCAGTAGGACTCAGCAGGAGACTGTGGCTGAGCAACAAGATTAGCCCGGCTCCACCTCACCCCATCCCCCTTTCCCACCCTCAGCCCGCAACCAGAAGCCTCTGTGGCTTCTGGCCCCATGCCCCTGGAGCTGTTCCCCCTCCTTCCATCTGAGTGGAAAATAAGGTACGATTGGAGAGAGGGAGTGGCTGGAAGTGGTCTAGTTGCAGGGAATGGTGGGGGCTGCACGGAGCGGCGTAGTGGCAGGGGGCCCGTGGGGAGCAGTAGGACCCATGTGGTGTGCAGCAAGTGGCGGAGCCACAGCGGAGCCATGATGGTCCCTGGTGGGCAGCAGGGCCTTGGCAGGCCCCAGCAGGGCCCAACAGGTGGCAGAGCTGTAGCCAGACCCTAGTGGGTGGCAGGGCTGCAGGAGGACCCAGGAGGCAGCGGAGCCACGGCAGGCAGCAGAGCTGTCTCGTGCCCCGGCAGTTCGTGGGGTTGCAGTGGGTGGTGGAGCAGTAGCAGGAAGTGGGCCCCCGCAGGTGGCAGAGCTGTAGCCGGGCCTCAGTGAGCAGTGGGAGCCAGTGGGTGGTAGAGCCGCAGTGGGACCCAGTAGGTGGTGGAGCCCCAGTGGGCAGCCTAGCCATGGGAGGCTTTGGCAGATGGTGGAGCCATGATGAGTGGTGGGGTTGTGGTAGGCAGCAGAGTCACAGTGGGGCTGTGGCAGGCAGTGGGCCCTGGCGTGGACTGCAGGGAGCACTGCAGGAAGCAGGGGGCTGCAGGGAGCAGCTGACAAGCCTGTAGAAGGGTCTCAGGGAAAGGTGGTGGTGAGCAGAAACATGGAACCTGTGCAAGTGCCCTGGGACTGGCAGAGACTCAGGGTGGGGTTTTAGAAAAACAGACCCTGAGCATGGGGTCTGTTTGGCTTTATCACGTGAGGTTCACATGCAGTGTGTTAGAGCTGCACACTGTAGAGCTGGCAGCCCGCCCTCAGCTTTCTCTCTTAGCACACACCCAGTCCCCATACCCACACCCCACCATGTGCACATGCATGCACACACACAAATTGATGCGCACTGTCCCCAACCATACTGCCACTTATACCCCCTTGCTGCCCACACAAAACACACACTAGGACTGTGTTTTAAGCTATTATGTAGCCACCTCTAGATACACTGTTTGCAAACACAGAAATCAGTAGAAAAATATTTTTAAATAAAATTAAAATAGGTTATCGTAGATGTTTTGTGTGTGTGTGTGTGTGTGTGTGCGCGCGCGCGCGCGTGTGGGTATATACATATCTTTTTCACTTTTTCCAGATCACAGTACCCTTCCTCCCAAAATGAGTATTTCCAGGGCAAGAGGAGGGACTTCCAATGGCAAAGGTCAGGGGCTAGGAGGTAGGACTTCTGGGCTGAATATGGCAACCAGGGGCAGGGCAGCTGTCAAGGGGTGGGGCTATCCATGCAGCCCTCAACAGCTTCCCAAAACTTGGTAAGTGGCCCTCCACCCAAAATAATAGCCCACCCCTGCTCTAGGGGGGGTCTGCCTTAATTAAGGGGTGACTTACTAATTTTCAAGGGTTGGACATGGTGTAAAGTTCTAATTCTATGGTCATTTCATGGTGGCCTCACCTTATGACGTTATGACGCTGATTGGTGGAGAGGTCTCAGGATGGGGGAGGAGGGACAAGATGGCAGCCTCCTTCTTGATTGCTGGCTGCCTTCTATGCAGCCCCACCCCTTGGTACTGATTGGTGGAGAGGTCTTGGCATGGGGAGGAGAGACAAGGGGGGAGGTGCCATCTTGTCTACTGCCCTTCATGCCCCCCCACCAGCCAGAACCGTCCCCTCCCAGCAGCAAGGACTGCTGGCTCTCACTGGGGAGCCTAAATTTTATTTTTATTCAATTTTGTTGTTGTTGCTGATTTTGCAGATTTTGTGGATAATCCCAGATTTTGTGGAAACCGCAAAGTCTGTGAAATGGCAAATTAAATGAGTCCTTACATTCCCTATTCCCAGTGGAAGAGAACACTATGAAGGGGCTGGGGAAGGCCCTGCTTTCCCCTCCCAGTCTTGGCTGGCAGAGGAGAGTGAGGTCTTTGTATCAGGGGGAGCAATCTGATCCATTTTAATGACTGGAACAAACTGCAAAGAGCAACACTGAAGGAACTGATCCTTCATAATGCACAGAGCTGATTGCTCTCTTCACGCATTTATTCCGTGATGGTGCAGTGAAGAAATGTGCGGGCTATGGCCTAAAATCTTTGCAGTCCCTATACCTATTGTCGACACAGAAAAGTAATAGTAGAAAAGGTTTGCAATGAAGTTTCAGTTTCTTTTGACATGACTTTGCAGCTGGAAACAGAGAGGAGATCCAGCCCCATGTAAAGAAACAGCTCCTTTGCAGAACGGCATTGCTCCACTGTTGAGAAGCCATTCCTCCCTGCTGCGCTTTCATGAGAAAAATATAGGAAAGGTAAGAGCTCTTCAGGTTTTCTCCCCTCTGTCCTTAAATATGTCTCAATTCTGGAATGAAGGGCCTAGCTTGAGGCATGACAGAACAGCTCATTTTCAAGATCTTTCAGCCACTGATATTACCACAAATGATGCAGCTTGTGGTGGGGGCTTAGTAATGTACCATGTAGGAGCAAACAGAACTCTTCACCTCATTTTGGATACAACAGTCAATAGCAATCATATAATGATACTTTTCAGTTATATTCTCTATATACTATTGTACATCTTAAATCTTCACAGGACTATGTATTGGCATTCTTCTCTACCTTACTATTAATATTCCTGTAAATGGTTCTAATTTCTTCTTCAGTCTTCTATGACTGAGTGTTATGGACTATGTTAAGCTTTTCTACAGTGTTCTAGACCAGGGGTATCAAACTCACTCATGCCCCTGGGCTGGATCTGGACTGCAGGGCTGCTTGCAGGCCAGATCTGAATTGTTAGAAGTCTTGATGGCAGTGAGCAAGTGGCAGTGGCAGTGGCAGGGTCAATGGCAGCTAACGTAGCAGAGCAAACTGTGGCATGGTAGCTAATGTAGCCATCTTTCTCCTCCTCCTCTCCCCTCCCCTTCCCACCACCAACATGAATGCCTACTAGATCTCCATCACTGCGAATTTGGTGGCGGGCCCACCACTACTCACTCTACTTCCAAATTCCCAGGCCGTCTGACACCCCCACAGGCTGGGTTAAATGTCTCTGGGCCAGATCTGGTCTGTGGGCTGTATGTTGAACTCCCTTATTCTGGATCAGTCTCCTCTACCTAGATTTAAGATCTAAAGACATGATGATTAATAGTGTAAACTGCCCAGATTCTATTGTCAATATACTGTTCCCAGAAAATGAGCAAAGAATGGTCTTGATTCTTATTTCCCTTATTCTGGTTTACAGTGATAACTTCATTGAAGTCCACTGAGATGTATCTTTGATATATTGTACATTATTATAACTAGGAGTGGCCATATCATATGGGCTAAGTGGTGTTAAGCTCTTCCAACAGTGTCCCTAGTGGCTGATAGATGGCAGGGGGTAATACTACCTTCTGTCACCAGTAAGCTTCTAGCCATGTGGGATCAGTCCTACAAAAGTAAAGCACTGGGGAAACAGCTAGACTGGAGGGTAAAGGATAGGACTCAGAGAGAGACCTGAAAGGGTCATAAAGGGGATAAATGCTACTTTCATGCAACTGTCCTTTATTTACTCCCAATATTTAGTCAGAAAAAATACACAGATGGAAAAGAAAGATGTCCCTGCCCCCTTTTCTAACTTTTATTCAGCAAGACACTCTGATACTGCTAAAAAAGAGAAAATATGATCAGCTCACAGAGTACAAGTGTAGAGTATGACCTGCAACCTTTCACTTTTTATGATTGTGAGGTACCAATGTTTGGATATAAGAGCACAATAGCTCCAATGTCTCTGGTTTTCTGCCAAGCATTAACGGAGTTAAAATCAACTGAAACAGTTTTGATACCTTGTTTCAGAAGATTGTTAATGTAAAACATTCTGAAATATTGGAGCATTTTAATTAACAACTGATTTCCTAGTGGGTTAAAGTTTGGTATTTAATCTTCTAAACAGTTTTGCTGAATAAAGAACAGCTGGAGATCTTCTCTGTATACAATACTTTTCCTTACATTTTAATGATGTTAGGATTCTAACTAGGGTCTTGCTCAGGATGCACAGGCTGAGCTTTAGGTACAAGAAACTAGAATCAAATGGCTTCTTCAATCCACTGGAATTTTTAAAAATGAAACAAGAAGAAGAAAATTCATCTTTATTTTCAGTGACAGTAGGAGCAGCTGAGTGAACATCTAATGAAACAGGCATTGATGCACCTGATTGAATGAGAGGGAACAGCCATGGCAGGCTGACAAGACACATACTGTGCAATTTAGTACAGCTTCCTCTCTCCATATTTCACAACAGACAATTAGAGAATCATAGTGTTGTATTTGCCACCAGGGAAAATAAACAAACACACATCTGTGAGGGGAAAATGTGAATCTGTTGTAAGCCCCAAATTCAGTGCTTCTAAATAAATTGGATTTTAACTGGGTTTTTTTTCTTTTAAGAGGGAGCATTAACAGATGGCAGTGGACTTTCTGGTATTAAATCACGTCCTGCTAAAGCCTGCATTCATACATATGTGAACGTTTAACTATTGTAAGCAGTAAGCTAAAGGAGAATATTATAATCATTTACAAAATTGCAGCAATAATGCTGGTTAGAACAGTAGAAATTTGCTGTTTTTTCAAAAAGTTTCACAGAGAGGGATCAGTTTCCAGAAAACTTTCACCGGAGAAGTTTTTTGTGTGGTGGAGGAGAGGGAGATGCATGGTTAGGACATGACCCAGGGATGAGGGGAAGCCAAACTGAGCGCTAAGATTTATCTCAAGCAGATTTCAAGGGGAACAGTGTAACTCCTAAGACTGAGGATGTTCCTAATTAGACTGAACAAAGCACTGGAAGTTCTGACAGCAGGGGGGAATCCCAACCTGGTGGGCAGTGGACAAGATATCTGTAGGTGGCTTTTCTGTGAAAACACTCTTAGCATGTAAATTTAATGAACAAAATATGGTAGGAATAATTCCCTGCCCAGCCCCTGCTGGGGACAGGATACAAACTGTTGGAGATGGCTGCAGACTCACTGTGTGCCTCCCCACAGAGAAAGATAAAAGACACAAGAACACCAAAATAATCTCCCACTAAAGAAACAAATCCATTCTGCTACTCACTGGAGATATAGAGGTTGGGATCAGGACATTTTGCTGGTGTGTAGTACTACTGAAGTTTCCCTGTAGCCTGCCGCTACTTTTCCCTCTTCATTGGAAAAGCCATGAATCAATCCTTCATCTACTCAGATAAGCAAATTTGTGGGGAGGTAATTAATTTAGCATGAATGGTTTACTTGAGTTAAATTTGGGGAGGGATCCTTTGGAACTCAGGATCTGCAACCTATTTTAAAGGTGCAAATAAGCAAGAGTGGAATCAGAGTCTGTTTTTGAATCTTACGTGTGTTTGGTTTGTAGGGCAGAGACTTTTAATCATGAAAGACAGCTTTCCTCTTAAAAAGTAAAACATAAAAATTTGTATCTGTCAAGATTGCCTTCCCTAAATACCATTTTACAAGCTAGGTAACTGAAGTACATGGCCAAGGTGACCTCTGACATTTTTCTGTGGGCAACTGTTGCCTCTATTAAGCCTCAGAAGAAAAAGAAGAGCTTGTGAATATTTTTTATCCATTTTCTTGTGCCTTTATTGCTTAAACAGGCAGGGCTTAAACCAAAACAATTTACCTTGTCTAAACAATGCCTCCAACACCTAATGACTTAACTAATTAAAATTTAAATAGACAAGAAAAACAAAGTTCTTCCTTTTAATTACTAAAAGTATAAGTGTGTAGTGGCTAATTAAATATTATATTCTTTTAATGATGACATGCTGTCTAAAAGAAGTGAGTTCTGGTAGCATTTTAATTTAAGACCACTAGTTAGATCTAAATGTGCTTTTTATCTACATTTAAATGAAATTAGTGGAAACTGATTATGCTTTTTATCATTGAGCAACTATACAATAAGATACTGCTATAAATTAGCTAGGTTATAAGTTTGCCTTTGCCTTTCCCTAGAGGGAAGTCAAACTGCTGTTTATTTGGCTCATCATTGGTATTCTTCTGGCAGAATTTCCTTTAGCTCAGTTTACAGGGGCCTGTGATCCTGGAACTTGAAGATTTGAATTTTATCTTTCAGGTGATGTGTAGCAAGGTCTGACAACCAACATGCCCACAGTGACCATTAATGTGTTACAATCAGGGGGACAAGGTTCCTTGAGTGAATCTGATATCTTTTATTACAATTAGGGATGCATCAATAGAGATTTTTTGGGCTGCTACTGAAGGCCAATTTTTAATGAGTCATATTGGCCAATACTAATCCAATTCTGCGCCTTTGCAGCAGTGAGAGTGGCACCAAGCTGGTAAGTCTGTTGAGGTGGGAGGGTGGAGGGAGGGAAGGGGTGTGTGCGGGGGGACAAGATGGAGGCCTCCATGGTAAGGCAGGGACTGGGGCTGGTGCTGGGGCAGCTCCAGGTACTGCACAGTTGGGGTGAAGAAGGGAATGGGACAGAGACGCAGCTTGCCCAGGGTGGGGCATGGGGGCAGCTCCTGCCACTACATGAACCTGAGATGGGCATGGGGGGTGTGCCCCCCAGATCTGCGCACCGGGGAGGGTGGGCTGCTGCTGTAGGCCAGGCTCTTCCCAGTGGGGGGCTGGGCCAGGCTGCACTCCTAACTGGCTGTGCACATGCCCGCAGCATTTGTCTGCCACATCATTGGCCAGATCAGACAAAAAAAGGCTGACTGCTGATACTCTCCATTTTCTTCATATTAGTATCAAAAGTGACTCCTTGGATTTGTGACAAATTTGCAGATCAACAGAAGCACTGACTGTTACTGGACCCCAACTCTTGATTTAACAACTCAGCAGTTCATTGATCAATAAGAAGACAGTAACCTCTTTCTGAATGGCTTGTGTCATGATCCATAGTGGCACTAATAAAAGTATTGTGAATTTTCCCTCTTTATTGTTTCCTTTATTGTTCTGCAGACACTCTGAGAATTTTTACACAAGATATGCTTACTGATAGGATGTCAAATTATGATGTAGCTCACCATTTGTAGGGCTTGTTAATTTCTATAGTGGTCTTCTCCAGGAAAATATCAATAGTACAATGGCCAAATATAATGTATAGAGTTAAAGTGGGATAAAGGAAAAACGTTTTAAATAGCAGAAAGGAAATCTTCCTCTACATCAGTGGTGTTCAATCTCTGGCCCACCAGCCAGACCCAACCCACACAGCTGTGTGTCATCTGGCCTGAGGAGTACCCCAGGGTCTGGAAATTTGGCAGTGGAGGAGCAGTGCCTATTAATGTTGCCACCACTTTCCCATCAGCAAATTTCCAAGCCCAGCAGGCCACCTTATATGTGGACAAGGGCTTCAAGGGCCATCTGGTGTGAGTCAGATCAGGCCTCATCCCAGCACAGGGCCAAGGCTGCAAATGTGATCTGGCATATGGACCAGGGCTACAGGCTTGATCCAGCACATGGAGCCAAGGCCTGATCTGGCATGTGGGACTGGAACCATGTGTTAGATTGGGTTCCACCCCCATGTGCTAGATTGGGCCTATGGACCAGATCTGGCCTGCGGACCAACCTTTCACCACTCATTTGGCCTGCAGGGCCAAAAGACAAGGGCAGCATAACCAGCCAAGCAGCATAGGCAGCCACCTAGGGTGGCAAATTGAAGTCAGTAGCAAAATTGGTATGCACACATCTTTGGGTAAATCTGATATCTTTTATTAGACCAACTCAAATAGTCTTCCTGAGTGGAACAGGAAAAGCCAGAGGCTGGCATTCATACAAGATAGCCAGTCAGTGAACATGTCAATTGAGGAGTCAGTGGGTAAGAGACAGGCTGTGGGGGGTGGGCAGGCAGTGAAGGGGAATGAATGTAGCTGGTAAATAGTGGAGAGGTACCTGGGGAGTCAGATGTTAGGCAGGGTTTAATGGTGTCATAAATCCAATGCCTATGTTTAGTCCATGATTTTCTGTATCCAGGAGATTGAAGAGACTTCTATGAACTTCATTTCCTCAGTTGGCTGAATAAAAGATATGAGATTTACACAAAGAACCTTGCTTGCCTTGTCCTTAGACCAACACAGCTACAACCTATACCCTTGCACATCTTGCATGTACTCATTGGGGGTCACTTCAGGAGTCTGGGGATGTGCAGAAGTGATCAGGGCAACTCTGGAGCTGCCAAGTCCCTGATCCAGGTACATTGCAAGGGAGGGGAGAAAAATTTAATTTGCCTAGGGAGGTAAAAATCTTTGCTCCACTCCTTCCAAAAGGTCGGATACCTCATCTCTAAACCATCCTATTAAGCCTCGGCTCGAATTCTCAGTATATATTAAAATGTTGTTACTCTAAGGCCCATGAGCACTGTTCCCATATCAGTAGTTATTTTATACACATTGATGTTTTTGTGGTATGATAGTGGAAAAGAACAACTGATTTGTTCAACAGCTGCAGAGACATCATAGAAAACTACTGAAAAAACATTTGGAAACTGTACCCATTGTGTGGATATTTTTATATAAACTGGCAAAGGAGTAAACAAAGTCAAGTTATTTAAATTTTCAGTCTGTTTCTTCTTGTGAGTTACAATAATCTGTAGGAATGCATGAATTGGATCTACTACAATGACAACATAACAAAAATGTCTCTTGACCTTTACAGTTCTGATTCTCCTAACACATAAACCCACCCATTCACATATGTAGCCAGGCCAACACAACACAACACATCACGTCCGCAAATTTAAGCATTTACCTGCACAACAGATATCTGAAGGGGCAGAGGTTACAATCCTGAACAGTGAAGTTAAGCCCAGAAATGCTTTAGCTTTTGTGAGGGTTTCTCTGGAGGGAGTGTCCCCTCCTGACTCCACATGGATTTTCACTATCCCACACGAAAGAGGTGTTCAGCTGGTTGATCCAGAGAAGAGGCAAGAGTGAAACAACTGTATTTATCAACATGCAGTTGGTAGCTTGTACTCAAATAAGTAACCCTGATGAAGTTAATGCATCCTTTCCAACTAGTGGGAATAGCTACTAAAATAAGCATTACAGCATACCTAACCAGCGGGAATGAAGTGATTAAGGAACCTGTTGCAGTGGGAACTGTTACAGGTGCCTGCTCCCAGAAAGAGTGACAAATGAAAGATACTAAAAAGTAAGAGTTTAAGGAAATTGAAAAGGCTTGCATTGGTTTAAACAGTTTCATGTATTATATTTTAAAAGTTGGTGATAACAAATTTAGATATATGCAGCAATTATTTTAAAGTTAAAAAGAAGCCTTCAATGCTATCCTTTAGTGTAATAAAAAAGTGTGATTTTATCACTGCTTGAAGCTGAGCAGAAGGCAGATTGTCCCTCTCAACACCAATTGCACCAGCTGTGCAAGTGGACTTTCCATAATCCCATATCAAGATAATGCATTTCTAATTTTACCCTTTAAATGTGATTCCTGAAAAAGGATACCATGTCCCCTTCTCCATTATTGCATTTTCTACAAACAGAAAAATTCCACCTTTACGTCTTGCAATTATTGTCCTGAGCTGAATATGCTTCACATTGGTAGAGATGATCTTAAATTTTCAGTACAAAAATATTATTTTTACAGCTGCAGAGTCAAATGCAAAAATTACTCCAAATGCATATTAGGTTCATCTGGGCAAAAGTATTCCTCCACTCTTAAAATAAAATGACATTTCCTTTGCTGCGTCTTTCAAGCCCTGGCCCTAACAAGCTCGTGCTGAATAATTTTATTTCTATTAAGATTTAAACTGATGCTACCACTGAAAATTGTTTCAAGACTGTGGACTTGATTCTGCAGCTCTTCACATGCTTGTTTATATTGTTTTCAGTGAACTATGATGAGGCTTATGCTTGTAACAAGATCTTCCCTTTTCTACTTTTTATGAAGATATCAAGAATGCTCGGTGATTATCAGGGGTATTTCCAAAGTAGCCATTACCTTGTTATCTATGCACTGAGTGTTATCATTAGACCCAAGACCCTTATCTACAGCAACACTTGCTTAGCTTTGTCTTCACAATTGAAATCAGTGAGATGTCTATTGCCCCAGATTGTAAAAAGGTATTTAAGAAGCTTAACTGCCATTGATATCATAGCTTAATACTGATGCTGATTGATACTGATGTGAACTAAGCACCTAAAGACCTTTGAGGATCTGATCCACTTGGCATAAATTTAAACAAATACGTTTGCCTTTGTAGAATTGGGCCTGGATCAGAACTTTTTACCGTGAAAGCTCTTTGCAGTATTGGCCAACTAAGCTACACAACACCATCATGAGGTAGGGAAGTAGATATTACTAGTTTTTCCCTTTTACAGTGGAGAAAGAGATAAATAATTTAGAGCCTTTCCCCCCCACCCCAAGATTATAGTTGAAGTCACAATCAGGATTAGAAGCAGAAGATCCTTGTCCCATTCTTGTGATAGATCAATTATCTATTATAGAATCATAGAAAATTACGGTTGGAAGGGTCCTCAGAAGACCATCTGGTCCAACCCCCTCCTCAAAGCAGGACCATCCGCAACTAGATCATCCCAGCCAAAGTTTTCTAGCCAGGTCTTAAAAACTTCTATGACTGGAGAGTCCAAGACCTCTCTAAGTAACCTGTTTCAGTGTTTTACTGCCCTCCTAGTTATTAAGAATAATTTTGTTACTAACCTAAACTTTCCTTGCTGCAACTTGAGACTGTTGCTCCTTGATTGATTATTACCCTCTGAGCCCAATGCTGCAGCCAGTTTTCTATCCACCTTACAGTCCATTCATCTAGCCTGTACTTCTTTAGCTTGCCTGGGAGAACATTGTCGGAGACCATATCCAAAGTCTTGCTAAAAATCAAGGTACACCACATCCACTGGTCTCCATCATCACTGACACGGGATGGGATCCCCAGAGATGGTCATGATACCTCTGGGGCTCCTTGACCATGCTAGTCCTGCCCAGCAGGCACACTCTCTCACCTGCCACGTCTTGTTGGTAATTTTTATGAATAGGGAGGCTGCCCTTAAGATTGTTTGGACACTGTCCTGATAGACTCCACTGAACCCTGTGGGTTCTTGGACCCCTTTTGGGTCCTGCACAAAATGGTTGCCTCATGGGGCACCCTCAGACTTCTGGGCTAGATACATGGCTCCAAAACTGCCCCTTTACCATGCCCCAAGCCTCGCAGATGGCATTCACATATTGTCCCTCTGAGGCCTTAGTTAGCTTGACCTCCAGTCATCACCAGGCTCTCCACAGCCCTGTCTCTGTGCCCCCTGGCACTGAGGTCTGTTCACCTCCTTTGTCTCTACACCCCCAGTGCTGGGGTCCCTACACTGTAGTAGGCCCCCTAATGAGGCCTCCTCCTTCCCCAATAGCTTCGGCCTGATCCACCAGTCTATAAACAATAACTAAAATATGAACCCCTGGGCTATAACATAACACAAGCAGTTCAGGGTGTGCTCTGACCCTTTAAACAAATCAAACTCCCCCCCACATTAAATTCCTTGCAGGCTAGGGTACCTGGTGAGCTCCTGGAGCCCCTTTAGCCCTACGTGCAGCATACCAAACCACCGTAGTGTCTCTGGACAATTCCTCCCTAGAAGCTCCTTTCCCTGGCTGCTGCCACAGAAGCCACCTATCCTAGTCTCAGCCCTGCAGTTTATATGTGCCCAGGACCCTACCTTCTTCCAGTCAGCTGACTGGGTGCAGGTGCAGACTAATTCCCTTGTTAGCCTGCTGCCATGGTAACCTGCACCTGTGGGGTTTCTGTCTGACTCTTAGGTCCCTCTCTCTAGGTAGTTTCTGCTCTTAAATGAGCAGGCACCTTAGTGCCTTCTGACAGTCACATGTACAAGTGCCCCCCACATCTGCAGAGCCAGTCACTTCATCATAGAAGGCAATCAAGTTGGTCAGACTTGACTTGTCCCTGGTGCATCCATGCAGACTTTTCCTAATCACTTCCTTCTGCTCCAAGTGCTTAGAAATGGATTCCTTGAGGACCTGCTCCATGATTTTTCCAGGGACTAAGGTGAGGCTGACTGGTTTGTAGTTCCCTGGATCCTCTTTTTTCCCATTCTTAAATATAGGTACACTCTGTTGCCCTTTTCTAATCATCCAGGACCTCTCCTGATCACCATGAACTTTCAAAGATGATGGCGAGTGGCTCTGCAATCTCATCAGCCAACTCTCTCAGTACTCTTAGGTGCATCTCACCTGGCCCCATGGACTTGTATATGTCCAGCTTTTCTAAATAGTCCTTAACCTATTCTTTCACCACTGCTGGCTGCTCACCTCCTCCCAAAATTGTGCTGCCAGGTGTAGTAGTCTGGGAGCTGACCTTGCCTGTGAAGACTGAGGAAGAAGAAGACATTGAGCACTTCAGCCTTTTCTGCATCCTCTGTCACAGGGTTGCCTTCCCCATTCAGTGAGGGACCTACACTTTTCCTGATCTTCCTCTTGCTACTGACATACTTGTAGAAACCCTTCTTGTTACCCTTCACATCTCTTGTTAGCTGCAGCCAAGGTTCCCTCTAAGCTGTGCATGTGTGCGGCCTAGCACAATAAAAAATCTTGCTGCGCAGTAACTTTTTAAGGCTGCATACCTACCTGGAGAGGAGCTGGGCTGCAGCTTCCTGTAAACTTTGGGCACAGAGAGCCACAGAGGCACTGGGGCCAGCTTGGGACTTACCAGCAGTACGTTACCGCTCGGCTGCATGGGGCCCTCTCCGCCCCTCACTCCTCACCATGCTGGCATCGCCACAGGGAGGGAAAGTGGTGTAGGGTAGGCAACAGCTCCTCCGCAAGGCAGGGCAGGGGTGGGGGTGGGGATGAGGGCTAGGGATGTTACAAAGCCAGGCACCACATGGGCTCTGCTGGCTCCAGGGAACTGCTCTGCTCCCCAGCCCCTTTGGGTGAGCTTCACCCTGATGCCATGTGCCTCCCTGGTCCAGTGCGGTTGGAGGAATGGAGAACCTGCCTTGTGAGAGGAAATTGGTGGGTCATAGCCCCAGGCTTCAGGGCTTCTACTGGTCACCTGAAGGAGCAAGGAAGAGCTTCCCCCTCTCAGCTTTAAGCCCTGGACATTGGCTACAGCCAGAGGTGGGAGATAGGCTGGGAGAGGAAGTGATGGTGACCCCAGAAGTATTGAGAGACCACCCAGGTGCAAGGACTGTGGGGGTTTTGCCTGCCTTTGGCATGGGGCATTGTCAGCTGTCTAAGTCAGTTTGAACATATCTTGCCCAAGAAGCACCCTGCCACTGCCATGGCAAAGGTCTTGGTGCTCCTGTTGTGTGTCCCACTCCCATCTTTGGGACAGAGGCTGCCCCAGATCTACAGTGTGCAAAAGGGGCTGAAGTGGTTGTTGCGGATCCCTTTGCACAGTTGTCTTTCAGCATGTGCAAGAGCCCTGCCTGGGATTTCTCAGCAGGTCCCTTCTAGTCTTATGCTCCTGAATGCAGGCATTCCCCTGGCACACGCCAAAAGGTAGAGGTGGGGCCAATTCGGGAACAAACCGAAGCAACGTGCTCATTGATCACGACACCTTAGAGGGAATATTGCCTGCAACTCCAATTGCACTTTGGCCTTCCTGATTTCATCCCTGCATGCCCAAGCAATGCACTTATACTCCTCCCTGGGTATTTGTCCAAGTTTCCACTTCTTACAAGCTTCCTTTTTGTGATTTAGCTTACTGAAGAGTTTCCTGCTAAGACAAGTTGCTCTTCTGCCTTACTTGCTAGTCTTTCTGTGCATTGGGATGGTTTGTTCCTGCACCCTCAGTAAGGCTTCCTTAAAGTACTCCTGGACTCCTCTCCTCCTCTGACTGGCTGCCCAGGGGATTCTTCTCATGGGTTCTCTGAGAGAGTTGAAGTTTACTTTTCTGAAGTTCAGGGTCCTTACTCTGCTGCGCTCCAACCTTATTTTCCTTAGGATCCTGAACTCAATCATTTTGTGGTCACTACTCCCCAGGTTGCCATCCACTAATACATTCCCCATCAATTCATCTCTGTTTGTGAGCAGCAGGTCAGGAAGAGCATGGCCCCTAGTTGGCCACTCCAGCACTTGCACCATGAAGTTGTCCTCAGCTTCCATACCATACCGTGAAGCTATTTTCTTTTGTCAAGAATAAACATCCAAATGCAACTAAACTCAGCAAAATCATTTGATGAAAGTTATACTTGAAGGGCATTTTTTTTAAAGAACACCACCTTAAGTAGTATAACTTTCAACACATGATTTTGCTGAGTTTAGTTACATTTGGATTTTTTTTCTCGACAAAAGAAAATAGATTTGCTTCATGGTATGGTATGGAAGCTGGGGGCAAATTCATGGTGCAAGTGCTGGCGTAGCCAACTAATCTCCAAGTAGGCGCCACCTTTCAAGAATGTCTGACATTCACCTGCTGAAGAAAATCTTTTACAGCGAACTGTCAAATGGAGTACGCTTTTGCGGTGCACCAAAGAAGCAGTATAAGGACACCCTAAAGGTGTCCCAAAGAGTTTCGGCATCGACCCAGAGTCGTGGGAGCAAATCACTCATGACCATCCATCCAGAGGTCATCAATCCAGAATGGAGCACTGGTTTTTGAACAGCAGTGCATGGCAGAAGCAATGAAGAAACATGTGGCCAGGAAAATGAAAACCTCTCATGCCCAGTCCTCATCGCTTTCCTGCCCAAGATGCAGCAAATTGTTCAAGGCAAAGATCGAGCTGGTAAGTCACCTATATATTCACATGACATAGCCTCTACCCCCTACTTTCTCTTTTTTCTCTCTCTTTTTTCCTTTTTCCTTTTTTTCTCCTTTTCTCTTTTCTCCCTTCATTTGTTTCCCATTTCTTTTCTCTCTTCTTTCCCCGGCTGTATGCATTCATCTTCACCTGGAAGGATGAACAACACATACTACTTAAAGAAGGGTATTGTAGAAAGGAAATAAACTCAGTATTATTTTAAAATTTATTTTCTGAAAGTTTCTTTTGTCAGCATAGTCAGAGAAGGAGACTCCTGTACAATAGTAGTTACCATACCATGAATTTGCACCATGATTGCAATCTGCTGTTTTCAAATAGCTATGAATTTCAAGGGTAATTGTTTACATGTTGAATAAAGTAGTTTCTAGGTATCAGCGGTATAAAGCTGAGTAGTGCCAAAGGAAGAGTGGTAACAAAGGTGGTGGCAGCATCAACTGTAGTCAAAGAGTAGGAAAGAATATCAGTCTATTGAGGGATCTGAAACCTTTCTCAGACTGAAAATCACACATTCACCTGTTGTCACTTGACTATGTACAAAAGAATCACTTGACAGATATGATATAGATGTTCTGGAATTCATGTGTGAAATAATTGAAACCACTTGTCCCATGGCAGTGCTACAAAAGTGGGCATGCTTTTGCCATATCATTTATATTTTTTGTTAGAGCCTATTTAATGTTTTGAGTGCAGTAATAGTCACTGTAACAGGAAAGAGATTATTGCCTCCAGCAGAGTGCAGGATAGGGAAATTGCAGTTATTCATGGAGCACAGTTAAATCCTTGAACTGATTTATTTATTCAGCCTCCAGATGGGTATACAAAACATTGTCCTTGGAAGGGGTCCAGCTCCTAACTTTACAGATACAATGGTGAACTAAAGGAGAAGAGAAATATGCACTCTGAGACTATTAACCTGCTGTGGGTCTTTACTGGCTGCAAGTGATCATTACCTCAGTATTACATATCATCTTAATATAATACCAATAATAGCATGCTGTTCCATCTCTAAACAACATATTGCAGCATTGGCTCAAGGTTGACTCAGAGGGAAGGGTGCCTTGAATTTTAATTCTGGGTTTTAGCACATGTATCTGAGATGGCTTAACAGAAGAGCCCTGTATTCCTCTATGGGGTTAGAGTCTGCCATACTGTCTGTCATAGTGTGTAATGCCATTCATTAAACACGATCCTTCTGCCCCGTGAACTGGTACAGAGGAATGCTGAAAGGGAAGTCCAATTAGGTCCAAGTAGAATATGAAGAGGCAGGAGGCCTATTTTGGCCTCAGGAGCAATAAGTAGTCTGGTGGGAAAATGAGAGAAGCTAGCTTGAGTGAAAGCTTATGCTAATATTTGTGTAATCTTATTGCTTTTGGATTGTTAGTAAAACAAATGAGTCAAGCTAGTGTTTGTACCTGTGATCTTTTAGGTACTGGATGGGCGCTCAGACCGTTACAAACACACACACACACACACACTCTGTCTCTGTCTCTCTCTCTAAGTTTTCCTTAGACATCTTTCATCCAAAAACTGACCAGGCCTGATCCTGCATTGCTTGTGAGATCACTGACTGAACCGGTCTGGTTGTAAGCCAAAAATAATAATCATAGACTCAGTAGAACTCCTTCTGGGCTTCTCTAAAACACTGATACCTTTTGTTGGCCTCTCATCTCAGTTGTTAGGTGCCATTCATTAATTCCCTGGGCTATTCCAGCTCTTATACTAAGTTCTGCTTACAAGAAGTATGAAGGTAGCAGAAGAAATTACAAAAAAGTGTACCTAGCAACAGCAGAAATCCTATCAGCTGTGTGGAGAGATGGCACAGAGCTGGCCTTGGGGCGGGAACAATGAAGAGAAGAGCTATAGAAGGTGATGAAGGTAAGGAAGAAGCAAGGGAGAGTTGGGGTGGTCGAAGAGAGAGAGGGAGAAAGATGAAGGGTTCTGAATATCTGAGGAAAGTGGGGTAGAAAAAAAACAGCAGTGAGGATGCAATAATAAAATGAGAGGTAAATTCTCCATGGAAGAGGAAAATAATAAAAGAAAGACTGAGATACTGAAAGCTACATAAAAATTTAGATGCCTAGATAGCTTTGACAAATCTTTATTGATATGAAATGGTAGGAGTGAAAAAAGGGAAGGGAGTAGGAGTGGATGATGATGGAGGGAGAAAGGACAAAGGACATCATTTTAAAGTTGTCACATTTTAATCATGAAGTATAATTCCCAAGTTGTGCTGTATTTCCATGACAGGAATGGGACCAGTGGCAATACTGGAGTGTATGGATCAGTTTCGTATGAAGAGCAAATGTGCATAGAACATTCCTCCCTGTCACGGCGCATCCTGCAGGGAGGGCCGTGATCTCCCTGAGGACCCTCTCACCGTGTCAAGGCCGGCCCAAGGGCACCCTCTTATTCTCGCCTGCCACATCTTTGATGTTCAGTAAGTTTGGGAGGCTGCCTTATACGTCCTTGGGCATAGCTAATTGGGACCTCCGTCCCCGTGGTTCCCTGGACTCTCCGGGGTCTTCCTGCCTAATGGGTGCTCCTCAGGCACCCTAGCCTTATGGGCTACGTGTGGCTCCTACCAGCCCCTAATACCACGCCCCAAGCCTGGCAGATGTGATGGACGTTGGTTTGTCACAATAAACTTGCCCACTCTCTCGGGCCTCCTCCGTATGCTCGCCCGCTCTCTCGGGCCTCCTCTGAAGTGTCGTCCCTCTCAGGGACCCTTGTCCACTCTGGGACTTCGTATTGAGCCCCCGGTCTTTCAGGTCCACCGCACTGCTACCCTCTCTTTTCTGGGCGCGCTGTACTGCTATCCCCTTTTCCCAGGGACCACCGAAGCACACTGCCCCCCTCTGAGGTCTATCACAGCACTAGCCTACTACCCAGGCTTGCTATGCCCATCCTGGGCTTCTCAATAGTCCCCCTTCTCTGGGACTTTCTGTGCCCATGCTGGGCTTCCAGATCCTTGCCCCACTTGGGCTCTTACTCACTTGGCCCTCTCCTGGGGCTCACCGCACCCCTGCTGGGGCTTCTCAAATGTTGCCCCTCTCTAGGGCTTGCCGTGCCCGTGCTAGGGCTTCTCAATAATACTGCCCCCTCTCTGGGACTTGCTACACACTCTTGGGCTTCTCAAGATGTTGCCCCCTTCTAGGGCTCACCGCACCCACACTTGGGCTCCTTAAAATGCTGCCCCCTGTCTGGGGCTCACCATGCCCATGCCTGGTCTCTTCAAATGCCCCTCTCTGGGCTGGGGTCTATGCACCCCGTGTTGCTGCGCCCTCACTGGCGCTCGACTGCGCCTTCCCTGGCGCTAGGGCCCCACACCCTAGCCCATAGGGCCCCTATGAGGCTTCCTCCAACCCCTTAGAGTCTCACCCAAACTACCGGTGTCCAAGCACTAACAAAACAAACACAAGCCTCCTGGCTATAACTTAACTTAAGGCCGCCTGGCTATAACAACTTTGCTCCCGTGTCCCGGAGCCACTATCCTTCAGTTTGCTCAAGCAGTACTCGTATCATAACTCCATGAGCTCCTGCCCCTCTGGCTCTGGGCTTTATAAGAGCCAGGCCCTGCCCCTCATCACCAGCTGACCACTGTCAGGTGTGAGTCACTCTGTCTGGAGTTGCCTTGGCAATTCACAGCTGTGCTCATTATCCCTGCTAGGGCTTTTCCCCAGCAGTTTTCCCCTCTAGGAGCAGGGCAGCGACGTGCTCCGCGGCACTCCCCTCCCAATTTGAATATTAGGAAAGGAAAAATCAGGAAAAATGTCACATCATGAGTTCCAGAAAAAGAATGAGAGAAGAGCTCTAGATTTAATGGAAGGGGATTTACATATGATGGGGATTTGAAGAGGTCAAAACTGTTAGTCAAGGAGGTAAAAATTAGGCATCTAGATGAATACTTTGGGTACCAAAAAAAGAGGCCAGAGTGCTCAGCACCTGCAGCCCCTTTTACATGGAATTCTTATCTCACTGAACTCAATGAGCACTTTGTGTTCAAGGACAGTCCGGTTTCTAAGATTCACAGGTTGCACTTCCAGCATCCTTGAGATAAAAGCAGGACAAAGGATAGATCAGGGTACTACATAGAAAGGGGAATTATTACTTGGCAAAGATCTTAACATTATACCACCTTGTGTACATAATATCTGTTTAGTTCCTCTAAACTATAGATCCAGCATAGCTAGAAGGCCCAGCATGAGCTGCTCCACCAAGTACATTCCAGAACAGGTAAATGTAACGAACTGAAGAGCTCTAACAGCTGTCTGTACACCCTGTGAGCTGATCTCCTGTTAATACTGAGCCACTTTCATTGTTAGTGGTGTGGTCAGGAGTGGTAAAACATATGGGGCTTGTGGGACAGTTCAGGAGCCACTCTATTTGGCCCACCAGACAACTGGCGGGCCACTTTCTGGTACAGAATCTGTGGCTCTCAGGCCCCTGGGGAAATGGTGAGCAGCTCCAGGACAGCAACCAAGAGCTGACAGCCCCAGTCACCCTCCAGTTCAGAGGCGGGCAATTATTTTGAGCGGAGGACACTTATTCAGTTTTGGCAAGCCATTGAGGGCTGCATGACAGGCAGCCAGGGGCAGATAAATATTAATTTTCTAATTTTTTTAGGGGCCCCAGAGCTGGACAGAATGGCCTGGTGGGCCACATTCGGCCCGCAGGCCACATTTTGCCCACCCCTGCTCCAGCTGCTTCATCTGTCACCACTGCTGTGGCCCTACCTCCCTGGCTACCAGCCCCTCCTCCATGCCCTATACTGGAGCAAGATCTGGAGCTGCCGCTGTGATACAAGCCATGTGGTGACAGCAGCAGCAGCTCTGGCTTCAACCTGGGACACTTAGTAGAAGCAGCTCTGGCTCTGGCATAGGGCATGTAGCAGAAGCTGTAGGTGCTGCTGAATGCTCTGGGTTGGAGATAGAGCTGTTGCTGCTACCATCACTGCCACATGCTCTGGGTCAGAGTTGCTGCCACTGCTTCCTTGTACTTCAGCCTAGATCTGGCTCACAAGGAGTCCCATAGTTTGAATCTGGCCTGGGGCACAAAGGAGTTTGACACTGCTGGGTAAAGAATAGAAGGCTAGAAAAGTTGTGCATTATGGGCATTTGCTGCACTTAACTATGCCATGTAATCGGTTCACTTAGTGGCTACATGCAGTTGTTGAAGAGGGCTATAGAGATTCATACCTTGTAGAACTCTGTAAGTGAGAGGTGTAGCAAGTAAGGTATAGTTTTCCATCACAGTTTATTGCATGTATCTCTCCAGGGAAGGACACTGACAATTTTAGTGCACTCATGAACGCCCCTACCACATCTGTGAAATAAAACAACTTACCAGCATGGATAATGGTGTCAAATTTTGCAGAGAAGTCCAGGGGCATGGGAACAGATGGATGAAGTTTGTTAAGTTTCTTCTTTTACTGTTGGAAAAACTTGGATTGTTCCACAAAATTGCCCTGATGTGTCTGAAGGTGTCTAAATAACTATAAATGATAACTGATGTGATACATGCATGGACACCTGACTTCTAAGGCACTCATTGTGATTTCATCTACTAAGATTAATTTTGTAATCCCACTTAAGGGCAAAATAGACATAGAAAAGAGCTTTACTTGTAATTATAGCTGTTCCTATAGCACTACTATCATTACAGCTCTGTCAGCATGTCCATGTAAGCCTCTAGGTCATATTAACAAACAAAAACTACTACTACTTAGTTATATAACATTTTACAGCTTCAAAGTTTCAAACAGATTGAAGCAATTAACATTCACAACATGTCTGGGAGCTAGGTATTATTATCTCTATTTTACAGATGGCGGGGGCCGCAATGAGCGAGGTAAATTGATTTGCCCAAGGTCACACAAAAAGTCCAGAAAAAAGGACTTGTCCTAACCTTAATATACTAGATGATATTGTTTCTCAGATATGTTGACTACAAAACAGAAAATGTGGCAGTCAACATTTGCTACAAACAGTAATGTTGGGAGATGAATCCTTAGCTCAGGAAGGAAGGATATTAGGTGCTCCTTAGTAAATTATTTTTAGAACTCAACAGCTGGGGGTTTTTTTTAAAGTTTAAAAATTAACCATTGCAAATATTTTTGCAGGAGGCCTGTGGGAAACACTTACTGTTTTAAAATAGTTTATTAAAAATACTATTTTATTATTGTATTTGAAATCATACCCCTATCATTTAATATATTGTTATGTGGAGTGCTATTTTCAAAAGTTTCTATTTAAAAAAAATAAAACTTAGCAAATGCTAGTTTACCAGGTAATCCCAGTGCTCTCAGAATCAACTGAATATAACTACAAAAAATTCTTCTGTGCACAGGAGCAAACAGTGTGGCTACTTCCTTATCCTTCCCTGTATACATAGGCCTCTGCTGTATGTGTCTGGGGAGTAGGATATTGGGATGTTGCATAAGAGGCCCCTCCACAGGAGTAATATTCCCATCCCTCATCCAGTATGCTGGAAAAAGGAGCCAGGGTGGTGCAGGGAGACTCTGAAAGACCCTGATCTAGCTGAGGGAGGATTTCATTGACCCAGGAACAAAGAAACTAATTCTGGGCACCTTCCAAGGACCTGCTTTAGAAAGAATGGCATAAAAGTGAGCCAGAGGCAAGACTTGAAAGAGTAATGTCAAGGGTGAGACCACATTAGGTAGTTTTGCAAAGGTTCTGGACATCCTGGTGGCCCATTGGTTAGCTTAGGTGCCTGACAAAACTAAAACGAGGCTTCAGAGCACTTTACATTACATAAGGAGTTTGTTCAGCTGCACAGATCAGTGCAAAGCAGGAAAACACTGAGATGTCTTGAAGCTTCAAGGTTTTGAGTATCTCTCAGAGCCACAGCCCAGAAGTTCACCCCACATACTCTGTTATTAGTTGCCTTGTAAAAATATACGTGCTTGATTTTCTGTACCCAAGTGATTAGCCCTTGTTTAGGTAAATATACCTTTCTGGCAAATAGGATTCCTGGTGCTGACATGCTTCCCTGGTATACCTTACAGAGCACCATTTTGAGGGAGTTTCCTGTTCTGCAGTCCTGGGAAAGAGTTTTGGGAACAGGGTAGAATGGGGCTCCCATCATCAGCACACGTCCTAGTCAAGGGCATTTCTTCCTGGCTTTTATGGGACTTGTTATCACACAGCACAGAGAAGATGATCTGGCATTTTTCAAAGAAATGCCAGAAGTGTTCTGAGCTGTAGCAATATGCATAGTCATGCTCACCAGGAGGAGATTAGTACATGGCCACATAGTTATTCTGTATCTACAGTTTTTATCTCTCTCTCTTATGTAGCTCAAATCGATTCTTATCACTTTGAATATGTCCTTCAGGCTGCACAGTGCAGCCTGAATAGCACATGATAGGGCTCACATCAATAAAGCAATGTCTAACTGGCAGCTTTTAGCTCTAGTCATCACATGGCTTTTCCTCAGGCACTTTGTGCTGCCAACTCATCAATCAATCTTTCTTATTATTAACCACATAGTTGAGCTACTAAGTTTAGAAAGTTGATATCTGAAAATATCTACTTTAAATGATCAAAAGATGGGTGATCTTTTAGCTTTTTAATTCAAATGGGATATTAGTAACATATTCTAACTTGTGGTAAAGTTCAGAACCAGACCTGAGTCTGATTTTCACTCCCATGATTACATGCCCTGTTTTTCATCCTGTTTCTCCCTCACACATTCCTCTTAGGTTGTATTGTTCAGTTTTCCCCGAGACAGCATACAGCTAAAAACATGTTTGAGATCAAGTTAAACTTCTGAACTAGTGTAATTCAAATGCCTTAGCCCATCCTAATTTAATACAAATGATACGGTTCCAGGGCTTTGGCTAGAAAAAAAATGGAGACTCCAAGTATGCAGTCAATGAATTAAGAGAAAGGAAAAGAGTGTGATCTTTTGTTACCAATGTGTCACATACCTCAGACAGTTTCATTAACTTGACATAATGTGGTGAACCCAAGCAATATTTATATATTATATCAGCATCATTCATTAGACCTGATTTTCAGATGTCTTAGAGTCAATGGGATCTGATGAGTTTTGAAGACTAGGCAAACTATCAAGTCTGAGTCGGCATACAAAAATTTAATGTTAAGCTACTATTATCTCCCACCTCCTTCCCCCAACAAAAAATAACCCCACATTTGATAAAGCTATTGAAAGGACAAAGTGGGCATGTCTACATTAGATGGTATGTTGCCATAGCTACAAGCTACAGTGATGTAGCATCAGCAGGCATGAACCGTGATGCTGATGCTACTGTGCAGTAAGGTTGGACACAAGCCGTGTGCCGGCAGGACTGCGCAGTCAGGGGCACATGTAGACACACCCACTCAGAAGTATTTTTGGGACCAGGGCCCACTTAGCCTAAGCTGCACAGTACAGGCTGAGACAGTTATTGCCTATCAGATATGCTTAGAAAATCTCTCCTATATTTGCTTTCTCCCCAAAGGAACTCACATCCCCATACGACCCTCCTGATTGTTCAGTTACTGACATCTTTCACTTTGAAACAGGAGAATGTTTCTGTAAGCTGACTGATTGATTCACAAGCCTGTGCACCACAGAACAATTCCCCACCACAGGATTTCAGTTCCTTTTACTTTACAACTTCAGTTTCAGTTCTTCAGAATAAAGCATTTTTTACATATGTTTACCACCAGTCATATCTTCTCTCATGACCTATGATTTCAGCTCAAGACTCTCCTGATAGACTACTTGCCTGAAAGTTAAGGCAAACCCCTCTGCTCCTGTTTTTCTTCATAGATTGTTTCCTACAGGACCACTTAGTAGGCCATCTTCCTAGAAGTCACAAACAGACTGGGTATTTCCTATGTCCCAGGATCATACAAGCTACACAACAAGCTGCTTACTGACTTTTTTGACAACCAGTGATCAGATGATTTGTAAACTCTTACTGATCCTGGCAACCTGGGATTAATCACAGATCAGAGGCAGATTAATGTGCACTGTGGCCCTGGGTAAGCACAAAATCGGAGGCCCCCTCCCACCATGGGAACTGGGCTGCATGGGGGTGGAGGGGAGGACAGGGGCCCCTTCCCCCCTTAGCGCTGGCAGGAGAGACTGGGTTGATACCACCAGGCAGGGGGGCAGATGCCTACCTCTTCTCCCTGCTTCCTGCCCCTGCTATGGCTGAACATATGCACACACATGGGCGTGCACGGACACAGGTGTGCACACTGTACTTTCACTCAGTGCACAAAGACACAGACACAAACACATGCACACGCAGACAGGCACACACAGAGACACACACCTTCCCCTCACAGGACTCCCCCCTGCCCCTGATCACACGGAGGCAATCTTCTGTCCCTCCACTGTGAGACACCCACATCTCAGTCTTGCTTCCTGCCTGGCCACTGCTACACTTATGTGCATGATGCTGCTGCCCAGCTGTCCCGTGCAGCCCCACAGATTCAGAGGTCCAGGCTGGGCTGGGCTGGTAGTGCTGCACCGTGTCTCTGCGGGTGGATGGCGGCACAGGGATGGGTGGCTGCAGAGGACTAAGATGAATTTGGGGGGGCTCTAGCCCCCAAGGCCCTCCCAGTGCCACTACCTGCAAAGGTACAGTGCGGCACAGTGCTCCTGGTCTGGCACCAACCCCTCCCCTACGAGGTGGGGTGCAGCTTTCCCAGCTCAGCTCAGCTCTCTGCCCCCAGATGTGGTGCCACCCAGCCCACTCCCCTCCCCCAGGTGCAATGCAGCTCTCCTGGCCTGACCCCAGCCCAGCCAGACTCCACCCCATTGGTGGAGGGACCCTGCTTCCAGCTCCCAGAGAAGCAAAGGTGAAAGCTGCATTTTTAAACTTGGTGCCAAAAATGAGCGCCAAATTTGAAACTGCAGCTTTTACTTCCCTGTTGATGAGGATCCTGGAGCCAGGGCCCTAAAGTGGTAGGCAGTTTGTTTATTGTCAAAAGGCAGTTTGTTTATTTATTTATTCAGTGAGTCTCATAGATAAATATAGATCCACATAGGTCCTCCATCTTAACTTTCCCTCTCAGCTTCTTTTGACCCGTACCATCTTAGTTTTGTGATGTAGGAACTGATCTATTTTGGCTGAGCTACATGAAAAATAATCTATTTAGGACTAGACTTTGCTAGTCTTATTTATTCTGAGTAGCATTTTTTTCTGTGGACAGTTCCAATTTAATCAATGAAGTGACTGAAAACATAAGCTGCTTTTCCATGTGAATGAGCATGACAGAACCTGATCAACATTTAAAAGGTTTTGCACAAAGGCATCTTAGATGATCTAATGGTCCCATAGGGGCATGGGACTGGAAGGGTGCCAGGTTGCAGCCTCAAACCTGGGGTGTTGTCATACCAGGTTGTGGGCAGCCAGGAGGTCAGTCTGAGACATGGACCCAGGGATAGGCTGAGTCAGGGAGCCAGAGGACCAGACAGAACGTGGTGTCAGAGGGCAAGCAAGTTGATCAAGCCAGGAAATGAAACAGAGTTGAGGCAGAGGCACAAGCCAAAAAGAACAAGAAGGTAGCCTGTTTACTTTGAGCCCTGTTTGCCCAAACACTTCCTGTTCTGGGTCAAGGGTTTATATGGGAGGTCGGAAATAAAGGGTCAGTTGAAATCAGGGAAAGGGTGAATGCCTAGGCACTAATGGAGGCTTCCAGGCAGCTTTGCCCAGCAGTAAAGGTGAGCTGGGGGTGCAGGTTACTGGGCAGGCTGAGGTCCCAGGTTGGAAACTGGAACCTAACAGCCCTTGGCCTGCCACCCTGTAGTTAGCCACCCAGGCTGGTCAAAGCTGGTGTGAAGTCTCCAGTGGATCTAACCTTCTGCCTACTCCCTGTCACCAGAGCGGCTGGTGACTAGTTGACCCTTCCTTTACCCTGGCATAAGTCTCTGACCCAGAACAGAACAGAGATTGTCTGGGCAACAGGGTTTAACCCGATCCTAAATTGCCTTGATTTTCCCTTTGACCTGTGCTCTGACCGCTTTCTGCCTGATGTCCTGGCTTCTAAAACTGGCTTGCTCTCAGCCTAATCCCCTGGCTTCCTGACTCAACCTGTTCTCAGATTGACCTCCTGGCTTCCTGACCTGGCATGTCCCTGGAATCGGCGTGGAATCAGCCCCATTTGACAACTTGATCCCCAAATGGTCCTAGATCTGGTGTGACAAAGCAATCTTACGGGTTATCCATTAATGAACCGTGGTAAAGATTATCCTCCAACCGAGGGATAGCCAAAGACAATGGGTCATCAAGTCCAGGTCTCTGCTGTCACAGGAAATTCTGATCTATAATCCCTTCCATAAACTTGTCAAGATCCATCTTAAAACCAGTTAGATTTCTTTTTGCCTATATTGCTATTGGACAGATGTTTTAGATTCTTGCTGCTTGATGACTGGGATGCTTTTTCTAATGTCCATCTTAAATATATTCATGGACATTTTTTACCCATTTGTACTTGTGCCAACCTTGTTTTCTAGCTTAAATAGGTTTTCTCCCTTGCAACATTTCCCCCATTATGTATTTACATGTTACTATCAAATGCCTCTCAGCCTTCATTCTGCAAAGTTAAATAAGCCAAGCATTTTTCGCTTCATCATGTAAAATAGGGTCCCCATTCCTCTCATCATTGTAGTGGTCATTCTTTGTACCTATTCCAGTTTGAATCAGTCTTTCTTGAACACAGGTGATCAGAATTGCATGCAATATCTCAGTGCCTTGTAGAAGGGCATAAATACTTCCCTATCTCTAATACAAATGCTTCTTGTGATACATTACAGGATTGCATTGACCTGTCCCATGACTACATTGCATAGACAGTTTATAGTCATTCTATTATTGCCTAATGCAGGAGTTTTCAATCTTTTTTTTTAAGTGTACCCCCAGTGACCCCCTTTCAGTGCACCCCTGAGAGAGGGGTGTGGCAAGCAACTGGACACCTTATGGGGTGGGGGGTGATGAGCAGCCAGATGCCAAATGTGGGGAGGGAAGGGTTGGTGAGCAGCCAGATGCAGAGCAGTGCAATGGCAAGCAGCGGAGTGATGGCAGCACAGCATCTGTGTGGCCCTGCTCTTGCCCTGCTCTTGTGAGGCAGTGACATGGGGTGGCGGTGCTCCATTCCTGTCCACCACTGCGTACCCCCTGGGACCTTTCAAAGTACCCCCTGTGGTATGCGTAGCCCCGGTTGACAACCCCTGGGCTAATGCATACAGGTCTTTCTATTCCTCTGTTATTTCTAAGTGTTGAGCTCAAGTATGTAGCAGATATTTCCATTAGACTTAAGTGTGTGATCTTGGATTTTATACTACTAACTTTCATTCTGTTTCTATCACTTTAGTCTTTAGGGTCATCTGATTCTTTATGTATGATATTCTTATTTTCACCTGCATTGGTGATATCTCCCAGCTTTGGGTAATCAGCAACTTTTGTTAGAACACTTGTTTCTTGTGCCCACGTCATTAAGGAAAATATTGTATAAGATCAGGCCCAAGAGTGATCCTTCAGGCAGTCTTTAGTAACCTGGGGTACTTGTACACATGAGGGGTTTTAGTTCCTCTAAATGGAAATGGTGGGTTTTTAATTTGTGGGTTTTTAATTGTGATGCACCATTCAATTTAGGGTCACTGTAATGGAACAATGGAACAGTGATGATCTGCTGATACCTCTCCCCCCTCCCCCCTGCAGGCTCTGCCAGGGAGGGAGAATGAAAAATTGATGAGGGGACCAATCCTTTTTTTCTTTTGAGCAGAACCTGCCTGCCAATCCTGCAGCTGGAGAGTGAGCTGCCGGCAGCCTCTGAGTTGTGGGGGACTCCGGACATTCCTTCTGCGGTTGTGGTGCCCCTGGGCAGCATTTGCCCACTGGCACCCCACCCAGGTGGCCCCAGGGGATGCTGTTGCCATGGAGAGAAGATCTGGGGCCCTTGGTAACTCAGGGGCCACTGTCAGCTCACCCTCCAGCTGTGGAAGAGGTGGGCAGGCTCCATAAGGGAAAAAAAAACAGGATTGGGCCCCTTGCTACTTTTTTTTCTTCTCTACTGAGTCTGCCTGTGCGAGCTGCCACTGGGTTGTGCAGCCCCTGAGCAGTGGTGCCCCCTGGGGCCACCTAACTGGAGTGCTAGCTGCCCCTGCACCTATCTCCTTAACATCTGGCAGGCTTTGTGGCTGTAGCAGGGCCTAGCAGCCAGGCCTGCAGTAGTTCCCCCCACCCCCGTGCCCCAAGACAGACACAGTCAGTCCCACAAGCACCATGACACGAGTTTTGCCTGTCAGCAGCTAGAGGCGCAGGGCCCCAGAGCTCCCAATCTCCTTGACAGCTGGCAGGCTTCATTGCCTCAGCAGGGCTAGCAGGCCTGTAGCTTTCACCCCGCTGCACCTTAACACACACTGTGTCACCCATGTCATGAGCTTTGCTTGTCTGCAGTTTGAGGTACAGTTTCCCCTAAACCCCTGCACCGATCTTCTTGAAACTTGGCAGGTTTTGTGGCCTCTACAGGGGCTAGCATGCCTGCAGTTTTGACCCCACTGTGGCTTAACACTTACACATGACACAAGTTTTGTTTTCAAAACTTTGGGGTGCAGTTTCCCCAAACTCCCTGCACCTATCTCCTTGAAGCTTTATGCCCTCAGAAGGGGCTACCATTTTTGTAAGTTTCATACAAATCAAGCCAGAAAAGACAAAGTTATAGACTGTTTTGTTCGTCCTCATTATATGCTATGGGCAAAACATTGAAACAGTTTCACTGTTTTGACCCTGTTTCAATGAAACAAAACGGAACAGCTGTTTCAAATCAAAACAAAATTCAAAATGAAACTCTGTTCTATCAGAATGTTGAAACACTGGTCAAAACAGAATGCTTTCATTTCGCACAGCCCTACTGGCTTGCCCTTGGGGCAGTGTGGGATGGTGGCAGGAGCATGGCTGGGTTTGCTGATGGATGGAGAAAGGCGGTGCATGGAGTGCTGGAAGCCCGCCAAGCCTGAGTTTCCCCAAGTATGAGCAGGCTTCCAGTGCCCTGTACGCTATCCCCACCACCTACTCTGGCCACCAGCAAACCCAGCCACCTTTCTGCCATGTTCCTGTGCTGTCCCAGGGGCAAGCTGAGTATAATGGTGACCAGAGAAGGTGGTGGAGATGGTGCATAGGGAGCTGGAAGCCTGGTTGCGCTTGAGGAAGCTTGGGCTTGGTAGGCTTCCTGTGCCCCATGCACCATCTCCAGACACCAGACATGTACAAGTGCACAATTTTTTTCATCCACAATTGGACAACTTGTCCCGATCAAACTAAAATGCATTAGAGGTGGTCTAAGTTGTCATACTCAAATACATTTTTACATGAAAAAAAATCATGTACATAGTGACGCTGTTATGTTAGACAAATGATGATTTCTTGTCACTTTGTCACGTATTCATGGCTCCACCATTATATGTACAAGCTCCCCTACTTTTACCTGATATGCCTTTCAGTGCTAACTGTACAGTCTTACTGTCTCTTTGGAAAGTTTCTGGGCTGCATCAGCTTTCTTGTACTAATCTCCATCTAGTCCAGTTTAACTAATTTCCTATAGGTCATTGTGTCAGAAGCTTTACTGAAACCCATAGAGAGTTAACTCTATAGAATTCCCCTTGTCTAGACAACACTGTTATCTCCTTAAAGAAATCTGGGGTAAATATGATATGATCAACCCTTGGTAAAGCTACATTACATGATATCCTGTTTGTCATTTATTTCCTTATGCTTTATCAGTCTATGAGATTAATATCATAGGACTTAACAGACCACCGCCATCTGTACGATAGCTTACTCCTTCTTCTGATCCCATCCTTGACTAAATCCTTCTGTTTGACTGGGGAAAATCAAGTACTTCATTTCTTTGAATGGCATAAATGGGAGAAAGAGTTTGGTATATCAAATATTATCAGATCTCTTGACAGAATATGGGCTCTGTCTAAGGGTAAATGCTGTTGAGTCAATCATTTCACAAAAAGATTATCCTCACCTAATGAAAGTTATAACCATGACAGGCAAGGGTATGCTTTTAGTGTTTTTGATCCAGAGGTCAGGTCTGGATTCAACTTTCACTAAAGTCCTGAGGTTCTGTTATCTTGAGTGTAAAATAGATTATGACCCCCCCATAACTATGTTATGGTACAGATTTTAAAAATTATCCTATGGAGCTTAGTAGAGCACTGTTTCCCTTCTATTGAAACCTGTAGAACAGCTGAAAAAGTACCCGTAGAGAAAAAAGTCTTAAAGACTATTTGGCTTTAGAGTAACTGATATTAGACACTATTTTAATGGAAACATGTGGGTTTTACTCTCCTTTTTAATTTTATTTATTAAATGTCATGAGACTTTTCCATAAAAGACATCTAATGCTAATAAAGTACAAAGATGGTGAGCAATTTTTGTCCATTTTTATTCTTGTAACAACTTCCAAAATTGAATTTAACCAAAGTCATGAATAAACTTGGATTTACTGACCTCTAATGGCCGAGTTAAAAAAACTACTTGTTTCTGATGAAAAAGTGCTTCTAAAACAGAGGTTCCCAAACTGTGGGTCACAACTCCATATGAGGTTTCAACATCAGCAGATGGCATTGCAGGGGTGGGGAGCTGTGGGTTGTGAGTGAGGGGTCATGCTGAAGAAATAGGGTCATGCTGAAGAAAAGTTTGGGAAGCACTGCTCTAAAATAAAAGCATACAGTAGTCCTACACCTTAGAAAAATACATGCCTAATTATAACAGAAAACATAACTTTTTATTAGGGCTGTCAAGCAATTAAAAAATGTGATTGCGATTAGTTGCACAATTAAAAAAATTAGTTGCAATTAATCATGATTTTAATTGCACAGCTAAAACTTCAAAATTATGCACAGAAAACTCATATTATTCAAAATTATGCAGGTATTTTGCATGGTTGAGGGTGGGTTTGGGGTGCATGTGTGTGGGGAGAATTTGTGAAGGTGTGGGGGTCTGTGGTTGTATGTGCAAGGGGTTTGCAGTCCGGGGAGTGGGGTTGCCCGCAGCGGGGTGTGGAGCCCAGGGAGGAGGGAGCCCCCACACACCCTGGCAGGATGCCCAATCTAAGCATGGTCTCTGCAGAGCTGCCCTGGGCCCAGGCACATCTCCTGCCTGAGCATGGCCCCAGAGGTGGTAGGCTCACCTAGCCCATGTCCCAGCAATGGCAGCCATGGGCAGCCCGGGCGGGGCAGCTGCTCCAGCCCCAACCTGGGCCCAAACTTCCCTGCTTACTTGCTCACTGGGTCTCTGGTGGTTCTGAACCACCCCAGGCCCAAGGATGTTAGACAGCCCTGCTGCAGCCCAGTGCCAACTTTTCTGAACCTCTAATTCTGCCAGTTCCGCTGCTTGGGGCCCTGGAAAGGGGTTGGGAGTGGGTGAGTGTCCCAACTCCCTGCCTTCCTGTTGCAGCTGCCCAGAGCTTGCATCTTGCCAGGACTCATACAGAGCTGCCATGGCGGGGCTGCCTGGCACCCTCAGACCCCATGGCTTGGGCTTGAGGTGGATTAGGACCATGTGGGAGCTCTGGCATAAGGTACGTCCAGGCGTGCAGGTCCCCACACATCGCTGGTCTCGGCCCCAAGGGAGTGGCAGTGATGGTGGCCCCATGCCCTGTGCCCCTGCAGAGGTAGCCGCTGCCAGTGGGTGGGGATGGGATTCCCACGGAGCCAGCTCCTGCAGCCCCTGGCCCGCACTGTCACCCAGTGCTGACAGAATCTGAGCCACACCCAGTGCTGCCACCAAGCCAGGCTCTTCTCCCCGCGCTGCCCAGGCTCCCAACAGGACCTGATGGATCCAGTGGCTCCATGTGGATCCCAGAAGAAGCCTGGGCAGTGTAGGGAGGAGAGTAGCAGCCCTTTTTGGCACTGTGGCAGTGGTGGTGGTGCTGGGCAAAGCTCAGGTTCCACTGGCCCTGGGCTGGGGCAGGCGTGTAGCGCAGTATGGGCCAGGGGCTGAAGGAGGTGACTCCACAGGAATCCTTCCCCTGCCCACCAACAGCGGCTGCTTCCACAGGAATTCACAGTGTGGGGCCACTGTCACTGTCTGGGGGCCCAGACCAGGGACACAAAGCCCCCAAACCACATGTAAGATTAACACATTGTTTCTTGCATTAATTGCACACATTAATGGCAATTAATTTACAGCCCTAGTATTTACATTAGCCTGGCACATTTAATCTCAGATTTTAATACTTTTGGAGTACATTTTCTTCTCTTTTCCTTATTTATCATCTAGGGATGGCAGGTAGACTTAAGGCCTCATTTAGCTGTCTTTAATTCTGTTTTGCAAGCCTAGTTTATGAGCATCTTGGCTTCTCTCCCTCCATGTTTAATGAGGCCAAGTTGAATTTTTGCTGTCTTGCCAAGGAAGTATTTGGAGGGTTATAATATCCTTATATAAGTCATCTTTAAAAAGAAAATAAACAATAAACACTTTTTTCTATTTGATTTTTCTACACAATACATTTTTATTCTGGCAGCACCATGGCATTGTAAATGTGGTCATGTGGGGTAATGAAGACTCAATTGTTTGAAAAAAGTGAGATTGAAGAGTCTTTTCTACTAAATATTTAAATACATTTATGTGGAATATTGATCCAGATATCTATTATGCATGTAGGACACCCCAGAATAAATCTTCATCTTGAATATTTTTACCCAGTTACATACATAGTTTCATAAAATCTCAAAAGGTTTGATGGGGGTAAGAATCCAGAAGTGTGAACATATTTTTTGTATAGGAAACATATATATATATTTTACTCTTGCCTTAAATGCCAACTCGTCAATGAAGCAGTGAGTTTTATAATACAATTCAGGGCATAGAGATACTAAATGCATGTCCTCAATTGACTTAACAACCGAAGCAAACCAAACAGTATCCTGCTGATTCGGACCTTAATAAATGTCCCTCAGGAACATGGTGAAAAAGAAGAACAGGTAAACATACTGGGCCACAGTCTGGGATTCTGGACTTTAAAGGCAAGTGAAAGGAACTGTGACATGAACGCATAATTTGATGGTGAGTCAACAAAAATACTTTATAACAGGCCCAACACACTCAGATAGACATCTGTCTAAAGATTAGAACTGATTCATTTTGAATAAGATATATCTTAGTGCAATTTGGAGTTTCTGATAAATAAACATATTGCAGCATTCTAAGTACAAAAAAGCAAAAGTTCCTCAATAGTTCCACATTTTATGTTACTGAGAAATAGTCTCAGCATAGCAATATGTTGTAGATGGTAAAAAGGACTTTTAGAAATTGTATCTGAGATACATATGTGTTAATAAATCAAATGATAATGTGACTCTTGGCCTTTTCATACTAGAAGATGGAGTCAGTGAAACCATTATTGAACTATACGAGAACATCCTGTCCTGACAAGAAAGAGATTGAGGAATTTAAAGGCCTTTTTCTGGGATGGGGTGAATTTGCTACTTTTTAAAACATGTGGGTACCACAAAGTAGATTATTTCATCCATTGGATGACAGGTATGATGACAAAATACCATTTTCGCAATATGTTTTTACTAATTTAATGTCTCATCCAAAGCAAAAATCTCCTGTCATAGAATATGGCATGAGCTCAGCCAGCCACCAGGGTTCTGCAAGCCTCTCCAGACATGCTAACCTTCAGGGCATATGATTTGATATTCCAAACAGGAACCAGACAGAATTAAAGTCATTATTTAGAAGTGTTAAATCCATCCATTCACACATTCCCATCATATTAAATGACTACGAAGTGGGAGAAGGTAAAGGACAAATAGCAGCAATAGCATCAAAGCCTGACAAAGGATTCCATTTCTTGGAAGTATTTTGTTTCAATCTGAGACAGTTAGAGTTAGAAAGGGGACACTAAGAACATGAGCTGCTGAAGTGTGGTGCACTGCTAGACAGAGCTGATTCTGTTCAGCAGTCTGAAGAGTTCTCCCAGAGATCATGCTCAGGCTCCCTTTACACTGGACAGACTGAAAGTAGGGAGTAAGGGAAAAGCTTAAGAGGTGAGTGTGATGGTTCTGACAAAAAGAACTTTAATTCATTCTGTGGTCCCTCGTTGCAGGTCTTTGGTTAATCAAATTAATACCATGCTCTGTAGCATCAGTTCTTGTGCTATGGATGAGATATTGCATTAGTAAAAGTTCTGCTGATTTTCTAAAAGTGTCTGTAGGAAAACCCATTTTGCCATGTATGAACTAGCTCTTCACCTTGTATAATTGACAAAATCCAGTAGAGCAGGCAGGCAGAGGTAATTATTGCTTCTCTCAAGGTAGGACTGCAAGCTTATATCAACTCATGGTTACAGAGAAAGTGGAGGCAGGCTGATTCCATTTTCTCCAATATTCAAGATCCCTTTCTATAAGATGAAGATATAGTAAAGATTCAGCACTATTTGCAGTAATGGATAGTCCCCTGGCTTTCAACCTAAAATGTCCATATTGAGACTACTAGTTCACGCAATTGATTTTGAAGGCATAGTTGCTGAATTCCTGCTAGCTAACTAGCTTGGGGTATCTGGCATAAGTAGAGAAGTCTCTGCCAAGCCATGTCTCTTTGAGTGCATCTACACGTTCCTTAATATGCCATAGTTACTGCGCATTAAATTTAGTACTTGCTAACCAAGTACTAAATCAATGCACAGTAATTGGTACTGCTAAGCAGTAGTGCCAGCACATGGCTTTTTGCTGGCACTTTCTTGGGAAGTCTGAAAGCGTGGCGCAGTAACCACCTGTACTGTGCTGGGCAGGCTGCACACGGTTAGATTTCACCGCTACATTGCTATAGTGGTGCACTATATGGAGAGAGCATGCTGCTATGATGACATAACTGCCAATCACATGTGGACCCACATGATTACTACGTTGCTGTAGGATGCCTTACAGTGATGTAGTACATTGCTGCGGGTCTTCAAAAGGAAGCTAGATAGATACCCTGCCGGGGTCATTTGACCCCAGCATTCTTTCCCACCCATGGCAAAGGGTTGGACTTGATGAGCTGCTCAGGTCCCTTCCCACCCTACCAACTATGAAACTATATGAGCCTCAATATGCACCATGTAGATGCACCTAATAAATCCAAATTCTCCTATATTATAAAATTTCCACTCTTATAAAAATTATTTTAAACCAGAATGATTCTTAAGGAAAGCCTTTTGATAGGTATGAAATAATGTGTCTTTTTTTTTTTAAAACCAAATTTTGGAAAGTTTCTTTGAGTCAACTTTTTGAGCTTGATACAAGTTGATGAAGCATTTCCAAATAACTAATTAATTCCTCAATCTATAAATATAAACAAACATGGAGGGAAAATCATTATTTAATAATAGCAAAATATGTTATATTCAAATACCTTCTGATATAGTGAGGACTCTTGATTCCATAGGAGTACATAGAACATCATTCTATTCACATAATAAAAGTATCAAGCAGTTAGGACTTGCATACAAAGGACTTGCATTTAAATACAAACCATTTATAAATAAACATTTTAAAGGAAGCTTATACTTTCTGAAGCATTTGAGGGGTAACCAATGAGTGCTGGCTTATTCTCTGAGAAGATACTTTTGACTTACTGTTTTTTAGATTTATTACTTATTCTTTTTTGGCATATGCACAATTTGCAGTTGAAGACTCCTAGCAAACATTCTATACAAGGTACGAATGCCATTAACTAATGCTTATGTCATTCAAGTATAACAAATACAACTTTATAAAACTCCATCCAATGTCTACATAAACATGTTGGGGAGTAGATATGGCTTTATCATTAAAGAAACATATCGATGTTTTCCTGATATGGTATTGGTTGATGAAAGCTGAGATTTCAGGAATTTGTTTAATTAAAAAAGCAACCAACAACATAAGTATGTAAGCTTTCAAACCACACAAACTTTGCATGTATATCCAACATTCAGTAAAAGCAATGGCAAGTTATACTAACCTTAAATTAGAGCAATTACATTCATAATCCTTTGTCCATCTGTGATGCAGTCTACCATTGGGAATAAAGCCAGTAAACTCTTGATTGCTGCAGTATCTGGCAGAGGGCTCACATCATTGAAGGGGAGCTGTAAAAGAACTGTTATACATCATGGGTATATGGTACTAGGGCCTGGCAGAAAAAGGAGTGAACCACAACAAATTTGCTAACAGCCCCTCTTTTCCTTCCTTGATAGGTCTAGGGAGAGTACAGTCATGCAGAACCTCACATGGAGCAATATTACAAAAACCAAAAAATCTGAAAGCTTAAGATAAATGGTGGCTCAGAAAAAAAGAAACACTTTTTCCTAGCATTTGAATTTGTTTCTTCATCCAGAGCATTAAGAATATAGTTCATTATGTAACTAGCATTAAAGTGCATGTACCTCAGAGAGTGGTGCTCCATGCCAAACACTACATGGGTTGCAGCAGAAGAGGTTTGTCCCTTCCAAGGCACTATAGGGAGCAATGAATTTTGTCCTGCTGGAGATGCCAGGCTAAGGGCAAAGGAAAACCTGCCTCAGCAGGGACATCTTGGAAGAGGGAAGCCCCAAGTAAGAGACTTGCAAACAGAAGGATCAATCAGCAAGCCCCTGCAAAATCCCAGCCTCCTGATTGGCTGGGAAGGCTCCTTAAAGACAGGAGGTTTTTCCCATCCTTGGGTGAGGAGGGCATGTGCAAAGATGGCAAAGGGAGCTATGCAGTGGTGGAGCCACCCTGTTGGGCAGCTGGATATCATAAGGGGATCTCTGGAGGACCAGGGACTGCCCAGCCCTGAAGAATCAAGCCGGGGTTTCAGGATGCAGCAAGCCAAGTCCTGCAGACACATCCCACAGGTTCCCAAGGAATCCGCAAGCCCTGTACAGGGCGAGAGGGAATTGGAGGGAGTTAGTCCTGGGTCGCCTTTGGCCATTTGAGAGAAGGCGGGTTGGCCTGAGAGAAAAGGGGTACCAAACATCACGCAGGGAAGCTGTGTGACAGAGGAAAGGGCTACAGAAAAACCAAGAGTTGAAAAGTGCAGTGGCTCTTGTGTTGCTTTGTTTTGTACTTGCTTTTGAGGTCAGGTTTGTATTGGGGCAAGATGGCACTGTCTGAAGGTAGCGGAAGCCGGAGTCAGCTACCAGACGTGGAAGAGGGCACAGCATCCTCTACCTGCTGCTGCCTGAAAACCAGCTGAAGTCAAGATTAAATGTGCAGAGCCCAGCAGATCCTGAGCTGCAACCCCTGGAGAGATTGTGAGAGGCATTTCATAGTCATCCTGATGCATAGTGGTATTAAGTCAGAGTACCCATGTATTTGAGGTGCTGTGTTACCTCAAATGTATGGGTACTCTGTATACATTTTATTCACATAATAAATGTGAATAAGAGTATGCTGTAGTGACATTTGTGACTGTTGGGTTATTTACTATTGATTGTTAACCAGTATTTGTAGCCTAGTTATGCATTTTCCTTTTCCATGTCATTTATAAAAATTCAAGTTCCTATAATTTATGTGTATATATATTTAAATAATATTAAATTATTATTAATAATACAGTTCAATAAAACTATTTGAATCCTATACAGATGCATTCATATACCTGCACAGGATTCAAATACAGTTTTTCTGAACAGTATTATTAATGCTCTGGAAGAAGACATAAACAATTTACTACATTCTCGTTGGCAAGGACAGTACAAAAGGACCCAGGAGGTTTGAAATGGGCAGGAACTGAAAAATTATATTCAATCTGAAATTTTTGCTTTTACTGCACATTATCCAAATTTCAGGAAATCCAGTATTTAGTGTTATTCCCCCAAGTCCAAATTCTACGAACAAGTGTTTATTTTTTTCTGAACTACCATTTATCTTAAGCCTTCCGATATTTTGCTTTTTGTAATTTAAATATTTTAATTATCTAGATTTAGGGAGAGCCCCTGCATGACTACACTGTCCCTAGATCTAGATAATTAAAAACTTACAGCCTCATATGTTTTCATTTTTGTAAGCATTCCCATACCTGCTTTTATCATCACTTGTATTGCCAAGGTTTTCAAAATCTCCTGATTGTTCAGTCTTCTAAAGCAACTTTAAGAAGTCAGCCATTTGAAAAAAAAATCACTATTGATTTAACCAGATCCCCATGTTGTGAACAAAAAATAGTAACAAAAATATGGATATCTAAAATATGGTAAGGACATAGCATGTTTTATGAGCCTTATGTAAAAGGCATTGGAAAGGAAGTTAGATGACCTAGGTCTCATTCCTGACACTGCCCCCAGCTCAGTGGGTGACTTTTGGTAGGTCATTTCAACCTCTGAGTATATAGAGACATTTGAGGAAGTTAGGGTTAGATCATGTTAAAAATGGCCAGTCAATCTAACATGGTTCACCTAGAGCTGGACCTTCCCCTTAGATCGCTAATTAGGTTGACCTGAGTGGGAACAGTACTGAAGTTCCGGGAAGGTTAAATTGGTCCAAAAATAACTGACCTGATTTAATTTAACTGTACCTCAGAGGTGCACTATGTTAGATCAAGTATGGCTAGACCAATCTAACTGAACTTCTGTACCTGTTGCAAGTGCAGCCTCAGATTTAGAATAGCCCAGCCACTAGCCCCAGTCTCGGGGCTGTACTTCTCTTACCCACCTGGCACCAGGCTATTTTCAGCACCGTGACCCCTCCCTCACACCCAGATAGACAACACCACCCCCCTCCGACAAACCAGCCAGCACTGCCCACCCCACCTGAGCCTGCCAAACCACCCAATCCTGCAAGCTACTCCCAGTTCTGGTTTTACCAGTATTGGCCAGTGCTGGTGTAAGAAGATGGGGGCGCAGATCAGCTGCGGGGGCGGATCCCCAGGTACCTCTCCTGGTCCATTGCATTCCTGCCCCATTTTGCTAATGCCCTAGGGGGCAGTAACGTGAACATCCTCTTGCCGGTGTAAGGAATACCCTTGAAAACCTCCACCTAAACACGATAAGGAGAAGAAACTGTTATGTAAAGAATGGCCATCTGTGATGATAAGAAGGAGGCATTGGTAACTAGGTGAGAGAGACTTGAAAGAAAACAAGAAAAGGTGGTAAATTAGGTCAAAGAACTCACTATAATACTAAAAAGCACACCCCTAGGTAGAAAGAAAGTATGCTAATGAAACATACATGTATGTAAATGAGGTACATGGCTTAAACACAGGTATAGAGACATGCTCAGTAGAGAACTTCTTGCGTCAT
>JAGPOW010001296.1:81996871-82020891 GCA_030014935.1 Caiman crocodilus | reverse complement strand
AAAATGTTTCAAGTTTTGAAGCTCAAGCTGGGCTTGCCTGCAGGGAAACAGAAACTAAAGTAAGGAGAGGGAGGGGGAAGAGGGGGGGAAGGGAGGGGGAAGTAGGGGAAGAAATGCTCTCATTATTGACTGTGTAGCTGGCCAGTGACTGTCATCCTTTCCTGAGGTCTCTTCCAATCCCAGTGCTCTGGGGAAGGGATGGAAAAATGGCATAAAAGGCAGCATTGTTTGAACAGCCCTGCTTTCTGCCTTGGTGTCAGTTGAGTGAGGGCGCACCTTAACACACGCACAGTGTCACCTACCCATGTCATGAGTTTTGCTTGTCAGCAGCTTGAGGTACAGTTTTTCCAAAACCCCTGCACCTATCTCCTTAAAAGCTGGCAGGCTTTGTTGTCTCAGCAGGGGCTAGTAGCATGCCTGCAGTTTTGACCCCGCTGTGGCTTAACACATACACATTACATGAGTTTTTTGCTTTTATGAGTTTAAGGGGCAGTTTCCCTGAAACCCCTGTACCTATCTCCTTGAAATTTGGCAGGCTTCATGACCTCAGAAGGGGCTACCATTCCTGCAAGTTTCATTCAAATCAGGCTAGAAATGACAAAGTTATAGGCTGTGTTGAGCTCCCCCCATTATAGCCTATGGGTGAAATGTTGAAAGTGTCGAAACAGTTACAAAACGGAACAGCAGTTTTGAGGCAAGTCGAAGTGGAATGATGCCGTTTCTCACAGCCCTACTGTCCAGTTGTTTCTCAGTTTAATCTCTGTAGCTTAGGCTAACCTGCAAAGACTGAACTGATTCAGCTTTGGGCTTTTTGACTGACTGTACTTAGCCAAGAGGGTAGATGTTTGATTATGACTGATCAGAAATGCACTTAAAATAATTCATTATTTAATATTTTGAAACTAACACAGTCAGTTCCCTGTAACCTCCAAGTTCAGGTACCATCATAACAGCTTGCTTATGATTTCTCTCCAGCACTGTTTCCATGTATATTTATTCTTCCAATACTCAGTCCTGATTTCCTTTTGGAGTAACCTCTTAGGCCCATCTCTTGTGGAAAATATTGCTGTCTTCAGAGGCATAGTTGGATAGCTCCATGCAGCCATGGAGACAGGCTGCCCCAGTGTTGACTGCAGTGTGATCAGCTATCACTGTGGTTGTGGCTATTTTTGGGTTTCCTTTTTTCCCCACCCCCTCAGTGGTATTTAAGGCTGCTTCCTCAGTCATCCCCCTCTACTAGCTACACTAGCACTTTATATCAAAACAAGAACACCAGTAAGAAGTCAGTCATTAGGAATGATGGAACTAGAACCAAAAATATTTCTAGCAGAAGTACACACAACTCTGCTGATATTACTGAATTACACCTGCTTAAACCAACACTGAATTTGGCCTGTAATGTACAACTTTACTTAAAACAAAATTCCTAGTCTAGTAAACAACACCATGTGTAATGATTTCCCCTTCTAAATGCATTATTCCTTAATGGTCTAGTCCAAACAAGGAGGTGAGTAATCAAATTCTGAAGTAGCTATTTACAGTTAGAAACAGGCTCTTAAAATTGTTATGAAACCCTCACTTTAAATGTAATCTTTCTTGTTTAAGGCTTAAAGATATTTAATGACACCAGCTTATTTTGTACTAAAATGTTAATATTTGTATATATTTCAAAGAATGCTATTATATTAATATTAATGCATATTAATGCATATTCCACTATTAATTGTATATCTATGCCATAGTTTTATTTTTTTAATGACCAGAGCTAACACATTTCAGCACAATGGTTACATTTTTTTGGCTGAAGTGAGAATAAGGCAAATTTTGTTTTAAATTCATATTGTATTATTTTCCATCTGCAAACAGTGGCTTAGTAGTATTTTTCCATAGTATTGTTTGCCTTGCAGACATTCCATTTGTGAATTTTTCATAAAAAGTGCCTTCTTCAATAAAAAGTAATCCAGTTCTGTACTGCAAAAGATGGACACATTTGCTGTTACAGTTCAGCAAAGTGTGAACACTTGCTATGTCTCACTGAAGTCAATGGATTAAATCCTGGTCCTAACAGAAGACAATGGTAAAACTCCAGCAGATTTCAGTGGGGCCAGGATTTTGTACACTGACTTCAATGCTAATTGTCTTCAGTAGGTATGTGCTTAAATCCATCCTCATTATGCAAAGCACTGAAGCATATGCATAATTTTAAACATGTGCCCAAGTGCTTTGCTGAGGCAGAGAACAAGGATCATAGAGAAGTCAGAAACAAATTGACCAACAACAAGTGCTGATGAGTCTTGAAAGGAGTAGATTTCAAATAGATTTTTTCCCCCGAGAAATTACAAAACATAATTGGTCCACCTCTCTGCTTAGGAGCTCTTCTCACAGCCTGCAGGGCCAGACAGCATGCCCAGCTCAGGACTTGGGCTTATATACACCCTATGCCTAGCCTGTTTTTGGTCAGGTGTCTCCCTTGATTGCTGCCTGAGCTTCCTCAGCAGCCTTTCATGCCTTAAAGTAACAGGTGCCCTAAATACCTCATTACACCAGGTAATTATGCCTTAAGTTGTGACTCAGCTACATGTTCAACCAGTTAATGGCATGATAAAACAACTAACAAGCTACAAAGTTATTCCATAAAAAATATGTTACAACTTTGTAGCTCATTCTAATCACCATAATTGAATGTATGGTCAAGCGCTCCCATGTGGTAGGCCCCATCAACTGAGGGGCTTCCAGACACAGAGGTGTTCCACCTGCTGCTAGCCCCATGGCTGACAAAGTTGGCAGTGGTAGCAATGTTCCCAACAACACCTGCACTGTGAACCTCATCAGCTGTGGGGCCCACACAGTGGAGGCAACACTGGCCTTATTCCTATGCTAGCAGCTGATGTGGCATGGCAGGAGGTACAATTGTGTGGATCATGTATTAGAGCCCATTGCTGGGTTTTGGTTGTAGCTGTGTTGGTCTAAGGACATAGGTAGACAAGGTTCCTAGATTCATAGATGTAGGGTCGGAGGGGACCTGAGCAGATCATGAAGTCCGACCCTCTGCCATGGGTAGGAATGAATACTGGGCTCATATGACCCCCACTATGTTAAGCTCATATGACCCCAGCTAGGTAGTAATCAAGCCTCCTTATAAAGACCCCTGAGGTAGGAGCCAGCACCACTTCCCTTGGAAGCTGGTTCCAGAACCTGGCTGCCCGGACAGTGAAGTAGTGCTTCCTGATGTCTAGCCTGAACCTGTTCTCAATCAGCTTGTGGCCGTTATTCCTTGTTACTCTGGGAGGTGCTCGGGTGAACAGGGTCTCACCCATTCCCCTCTGATCCCCTCTGGTAAGTTTATAGACTGCCATTAGATCCCCCCTCAGCCTCCTCTTGTGAAGGCTGAACAGGTACAAGTCCCTTAGCCTCTTCTTGTAGGGCCTGCCCTGCTGCCCCCTGATCATGTGAGTGTCCCTTCTCTGGACTCTCTTGATGCTGGCCACATCCTTCCTGAAGTATGACGCCCAGAACTGGACACAGTACTCCAGCTGTGGCCTGACCAGTGTTGCACAGAGGAGGAGATGCACCTCCTTGGACCTGCTTGTGATGCATCTGTGGATGCATGACAAAGTGCGGTTCGTCATCCTGACTGTGTCCTCACATTGGCAGCCCACTGGGCTGGACTCCACTGCCCACCTTCCTCCAGGTCGAATATGACCCATCCACCACCACTCTCTGGGTGTGGCCCTTAGCTAATTTGCAACCCATCTGACTGTGTAAGCATCAATGCCACAGTCACTTAGCTTTTTAATGAGGATGGGGTAGGAGACAGTGTCAAAGGCCTTCCTGAAGTCCAGAAAGAGTATATCTACCATGACACCTGCGTCCAATGTTTTTGTGACCTGATCATAGAAGACTATCAGGTTGGTCTGACAGGACCTGCCCTTGATGAATCCATGCTGGTTGCCCTTAAGCATCCTGCCCCCTGCTGGTCCCTCCCAGATGTGCTCCTGGATAATTTTTTCAAAGAGCTTCCCCAGGACCAAAGTAAAACTAACAGGCCTATAGTTTCCTGAGTCTTCCCTCCCCCCTTTTTTGAAGATAGGGACCACATTGGCCTTCTTCCAGTCTTCTGACAGCTGGCCAGAGCACCACAGATGCTCATAAAACCGTGCCAGGGCCCTGTGATAACCCCGGCCAATTCCCTCAGCCCCCTGGGTTAGAGAGCATCTGGACCTGCTGATTTAAACATGTTCAGCCCCTCCAGAAGTTCCCTCAGTCCTCCCTTATCCTAGACCTGGCAGAGTCACTCCTGAGACCATCCTGAATCCCAGTAGAGGAGAAGTCCCAGTCCCTGCTCAGAAAAATGGAGGTAAAGAATTTGTTAAAAAGGTCTACTTTTTCATCTGGTGCAACCACCAGGTTGCCAAGCATATCCTGCAGGGGCCCCACATTGTCTGGTGCCTTCTTTTTAATCCCTAAGTATTTAAAAAAGGACTTTTTGTTGTTCTTGAGCTTTGTTGCTAGCCCTAGTTCCATCTCCATCTTAGCCTTCCTAACAGCCTCCCTACAGACTCTTGCTATGGAGGTATAATCCTCTTTGGTGATAGCCTCCCCCTTCCACTGGATGTATGCCCCCTTTTTGGCTTTCAGATATTCCTGAATGCCTTTGGTGAGCCAAGAGGGCTTTTGAGCACTTCTGCCCCCTTTGACTCACGTTGGGACTGTCACCTTTTGGGCTTGAAGGATTGTCTCCTTAAGGAACGACCACTCAGCTTGGAAACCTACTTACCGTACTCTCCAGGACCGCAATGCCTCGCCTACCAATCTCCTCAACTTGTTGAAGTCAGCCTTCCTGAAGTCAAGGGCTACTTTCTTGCTGCAGGCCCTTTATACCCTGCACTGAATTCCAGTAGGTGATGATCGCTATTGTCCAGGTGGTTGAGAACCCACAGTCCCCTCACCAGGTCATCACCTGTGGCCAGGACCAGGTCCAGCAAGGCATTTCCCCTGGTGGGACTGTGCACCTCCTGAGTTATGTGGAGGTCTTGTATCTCAGCAAGAAACTTATAGGAGTGGTCAGGCCTGGCTGACTGCTCCTTCCAGCAAATGTCCAGGTAGTTTAGATCACCCATGATGACCACATCCCTTGACTTAACTGCTCCTGTGAGCTGACCTGACAATTCCGGATCCAGCTCTTCCCCTTCGTTGGGTGGTCTGTAGTAGACACCCACCGTTAAGTCCCTTTCCCTGCGACCCCCTTGTACTCTGACTCAGAGCACTTCAGCCTGCCCCTCCTCTGCCCCCATCCTGTTAGTTGAGGATGTGTATTGCTCTTTGAGGTAAAGTGCCACACCCCCACCTTTCATCCCAGTTCCGTCCCGCCTCTATAGTCTGTAGCCCCTAATGTTTACCACCCCATTGTGGGTTGAATCCTACCAGGTTTCAGTGAGCCCTACTATGTCTGGGTTTGTACTAGCTAACCAGAGCATAGTATGCTTATTTCCCATACTATGGGCATTATTGTAAAGGCATTAAGGCTTCCTGTTGGTGCATGCACCCCATGTCCCCCCTCCCTCCCACTGTTTCCTAGGACTGTCTGGACCCTTGTCACTTACCTGGGTACCTCTTGTGCTCTTCACCTGTCTTGGCTGGGAGGTATCCTTCTGTGGCCCTATTCCCCAGCAGAGAAATCCTGGATGCAGGAGCCCAGGCACATACCCAGGCTTGAACTAGCAACTTTATGACTCCAGAGTTAGCACACTACCCTCTAAACCAGACAAGTAGCCCAAGGCCAATGTCTTTCCCAAAAAGTAGAGATGCTAGGGATTGAACCTAAGATCCCACACATGTGCTCTACCACTGAGCTATATCCCCACACTGCTCAAAGCATGCACCCAATGTGGGACTCCACAAACTTGTGATTAAGAGTCCCATGCTCTACCAACTGAGCTTGCTGCCTGGCCAACAAGTCACCAAAGCGCACTGATTCCATGGACCAGATCCAGTGGTTCTATGGAATGGATCCAGCCTGCAGGTCATCCAGGCCATACCAACTGATCCCTCTTATAGAGACATGGGGCACTGGCACAGGTTCTTTGGGTAGATATGATATGTTTTATTAGACCAACTTTTACTAGACCTTCGATCCCATTGCACCTTTATTGTACATGTAGAGGGGCCCTGAGTGTTGCTAAGCACAAGGTACTATAAATGAGCAGCTCTCAATGGGAATGTGATTTGTAGTGCTATTTGGGAATTTCCTGTAATGATTTTCCAATGGACACATCCCCACAAATCAAAGTATTCATGGTAAAACTGTTCCTGAAATTTTCATTTTTTCCCTCAGGAAACAATTCCAAGCTTGGAAAAAGTCAAAGAGGAATATGTCAAGATGTAGTGCAACCATCACAGGTAAGGACTCATGCAAATCAAAAAATGATGCTTATATATTGTGCTTGCTTGTAAGTAGAGCATCTTTGTCCCTTTGAGGGGGAGAAATACACATAGATGAAGAGATATCAGGTGCCAGGCTGCCAAAAAAAGGACCCCTTATACTCCAACACTTGACAGTTCTATTCATATTTTTGGTCCAATTCCCAGTTAGTGCTTGTACTTTCCTGTCTCTTCTGAATAGTCCTTCTTTGAAAAGGGTTTCTATTATCCCTGCAGGGGAAAAAGTACCTACCTAGAAAGTAAGAGTGACCATGGTAGGGACTTGGTTTAAACTTGGTTTTAACTTGGTTGAAAGAGACATTTGTTTGACTTTTCTTTCCAGCTCACCATCCCCTTACAACATCAGGGGTGAAAGTGGTCTCACTTTGTGGTATCTGATTCAAGAATATGAAAAATAATTAATAGAAGAGGACACAAAGCCTGGATTTACTCAGATCCCAAGCACTGCATCTCCTGACCTGTTGAAATTTGAATGGTATGTGTGTAAGAAGTAATCTTTATGTGAGACAGCACATCCTTGCAGATTCTCTAGAGACTGCTTCTGGGTTCCATTAACGCTCAGGTCATCAGAAGCAGTAAATTCCACCTCTGTTGGTGGGGAAAAATGAGTGTTGCCTAGTATTCTTCATTCCTGACTGGCACTGTGACTAGGAACCCCAGCAGACTTCACCGAAGTTATGGGCACCACGGGGCAGCTCTCTGTTTCACAGGCCTTAGAGATCCTTCATCCTTATGAAAAAGGTATGAAGTTCTTTCACATATGTTAATTCTCTATAAGAGGGATCAGTCAGTATGGCCTGGATTCCACAGAGCCGCTGAATCTGGTCCATGGAACCAGTGAGCTTTGGTGACTTGTTGGCGAGGCAGCAAGGAACAGTACCTGCACCAGGCAGCTGGGGCTATGCCTGTGCCTGGGGAACAGGAAGAAGTGGTGGAGGTGATGGCTGGGTCAGAACACTAGTCCATCTCAGTCACAAGCTAGATTGCCCCAGTCCATGATTCAGAAACATTGCCAGCCACTGCTTTAGAGTAACTGGTGAGCAGCCACCGACATGTGTCCAAATGGCCTTTACATTGTTGTATGACATATTGATGAAAATAATAGCAGTAGCTGCTGGCAAGCTCAAGCCCAGTGGGTGCATCTACACATGTGCTTTGCTGCGGGGTTGACTAATTAGCTCCACAGTAAAGCATCATCATCTACATGGTGTCTACAGGGCACAGTAAATTCATTAACTCCACTGTAGGATAGTACTGTCTGGGATAAGTACAATCCTACAGTGGAATTTTTTAGTACCCCAAAACACACATGTAGATGGTAACTGGGGCTGGCTGGGGTACGCAGGTGCTACAATATGGGGGCTACCTGCTGGCTAGCCCCATACAGTAGCACCCCCTACCCTAGACAGCCCCTCCGCAGCATGTTGAGTTGGGGCAGAATAAATCTGGTCTGGCAGGCTGATCCATCAGGCCCTCTGCCAGCTGGGGAGGCTCCACCCTGGCTCAGTGTGCTGTTACCCCAAGTGCACATGTAAATGCTGCGCCCAACAGCAATAAACTCTGGCATAAACTGTGCCAGAGTTTATTTAGGCAAATTACTAGCACATGTAGAGGTGTCGATTATGATCACATACAAACTGGGCGTGTCTATGCATGCTTTTATGCTGGCTTAAATTTACTGTGTAGTAAGTGGGAATAGACCAACACCTACACATGCAGGTGTTAATGTACCCTAATGCCTAACTTTAGTCCCAAATCAGTCCACACACACTGACTACACGGTGTTACTGCACAGTAAGATGTCTACATGTGCGTTACTGCGTACCTAATCAGGCGTAAATTTGTGATCTGTATGATGCAGGCATCAAATTTATGCTAAAGTCAGCATAAGTCACCACATTTACTGCACAGCATGTGCATGCACACATAGACATACGCCCATCCAACACAGTAATTTGGGTTACTGTGAAGTAAATGTGCATATATAGATGTGCCCACTGGGAATGACTTATCATCTGCATGCACAAAGAACCCCCATTAATACCACTGTTGTATTAATACATATTCTGAAAAAGGAAAATACCTTAGGAACATAAAAATTGCCTCAGTGGATTGGCCCCAAGGCCCATCGAGTCCAGTTCCTTTCTCCAACAGTGGGAATATGATGCTTCAGGGGAAGATGTGGTAATGGTATGGGGGAAGATGATCTCATATTTGTGGTTCCTCTCTCCAAGGGTGACAGTTTGGTCAAAGCTGTATAGCATGAAGGTCAGCATCCCTTCCAAAATATTGTTATTGTCATCTGTATAAATGTTCAGTCCTCTTTTAAACCTCTTATCTTCTGCAGCCTACTTTTCTCCGTTGCACTGTACTGGATATTTTGTAAGATTTCCTTTTGTTGTCAATATGGCTTTCATTAAAACAAGCATGAAGCTGTGCCAGCAGGTGGCACAAACTTGCTACATTTGCGCTTTTATCCTTTCTTTTTGTGAAAATCAGACAAAAAGTAGATGTAGGCTAGATATAGGTTACACCACCTCAAGATATGCTGCATAAATACTTTTGGGGAGAGTAAGTCTGCTACACCCTGGACTCTACACCATAGTGTCATAAATGACAAGTGGTTTTGTCTTTCCCCTTCCTTACAAATACATTCAAAGCAAGACCAACAGGGATTGTATAGGAGGGAGCTTCAGTGCTAGCCTGGCGGTTTCAGGGCAGTTGCTGCACACTGAATCCCCCTCACAATATGATAGGCTCTCTGACATAACACAAGAATGACTTAACTAGTAGGAACAAACTCATCCCTTTGGAGACATGTAACAGTGCAGGCAGCATCTCCAGCCAACACTACAAATCCAGCTCTTTTCAAAAGGCTGTTTGTTCCTATCATTTAGATGGGCCATCAGGAACTTTAGTGTCAGAAGCATGAAATCCTGTCCCTTACAAAATGCTGCCAGCTTTGACCAGCTCATAGAAAGATCAGTGGTTAACCATTCAAACTTAAGACATTTAACACAGCAGTTTACTTGTTCATCCCGTCAGATAAATCTGACACCTGCTATCCATTATGGTTACCAATGAGACTGCAAGCAAATTTAGCAGGCACTGCACAAAACCATAGCAGAGATGCTTCTGGCTGGTTAGAGGATACAGCCTGACTAGGCAAAGGGTGCATAGGAGAAGTACAGATAGGTAACTGAACTGGGATGTAAAGCTGACTGTTGTGCTTTGTGAAATCCCTTAGTAACCACTTAGTGCTTCAGACAAAGTATCACTGTACAACTTATGAAAACAAAAAAACCTTGTGAAACACTTGGCAGTATTATAACGGAAGTTGTATGGTTTCTTGAGCTGGTTATTTATTTGCAATGTGATTTAATAGGGCACTACAGTGAGAATGAAGAGACCTGGCTTATAGTCACAACTCTGCCACCTGGCCACCTAAATTGGCAGCTTAAGCAAAAATGCTGACTATTGAAGGAGCTGAGGTTGGTGGATAATGTCTTTTACAGGAACAGTTTAGGTGGGAGAGATGTTAGACAAGCTTTTAGGAACAACTTGCCCTTCCTCATGTCTGAGATAAAAAAGCATGTGCAGCCTAAACTACACACTGTAACAGATATAATAATGACTTCTGTTTAACTCCATTGTTTAAGTGAAAATAATCACTTATAGATGTTGAAGGGGGGTATAAAACTGCGGCCAACTCAGTTTATTCAGCCTGCTGGGCGTCTGGGCCTGGCAAGACTGCTTTTGCCTCTCTTGGGCTTCTGCCCTTTTGCTACGCTTCAGCCTTCCCAACTTAAGCCTGCTTTATTACTTACAACATTGTCCTCCCAGGGTCCCCAACTCATCCAGCCATCTAGGCCCCTGATCCCAGCAAGGCTGCTGTTGCTCAACATCAGCCCTCAGTCCTCTTGAGTCCTGGACCCCAGACTGTTTTCACAGATTACCTCTCCAGGCACCCCCCATGGCCTTCAAACTTCTCTGAAGCCACAACTGAACCCTTCAGCTAAATTTAAACAAGACAAAAACATAAGCAAACTGCATTACAACTAAAATTCACCTCCCTCTGTATTGCTGCCCTCCCACCAAGGGCATACTCCTCCCCTTAGCTCTCAGGGAGTTTGGATGCCTGTCAGTTTACCTCTTGCAGCTCCTCCTCCCCAAAAACTCCTCTCCCTGCAGTATGCAGGACCAAACTGCTTTCTTTGCCTCAGACACTGGATTTATATGTCCCAAAGCACCACCACTTCCCAACATGTGGCATCCCAGCCAGACATGGGGGGTTCTCCTATTGCTTAATGGCTAGCCAGCCCGCCTCTGCTTCAGCCTAACCCAGATGCTTGAAGCCTTTTCTTCCAGGCTGCCCGGAGATCTGCCCCTTGGCTGCTTACTGCAGTGCAGCTAGCTCTAAGGTAGTCACTCCCAGTGGAAGCTCCTATTTCTGTTGTCTCTGGTTGACATGCTTTGTAGCAGTTGGTCTTTGCTCAGCTGCCAGCCCCATATAGGAAGCTTGGGCTGCTGTATTCTTCCCTTAAAGTAGTAGGAGCCTATGGCTTCCTGTTACAGAAGTAACTACAAAACAAGTAAAATGGAGTTGAAGTAGGTAGCCCAATTATGCAAAACAATAAGACCACTCCAAAGGATGAGGGTTATTGCTACCTGTGCAGTAGAGAGAGCTTAGCAGAGACAGCAGAAAATTGTAATGATCCATAAAGCCATTGTCTGTGTTTAATCCATGTTTTTTGCAATAAAAATCCATAGTCCCTGTTAAAACCAATCTTAATATAATCCAGTCCACAGATGAGCTCTTGTTCCACAATTTTTATTGTCCATTCATTCTTTTACATAGGAATTTCTCTGCCTGGCCAATATAGCCAATACAGCCAAGGAGGGACATTGTAAATATGGTACATATAGTAAATATGTGATGGTACATATGACAGTGGTTGGGGAGCAGGAGAGTAAATCTTGGATGTTATAACCCATGTTGCTGTGTCCAGTGATGATATGGTCTGTGTTGATGAGAGGACACAACTGGCACCTGCATCTGTAAAAAAACTCAGATGGTGACAATTTGAATTAGGTAGTCTGTTTCAGGAAAGACATTGTTTGAGGTTGAGAGGCTGTCCTGTAAGCCAGGACAGGCTTGTCCCACAAGGCTACTTTGATATGACTGAAATTTTCCAGGGAATATGGAGGTCATTAACAATGTGTCTAAGATGTTTTTGCCGCGGTCTGTAAGTGATGACCAAAGGGATTCTTGTTGTCCTTGTCCTAGGGTTGGTAGCTGGAGCAGGGTCTGAATTTGGTTCTGTTGTTTGAGTGACTATGATTTTGGGATTGTATTGTAAGTGTAGGAAACTGTTGTAGATCCCAGAGATGTGCATCCCGGTCAGAGGGATCTGAGCCGATACGTTTGTAACTAAGCTGTAGCCAATGGTGATGTGGCCATTGCACCACTGTCAAACTTTGCAATGACCACATCACCATCGCATTGTACCAGTATCCAACTGGTTGCCACAGCTACCTCTATGCTACCAGTTTTATCCTAAGTACTCTACTAGCTTTGTCTACAGCAAACAGTATGTTACAACCATATCTGCTCTGATCCTACTGCCCAGAGTTCATACCTTGTATCTGGTATGAATCTACCACCACGTTTCCTAAGTAGTATGTGACAGACACAGAGAGCTTTCCTTGATAAGGTAAGTGTTAAAGGCAAAGGAAAGACAGTATATATCATTTACCTGAACTTCAGTAACCAGTGGATATGCTGCCACATAGTATGTTATGTGAGGCTGGAGAAAATGAGAATTAGTAGACAAGATGTGCAGTACTAAAGGAACTAGAAGTAGAAAACAGATGGTGCTAAAACTTTCAGGCTATAGAGGGAATACCAGCAGACTTCCTCAAGAATCAGTTTAATATTTTTATTAATGATTTGGGCACAAAAATGTGAGAGTATGTATGCAATTTACTGGTGACACAAAATGGGGTGGATTGTCAACAGAAAAGAGGATCAGCATACAGAAAGAACAAGATGAACTTGAGCACTAGGGGAATAGAAATGGGATGAAATTCAGTAGCATAAAATGCAAAACCATGTATTTGAATACTGAATAGCAAAAGCTTCAGCTTTAAGTTGGGATGTCATCAGCTAGAAATGCCTGAGGTGGAGAAGGACCTCAGTGTACTGGTTGAACATTACACTAGTTTTTGTTACTGTGTAGTCAGTCCTAAGAATTACAAGGAGAAGTAAAGAAGTATTTTTCAAATAAAAATAACCTTCTTTAAATAATTTTCTTATGCAAATGCTAAATCAGTAAGTGACCCTGCATTAATGCAACTGTTCTTGTTATGAAATATAGATATTAATTGTAAATAAAAGGCAATAGTGGGTCATCTGAAAAGAATGAAGAACTAAATAGGTGCATATCTTTTCTATTTGGAAGGTTTAAAACATTTTTCATTAAGCTTTGTGAGTAGGTGTATTTGAAAACTATAGTATATAGTTACTGAGAGATCTTTTTGATAAGTATCATATTGGCAAAATAATCTAGCATCTCTGGAAAAGGAGATTTTTGCATCATTTATAGTGGGGAATAAAATATGTGTCACTGCATAACAGAGAGGCATAATTAAGATGTTTAAGGGTTATTTGCAGTAATACCAAATGTCCGCAATGTGGTGCCAGTGTTATATTATCTATGCTCTGTAGAAGGCAAGGTTGTGTCTGAAGGAAATCAGCGCTTCCTTTAGATTATGACAGATGCAGCCTTCCACTGCTAAGTTTCCAAATATAGTCATCATGGGCCTCAACCATTAATTGGGCAAGGACCACTTTTCACTACTTGACCAGGGTCAAATGCCTCCAATACCACTAGAAGATTCAGCTGCTAAATAGTGTAGCAGCTCCAGTGGTACTGTCCCTGCAGGAGAAATGTCCAGGTACTGAGTCTCTTTCCAGCATGTCCAGTGTATGGTAACAGTCCCCAAACCTGTTTCTGGTGATACTTTCATCCAATGTAAACAATAGCTGTTTCTGACACTGGAGACTACAGCAGACCCCTGGCAATAGGACTATGTGAACAATTTTGATGTAAAAGTGAAATTCAGATTGAACTCCTGTTCACCCCCTCCCCTCATCTGCTTTCTCAAGAAAACTTTTATTTTGTCAGAAATGAAAACTTTGATGAGTTGATTGAGAGGGGAGACTGGGAAAAATTCTGGGAAAAAGAAATTAGGGTGAGTATAGAGGGAATACTCTTCCTTGGATGAAATAATACTATGTTAGGGGCTGGGGGTAGTTGGAATGTGGGAAAGTCTTTTTTGGAGGAGAGATGGGCTAAATTTTTGGGAGTGGTAGTGACTGACACTGTGGGTCCACCACACCTCCAATGTATTTAACAGTGAGGCATTATCCAGCTTTGTTATGTATCCATTTTCTGAACAGATGGGACTGTGCAGGAAGGTGATTTGGGGTCTGAAAAAGCATTGGCTGTGCGTGGTCTAGGTTTAGGTAGCTTATTTTAAGCCACCTAAACCTAGACTGGGAACAGTGCATGAAACATTCACTGGTGCTATGACCAGTGCGAGGAGCACAAGGTAAGTAACTTGGGATGGGATGGGTGGGGCTGGCAGGTCAGTGGGGATAGGTGGGTCTGAGAAGAGGAGTGGAACTGGTGGGTCTGTGGGGGGAGGGGAGGTTGCCTGGTCAGGGGGACGCGGGGATAAAAATGGTCCAGTCAGGGTTGCAGGGGAGGGGAGGGATGGGGGAAATATCATAGCCCCAGGGCTGGGACTAGTGGCTGGGCTTTCCCAGCCCTTGGGAAATGTGTGCAGGCATTTGTGAGACTTGGTTAACCCCTTCCTAGGTTAGGTTAACCCTTTCTTGATGTAAGTTATTGTACCTCCTGAGGTGAACTAACTTAGAACAGGCATGCTGCTTTTTGGCTAAATTAAATGCTTTGAACTCTTGCACGAGTGGACATTTAGATTGACCTATGCCTCTTACTTGAGGTGGTAAATTACATTTGACATCCCTGAGTTCTAATCCACTTGTGAATGGGAAAGGGCCATAGAAGATCAAGGAAAAACTCTGGGAATGGCAGCAAAGCAGTCTTGTACTTACCTGGTCCCAGAACCGACGTGCCACACCACACCCAAGATGTGGTGTTTTAAAAGCAGCCTCTCACTCCAGATTGGAGAAGACACACCCATCAGGCTTACTTCAAGCCCTGGTAAGGGGCAGTGCGGGGAGGACAGCACTGGATTGCGGGGCAGATATACTTCCAGGACAGCCGGAAACCTGAAGTGGGAGTCCTCCAGCAGGCAGGAGCTGAAGAGCCTGCAAGTAGATGGTGGCCAGAGGGCCACTTAACAATTCTGGGGAGCTATCCTAAGTGAGATAGCAAGGATGTCTTGATAGCCTTGGGAAAAACCTGAGCCCCAAGCTGATAGATTGCAATAAGTGCCGGAAGCAGCTTCATTCTGGATGAATGAAGGTGAGACAGTGACAGGTAGCCATAATTGCCTTTTTTCCTCATTTTTTACTGATTAATAGTTGTACATTTTCACAGAACACTAAGGTGCACTGTGCCTTAAAGGGGGAAAACTGCTAGGGAAGGAGCCCTAGCGGTTACTAGGCAGCACAGCTGCAGGTTGCCAGGGGCAACTAATGAGCATCAGCTGACCCTAAGGGGCAGGGCCTGCCTCTTATAAAGCCCGGAGCTAGGGCCAGGCTGGCAGTTCCCTGCCAGCAGCCAGAGGGGCAGGAGCTCCGAGAGAGACAATGTGAGTGCAGCTCACAAGAGCTTCAGAGGCTGGAGCAATTAAGTTATGGCCGGGTGCCTTAAGTTTTCAGTTACAGCCAGAGGCTTGTGTTTGTGCTGTTGCTGTTATGTATGACCGGTGGTTTGGGTGAGGCTATAAGGGGAAGGAGGAGGCCTCATAAGGGCCCACAGGGTGTAGGGCCCTAGCGCCCAGGAAGGGGTGCGATATCCTCAGGGGCAACCCCCGGCAGGGAGGGGACCCCGGCGCCAGTTTGGGTGCAGCAAGCGTGAGCCCCAGAAAGGGGGGGCAGTGCAAGCCCCAGAGAGGGGGCAGTATGTGAAGAAGCCCAAGAGGGGCAGCAGTGGGGATCCCAAGTGGGGGCACGGTAAGCCCCAAATAAAGGGGGCAGGTTGAGAGGACCAGAGTAGGCACGGAGAGCCTCAAGGAGGGGGCCATTTTATTGAGAAGCCCAAGTTTGGGCACAGGGAGCCTCTGATAAGGGTGCTGCATGCATTTGGAGGTCCAAGTTGGGCACAGCCCCAGAAAGGGAGCCATTTTAAGGAGAAACCCGAGTCTGGGCACTGGGAGCCCCCATAGGGGGACCGCATTTGTTAAGGAGCCCAAGTTGGGCACAACAGGCCCAAATTGGGCACGGCAAGCCCCAGGAGGGGAGCGCCACCTTGAGAAGCCCAGGGAGGGCCTGGAGAGGGGAGTGCCCTATTGAGAAGCCTTATGGGGGCATGGCAAGCCCCAGAGAGGGAAGCGCCATATTTGAGAAGCCCTAGATAGGGGGCAGCATACGGAGAAGCCCAAGTTGGGCACAGTCAGTCTCAGGAGGGGGCAATATTGAGGCCCTCAACAGGGGGCAACATATTGAGAAGCTCAGTGTGGGCGAGGTGAGCCCAGAGAAGGGCGCACCCTATTGAGAAGCCCTGCGGGGACACGGCAAGCCCCAGAGAGGGGAGCGCCATATTTGAGAAGCCCGCGAGGGGCAATGTCTGAGGAGCCCATGAGGGGCCACACGGGAAGCCCAGGGTGGGCACCGCCAGCCCCAGGAAGGGGGCCATTTTATTAAGGAGCCCAAGGTTGGGCATTGGGAGTCCCCAACAGGGGGCTGCATATATTAAGGAGCCCAAGTTGGGCACAGCGTGCCCCGAGGAAGGGGGGCCGCATAGAGAGCCCCAGAAGGAAGGGGGCAACATTGAGAAGCCTAAGTAGGGAAAGGACTAGGAAGCCCGGTGGGGAGCACAGCAAGCCCCAGAGAGGGGGCAGTACGTGTTAGGAGTCCAAGGTGGACACGGTGAGCCCCAGAAAGGGGGGACCAAGTTAGTGGAAGATCGAATTGAGATCTGCAAGGCTTGGGCTGCGGTATTGGGGAGGAAGGAGCCACAGATAGTGCCCCCTAGTGGAGGGGGCTATACAAGTAGAAGGGCAGCCTCCCGCTAATGAACCAATTAGCATCAAAGACATGGCAGGCGAGATAAGGCGGGCGGTTGCCCAGAGACAGCTGCGGGGGCCATATTGAGGGCGGCCCTGAGGCGCCCTGTCACATACATATATGGGGAGGAGATATCCTTCCTGTGGCTATATTAAGGACTTTAATTACAGACACCATTAAGGGTGAGGAGCTCAGAAGGGGCACCTGTGTTAAGGGGGAAGAAGCAGAGATTATATAAGGGACAGGACTTTTGACCCTAAAACAGTGGAGAGCTGACGACTAATTTTTTTTCTTTGCTCTGTTCTTTTCCTTTTTTGTTTTGGTTAAGCCTTTGCCCAAGGACCAGCTATGGTTAAAAGTCCCCTGCAAAATTGCATATGTGGTATACATGATTTTCAAAGAACTGCTGAGCCCAGTGAAAGTTGCTCAGCTTTCAGGGAATGGGTGTTGAACCAGTGACCTGAGGACTCTGTACAGACACAAGCTGAGCCTGTATTTCTTGTCATCACTGGCACTTATGTAAGTTCCATATCTGGCTGGTTTGTACTGAAAATGAAGCGAGGTTTTAAAGCTGGACATTGCCACTAGAGTTCATCTGACGTGATTAGGGTGTGGTAAAGGGGAGGATGGAGCCCCGTAAGAAGACTGGCCTATAGCTCTTGAAATTATTGTTTGTCTATTTTATCCATCTCCCAGGAATTTATGTTGCAAAATTAAGGCATGACAGGCAAGAGCCTTCCATTGGACCATGGTGTTTCTAGACTGAATTCTAACCATGCAGGCTTGGTGTATTCCAGGAAGGCAGAGCTCCGGCTTCTCAAGGGAGAGTGTATCTACAAAGAATATCAGGATACATGGCCTCCAAGGATGGTACTAATACATAGCAAAGTGTTTTTGGGAAAACTTCTATTTTTGAAAAAAAAAATTCTGGGCCTTTGTAACCTTTCTGTTGATTAGAGTTAAACATACCCCTTAGACAAGCTATAAGTCTCCTAGGCTGAAATATGCATTATATATGGCTTCACAATGATAGTGCATTATTAAACATTGTTACTGAGAAGGTAGAAAAAATTACACTTTAAATACCTTGGAGCAACCATCACAGAAGGAACTACATCAAAAAAAGAAGTACAAACAAGAACAGCCATTACCATTGGACAATTAGCAAAGCTGAGGAAAATCTGGACTAGCAGCTACATCACAGTGAAAACAAAACTCCACCTCCTATATTTTCTTATCATTTTAATACCTGTCTGTGGCCACAAGACCTGGACACTCACTTAGGGCACTGGAAAAGCAAACTGAGACCTTTGAAATGTGGTACTTTAGAAGATTTCTATGCATACCCTACACAGCACACACAACAAATGAATCTATGAAAGATCAAATCAGACAAGAAGTTGTCAAATATGACCCCTTACTCAAAATCATCAGAAGAAAGGTGGAGTGGTTTGAACATGTAACAAGAAGGCCCAGCACCCTAACTAACACCATCCTGTAGGGTGCTGTGGACAGACAAAGAAAAGGAGGAAGATATGCAGGACAAGCTGGAACACCAACATCAAAAATTGGACAGGATTAACTGATTGGCTGTATAGGGATTTCAAGACTGAGAAGAATGGAGGAAAGTTATTGCTACATCAAATGTACCCCAATGGTTGGTGTGGTCTCAGAACTAACTGACAAACTGGTGGCTTCACAAACCAGAAATTGACTACGTAATTGTCTTCATGGAAAAAAATTGTGAAATTTGCATAACACTAACAGTAATTCATGCAAACATTGCAGAGAGAGCATGAAAGTGAAAAGATAAAACAAAAACATAGAGTCCTTGCTGCTTGCTACTCCTTTGGAGCAGGTTGCTAATTTAATAAATTTATATGTTGACTTGACAAGAAGATGAAAATCAGCTTGTTTCCAGAGCAGATTAGCTCTAAGAATGGTAATCAGAATTCAAATCTGATTCCTCCCTCAGGGTGGGGCAGAAGTATTTTAGGACTGTGTTCAGGGTCTTTGCGTGTGTTATAGAATTCTTCCCATTTACAAGACCAGGCTAAGGGTGTAGGGATGGTCAGTGAGTTGAATATTTGGGGTATACCCTAAATTCAACTTTTTTTTAATTAAATGTGAGGAGCAAAGGAGGCTTTCTGGGAGGGAAGGTCTATGATCCTGCTTGTCATTTGTAAATGGGACTAAAAGTCAAGAATTCTCAAGTACTGCCCTGGATCTCCCAAGTGCCTAGGGCACTTCCACATTACTCAAACCATACAGCCATTTGTAGATGAAGGAGAATATTTTTCCTATCCCACAGGACTAGAATTGTAAGCAACTTAGATGTTGAAATGGTGCGAAAATTTCAAATGAAAAGCATCATACTTGCGTAAAGGATTCTTGATATTTTTAAAGTTATCTTCTGTTTATTAAGATTAAGTTATTTTCTGTTTATCAAGACTTATAAGAGAAAGAAAGGGATCTTGGAGTTGTAGTTGACTCCAAAATGAACATAAGTCACCAATATGATGAAGTAATAAGTAAAGCTAACTGCATTCTTTCTTGCATAAGTAGGAAACAGGTCTAGGGAGGTGATACTTCCCCCCCCCCCATGCGGCATTGGTCAGGCCGCAGCTGGAGTGCTGCATCCATTTTTGGGTGCTGCTCTTCAGGAGGGATGTAGACAATCTGGAAAGGGTTCAGAGAAGGGCCACCCATCTGGTTAAAGGCCTACTGAAAAAACCTTACAAGGACCAACTGGGGGACATGAATCTCTTCAGCCTCCACAAATGAAGGCTGAGAGGGGATTGTGTGGTCATCTACAAACTCAATGTGGAGGGGGCAGCAGGAAATTAGGGATACAATGTTTACCAGGGCACTCATCAGGGTAACTAGAAACAATGGCCACAAACTGAAGGAAAGCAAATTTAGACTGGACATCAGGAAAAAATTCTTTATAGTGAGGGTTGCCAAAATATGGAATACGATTCCAATGGAGGTGGTTCTGTTCCCTTCCTTGGACATATTTAAGAGGAGATTGGACAAACACCTGACTGGGGTCACCTGACCCCAGCACTCTTTCCTGCCTAGGGTAGAGGGCCAGACTTGATGATCTAATAAGTCCCTTCCGACCATAAAATCAATGAAAGACATATATTGCATATTGATGCAATGTGCTTTGTCATGTTTCTATTTTAAAATGAGATGCTTTAAGTACATGAGTGTCTTTATCTGATCATCTTCCTTCTTGCTTCTCTCTTCTGTGATTCTTCTTCATAATTGCACAAGATCACAGATTCATTCTGGTCATGGTATTCAGCCCTGGGAACTTGAGGAGTCTTGGACATAACCTGGTAAGGACTTAAATTTTCACAAAAATACAAAACACTGGACATTTAAAGTGTGGGAAGTATTGAATCATGATTATGCAAAAATGTCCCATTGCAATCCTTCTACATGCCATAAGAATGTGATTATTTTTATTTAACTTGATTATATAAACTATCAAAACTGCTTTCATGTTGGAAATGGAAGGAAATTACTATTATTTATTTGTAGTATCATCATAACACCATACGAACATATAACAAAGAGTCTGTCCTGGCTTCTAAGAGATTACAATTGGTCTTTTCCATGTTTCTTTGTATGTGAAATTACTGATGTGTTCTTCTTTTCTTCCCATGTTTCCTCTGTCCCTTTCAATATTAAGTCTTTACAAAAGATGTGCTGAATAGGGCAGGCATTGTACAATGTAGAGCACATAAGAGACTAATGCAAGATTATAGATAGATCATTCTGATGATCTCTTGGGGAGGCCTAGGTCTTGGGAACCAAACTCCCCCTCTGAATATCACAAATTAAACTAGACTTTCTATTACAAAATGTCTGAGTTCCACTGCTCTGAAAACTAAAATGGTTTGAGCTTTTATTGTGAGTGCCCAATACCACCTCTGGGGTTTTTTTCCTAGTAACTGTTCAGAATTTTGCTGCTAATGCTGGCTATAGACAGACAAGTTCCTCATTGTAGATGCTGTAGCTATACAGCCAGCCATTGGGAGCTGATAGATTTTTCTTTATTCTTTTTCATTTTTCATGTAAGTGCTGTTAGATATTTTTCTGTGTGTTCTTTTTAGCGTGGGAGTGTGTGTGTGTGTGTGTGTGTGTGTGTGTGTATTTTTAAGAAATGCTCAGTTAATTCAATATTTTATAGTACTGCCTGAAACACCATTTATGGCCCACACAGAACCCCTAAACTTTCCCTTGGTAACACTTCAGGGAGGAAAATTGGAGAAGGTACTCACAGTACTGGTGTTTATCCTTGACATACCTTTGTTTGGAGGGTTGGGTGATAGTGAAAACTGAATGTGCACCTTCCTTGTGGAATGCGGCATGGGATTTTGACCCAAAATCTTTAATGACAATCTCAGATGACCAGGGCCCTCCATGCGGGGATCCCATATGAGCATACCAGACTGTAGTTTGGTGTTCTCTAGTACTAAAACTCCAATGAAACCATGATGCCAGGAACTCCCGTGGCTGCATTCCTTTCCCCACATACTGTAATTTGTAGTAGGGCCAATGTTTCCCATCACAACACAAAGATATAGTTTCTGCCTAAGCTCAGTCAGTTCACTTTCCCACATGAATCTGAACCCTGCTGAAAGCCTTCAATGAGGCCTTGTAGTGAGACTGCTGTAGAAGAGACTGTGTCCCAGATCAGGGTACATTTGGTCTCTCTAGGTTGTTGCATGCATCTCAAAGGCACAAGGGACTATCAGCTCCCAGGACAAGAAGTATTGGGAGCACTGAAATGTCATCAAATTGGCCCCTTCCTTTATAAACCCCTCCTCCTCCAGTGGCACCTCTTCACCTTCCCCCCTCCCCCCCCCCCGAGTTTCTGTGAAGGTTAAAGAGGCTTTTTTGGACCTAGATGTAAGAATTAGATACTCCCTTTGGGGTCCAATCATGAAAGTCCTTGTTCGTTTTTTTTTTTTTTTTTTTTTTTACTCAATCTTCCTTCAGCAAAATTCACGTTGACTTTAATGAAAGGTGTGACTCAATAACAGCTTAGAGTTTGGCCCTCTAGAATGCTATGATTAATTAATGAGTGGAGCTGAATATGCAGGTCAAATTCCCTAGCGAAGGCTTGTTGAAATCAAGGGAAGTTTTGTTTGAATAAGAATTGCTAAATCTGAATCTGAACATTACTGTTTAGAAGTGATACAGCAATGCAAAGTGTCACTTCAGGGTTAAACAAAATTCCAAAAAAGTATGTGTGCACTTCTTTTGATGTGGTATAAATCTTTCTACTTTGGGGAGTATCTGCTCTGTGGGCCTTTCTATTCTTTCTGTGGCTCTCCTTTCTCTAGCTCCAAAAGGTACATTAAGGGTCATCCTAAAATTCAGGCTTGCCTTTGGTGCTTCAACATATGTTTACAATCCATACGTTATATTTCACTGAGGGAAAAGATGTAGGTTGATCTTGCATCATTTGCAATTTGTCAAGTAGGGTGAATATGATTGAAGCTAGCTGACTGTTACTTCTAATGAAAACTGTTTTTCAGCATACTTAAATTCTGTCCTCAGTTACACGCAAGCAAACCAAAGGCATCAAATTCTTCCCTGGTATACGTAGGTGCCATTCCTACTGGCTTCAGTAAGAGACCTGCTAACATTTTATAAGCAATTTTTTTTTTTAGTTCATTATTATTTATGTGTTTCTTGACTCAAAACAAAGTGTTTTGAGTCAAGAAAACCCTACCAGCGTTGAAGACATAGCACCAGCTCCATTGGTCAGGACATGTCATAAGAATACCTGATAAATAGCCTCCAAAACAGGTCCTATGCTCCCAACTCTATGATGCCCACTGCTCTAGACGTGGGCAAAAAGAGATTCAAGAGCATCTTAAAGGCCAATCTGAAGAAATTCAATATTAACATCAAGCACTGAATCTTCCCCAATGGACTGCGATGAACAACAAGATATCAAACATTTTGAACAAACTCGTCTTACTGTGGAGGTGCATATATAAGACACACACACACACACACACACACACACACACACACACACACACACACACACACACACACACACACTTATGAGCTGACATCACTGCAATCTGTTTCTTCCTCCTGGAAGTATTTGTCAAATCTTTAGTTAAATCTCAGATCAGCCTCCCTAGCTCATCACCAGTGACTTATTTACTGGACAACTGTCATATTTGTTGATAAAGACTCCTGCCAACAAGGATAAGACATAACCAATCTGCTCAGATTGAAATGAATGAATGAATAATACCTGACCGCAGTTCATCCAGTGATAGATAGTGCTAATTTCTGTGTGCAGTAATTGGGAATGAGGATTGAAATATTATTGCCATTTCCCTAAAAAAGGGCTGTATGACAAAAGGCTGAAATATCTGTTTTACTAAAAAATACAAGCACTTTCTCTGAAACTTTCATGTTCTGGAATGTATAGGCTCAAGCACTGAACTCGAACCTCTGACAAGAGAAATGGGGTAACAAACAGAACAATTGGACCTATGTCTCAGCTTGATTGACTTGTTTTCTGTATAACAGACTGTAATATTGACTTGTGGCAGATTAAGAGCAACATGGATTTTCAGATTTCATAATTTCCTTTTCTTATGACCATGAATTCTATCATATCACAATAAAGGAAGGCTGCTCTCTACACTTTTTAAGAATTTACTAGCTATTTTATATTTTGCTGTGTATTTCTTCCAGCAAATACAAAGCAGTTAAAGTACTCCATTAATATTATATCATTATTATTCTTTTATTCTTTTCCCATTTTATCTTCAACCAGATATACTCAACAGATATGCTGCTATCTTCCTCTTGGATCATGGAACAAGTATATATATTCTTGACATATAGGGTAGTACCACCTCGTTTTTGTTTCCCAGGCCTATACTTCTAGGACAGAGTATATCCTTCAGCATTGATACTGGGAGCTATCCTAGTGATTAAAACTCTAGCATTCTAAATATGTAGCTATCATTATTAAAAAAAGTCATGTATTAGGAAGGATCCACTTCATACCAGTAGGCACTTTTACACGTGATCCGGAGATGTGGGAAGGGCAGAGCTGGCGGGGGGCAGGAAAAGGGTGGCGCTTTAATTAGCATGGCAGTGTTGCATGTATCAGTGTCTCCACACTTCAAAATGGCAGTGGGACCACTTGAACTAAAGCTTGTTCAATAAGCTTTAGTTCATAGTATCATAGTAGTTAGGGTTGGAAGGGACCTAAGCAGATCATCACCCCCTGCCCCGGGCAGAAACGGGTGCCAGGGCCATATCGCCCCAGCCAAATATCTGTCCAGCCTCCTCTTGAAGACCCCCA
>JAGPOW010001296.1:81963898-81996771 GCA_030014935.1 Caiman crocodilus | reverse complement strand
CACTTGGAAGCCCATTCCAGAGGCTAGCAGCCCTTACTGTAAAGTAATGTCTCCTGATGTCCAGTCTGAACCTTCTCACTAACAATTTGTTCAAGTTCAAGCAACCCTGCCACCATTTTGAAGTACAGGGATGCTGATACACGACACATGGGAGACTGCTGGAGCACAGTAATTACCACACTCCAGAAGATGCGATTAATCACGAGTCTGCTCTGATGCATTGTAATTACAGCACACCAGAGCAGTCTCTGCACTTGTGTATAGGCACCCGGTGTGTATACAATTAATGGCCTATTGTATTTGTCATGATAAGGAAAATTTTTGCTAAGGTGATGATAAGGTCTTGATGATAGACTGCTTTAAAACCCTCAGGCATAGAAGTTAGTAGATTTCCTTAGCTCAAATACAATATTCAGAAATGTTTTACATACATTTATAACAGTTATATTCTGTAGCAATTGGCTCAACTACTTTAAACTGTTTTGAGCAAGCAACTAATGACTCTTGGTGGTTTAAACATATTTATGACAATATTTTAGCTCTCAGATAAAAATGATGAGGAACTTATAGTAAGGCTGTCTGGCAGTACCATCTGACAGGAAGAAAAAGAACAGATAGAGGTATATATAACCCTCATTCTGTAATAGAATTGCCAACTGAAGATGTGCATAAAGGTCAAGGAAAACATACGGATTACATGATTTCCTGACAGACCAGAAGGGCTTAATTATGGCTGCTCTGCTTCAGTAGATAAATGTGTAATTTCATGTTTTACTGTACCTACCCATTAGACTGGAAGGTCTTTTGGAGGAACTTTATTTTCAGTCTGCCAGCACATTTTTATGGAGCACTGTAAGCAAACAGGGAACACTAAATTCTGCAAATAACATTGACTATACACTTTAAAATACATATTTATAACATCCAGAACATGTTTCTACTCATCAGAAAATCACCCTAAAAAGATACCACAATCTTGTAGGTAAAGCACTGGATGGGGACTCAACAAATCTGGGTTCATGTTCCTGGATTCACTACAGGTGTTCTGTATGACCTTGGACATTGTTTCCTAAACTGGAAAGTGAGGGTAATAATGTGTCATGGGCAGGCTGTGAGGACTGATGTTCATAGTCATATACCCATAATGCCTAGGAAACTAATTTTTCCTCCACTCCCCAGCCCCACTCTCATACCACCATTACAATAACAGGTTTTACCATTTCTGGTGTAACAGGACTGCAAGGTTGCAGAGGAAATTCTAATAAGTTTTCACCAAACTGGAAACTGTTCTTGAATAATGTTAATTGTGGTTGTCACAATTAACACACAATAGTCTTAGAGGTCTGTAGAATGTCATGCATATTTCCTTAAATTAGGTTTAGTAATACAGTGCATTTGGTGTCTATAAACAGCTGAAGATAAGTTACGTCTAATTTTGTTATTTTGTATTTTTGCGTAAGTTATAATGTTTGAAAGAGGTATACTTTGTACTCTTGTATGTTAGCCAGTCAAGGAGGGCAGGTGAGACATCAGATGGGACAAATGATATTCACACCTAGAGGATCAATGCCCAGTGGTTAGGAGAAGTAAACACTTGGAATTTATATTTGCATAGCTATGCATATTGGATGTCAATGTGAGGCCTAACCCAGGCAGGGAAATTGCCTTTTAAGGGAAATAATTTCCTACTCAAATAGTATTTGATTAGAACATGGAAGACTGGACTAATAATCTTTATGTCTGAAAAGATGCAAATATCTAGGTTACAATTAGATCAGGAGAGACTTTTAGTTTTGTGACACACACACACACACACACACACACACACACACACACACACACACACACACACACACACACACTTGGGGAGAGAGGGGGCAAGAAGTTATATGTGTAGTATGGGCTCCCCAAGAAATCACTGGATGCTGTATGTAAATGGCCAAATAAGAAACCAAACTTATGCCCAGGAAACTGTAGAGAAAATCTTGCTCTCAAGGAAAAGCTTAAGATACATTAGTCCCCCAGCAGCTTAACTGGGCAAGGCAAGCTGACAGTCTGGGAGAGGGCCTGACTTTGAGATAGGGAAGCTGCATTCTTAAGGCTAAGATGCAGGGATAAGGTAAAATCGTTCCATTACTTCCTTTTGTTTGTTTATTCATATATCTCTGCCTTTATCTCAACATATTGTCAATGATTTCTTATGTTTATTTTTGTTTTTATAATAAAAGACTTTTTGCCATCTTCTATAGTTTGCTTATTGTCAGGGTGTGATTTCAGAGTGTTTGACCATATAGGCTGGCCCGTCTCTGGAAGGGAGGATCCAGCATTTCTGACCACTACGGTGTGGTTATTCTAGCTGGCAAAATTCCCTCTGCTAAACAACTGGCAAGACCTGGATGAGACAGGTAAGGCAGAGATGCCACAGGCAAGGAATTGATACCTTACAAATCTGAGCCATTTTGCAGTGGTCAAGCAGCAGGTAGCAGGGTTGGATTTCGGGCTGAAGGCCCCACTGTGAGAATGCCCTGGGAATGAGTCTCAAAGGCACATCTGACCACATTTGGTTTTCGGGTATATTATAATGCTGACCATTGAAAACAGCTATGCTATGTTGTTTCTGATTAATTTGGCTTTATAATTACCTAAACTTGATCATAGCTGGGTTAGGCAAGCTTTTGGGCACAGATTTTCTAACATCTCTCCCAACTATACTTCTCAACTGTATCTGTTTTCAAGTGCAAATAATATACTAAGCAATGTTAAATGATAAAATGCTAACTCACTTCTGTGTTGAGATCTGTGTGACAGGGGCAAACTCCCAAGCTTGGTTCTAGTACTGGCCTGCCACCTGTCTATGGGGAAACAGCCTACCTTAATTATTTAACAACAAGGCTTGACAGGAAAGTAAGATGTTATTTAGGTGGGAGGCTGCCCTTTGAGCACTCTAACGTCAATGGATGGTACACACATGCTCCAGCCTTCCTTTTATGTGATCCATGCCTCGCAGATGACATCCAGTATGTTAATACTGCTCTGGCTTGCATCCAGGTCAAATTCAGGCCTTCATAAGGCCTCTGACATACTGCCCTGTTTGGACTTCACTCACTCTCCCCCTGCTCTCACAGGGGCCTCTGTCACCCCACCTTTCTCTCACAGGGCCCTCTAGCATATTGCCCATCCTTGGGCCTCATGCACCTTGCCCTGCTCCCTTAAGTAGTTCCCATTAGCCTTCAGGCTTGTCCTTACACTCCTTGAGTAGCCCTAGCTCAGCCTGTTGGGTCCCTTCCTTGGCCCTCATCTGAGCACTGACTGCTTGATTAACCAAACACCTGGCTGACTCCAGCTCTAGCCCCTCACCAAGCAACTCATCAGTCTCGCCCCCTCCTTGTGTCCAACACTCTGCCCCTTATGCTGAGGCCCTGGGATCTTACACCCCTTTAGGCTCAGGAGCCTCTACATGGCATGCTTGGCCCACCTCTCCAGGGTCCAACACCCCTATAGGGCTTTTTTGCTTATGTAAGCATGCCTGTGCCCCCCCCACACACACAGTGGCCCACTGGATGTGGGGGGGAGGGCTGAGATTATTAAGGCACCCCCCAGCTGCCTTTCACTGGGGAGGTTAGCAGTCCTGGTATTGGAATGATGTGGGGGCCGAGAAACGCCGGCGGAATGGGGCCACCGATAGAGTGGAATTAAGTGGAGAGAGGCAGCAGCGGTTGTAACAAAAAACCTTTACTTACAGGCTGCGATACAATGAAGTATGCAGTGTAGGCACAATCTGTAGACAAACAGCAAATGAAACCATAGGCAAGCACACTGATGTTCACATTCATGCAGGGTATGGGGTACGTTGTGGTAACCACGACAGGGAGTCATTGGCCCCTCCGTGGCTCCGAAGTACACGTGGGGATCTCTCCCTACGCACATCCGAGCTCTCCTCCGTGTACCCGGGCTCTCCTCTAATTTGGGCAGGTACCACCCAAGCCTTTTGTACAGCCACATCGCTGACCGCCATGTGTGCATAATTTACACTGAGCCAGTTGAAAGCATGCACTTGATGGTGCAGCTGCCAGCTTTTGGCGGGCTCTGATTTTGCACCAAGGACTCTTTCCCGCCTTACAGGGGAAATCCCTGCACCAGGGACTTGCGATGTGCTTAAACGCAGCTGTGCTGAGGCATCTCTTGACCATTTAGCTCTGACATGCCCCCTTGCTGACGGCACAGTTGTAGCTGGAGCTCATTTGAGTCGGTCAGATTGCTCCGTCTAACAGGTTGACGCTGCAGATAGGTACAAACAAAAGCGGACAATGAAGCAAGTTCATTTTCCAGGGATTGAATTAAACAATAACCTATCAGAACACAACTACACATTAACAGGTTGGTGATAAACAGTTCAATTATCAGGACTTCAGTGGGTGTCATCCTGGTCTCTCAAGGTATTCCCTCTCTCAAAATATTCTCTCTGGTCTGGTCACACATGTCTCAGCGGGCCTGCAGAGATAGTCTGCTCTCTCAAAATTGTCTGTCTCTCCGATCTGGTCTACACACACTTCGGCAGACCTGTAGAGAAAGAAACTCTCAGAAAAATTAATCAACTTATCTCACAAAATTACTAATCATTTTCACAAGATGACTTGTCATCTGGCTCGTCTTGGCATTGGAATCCCAGCTCGTACGCTAGGTTCCATTGACCCTCATTGCCCAAAACTCGCAACTGCTGTTTCGTAAGTCTAGAATAATGCATCAGGAATCTGAACATATCTCACTTCTCTGGTGTTCTTTGCGTCGGCTGGAATCGTTGCAAGCTAGACTCGTACACTCGATGTTGCTCTGGGTTGCTGGGCTCTCTCTGACCCAGTTTTACAAGAGCTTGCAGTCACGGCAGTTGCCGCAAAAAATCACTTGCAGGTTGTCCAGCTAGTGGGTTCAGCAAAATTCGGAGGATGATGGCAGCTCTTCCTCCGTACACTTCAGCACAAGCATTGATACTCGTTAGCGTGATCGGAACAGCTCCAGGATCTTGCAGATAATGGTGAGGCCACAATCCTCGCTGCTGGGATGGTAACAGTCCCAGTGCATGTCGTCTAGGATTCCATGTGCAATACAAAATCCCAATGATCGCTTGCAAGATCTGTTTCATGCTGACTTTTGACAGTCCACCTTCGCGCCATGCATATGCTCTCTGGCTGTCCTGACCTGCAACAAGTGCCGGAAGCAAGATAGGCCAATAAACATTGTACGTCACCATTCCAATGTCAGCAACATGTCCTCCACTCCACGAGGCTCGTCTAGTCAGAGAACTCGCCTTATGTTGGTCCACCAGGTTGGATCTGAACTTTACGACCAGGAGTCCCATCCACATAGCTAGGATTTCTGCTGACCTTATCTTGGACTTTTTGCCCAGGGCCTGCAATTCAGTTCAGGTTCTCGCGTGATAGGTGCTAGCAGGAGTACAAGCCGCACTCTCTACACTCATCACTCGGCTTCTCGTTGCCGTTTGAGTGCAGGGCCATGCAGGGTGCATGGCCGTTTGAGTCGTCGCTGCATCTGACGGGGAACTCAGTTGCAGCATGTCTCCCATTGCCTCCTCATTATGGCCCGGAGGCGGGCCCATGGGGATTTCGGGGGTGGAGTCACTACTTCTGCCCGCCTGCCGATAGCTCCACCCTCCTCTTCCGTCCTTCTGTGGCGGCTCCCCTTCTCTTTCGTCCTTCCGTGGATCATTCTGCCCTCCTTCTCTACCCTTCCATGGCAGCTCCCTTCCATTTCGCCGCCATCTTGCGATGACGGGGGACCTTGGCTTTCTTCTGTAGCTGCAACCCTTTTGACCATGTGAATAGCACGCAGTCAGGCTTCCAACTCAGTCCTTCCCCACATCAGGGTCGTGACTGTGTGGAACATTACTCGCAGCATTCTCCCCTTCCCTTATTCCGTGCTAGTCCCTTTAATCGTTTGAACTGAACCCACTCACTCCCCATCACACATCCAAACGCTCTTGGGTGAAGACGCACTTCCCATTCCTTCACAGGTTCCCCCTCTTCCTCGAGTGAGAGGTAACCACCTCTGACTCCCCGTCGTGGTTACCACAACGTACCGCATACCCTGCATGAGTGTGAATATCGGTGTGCTTGCCTATGATTTCGTTTGCCCATTCCACCCGCTTGATGGTAGGTGATGTGTGCGCCTAACTCCACGGCGTCCAGCACGTGGTGTTTTCCACTGCACCAGGGACAACCTTCAACCAATTCCAACTCCATTGCATCTTCCTGGTGTACCAATCCTGTTCGTGACGCCATGTGGGAGCCGAGAAATGCTGGCAGAATGGGGCCACTGATAGAGTGGAATTAGGTGCAGAGAAGCAGCAGCGGTTGTAACAAAAAAACTTTACTTATAGGCTGCGATACAATGAAGTATGCAGTGTAGGCACAATCTGTAGACAAACAGCAAACGAAATCGTAGGCAAGCACACCGATATTCACACTCACACAGGGTATGCGGTACGTTGTGGTAACCACGACGGGGAGTCATTGGTGGTTGATCAGGCCCCTCCGTGGCTCCGAAGTACACGTGGGGATCTCTACCTATGCACATCCGAGCTCTCCTCCGGGTACCCGGGCTCTCCTCCAATTTGGGCAGGTACCACCCAAGCCTTTTGTATGGCTAGCGAGCCAATTGCTGACCATCATGTGTACATAATTTACAGTGAGCCAATTGAAAGCATGCACTTGATGGTGCAGCTGCAAGCTTTTGGCGGGCTCTGACTTTGCACCAAGGACTCTTTCCCACCTTACAGGGGAAATCCTTGTACCGGGGACTCGCAATGTGCTTAAACACAGCTGTGCTGAGGCATCTCTTAACCATTTAGCTCTGACAAATGACACTGCTCTGCCACAGTCAGTCCATCTAGGCCTCGCTACCCAGCAGGGTGCAGTTTTAGGTCATACCCAGGACTAGAAGATCCCTCCATCCCCTTAGGTCCTGCCCTTAGCTCCAAGATGTTCCTGGAACAGTAGCTTAGCCCAGTGATGTTACTCCCTTTCTGTCTGGCAGCAAACTGCTGCCCCAGTCCTGAGAGCTGGGCTCTAAAATGGCCACCCTAATTAAGCACCTGCCAGCTGCCTTCTCCAGCCCTTAAGGCAATGGAGCACAGAAGCTGCTTTGTTGCATCTGTTGTGCCAGCAATCTCAAATATGTGAACTGGTGAGAAATGACTTTTTTATTTGGTGAAGTTTTTACACCCCTGCCCCTCTGTCCACTCCCAGCACCACTGCAGGACACACACGGGTAAAACTATAAAAACTTTATTTTCTGTACAAAACCCACCTCCATCCCTCTCTTTACTCCCTCAACAAACACAGTAAATGTTCATGTGTAGATGTACCCACAACGTACAGAAATTCTACATTATACAAGCCTAGAACAGGGCAGAGCTCCTGCTCCAAAGAGTTTGGGCTCAGTGACATAACAAGGGGATAGAAATAGAGAAACAGAATGAATATACAAGTGAATAGATTGGAAGGTGCTTCATCGAGTTGTGATTACAAAGATTTAAAAGTTGTTTTAAAGTTAAGGAAAATATATTAACCCCATATAGCTTATAACCTTGTTAAAATCACTTACTTCATCTATTGTAGGCCTCTGACTTTTCAGGAAGGATATGACTGCAGATCAGATCATGATCTTATGTTCGAGAACACCTGATCAATGTTACCCCTGTATGTCTCTGATTCCACAGGAAATTGTGCTTACCACCTATATATGTTTCTTCATGTTGACAGGGTGTGCAGAGTGTGATGCTATCAAGAGAACATTACTTGGTCAATATATTTCTCCATAGGCCAGAGAAGGTTGGGAGCCAGCAATAGAGAGCTGTGCATTGATATTAATGGGTCAGACACACAATGATGCTACACACATTGAAAACAATATAGAACAAAACATAAACACAGTTCTAAGTGAACTGGATAGAGGATTACATGTCTGTTAGCCTTGTAGATCCCATGACATCTCTCTTCAGTTAAGTCATTAATTCATTTAATAAGAGAAAAAGTATCAAGATTTATTCTAATTTTAGAGGTCTTTAGGGAGTAGATATGTGATGTATAGTAATAACAGTATAATAGGGTAAGTAAATGTAAATAAAGTAAATGATCCATTGTTATATTTAACTTTCTGGTTTCCAACTTCAATGTTCTATGCAATAGGCAACTGTATCTGAAATCCTGACAACTAGAAGTAATGCAGGTCGGTAATACAACAAACATATCGTAGATTTTATTTGACATATAATGATTATATTGTTGATTTCATTTATTTTATACTGTATTTTATTTAAAGTCCTGTAGCTTGAAAGCTAATGGCATGGCCAAATGACATCTGAGTATCACTAGATCTTTCCACTTGGGGTCAAGTCCACTAAAAGACCCGAACATCTAAGTTGCAGGTTAGGCAGAATTTCATTACTTAAGTCCAAATGAGCAATTTACACCCCCTCCTGCCTATTTGGCACCTAACAGGAAATAGGGACTAGTGAAAACTGGTGCTAGGCACTTAAAGTTCAGCTACTACACATGCCCAGAAGTGCCACCAAGTCACTTGAGCCAACATGGTTGGGTATTACATGGATCAAAAAGTACTTGGCCAATTGACTAGTCAACATATTGTCAAATAGTGGTCAAGTAGTTTAAGCATTAATTTATTAGAAAAGTAGATATATATTCTAGTTACAAAAAACCCAAGTTAGTTAACTGGTACTGTGGAACAATTAACTTAAATAGTTACATAGACCTTACATGATAGAAGCTGCAAGTGGGAGAGGAACACCAGAAAAAACCCTGGTCATACCCAGTTCACTTGCCCTTTGAGCATCCATGCTCAGACACTGTGTGACACAGGATACTGGGGAATATGGTCTGACACAATAAATGGCAATTCTTATGTTGTAAATTTCAAAAATGTGTAATGATTTATTATAACCAATGATCTTGGGTAAGAATAAATGTGAATGATATTCAAGAGGCAAGGATTTCTTAGGGTGATATCTTTTATTGGATCAACTATGTAGTTGGGATCAAGTTAAACAAGCTTTTGAATGCAAGGCATTCTTCCTTAGGTCTCTGATTATAGGAAGCCAGGTCCAACAGTTTAGGGTGCAGATAGATGTGCAGCTTGCTACTGTAACTGAGAACACTTTGCAGGAAGCCTTCTGAGTTACAACAATCCCCCCAGATCAAACAGACGTTCACTGCTGGTTCCAGGGGAAGGGAATGTAGCTGTTGACTGCCAGTCTGCAGCCAGTTTCCTTTAGCAATGGCTTCCCCCCTCCCCCCTGCCTGTTCCTGTTTTCAAAATGGGATTGGGGAAAGGGAGCAGAGGGAGTTCAGTCTGGGGGCTTTTCAGCCCCTGATAGAGGGTGGGCTGGGTGAATTGGAGCCCTGCCTATCACAGGTCTCCAATACACTCACCCCAACCTCCAGTGGGGGCTGAAAAACTCCCAGACTGAACTCCCTCTACTCCCTTTCCCCATCCCATTCTGAAAATAGCTCCAAGGCTGGGAGGCAGTGCAGAGAGAAGTTACAGAAGAAGCTCTGTTTTGAAATATCTTCATCTGAACCCTCATTTAATGACAGTTCCAATTTTCTCCTGATTGGCCATTTTTGGAGCAGTCTGCAGCCATGCACTTGTATTTGGTCATGGCTATGGGCTGCTTTCTGTGGCAAAAGCAGGTAAAAATTGTCACTTCTGTTTGTGCCCTTCAGCACAGCATAGGGAAGGGGCTGAAAGAAATTATCACAATTAGCAAAAGAAAAGCTGAATACTGGGAGACAAAGGTCTATCAAAAGGAGGAATGGAAATTCAGTCTCACTTTTCTTGTGTGGAAAGTATTCAGAATTTGGATAAATTATAATGGGCCATAAATCCAATGTTTGTGTTTAGTCCTCGGTTTTTAGTGTCCAGCCCACTTATGAATTTTTCTTCTCAAGTTCACTTTTTAAAGGTGTTTAATAGATTTCCATTAAGCATGAGGATAGTGAGGTCAGAGACAGAGTGTTGTTCTGTGAGAAATGTGATCTTAATGATGAGTGTATGTCTTCATCTAGTATTTTTTCTGTGAGAGTTCATTCTCTTGCATAGTTGTTTAGTTTCATCCACATACAGTAGTTACCATGAGGGCATTTAGTGCATTGGATCAGATACATCACATTTCGGGAAAGAACCATGGATTCTGATGGCTTCCTTGTGGGGTATGTTGACAGTAGTGGCAGTGGAGATGTGCTGACAGGTTAAGCATTTCTTGGCAAGGTAAAGCTGCGTTCCACTTGATGTCTCTTGGGCAATGGAAAGTGCTTTTGATGATGAGCTGGGCAAGATTAGAAGCATATTTGAAAGCCAGGAGTGGAGGGGCTGGGAATATTTCTCTCAAGGTCTGATCTTTGTCCAGCATGGATTGTAGTTGTCTGGTGATTCTTTTGACTGGTTCCAGTGTGGGGTGGTCAGTAACCACCAGGAGGGTGTAGTGACAGGGGGTTTATTTTTGTATTGTAGCAGATCACTGCAGGATATTTGGATAGCTTTTTCAAATGTGTGGTTTATTTCTCTATTCTCTACTGGAGCGCAGATATAAAGGCAGATTTTAGGCTGGTCAGGGGGCATCACAGGTGTTCTTCTCCAAGCAGACGCAGTAGTATCTTAGGGCCTGAATGTAGATAACAGCTGTATTGGTGTATTTGAGATGATGGCTGATTATGTGGACATTGGTATGATCATCTGTGGGTTTTCTGCATATGGTGGTTTGTAGAGTGCCATTCAGGACGTGAAGTGTGGTGTCTAACAAGATGATATTAGTATAGCAGTATTCCAGAGAAATCAAGGGATGACAACTGTTAAAGCTGTGGTGGAAGTTGATAAATGACTCCAAGTATTCAGTCCAGATAATGAAAATATTAACTATATAATGCAGGTATTGTGCAGGTTCAGTAGTACTCTTTTCTAGAGCTTTTTCTGCCTGGTGGCTCATGAAGCGGTTAGCATAATCGGGGGCCATCTTAGTGCCCATAGATGTGCCCATGGTTCAGAAGAAGTGACGATTGTTGAAAGTGAAGCTGTTGTGGGTGAGGATGAAGTAGATGATTTGTACAACATATTGCAAATCTGAGTCTGTTCCATTTTCTTGATGGCAGGAAGCTGTGCCTGCATAGTGTGGGATGTTAGTGTACAGGCTCATGTTATTCATGGTTGCAAGTATGGCCTTCTCAGCAATGTGGCTGAGGTCCAGATTCTGTTGAGGAATTCTGTGGTGTTGTGTAGAAAACTTGCCCTTTGAGTGACAAGTAGCTTCAGGATATTTTCTATAATTCCTGACAGCTCTTCAGTTTTTAAATGCAGTGATGCAATTAGGTAGGAGCCCAACTCTTCAAGCATTTGGTTTTGTATTTTCTTCATCTACTTCAGCAGCTTTGTCTACATTTTCAGCATCATCAGTATCTTTTTCTGTCTTCTGAAGAGAGAAGAGAGAGACATAAACAGCCTCTTTGGTTAATCATATATATACCCCAACAAACTGAGAGGGTAAATTAGTCCTAAAGTCCATATGTACTTGGCTTTCCTTATGAGACTATTACCACCTTAGTCCATTACAGATTGAAATGAGACTACCATGCCCTTCCAAGAAGAGACTGGCAATTTGCAGTTGCCTCAGAGCTAGACAGGCTTTTGAACTGTTACCACAGAAGTGAAGGCTTCCTTATTATGTCAAGAAAAGTGTGGTCTCTACTTTTGAGCGCCTAATACAAGACACTTGGGGCCAGATAAACTGAGCATCCGTAAATCCAACTAAAATCAATAGGCACCTATACACATGCCCAGCACCTGCTCAGATGCATTCTAATTAAAACATGTTGAAGCAGACTTAATTAAACTAATTAATTGAATTAGCATGCTCCAGCAGCCTTGGCATCAAGTGTATTCAATGTCCCTGTGGTTCAAAATGGCAGTCATTAAATAAATTTTGGTTAAAGCGCCCCACTGCTGTTTTGAAGAACGGGATGCTGAATACACGAAGCGCTGTGGGCACTTTATTTAGAGCAGCTCCCAAGAACTGTTCTACCTAAAGTGCCCCACCACCCACCCTGGAGCACATGTAAAGATGTCCACACCTACTCCATCTCCTCCACGGTAGGAGGAAGCAACAGTTAATACTGACTCTTTTTCTGCAGGGTTGTCAGCACTACAAAATGGCTTATCTCCAATCTCAAAAGTTTTAAATAAAATGTATTAATAGAACTGCAGCAATAGATTAAGAAAAAACATGAGAATATAGATAGAACTCTGTTTTCTTGTTTTTTGGCTTTTTGTTAGTTTCACAATACCTGATTAATTGATAAACTTCAAATCCATCATTTTAATAACAGCATCCATCATCATATATCAGCACTTTTGTGTTTGACTCCCTGAAAATCAGCTTCATGGACAACTATTTTATTACTGAGATACATATCTAAATCCCTTCTTTCCTTTTCAACGAGTCAGGCACGGTTTGGTTTAGAAAATAAAGGTTTATATAAAAAGTTTCCCATGTTTTTGTTCTAAATCCCTTCTTATTTCCTTTTCAAAGAGTCAGGCACCATTTGGTTTAAAAAATAAGAGCTTATATAAAAAGTTTCCCACGTTTTTGTTTTCTCAGTGTGCTTTTCTGTGGGGACATCTACATGCCCCTTTTTTAAGCAGGCTTAGACTAAAATCACCATTTTTAAAACAAATTAAGGGTGTATGTCTACATGTCCATGCCCTTAATGCACCCTAAAATGATGATTTAAGGCCATGTGAACCTAAATTTGATACCTGCATAAAGCAGGTATCAAATTTAGGCACAAATAGCTAAGTTGTGTTAGCTCATGTATAGATGTGCTAATGTGCATTAATGCAGTGTGGCGTTAATGTGATTTTGCTACTCACGTCTATATTTAATGCACATTAATACATTAATGCACATTAAAATTAGCACGTCCACGTGTAAATGCTTACCTAAATTGGCTTAACGTGCCTTAAGCAAAGGAGCGTTAAGTTTAGGTAATGAAATACACTTTAAGCTATCAAGCACATAGAGCAGGGGCAGCCAATTATTTCGGGCGGAGGGCTGCTTACTGAGTTTTGGCAAGCCATCAAGGACTGCTTGATGGGCAGCCAGGGGCAGATAAATATTAATTTTCTAGGGGCCCCACAAGCCAGATAGAATGGCCTGGCAAGCCACATCTGGCCCACAGGCCACATTTTTGCCCACCCCTGACATAGAGCATATAATGGAAGATAATGGTTCCAAACACTATATATATGCTTAGGTACTTTTCTGTGTCAGGAACTTAATTCTTCCCTGCACTCTATTTCTTGGCTTCATTGTGATCTTTTATGATATTTAGGAGTCTCTCTTGTTTCCATTGAAGTAAATGGAAGCACAATTTAGAGCTTGTCCTCTAATTTTTGCCCTTTTTATAAAGAAAGGTTTGCTTAAATAAGTGCAGTCATCATTAGCCTGATAAATGTATGATTTTTTTTTTGTGATCATGGACAATGGATGTTTTGAATTAATCATCAGTAGAATTGTGAAAGAAATTGCTAGTATCTGTTATGACAAAGACCTTATTTTCTTGTGATGGTTTCAAAATCTAAAATCTAATTCAAGTGGCACTAGATGAGCCTTTTTATTTTGTACTAACTGGAACCTCCCATCAAATGGATTTTGGTGTGTTAGCAGATTAGGGCAGAATATTATGACAGTGATTCCTGAAGAAAACAGTAACATTGCTTATTTGTGGGTTCAGTTTTGTTTTGATAATAACACTGAGCTCTCATGCCACACATTTATTCCTTTAGTTCTGAAAGAATTTGAAAAGGAAGTATATTATCCCATTTTACAGATGGGGTTACTGATGTACAGTAATATGAAAATGCTTGGTCAAGGTCAAAGGGTTATTTTTAGCAGGAAGCATAATCCAGGCCTCCTGCCTTCCAGTCAGTCCCCCAGCTCGGGAGTTACTCTTCCCAGATGAGTGTACATGAGGATTGTGAAACCATTGTTTCAGTATTCGTTACACACATAAGCCAACCCCTACCTTTAACTGCATGCTAAATTCTGATGAGGTGTAAAGAGTACTGATTATTAGGCAATGTTACCTCTAGCCCTTTTTCTTTCAGTTCCAATGCAGGAGGCAAGGAGAACAGATGTGGAGGGGAAGAGACAACAGCATCATGGTTCCTACAGTAAATTCATCTTAACATGATGTCATTCTCTTATTTATGTACAGCTCTTAGAATGTTTTCCAGACCTATAGTGTAGCTCGGCTGTACTGTCTGACTAATTTAGATTGAAAGTCCCCTGGTTCAAGGGCCATATCTTCATCCGTGTTTTGTTCAGTACCAAGCAACTAATAATAAATAACAATAAAATAATTTAAGATCATAAGTCACATATGCAGGACTGTAAATCACACAGTAATCAGGCTTTACAATTTTCAAAGGAAGTTGCATGATTCATGTGTCAGATGGAAGTTTGCAGAGGAAATATGTCCTAATAAGTATTTAACAAACAAAGCTTGGAGCCAAAACTGTTGGGTTCTTTTTCTCAGCATTCTATTGCTTGACCTATAGCAAAAGCATTGCTTCTTTATTAGGATAAAACAGGATCCACCAACTCACCATGGATGACCCAGCAAAAAAAAAATCAGTATTTAAAAAATAGATGGCCAAGCCTGAGAATTTTAAATATTGGTGTATAAAGGAGGAGTGCGTGTTTTGCAAAAGGACTTTGTCCCCCCTGACCTCCATTTATTGTGTCAACATGTCCACCCTTGGGACCAGCTTTTCCTGCAATTCTCGCCTGCCACGACTTTTGATCTTCATTAATTTCTGGGACGGAAGAGTTATTAAATGCCGGTACCCACAGAAAGGAACACGTTGGTCTTATATCAGGTTAATGAGACTTTATTGTTTGCAGCCAATTCTACTTTGACTCTGAATGCCTGGCATGAGGGCCGATTACAGGGATCCACCAAGGAATTCCCTAGGAATGGTCACAGGCCCTACATTAGCCGTTAACTGGCCCTCCACTGCTAATTATCCTACTAGTGGTCAATTAACGCTGGAACCAGGGATTCCCCCTGGCTGCGGCTTGAGTTCACGAGTGGATCTCCTCTCTCCTGAGATCTCTGCTAGTTCTGCTTTTATCTCTCTCTCTCTGCCAATCTTGACCACCTCAGGACTGCTGTCTGTCGCCTCTTCCCTCCTTTGTCCCTGTAACTCACCACTGGAGCGGGTTCTTCAGGTATATGGTGATCTGCTGAGTGGAGATGATCCTCGTCTCCCATCAGGGGAGGGAATAGCAGTCTCCCTCTCAGTCTTCACCTGAGAAAACTGCTTGCTCCAACTTCCCTCTCAGTGTGTGCCCGCAGGCAAATCTGGGCAATCTTCTCTGCCTCTTATTCTTCCTTCTGGGTCCTCATTGGTTTTCCAGGATATGGTGTTTCCTGTTTCCCAGCTGTGTTACTCCTCTGCAGCTGTACTCTTTCTAAGTAACAAAGTCACAGATGGGACTCTGTTACATACTGAATAATCACTATGCAGTTTTCATTCAGGGAAATCTCCCACTGAAGACAATGGGAACAGTAAACCTGACTCCTGCTTATATGTAGGATGTTGGTAGTGCAGCAAATATGATAGTTCCAGAACAACTCAAATGATTTCTAGAAAGATTTGACTATGGGTGGAATGGAGATAAAGGGACTTTACATTTTGATTTATGAACAAGTAGTTCAAAGCTGCTCTGATGATGGGCAGGATGCACATACATTTGCTTTAGTGTTCTTGAAAAAAATCTTCAGATCCTGCCCTCCCCTTCCCTCTTCAGGGCACTTCCCCAGAACTAATGAGGCCTCCAATAAACAATTCCTTAAAACCAATGGAGATTTTTCTTTCTAACAAGATTCCACAGACCCTGGGACTTATTTAGTGGTCTTTACATTTTTTCTAAAAAAATAAATAAAGCCAACACAAATATATTTTTCATTGAATAAATTGAAGTTTATTGGAACAGGTTTATACTGTACATTTTAAATGAGCAATATTTCATCATTTGTTGAAACTATTTTTTCTTCTTCCTTTTTTCATTAGTGGATGAAAATCTTGACCAAATATTAACTCCAGAAAAAAACATTTTTGTACCTGTATCAAAAAACAATTTTAAGCATGAGGACTTTTTCCTAGTGAAAATTAAGCAAAAAGCCTCCAAAACAAAAAGACTCAAAATAATCACAGAAAGTTTAAAATCTCAAATACAGTTATGTGCAGGTTTATCAAAACAGTCACAAGAACTACATAGCATTTGTGAAATACAGTTACACTGCAAATCTTCCAAATTTAATATAGCTGTTGTAACGTATGTAAAAGAAACTAGAAGATTATCATTTTGGCTCATGGTTGGCTTTTATTTTCACACTATTCATTAATCAGATTACTTCCATTAATAATTTATTTTTCTGCCTTGTATTTTTAATGTAAACCATGATAGAAAAAAATAATTCAGGCTAATGTACTTGTGCAAAACAAAGAAAGTACAGCAAGTTCCTTATAAAATAAATGCTTCATATGGAAAAATAAATAAAAAAAATAAAAATAAATGAAAGAAGTGTTCTAATATGAAACCGTTTCCATTTTAAACATTTGCAATTTATGCATTTAAAAAGTGAAATATGCTTTTGCTCAAAATCTAAACAATGTGAGGTATGCATATTGTGTGTGTATGTGTGTACATATGCATAAACACATACATACATACACACATACGTGTAACTATATTATACATGAATGTATGGTTCCATAATTAAACACATAACTTTTGAATCAAAAAAATAACCATAGGTATACACAGATTTACCCATTATCACATGGAAACCTTATGCATAACAGCTGTGAACAGAAGGGAGCTTGGTCTATTAAATATAAGCCATATTATCAGTGTCCTCTTTTTTATTTAAAAAAAATTGCTCTTTTAGAACCCATAAGTGCAGTAGATTGTTTTCCTGGAAAAAGAAGAAACAAAATTAAAATAATTTTAGACTAAAATACTATGATTTTCTTTGGAATGTATCAATGAAATAAAATTAATCTCTTCTTCCTTTCAGCCCACATTGTATCTTCAGTTTTTATACGAAACTGACATGGATATGGAGTAGAATATGGACAAAATACAACTCTAATTTGTATACAGTTCCAACTATTTTTTACAATATTCCCTTTAGTATGACTAGGTCCTGGGCATGTCTATATGAAATACTTACTGATGAGGCAACTAATTCACTTCACAGTAAAACGGCACTGTCTACACACATGATTCTATTAGGATGGAGTAAACTAATTCACTCCAATGAAGGATAGTACTTGTAAATACAAGTTCTTTACTCTGCAGCAACACATGTGTAGATGCTGATGGGGCTGACTGGGGCACAAGAGTGCTACAGTGCAGAAGCTGCTTACTGGTTAGCCCCACACTGGAACACCCCCCTGTAGCACCCTCCAGTCAGCCTTTTCATAGCACATTGAGCCAGGTCAGAGCAGCCCCAGTCTGGCAGGCTGACCCCCCATGTCCTCTGGCAGTTAGAGCTGCTCTACCCCGGCACAAGGTGCTGCAGTCATGGGTGCACATGTAAATGCTATGCCTAGGCGCAATAAACTCTATCGTGAACTGAGCCAGAGTTTATTCAGGTGCATTAATAGCATGTGTAGATGTGTCCAATATAAACTATCCAGATACACACTGTGAATGACTTCTTATCATTATGCACAGAGAACTCCCATTAATACCATTGTTTTATTAATACATATTCTGCAAAAGGAAAATATATGCATTGACATGTGTGTCTGGGAACAATAAACTCTGGCACAATATGCACCAGCACTTATTGCTTTGAAAAATAGGACATGTAGATGTGCCCACTGAGCCCACCCAATTCTGCTCCTTTTCAAACACAAAGTGGACACTCTTAAGGTTTTATCTACCCAAATGACTATGGTAATAAAACGTCTGGGTCACTAAAAAGACGACTAGGGAATTTAATAGGAAACATAGTGCTAGGGTGCTCTTTGTTTCAGACCACAGGTATATAAGTATACATGTGATGCATGTCGCGATCGGCATGTGCCACTGCTTTTTCACTTTCTCAAGAGCAAAATGGAAATGAAAGAGTCCTGCATGCTATCGGCAGAAGTACAGCATATTTCAATAACTCTTGCACTCATGAGAATGAACCAGACAAAAGCAGAGACAACATCATATAATAGGTATAATTTTAGGGTCTTACCAGCCTCAGTGTTGCAGAGAACATAGCAAAAGTCAAGGAGTCTTGAAACCCAAACATCATGTTAATTATCTTAAAGTACTTAGATGTTAGAAAGACCAATATTGATGAGGCACATTACAGTGGTATATTGGCACGTTTTGAGTATTTCAGAAAAGCTAACTGAATTATGTTTTTGTTAAACAGTAATTTATAGCCATTATTGAAACTTGTAATTCAGTGAGAAAATTAATTATGATTTACCAAAAGTGAGCATTTCCAATTCATGTGTGTTCTCAGAAAAGGTTTGAGAAGGACTGAATTTACATATTGGAATATACAAATACTGTAAATATCAGTCAGGAGTATCATTCGGTTGACCTCAGTGGGACTGTCTGCAAAAGGAAGAAACAACTGTGGCATTTAAGGGGTCAGATCCTACCCACCCCAATAAAAAAAACAAAAACAGTCTCTGATCTTAAGTCAGGCTGGGGGTTTTTTGTACAGGTGTTGGTTCAAGAGGATCTTTCCACTGCACTTTGTCTTTGACTTTTAATTAAAGAACAGAGAGTGGCAAAAGCATTAAAAGCAGGTGTTTTATTCTGATTATACTAAAGGAAAACTTCCATCAATATAAATAAAAGCAGGATTTGTCCCCACAATCCAGGCCTACGGTCCATACACAATGGAAGATTTGCATGACTACAGACTGCAAGACTAGAATCTTAAAACAAACAACTGCAGCCATTCTCAGTTATTATTGGAGAGTCCAGCAGAGAGCAACAAGAATAGTTAGGCACATGACTTATGAGGTGAGGCTGAGGCAACTGGGCTTATTTAGTCTAGAGAAGACTGAAAGAGGATTTAATAGCAACCTTCAGCCACCTGAAGGGTGTTTACAAAGAGGATGGTGCTAGACTGTTCTCTGTGGTGGCAGATTATGGAACAAGAAGCAATGATCTCAAGTTGTAGCAAAAGAAGTTTAGGTTAGATATTAGAAAACACTTTTTCATGAGGAAGGTAGTAATATACTGGAACAGGTTACCCAGAGAAGTTATGGAATCTCCGTCCTTGGAAGTTTAAATTTAAGATCCAGCTAGACAAAGCCTTGACTGGGATGATCTAGTTGGGGATGGTCCTGCTCTGAGCAGGAGGTTGGAGTAGATGACTTCCTAAGTCCCTGCCAACCCTACTTTTCTATGATTCAATACTGTTTGGAAAGGTAATGCAATAGGAATGGTTGCATTTCTCTTCCTATGTTAAAGTAATGTTGTAATCTAAATTGCTTCTAGGCCAACACGTTAGTACTAATTGTGGAAACAAATAAAACATAACATTAACTCTGTTTAGAAAATAATGGCCACTGGCATTCCTTCTAGATCAGGTGCCTAACACTGGCATAACTAGGGCTAGGCAAACAGGGCAACTGCCCTGATGCTGACTTGGTAGCATGAGGGGGCTGAAAGAAGCAGCTGCTGCTGGCAGACAGGTGATTGTGAAGCAACCAAAAGTCATCCTGTGACTGACTCTGTACCCCAGGCACCCATCTGTATCGCTACACTACTAGTGCACAAGTTCTACTTCTCTTTATGTCATTAATATTTTTCAGAAAAATAATTTATAGCCTTCCTTTACAGCAGTGAGAGAGAGTTTATTTAGCAATATAATACCTTTCATTTTATGGTTACCTTTAGAGCTCCTTGTTAACATTATTAGTGCCTTTGACCAGTTTAAAGTGCTATGCTGTTTAAGAGTCATAAAGGCTGCAATAGTCACGAGTGCTGATACTTTTCTGTTCTGTGGTCAATGGTTCAAGTTGGAATGGGAGTTGCTCTGGTGGATTTTAAGTTGAGTGAATCCTTCGAAGTGTCCAAACTCTGGTTTGGGCTTCTGTTGTTGGTAAAAGAAGTCTGTCTTCCTCTGGTGCTGTTAGAATCTTCTTTATTCAGTGGGTGCTTTATTTTTTGACAGCAAGGAAAGCCTTGTATACAATCTTGCAGAAGGTGACCACTAAAGAACATGTAGATCCATGGATTGCAACAACTATTCAGGCTGGCCAACAAAGCAGTTACTGTAACTGCAGTGTTTTCAGAATCTATTGAGAAAAAAAGAGTTAACTTAGTAACAAAATCTAAAGAATGGCAGCAGTTTCTTCACCATTTTGATCATTTTATGTTAATTGCTGAACAAATGTATGAAGGAAAAGCAGTCCTTGAACTGAGCAGTGACTAATATTTAAACTCAGCAAAAAGGGCACAATCCAGAATGACCTTAGCCAAGTAAAACTCCACTGAAGCCAATAGAACATCTGTGTGAACAAAGATGAAGGACTTCTGGTATGGGATCTAAGGGCCGAGAAAGCACTTGAGCACACGGTAAACTTTATATTCAACAAAGTGTGCACAAACCTGGTCCCATAAATATTCAACATGTGTTGGCATTTTAATTCCCAAGCCTGAAGTCCTTACTAAATCTATATTCAGACATTTGCCTACATATTTTCCTCCAAAAGTTTCATGCTGTGTGATCCAAAGCCTACTGAAATCAATAAAAAGGTTCATATGACTCTAAATTGAACACAACTTTTAATGGCAGAGATCAAAGGCCTGAAAGAAAACTCTAAAATACTATGTCATAGAAAAAAATTCCTCCTCCTCTTACTAAATTAAACTGTTACATGCTTTCAAGTATATTCAATTTTAAGTAGCTTTTCTTTGTAATTATCAAAGCTCTACAAGGATATATTTGCTGTGTTAACTACTTCCACAAGATTAATTAAAATGTCTTGATTAATTAAAATGCCTCTTCATACTAATCTTTATTGAACACATCCAGCTTTCAGATAGAAATTTTAAATATTTTTCTCATATTGAAACCAGACTTGTACTTTTAGTTTCCTTCAGTGCTTCATTTCTATTTCTATTTGAACATCTATATATGCATTGTCATTTGTGGATTCACTGTATGTTTCTTATGAAATGAAAGCTCTTGCTGACACTCTAGGGGATGAAATACTATCTGAAGCTTGCACTCTCACATTCTGTTTACATATTCTTATATTTACATAATGTATACATGCACACATACACAAGAGAGAAATTGCTTCCAGAATTTTATTCACAAGAATGGTATTACATCCTCTGCGCTATTTCTAAAATGGATTCATTAAGTTAAAAATACAACATGCACATTCCTGGAGCTTGGAAGTTTAGGGAACTCTTTATTGATGGTTCCAATAAATCTAGATATTTCAATCTTGACATTACGTGGAAAAAAAATCACAAATAAACAGCAATAGTTTCTTTCACAAAAAGCTTCTTCATTACAAATAGTAGTCACACATCTTCTGAAAGTTTTCATAAAATATTTGACTTAGTACTTTTTAAGCTGAAGACATTTTTGATCACTTGGCTGTGGGGAAAAAAATCCCTGCAGAATTATGTGCAAAATTCCTTTTTTTTATGTTTTATGAACAGTAGACATATTGCAAGCCAAACATTTAAGTGAGCACTAAACCCTTAAACAAGCAAACAGAAGTGTGGACAGCCTCCCTGATTATTGCAGAGGACTATCAAGTGTTAGAGTGTTTTTAAGCCTCTCTCAGACACTGGATGTTAGCTACAGTCAAGGACGGTGACTTTGACTGGGATGTGCCAGTGCTCCTGCCGGAATTAAAGCTAGAGGTTCCTGACCAGAGAATCTCCACTCAGGGTCAGACTAATCATCATATTTGGTCAGGAAGGAATTTTACCCCATGGTCACATTGGTATGGGCTGTGGGGATTTTTGCCTTCTTTTGTAGTGGAGAGTGGGGGAGTTCTACTCTGGTTCTCTTGGGCATATATTGGCAACAATTTCATAGAAGCAGGACGTTGGCTGCTGTGATTCCTCCGCTTTACCTGTGGCAAATTAGGGTGTTAAGTCTGTGTTGGATCAGGGTTGATGGTAGGCTTCTGCAGAAGTTTAAAATAAATGATGGACTATATGAGATGCTTTAAATAGGGCTGGTCCTGCCTCAGGTAGGGGATTGGACTAGATCAGTTTTTCTTATCCTTTTTTATACCAGGACCCATTTGTGAGCATTAATGACCAGTCCTGACCTAGTGCCCTTCACTCACGGCCCGCTGTCCCCTGCCCCCAGGCCCCCAGTGTATGGGGAATGGGGGGCCCCAAGCAGCTCCATGCAGGCTGGAGCTCTGCAAGCCTGCAAAGGGAAAAGCCATGGTTTCCTGCATTTTTCTCCTTTAAAGGAGAATCCATTTTTAAAGTTTGTTCATGATCCTTTCATGTGTTCTTGTGACTCATTTTTGGGTTGCAACCCATAGATTGAGAAATACTGGATGAGATGGCCTCTGGAGGTCCCTTCCAGCCCTGCTTCTCTATGACTCTATGGAGTGATACCAGCAGCTTGGAAACTGCAGGCTTGCAAGAAGGAAATGCATTTACAACAATTTAGGAAAACTTGGCAGGAAAAATGTTTATAGGCTTCAGACAAGTGCTCTGGTAAATAAGAGCTGCTAGGAAACCCCCTTTATGCCTGGGCAAGGATTTGAGTACTCAGCTGCATCTTTCCTGTTCAGGTGATGACACCCAATCTGGTGCTGCAGCTTCACTCGAGGGGGGACGGCAAGCTAGCTCCCCCCTTTATGGCTAGCAGCAGAGCTGGGCCAGACGGTAGAAAGCTCCATGGCAGCTTTCAGCTGAGAATGGGATTCTGCACACCCCAGCGCTCACTGTTGAGATGAGATCCCCCATCCCTCCCCAAATTACCTATTTATTTCCAGACCTGCTGAAGAGCCTCTTGCATTGGCAGATTCCTCTACAGTGTCCCAACCAGCAGGGGCAACAGAAGGGAGCCTCTCCTCTGGCACTCTCTCCTCTTCCCCCTCTTCCAGCAACAAACTTGGGGACAGCGATCCCCGAGAGCACCCTGCACCCAGCACTACTCATCCAACAGCCAGCAGGAGCACAGTGTCCCATCCACTGCTCCTCACAGACCATCTGACGGGTGCATGAGGGAGATGGCGGGCCCCTACTCCAGAACCAGCCCTATGGACCCCCAGGGACGGGCGGGGGCTGCCCCCGCCCCTCCGTTGGTTGCAGCGACCCCGGGTGGGCCCCAGCCCTGCACCTACCGACCCATTCGAAGTGCTGGTCCCAGACGGACCACATCTGGATGGTGAAGAAGGGCGCCCAGCACACCACGTAAGCTGACACGATGACGAAGGTCATCTTCACCGTGCGGATCTTGGCCCGCGAGATGCTCTTGACGCTGCTGACGCAGGGGAAGCCCACCCTCGCGCCCGCCCTCGCCCCGGGCCCCGGCGGCCGCGTCTTGCCCCGCACGTTGCTCCAGATGCGGGAGCAGATGAAGCCGTAGCAGGTGGCCAGGACCAGCACGGGGGCCACAAAGATGCCGCCCGTGATCCAGGTGACATAGGCGCGGGACCCCCAGGGTGTGATGAAGTGCGCCCAGCAGTCGTAGACCCCGCTGCGCACCTCGCTGAGCGAGAAGATGAAGTACTGCGGCGTGCTGAGCACGAAGCTGAGCGCCCAGGCCGCCGCCACCATGCCCCGCGAGCGCCGGGCCGGCTGGCGCAGCGTGCGCAGCGGGTGGCACACGGCCAGGTAGCGGTCGGCCGTCATGGCCACCAGCACGTAGGCCGAGGCGAACATGCCGAAGACCTGTAGGTGCTTCACCACGCGGCACAGCCCGTCAGGGCCGCGGAAGCGGTACGTCACGTCCCAGCACAGCTGCGGCAGCACCTGGAAGAAGGCCACGGCCAGGTCGGCCAGGCTCAGGTGCCGGATGAAGAGGTGCATGCGCGACGCCGGCCGCGCCGAGCGCCGCAGCGCCAGCAGCACCGCGCCGTTGCCCAGCACGGCCGCGCCGAAAGCCAGGGCCAGCACCGCGATCTCCAGCTTGGCCAGCTCCTCGTCGCGCCCGTCGCCCCCCGCCCCAGCCCCCGTCCCGCTGGCGTTGGGCGCCCGGGACCAGGGCTCCGGCCCCCCAACGCCGCCGCCGCCCTCCGCCGCCCGCCACTCGCTGCCGTTCCCGGGGCCGCCGGCGGAGCGCATGGGGCCGGCGGGAGCTGCACTGCACCTGGCCGCGCCGAGCCCCGACGCCGCCTTTATGGCGGGACGCGCCGCGCCGCGCCGCACCGCCCCTTGCCTGCCGCGGCTGGGCTGGAGCTCCGCTGCCCCCCGCCTCACCGCTCCCGCCCGCCCGCCGGCCGACGGGGCTGCCCCGACACACGCACGGGGACTCTCTCTCCGCGCTCTCCCTCTTCCTCCCCCTCCCTCTCTCACACGCGCACACACACATACCCCCCGCCCCAAACCCATACACGCAGGGGACTCTTCCCCTCCGCTCTTCTTCGCTCTCACACCCGCGCAAACCCCCCCCCCCACACACACACACACGGACTCTCCCTTCCACTCACTCCCTCTCTCTCTCTCTCTCTCTCACACACACACACACTGGGATTCCCCCTCTGCTCTCTCTCTCACACACGCACACCCCCAAGCCTCTTCACACACAGAGACTCTCCCCTCTGCTCACACCCACATACACACCCCCAAACCCATACACACATGGGACTCTTCCCCTCTGCTCTCCCTCACTCACACACCCGCACAAACCCATACACACACAGACTCCCCCCTCCACTCACTCTCTCTCTCACACACACACACTGGGACTCCCCCTCTGCACACTCCCAAACCCCTCCACACACGAGGACTCTCCCTGTGCTCGCCCTCTCTCTCTCTCACCCAGAGCTAGGTAGATGGGAAGAGCAGCAGCAAAGAGGTGGCTATAGTCACTGAGGTGGTGCCCTCCAGGCTGCCGGGCCTCTCTGAACATCGCCAGGCTCCTAGGGCTGGAAGGGACCTCACAAGGATCCAGCCTCCAGCAGGGAGCTGGATTAAATGATCCTTTGCAGTCCCCTCTGGCCCCCTGCTCAAGGCACGGCCACCCCCAAGTTGATCCCTGGGACAGTGGCAGGTAGCTGGCAGGGGCCTTGGGGCAGGGATAAAGGAAAGGGTAGGGCAGCATCATTGGAGGTGGATTGTGCCCCCCAGGGCAGCCTGCTTTTGCAGGGGTTGCCTCAGCTTAGTAGAAACGTCCGTAGGGAGCAGCAAGCGGGTCCCTTTCACTGCCCCAGTGGAACACCAGGATTGTGGAAATGTCCTGTCTCCCCCAAACCCTTTAGTGGGGTTTTGGAAAAGTAAAACACCACCTTATCCCACAGAAACAACAGCCAGCATCCCTCAAGAGCGCACAGGCACCAGGTGGCAACACATTCCCTTTACGTTTTCATTCCCAGAATAGATCTGAGTGATTGCTGTTGCCTGGGAAGCTACTGCATCTGAGGGTGTCTGGATTTAGCCCTTATGGTCCTGGAAGTTTCCATCCTGTGGCACAGATGGAGCGATCAAGAAGTAGAAATAGACACGTGTTTAATTATTTGTGTCCCTAAAATGCCAGTCGTTAAAAGTCAGTGGATGTGTTTGGCTTGGAGATGATTTTTAGGGGAGACCAGGAGGGAACAATCCTGGCTTTCAGAAGTTTTAGCGAAGATGCTGTTTTGAATGTTCCAGATTAGTCAAACTTGGAACAAAAGAAATAACTGATTCGCATATCCTCTAGAGTCTAGGGCCCATTCTGCCAAGGATAAGCTGAGAGAGAGATGGAAAGTTGGTCTCTGAGCAGAACACTAACCCTAGACCTGTCAGGGGTTATTGAGATAGTTCAGAGGTTATCAAGATAGATTAAGAGTCAGAAGAGAGCTCTTGTACTTACTCCAAAATCCCCTGCATCTGAACATTGCTTTGCAGAAATCCATTTGAACATTTGTTCTGATGACTCATTAAGATCTCAGCTGACAAACAAGATGCAAGGAACAGAACTTGTTGCACCTCCTAGTTCCATCTCCCCATCCCCACATCCAGCTCATTAATAAAATGGTTAAACAACACCAGACCCAGATTTCCTGTCAGTCTGACATTGATCCATATGTAGTCACCCTCTGCTTACACTTATTTAGCTATTTAGGTTTCCATTTTGCTGCAATTCTATCCAGCCAACGGATCTCCAGCTTGCTCATGGTCGCATGGTCTCCTGAGTTATGCAGCATAAAAAAAAAAGCAGTTAATTCACATGGGAAGAGGTCTGAGGTCAAACCAGGAGGAAAATGAGGCTATATGGTAAAATATTTATATTTACGGAATCACTAATGGGTCTTCCATAGATGTGCATGTTCTGACAAGAAAGGAAATCTCAGAAATGTGATTCCTTTCAGCATTATTCATTTATAAATGTAGCATAACTTAATATTATTATGAGTGTGATTAACCTAATCTATCTGCCACGCAAGCTACACACCCAAGGCCATAACCCATTGTTTCTTGCAGCCGAAAGCACTTTGGCCCCAGGCAAACTAGGAGTCTACAGGTGTCCCCAGTGTGCTGCTGCATGTCCTGTCAAATTATGTGGGATAAAATGTGCTATTATGAAATGCACACCCTCAGGATGACCCAGAAGATGACCCTGGAAGTAAATCCAGCCTCTCCAGGACAGTGCAAAGGACATGGAGACAGACCTGAATGGTGAGCAGCCCAAATCCTCTAGCTGTCCCTGGTCTACTATCTCGGTCACCCCTACTAACAAGAGGTTTACACTCCTGTCTGCATGAGCTTGCCCATGACTGCCTGCCTCATTCCTGGCAAAGCTGCCTTCCTCATAGTCTTAGGGACCCAACCAATGGAAGGGAACATGTACTGGCATTTGGGATTTGCATTACTATGCATTGGTATTTGAGAAGTCCAGAGCTATGCTATGCTATCTCCCATAACCAGGCTAGCAAGCAAGAGGACAGAGCTGAAAACACTTCCAGAATTCATTCCTGAGAAGAGAGGGGGAACACAAAGCTAAGCCTTGTGGCAAGCCTCCACTTGTCTTGCTGACTTATTCAGTTCCATTGTGGATGTGGGTACATTTAGTCTGGTGCAATTGAATCAGGCAATTAAGCCCTGTCATTGTTTTATGCAGGTGCGTCAATAACAGAGATGCTGCCATGATTGCATTCTGTGGGTCCCTCTCATTTCACCTTCAGTTGGGGAGCAGTTATGATAATTTCTCACTTGACACCTCATTGGGTCCCTGTGCTCAAAGCTCAATGACTACACAACAGCCTTTTCAATTGCTCTCAAATTCTCAAGAACACTAGGTAAAAGGGCTTGAATGTAGGAAGAGAACAGGTACACCTGAGAAGACATGTGAGAAGTGTAACTTTTACTGTGTAATTAAAGTAGGAATTTCTGCTAAATGTTCCAGCACTTCCTTCTACACAGTAGTAACCTAAGCCTAGGTTCAACAAAGAACTTAGAGGGTTGGTCTATGTAGTAGGATCCAAAGCACTGTTAGACATCTAGGCTCCTTATGCAATACCTGGGAACAGTTTGGCTCTTCAGACTAGTAATTCAAAACACCCACATGAAACACCAGCATGCTGAGCAGGGAGCCTTCTTGGGTAAGGCAATAGCAAGTGTGGAGGATAGGGAGCCATCTGAAATCTCACATCCCTCTGAAGCTTTGATGCCTAAATCAGGGCTGAAGGTAGATCCCCCAGTCCACTTGGAATCCATGCTTAGAGTCTTCTCCTGAGGGAAGACCTGAACATCCATTCTCCTAATGAAATGAGCATGTATTCTTTTACAACACAGGGTGCCGGGAGATGAAGATGGCTGGGCTTATTTTGAATGGAGAGGCAGCTCTTTTTGTCATTTCAGGCACTAACATGACATTTCAGTCACTAACACGGCACATAGGTCTGATCTCTGACAGTTCTTATGAGTGATGTGAGGAGATAAATTTCACATCAAGGATCATTATTTACATATCACATTACATGATAAGTTCTCTCCTTGTTTGGCTTTGGGATAGCATTTATTTCATCATCAAAAGTTAAACCTATTACATTTTCACTTTGCTTATTAAAAACACGAAGAGTAATTACAATTTAGAACAGTTCTAACAGACCCTCTGAGGTACTGCTTAGTTAATATAGAGTAAGTTAGAAGAGTTATAACCACATTAAAACTGTTGTAAGAAGAAACTAGATCCAAACATTATAATTAATTAGAGACAATACATAGCCAAATTCAGTTGAAATATTTTATACAGCAAATAATAGTCATAGTTTCCATTTTTGAGTTCTTCCATATGAAGTTATATATAATTTCAACAAAAATAATATTTTACTAATTTCCATTTTCAACCTAATTAATATGATGTTTCACTGAAAGAGAGAGCTGGGTAATACTTTTTATCATGCATAACATATCCTATAGAAGAACAGCATTCTTTTCCTTAGTTTTGTGATATTTAAAAATCAAACAAATATAGGACTAGAGAAAGACATTACCTAAGTTTGTTTTTAACAGAGGAACAGCTACTATATTTTACAGTGTATAGGTTGACACAGTCAATCAGAATTATTTCTGTACAAAAAAGTTAGGAGTTTTGTAGATCTATAGTATAAGTTGACCCTACCTTGGTGTGCAAGGTGCTGGAAGCCTGGGCAGGCTAGTGAGAGAAGCAGAGTGCTCGCGGGCTCCTAGGAAGATGGATTGGGCAGCACATGGCCCACTGACAGCCCATCCAACCAGCCCTGGACGGGGTGCCACTGCCACAGAGAGAAGGACCAGCCCCTCACAGGTCAGGGGCTGCCTGGTCCAGAGGCAGCTTGACACCCAGGCCTCAGGCAGGTGAGGAGGTTTTGCCAAAAGCAGGACTGGGCCCCTCACTGCTTCTGCCTTCAGTAGGCTCCTGCAGACGGCAGGATGCCTAGCACTGCCCAGGAAGCAAACAGCTCACTCCAGGGGCAGCAGGGAATATTGGGCAGGGGTGGTAGGGAAGAGGCTGGCTCTTCCTGAAACCACTAGCCTCCCTCCAGGCCCCTGCCTGATACCTCACGCTGCCTGTGGGGTAAGCCAGTCCCTTCGTGAGAAGCGCCAGGCATCTTGTTGGCTCCAGGAGCCTGCTTTAAAGCAGAAGTGATGAGGGGCCCAATCCTTGCTGTTCCAGAGCCTCTCTACCTACCCTGGAGATAGGGAACAAGCTGTTGGCAGGCTGGCTGGGTGGGTGGGTGGACTTCCAGCAGGCCTTGTGCTGCCTGAGTTCCCAGGGAACCCCCAGGATGCTCTGTGGCACCCCCAGCCTCAGGTCCTTAAAAGTCTGCAGGCATTTTGAGCTCTGGGGTACATGTGCAGCCTGAGGCCACACCAGGCCCCTGTGCTTCCCTGGGCAGGCTGCAGGCCAGCCGCACCAGCCTTCCTGCACCCTGGCACTGCTGCCTAGCACGACAGTGTCGCATGCCTGCCAGACCCATGCTGTCCAGGCCTGCAGGATGCTCCAGGCTCTTGCCAGGTCTGTCAGCACCCAGGCCCAGATGCAGGTAGCTCCTGGTCACTGAGACCAGTTCCAGCTGCTTGCAACCCACCCCTAGCAGCTTGCTGGGAGCCTGCAAGTGCTGCAGGGCATCACCTCATTGCACAGCTCCCAGTCCCGCATCGTGCTCCTGCACTGGTTGCTGCAGGCAGTTGCCCAGGCCTGGCAGCACAAGGACAGTTCTACAGACGCCCAAAGAGTTGGCACGGGAACCCTGATGGTGTTGTCATCACCCATACTAGTGCCTGCCACCCAGGGCCCCAACTGGTCCATGCAGGAGACTGCCAATCTCATGGCACTGTGGGGTGAGACAGAAGTGCAGCGGCAGTTTGCGTGGGGCAGACACGCCAACACCCATGTGAGAGACCCATGCTGTCAGGGGCTGTCAGGTTAGATCTGGGAGTGCAGGCACAACTGGTCAGCACAGCAGTGCCACATAAAGGTAAAGGCTTTGTGGGCACACTGGGTAGTGACCACAATCATGTGTCAGGGAGTGCCTTTTATGCGGTAACTGACAAATCCTAGTGCCTAAGGACTCAGGCCACAGCTGTGCTGTCTTCAGCAGCACAGGTGGCCTGCATGGACCCCCACTCTGGCCTGGCACCCACGGTGATATGTAACTGGGAGAGGGCCCCTCAGGGCACCAGCAGCTCATCCCATTGAGCTCCCTGACCTGCTGCAACCACCAGCAGGTCAGGGAGCCCAGGTCAGTGCCTCCCTTGACAGCTCTGTAGCCTCAGCCCCCACCCCAGCAATGTCAGGTCCTCCCCAGACGGGGGTCCATTCATGGGTGCCTGCATTCTGCACCCCACCACCCAAGGACACTGCCCAGAGCTGCACACCATTGCTGCCAGCTAGGACCAATCAGAACCACTGGCCACACCAACCCTGGCCACGTGGTAAACCCCACACTAGGGGGAGGGCCCTCCCCACCCTCACACCAGCCCCTGCTCTGGGCCCTACCTTCTTCCCCATCTGGGCCATCTGCGTTCCTGTGGTACCTGGGGTGTTCCCCCGACCGGATAGCGTGCAGAAAGGCAGGAGACAATGCAAAAATTTATTGAGCAGCCTGTGCCCCTGAAGCTGGGTGGGCACAGGTCTCTCACATGCCAAGGAACACATCAGTGCCAGCAGCAATTGTGCTCCTTTGCTGAGAGGGGTAGGGATGTGTAGCATAGCCACAGGTAGCCATCAGGTGGTGGCAGAGGTTGTGGGGCAATCCAGACCTGCCCCTCATGCCATCAAAGCTCAGTGTCCCTTGTCAATTGTGCAGGTGCACCCAGAGCACCATGGCAATCACCAGCAGCAAGGCATAGTGGTTTGGACACCCCTCAGCCTGCACAAACAGCTCCTCATGCAGTCCCTGGGACATGCACAGCAGGGGCACACTTGGGGTGCAGCACCAGTGCAGGGGATCTGGCTCAGGCTGCCTCCCCAGAGAGGACCCCTGTAGGGAGAGCAGGGGTGTGGGCAACTCCTCCTTCCAGCCATCTGGGAGCCCTGTAACCCCCAAGCCCAGACACTGTGGGCTTGGTGGCAGCACAGGAGACAGACTGGCCTGTAGGAGGAGAAGTGAGGCAGTAGGATCTGGAACCATAGTAGCAGGTGCTGCCAGGAACCTGGTTTGTCCCACCCTGGGACCGGGGTGGGGATGGCAGACTACCTGCAGCCAGAACCCAGCAGCCCACCTATCCCAGGAGAGCAAATGGGAAAGGGGCTTAGCCGGTGGCTACTTGGCCTTCATGGACCTTCCTAGCCAACTTGCCATGGTCCCTGGGCAACTGTGCATGACTGACCCCTGATCTGAGTCTGGGGAATGCATGGCCCCTGGTATAGAGTATCTTATCTAAGAAATGTTGCAAGCTGTCACAAACAGGTCCTGCAGTTGCGCACAGGGGAGAGGCTGAAGTTGGCAGCCAGGATGTGGGCTCAGGGTTGCTGCCACCCACAGCTGGGGCCCTGCAGATGTACTGGCTCTGCTAGAGGAGGACCTTGGGCCACACCATTCTCCTGGACTGGTTCTTGATGGTGTCAGAAGACCATCTGGCAGATCCACAGGCCTGGTGGGTGGAGGATATGGCCCACGAGGACATGCAGGACCAGGCAGACTGGACGCTCTGGGCCCAGCTCCTAGCCCTTGAGCAGGACTGTGGTCCAAGGCAGGACAATACAGCCACAGATAATGACCACCAGGTGCTGGATAGTGTCCTGGCCCTGGTGGTCACTTTTGTGCTGCCTGCTGCACTGACCCTAGCCCCAACTGCCCCTGCCAGCCACTAGGCCTGGGTGGAGGTCCAGTGCCACCTCTACCAGCCAGCAGCCCCTAGCCTGGACCCTGCTCTAGGTCCTCCAACACTCAGCCTGCCAACCTGGGCCCAGGACCACTGCTCACCCCAGCTCCATGTGGGCATGGAGCTGGAGTTGCCTGCAGTGAGGCCAGGACTGCATGCTGACCTGCTGGCCCTGGACACTGGCTGCCAAAGTGGGGGCCACCTGTGCTGAAGAACTACCAGCCTCCATACCCCTTGGGCAAGTCCTCCACTCACCAGACTTGCCATGTCATTCACACCCAAAGGCCACTGTGCTGGCCAGATGTCCCTGGGCTCTGCCCCCCAGGTGCCCACACCCCAGGACTGCACACAAACCACACTGTAAATAGTTTTCATGGGGAAGAGGGTGTTTTATTGTTGGTGGGTGGGGTGAGTGGTGGAGGAGCTCTGTTGCTGGAGAGCAGAGGGGACTCATTGCAGATCACAGGAACTGGTACCAGATTGCTGGTGGGAGCTGCAAATCTGCTGCACATGTAGATACTTGCCCAGGAGTATTTACTAGCAAGCAGTTTACTTGCAACTTGAGATGCATCTGTGGATGCATGACAAGGTGTGGTTGGCCTTCCTTACCGCGTCTCAACTCTGCTGACCCATGTTCATTTTGGCATCAGTAATGATTCCAAGATCCTTTTCTGCCTCTGCACTGAGAAGGGAGTTCCCCAGCCTGTAGGTATGCTGCTGGTTCTTCCTGCCCAGGTGCAGCACCTTGCACTTGTCAGTGTTGAAACCCATCCTGTTCTCATCCACCCACCCCTGTAACCTGTCTAGG
>JAGPOW010001296.1:81942261-81953856 GCA_030014935.1 Caiman crocodilus | reverse complement strand
TGTGTGTAAGCTATAGTAAATTTACTTTTATTCCACTCCCTACTTGCCTCCTTGATCCAAATGAACAGACTCACAGTGCCCAGCTGGCCTGTGACACCTGCCTGCCCCAGCTCCTGGCACTTATTTAAAAAAGAGCCGCGACTCAGTGGGTGCTGCTGGGTGGGGGCAATCCCTACTGCCCCCCACTGCTCCATGCTGCATGGGGGCTCATTGTTTAGTTGGCAGCTGGTATGAAATGGAATGCCCCTGGGTTGGTCCTAGGCTGGTTTTGTTCAATATCTTCAATGAAGATGAAATGGAGTGTCAAATCTGCTGATGACACTGAGCTAAGGGGAGCAGTAAATACATTAGAGTTTAGGGTTATGATTCAGAGAGGCCTCAACAAATTGTAGGACTGGACCAAAAGAAATCTCATGAAGTTCAATAAGGGCAACTGCAAAGTCCTGCACTTAGGACAGAATAATCCGGTACAGGCTGGAAACTGACTGGCTAAGTAGCAGCTCTGCAGAAAAAGACCTAGGAGTTACAGTGGGGAATAAGCTGAATATGAGCCAACAGCGTGCTCTTGTTGCAAAGAAGGCTAACAGCATACTGGGCTGTATTAGTAAAAGTGTTGCCAGCTGATCAAGGGAAGTGATTATTCCCCTCTATTCAGCATGGGTGAAGCCACACCTGGAGTACTGTGTCCAGTTTTGGACCCCCCCACTATAGAAAGGATGTGGACAACTGGAGAGAGTTCAATACAGGGCAACAAAAATGGTTAGCGGGTTGGGGCACATGACTTAGGAGGAGAGGCTGAGGGACCTGGGCTTATTTAGTCTGGAGAAGAGAAAACTGAGAAACGATTTAATGGCAGCCTTTAACTACCTGAAGGGTGGTTCCCAAGAGAATGGAGCTAGACTGTTGTCAGTGGTGGCAAATGACAAGAAACAATGGTCTCAAGTTGCAGCAAGGGAAGTTTAGGTTAGATATTAAGAAAAACTCTCACTAGGGGGGTATTAAAGCACTGGAACAGGTTACCCAGAGAGGTTATGGCAACTCCAATCTTAGAGGTTTTTAAGACCCGGCTAGACAAAGCCTTGCCTGGGATGTTCTATTTGGGGATGGTCCTTCTTTGAGCAGGGGATTAAACTAAATGACCTCCTGAGATCCCTTCAAAACCTAATTTTCTGTTTCTATTCAGTTTGCAGCATCTGCAAGCCTGTTGCAAGGTGCAGGATTTACTGAGTAAGCATGTTTTATCTATCAGCATGTACTTTAGTTGCACATATATTTACAGTGTATACTGACCATTTTGTAGGTGCAGCTAAGCACTTTGGTTAAAAAAATGAGCTTTATAAAAACTGGAGTCATATCAATTATCCCAGGACAAAGCCAAGCTAACCCATTAGTAACAACTGAAGATACCCTATGAAGTTTGGAAACAAATTTTGGTTCATTGGTTCAGTAATGGCAATCTGATGATTTCATCTTGTGCATAGCAGAAATCAGTACTGGCATTGTCAGTTTAAACAAGCATATCTGGAATAAATACATTGTTCATTATGTACCAAAGTAAATGTATATCACACCTAGCTCTAAAAATGTTGCCTAATATTGTAGCAGGAACTGAACTAATGTAGCTGATATTAACATAGAGTGTAATAGTAGTGAGATGTAATCATGTTAGTTTTGTCCTGTAAGTAACATGTTTGGTGAAGAATATACATGGGGGTGAATAAGCTTCTATGTTGTGGTTATTGATCGGTTTTATATTCCATGTTGTGGTTATTAGTTGGTTTTATGTTATCTGTATAGCAAGTCTTGTCTGTGAGTTTGTTTGACTGTCTATCTGAAGGTGTGCACACAGCCCAGTGGTAGATGTGCCAGGTATAGTGGTCTCAGGTTAGACCGACCACATCAGAGAATTAGAGGAAAGCCTGTAGATAGGCAAATTGTATGACTTGGAAGTCCACTTGTGGGGTGTGGATAATTTGAAGCATGGACTGCCTATGTAGGGGTCCAGACTGCCTGTAGAGGGGTCCATTGCTTTGGTATGAATTTTGTCCTGGGACTTGGTTATATTGGAAAAAACAAACTTTTGGCATGTTTTATGGACTAGTATACTGGCTTTGAGAGATAATAAATGTTAACTAAATATAGTAAGTAGACACATTACTGGGAATCTGAGTTAAAATGTTTAAAAGGAAAACAGTAAAGAGTGAGGGATGTGAGACTTTTAAAGCAAGTGCTGCAGCGGTTTGGGCATAGCCCATGGACTGAGCAGCCAGTATCTGATGCTTGCACCACTGCAGACTTAGAAGATAAATTCAAAAACTATATGCAGATATATAACATACCATCACACTCCACAAAAAAGGAGGCTGCAGCAATGTGGCTTTTATGGAAAGCTACTAAAAATCTGTTCCTTCATCTGACTAACTGTTAGGAGGTTAGCTAAAAATTATAGTAAGGTATATAAAATTATAGTTTTAAGGGGTTAGCTAAAAATTATAGTAAGGTAGAGTTGTATGGTAATTGTGACTAGGGTTGTAAGTTTTATGTAGGAGAGGTTGTTTGTTACTGCTGACCAGAAGACTTTGTTTGCCCAGGTCAGGCAGAGTAATGGACATGGGTATATGCTGTGGTCTGCTTGGGATTAAATAAGAACCTCCTGTTGTGTTTGCAATAGGAAGCTATAGAGCAGAGAAAGTCATCTCTTTGCTAGAAAGGCTGTGTGACTGAACAGGGTCCTTTGACTCTAGGGTCCTTGGGAATAGTCACAGTCTTCTGGGGAGAGAGGACAAGAACAGGTATGTGTTTGCTGTGGAGTTTGTAAGGTATAGGTTACAAGTGCAGGTTATGGCAAGGCAGAGTGTTATGCAGGCAGTGCAGCTTCAGAGAGATCAGAGACAGTTAAAGAAATGAGACAGACACTCTGAAATCTTTCGTGCACCAGAGAAAAGAGAGAGCTGGTGGCACAGAAAGAGACAAGATATGTTACTGGACATCTGCTTAGGCAGTGGCAGAAAATTTGTGATTGGAAGTGAAGGGCAAACCCGGTCCATCCCCCCCAGAACAATGAAGAGCCTAGAAGAAATAGAAATTGTTGCAGGAGTGTAACAGCTTGTTTTGGGAAACATCAGGGTACAGCCGTGTAAACAGAAACTAGTGTCCAGAATTACTTTGAGTAACTCTGGGTGGGGAAAAAAGGAAGTGAGCTTATCAGAGGCATGATTTTTTTCTTCTCTGCAAACACCTAGTTTGAAGGTTTCCGTTTAAAGTAGTAAAAGCTTTTCTAAAAAATATTGTGTGTGCCTCAATGAGGCCACCTCCTTCCTAATAGCCTCAGCCTGATCCACCAGATAAAACAACATAAATATGAGCCCCTGAGCAATAACATAATATGAGTCCTACAAACCACACTCTGTCTCTTTAAAACCCCAAACTGCTCCTCAAGTATTGAGTATCTTCCAGTTCTGGGTACCTTGTAGACTGCTGGAGCCTCATTAGCTATAGCAATAGTCTGGCCAGCAGCCATAGCGTTCCTGGGTGGTTCTGCCATGCAGAAGCTCCCCTCCCCAGGCAGCTTGCCAGAGATCTCTCCTGCCAGCCTTGGCTCTGGGGTTTATATGTGCCCAGAGCCCTATTTTCTTCCTGTCAGCTAACCGGCCTGGGTGGTTGGGCTATTAACCCCTACCCTCCCAGTACTTGGTGTTCCTATAGACTCAGGTTTTAAAGGGACAGCCCTGCCTCCTACTAACAGGGCTAGGGTTCTCTGTTACAAGAGGAAAGAAGATTTTGTTTTGTTTATTAGTCTGCTGAACTTTACTGTGGATAACTGGTTGAGGAGCTCAAAGGGAGTGAATACTCTTGCAGAAGTCAGCAGGTTAAATGACTTTGGCGGGTATGGCCAGGGTCTATCTCTTTGACATTTTACCTGGTGTTAAACCACTGAACACTTACTCTTCCTCCTGCCTGATGTCCACCTCAGTGATTCTCGCCTGCCACAACTTGATATTTTTAGAACTGGGGTGGATCTTGTTATGACAAGAGGGTTATGCCAGCTCCATGCGATGAGACAATGGACTCATTGTGGGGCTCCTTCCTCCCCTTCAACCCACCCTTATCCCCATAAGTGTCTGTCCATGTTAAACTCTGTCCACTTACAACAGCAACAAACTAGTTGCCGGTTTCATTGTTAGATGCAGGGAATGCCTTCATTGTAGTCCTTTGGTTTCCCTTAATGGTCCAACATCATAGAGAAAAAACCTGGCAGAAAAATGAATAGAAGGAAAAGCAAAGGTACAAGGCTTAGCTCCCCGTCTTGTCACTAGGCCCCCAGCCTACTGTTCCTGGCTGTTACAAAAAAAAAAAAAACAACTTATGGCCCTGGGTGCTCACTAGCCCTGGGCCCTTAGAAATCAAATACCCAGCAGGGCTAGCTACTCACACAGTCCCAGCTTGGAAGATTGCTGATAGAGGACATGTAGCCAGAGAGGGCTCAGGGCTGCATCCAGGAAGTGAAGGAGAACAGCTGGAGGATCAACTGTGGGGGAAGGTACTGTGTGGAGGGTTCCCTCCCCTTATTTAAGAGACAGTGGGTGGATTCCCAGAGGGACTCAGGTGAACTACTGGGTATAGACATTTTCTTTTCCTTATTATCTTCTGTGAACACATGCTGAGGTTTTGGGTTTTTTTCTTCTGGGACTTTTGCTCTATAGAGGGAGGGAGCTGGTAGCCTAACCCCTCAGCCTCCTTTTTTTCTCCTGTATAAAGTGCCAATATTCTTTTTTTTTGTTGTTTCTTTCATATCCTTTTTTTTCCCTTTTAATGGGGGATGAGCAATGCTCTAAAGACAGGAGTAGCCCCAGGCTCACGGCAAGCAGCCAGCCAGCTGCCAATGAGACGTCAGGATATCTGGGTACCCAGCTGCCCTGGAGTCCAGCGATGAGGAGAAACCAATCAAAATCCAGGCGGCATGAAGAACAGGGACCGACAAGACCGGAGGGCAAGCCACACTGAGATCAAGGGGCTCATCCTGGAAGCTGGTGTATGGAAGAGGTGTAGGGGAGGCAGAGCCCCATGAATATCCATCAAGAGGTGTGACCAAACTAGGGGAGTCATCAACAGGGGAACCCACCACTGAAGATCCAATCAAAGTCATGGCAGGAGAATTTTGGGGCTTTCCCCAGGGTGATTGAGGACCCGTCCAGCGGTCACATGAACTCACACAGTGCCTGACACCAGGTGCATGTGCCAAGGCAGCACATGAACAGATATTCAAAACCAGGCGAGCACAAAGACCAAAGCACCACCAAAAACCTGCCACTGAAAATGACAGAGAATATTATGACATTAATATATACTCATATGATTCTAGTAAGGTAATAGTGCTGGCATTGTGTTGGTTTAAAGAATATACATGAAACAATCTTTATTTGGAAATATCTTTTATTAAACCATAATATCTTATACTAGTTGGGAAAGGTGTTAGACAATTTTTTGGCATACCCAAGAGCAAAAGTATGTTACTTTAGCATCCAGTAAAGCCATGAACTTAACATAGACTATGGTTTTAAGGATCATTACAAATTTACCTTTTCCCTGTGCCAACCAGTCTTTACATGATTCCTTTTCAAATGATCTATTCATTTACATAAATTAATTTAAACTATTTTTACGTGGTCTGTAACCCCCTCTCAGTTTTCTTTGCTCCACGGTTTTACTACCCATTTTATTTACATAATGGAGCTAAACTAAAGTAAAAGTAATTGTTCTACCCACTCTTTAGCTTAGTCTGTATCTACTTCTTTCCTGGAACTGAAGAAAGGCATTATTATGTCTTCAGGCTTGTCTAAAATTTCTCCCGACTATATAATAGGTAACAAGTAATACCAATAAGAGGCATTACCAAAGAAATCTTGCTTCTTACAGATGATCCCAGGAAGAGGGTCATGCTGAATGTTACAGAGGAAGGCAAAAACCACCACAGTCCTTGACAATCTGACTTGTAGAAAAATTTTTCCTTGTTCCCAAATCTGGTGATTAGTTTGACCCTAAGAAGAAGATGGAGACCTTGCAGATTCAACAACTTGTAATACCGCTTTCTACCAAACAGGCCCCAAACAACTGTATTAAAAAGTCAGTAGAAATACAGCAACAGGAATTAAATCAGTCTCCAAATGACATTGAAATAAATAATAAGAACTTACTTATTCTTTTTTATTCAGGTTCTTTGATCATGCTTGAGATGTTTTTTGGCTTGACTGATAGCTATATTACTATTAGCTTAGCAGATTAATCAAAAAGTATGCTTCTTTACAGCATTGCCGTATACTTTTCTTTCATGCATTTTAACTTATCAATATGTAAGATGTTTCATTTTTCAGCAAAGACTTAGTCTGGTTGACATAAAAGAAAAAAAATGTCTTTGGTGTACATCACCACCTACCAACAAAGCAGCTCCCTGAAGCTATTTAGTTTATATGCAGAAGGAGACTATTTTTGGTAGAAAGAATTAATCTAGAAACAAATAATACTAGACAGCAGAAATCTCTTTAGACTGGCTGGAGTCAAAAGATAAGAAAAACTTCAAAGAACTGTGGCACATACTGCAACTTTTATTGAAATAAGCAGATATGCTGGGCAATAGGCAGACACAGGATGACTTTCATTGAAAGAAAATATGCGTTTGAAAACATACATAAACATATTCACTTCAACATAACACATGCAGGCTAAACTGAATGGGACACACTGATAATTAACACCAGCAAATACCTCCCAGAAGTAAATAGGAAATGAACAACATTTAGCCATCTCTTTAAATGAAATGCCTGATTCTGTTCTTTCACATAGGATTGCATATCAGAGCAATTTATAACATATTTGGTATCAGGAATAAGTTTTCCCCCTAGGTCAGACTAGTAAGACTGTTTGGGTTTTTTGCCTAAGATCTTCTGATAACATATTAATCAAATATTTCTCTGGCATTGAAGTGGTAGGACATTGGCAGTGCCTTGGTCTTCCTGCCAGGGCATTCTTATGGTAAGTTATAGGGCAGGGTGGCCAACCTGCAACAGCTGCAGAAAATAAATAACTGATGGCCTGCAAATGCAGGGGACTGGAGCCTTCTAAGCCTATGTTCCTCTGCTGAGTGTGCAAACAGCCTGAAACAATAGATTTGAGCAGTGTGTTTCGCTACCTCCTACTTATCCTTCAGATCCTTAAGGACAGAATCCTATTTCACTTTACATACCTAACTGGCAGTTATAGAGTTATGGAAAAGCAGTTTAGGCACTTTCACCTGCAGAAATGGGAGGCTAGAAGGAGGAGGAGCTGATGGGGGTAGACTGAACAAGTTCAGGGGGAAATTATACTTCAGGCATTAAGAAGCAGTGAAGCAGGGAAAGATTGAGCAGCAGAGTGAGGTTGACACTACTGTTCTACTGACAGCACTCCTTTGTGGATGTCATTTTCCCTATTTACAAGTTCAACCTGCCCCTAAAAGTCATCTCCAATCACATAAAAAGACCTTGTATTTAGCCCAGATTTATGCCCTGGAGTTGTTCAGGTGTTTAGCAACTCCAAAGCTGCTCTGAGTTTGGAAGAGTAAAATCTCTTTCAGCTAGGCCACCTTGCAAGGTTTGGTTTGGTTCTGACCCTGCAAGGCTTATTAATTGAACTGCATCTCACGATCCATCCGGAGCAACCATAGGCAGATTTTTGCACTGAGGGACAGACATCTCCTGCCCAGCAGAGCAGTTCAGAGCTGCAAGGCTAGTGACCCACCCTTCCTCAGGACACTTCTATCCCACCTTTTCTCCTCACCCTGCCTACTTCTCTAGTAATGGGGACAAGCCACTATGATACGTCAGGCAGCGCATACATGGGTCTGCATACACAGTTCAGAGGAACATAGGCTTCAGAGAAGCCTCAGAAGTAGTCATGCTTAGCACTGCAGAAAGATCTTTTAACCCCAGCAGTGGGACAAAACCAGCAAACACCTTGTGTACAAACCCAAATTAAATTATAGATGCAATCTCACAGAACTTCATATGATGTGTGCAAAGAGAAGGCAGTATGGCCATTATTATCAGAGGTACAAATAGTCCAGCTCTGAGCAGAAATGAACAAAGACAAGCCCTCCTGTCCGCTCTCTCTTTCTTTGTCACTCAGAGATTTAGACTGGTACAAACTCTGGGCATGGCACCAACCACAAATTGCTAAGCAATGCACTGGTAAGCAAGGCCTGAAGATTTTAGCCACAAACTACATGCCCACATACACCATTTTCACATGTGCACCTTCATGTGCTCAAAATCAAGGATGCACATGTCTCTTTCAAACCTGAGTATCACCCCCCTTCTCTGTTTGCCTCATGCCAGTATTGTCAGGTGTGTTCTTGTCCATTCGCAACCAAATGGAGCACTGAGATGAGCAGCATTTCAAAGGAGATTTACTTATATCTACATGTCCCAGTGACCTCCGAACTCAGAGTTTAAGGTAATTTGCAGCCAGCTGAGGGAGGTAACCCCAAAAGCAGGACTGCTTATTGTCACACAAATGAGGTCAATCAATCAGAGTGTGTGTAATCACCAAGCCATGTGATAGCATCCTGTGGCCATGCGCAGTTGCTGTAGTCCATGGCTGAACTTAGTCAGTGGGCAGGAGACAGATAAGGTGGTAGAAGCCATTAACAGTTTCATGTAGGACAATGCAGAGGACCCAGTGGGAATCTAGGTACAGTGGATTCTGCTTTATAGAATCACTGGTTAATAGAATCAGCCACTTATTTGAATCAATATGAGAAAACCCAAACCATTTGAATATTATTGCATGTAAAAATCTCTCATATTAGAATCACAGTTTGTGGTTTATAGAATCATTTAACTGAAGCAGCCCAGGGATTTTGCAGTTCTGTGAGGAGCCCTTTGCAGGTTGGCAGAGTTCCAGCCTGCAAGGGGCTGAGAGGAAGCGGGAGAAGGGCAGTGAGGCGGGGGGGGCCATGTTACTGATGTTACTGTACATGCACATGGCCCCAGGAAGCGTGGCGAGCAGTGCTTGCAGGTAAGTGGGTGGGGGGGAGAATTGAACCCTAATAGGGCGGGAGGGAGTTGGGCAGGACTGAGGCCCTGGAGGGGAGAGGTGTGGAGCCATGGGTGGCTCATCCAGGGGGTGGGCTGGGCTCCCTGGTGATGTGCCCCCTGTATGCATGGTAGCTTTGCTAGGTGCAACCCTGTGCCACTGCCCTCATTGCTCATGCCCTCCCCAGCCCACACACACATCTGGGAGATGGGACCCCCAGCTCCTCTGGGAGTGTGTGCCATGCTGAGAGCTGGCCCCACCCCCTGTGCCCAATGCCACAGGGGGCAGCAGCAGGTGGGGAGCTGAGCTTTGCTCCACTGCAGCAGCTGTCACCTCCTGCTGCAGACCTGGGTCCCTGGCCCCATAGCCCTGGCAGCTGGGGGCCCCCTCTGGCAGGGCTGGGGGTGAGGGACATGAGCAGGGCCAAGTGGCTGTGAGGGAGGAGTTAGTATTTGTGTTCTTAAAAAAATGGGTCTCCTTTTAATGGAATCATCCAGGTCCCCCTGTGGCAGATCCTGCTGACCGAGGGTGTGGGGGGATCCTTGAGGCCAACACCACCGACCTGCAACTGGCAGCACCTTTCTGCTGGCACTTCCAGGTCAGCAGGATCGGCCGTGGAGGGTCTACTTCTCCTGGCATACACCCCAGTCAGGGCGTTCATGGGGGATACCAGCATTTTAATCTGCACCTCCCCCTGCCCAGAAATACTGTTGTCAGGAGGTGCACCAGCAGTCTCAGGGGGTGCAAGTGCACCCCTGTGCACCTCCTACACATCACCACTGCAAACCACCGTTCCCCAAAATGATTCCAGTAAGAGGAATTCACTGTACTTGAGAATATAGTATACCAGCTAATGCAGTGCACTGGGGAAAGACCTCCAGGATATAGTTAATGTGGTGGAGGGGAACATCCAGTAACAGAAGGTTAGCAAAAGAAATGAAAGCTCCTGAAAGAGCAAAACAAGGCTAGCCTGCAGAAAACTGCACAACACAAATGTTTCCAGGTAGGATAAACCAGCTACTACATAAGGTGAGGAGGCTGCACAGACAGGAACGTGGTGCCAGGAGCCAGTGATAGAGTTCTTCAGGAAACCGTATTGATGCTTCAGTAAGTACAAGTATATTGCCGTGTACCTGTCAACATTTCTATGCGTGCACTGTCATGCTGCTCTTTATTTTGGAGCTGCCACAGATTTCATTTGTAAAAGTTTTGGGTAAAGTCACATCTCACTGTTATTCAGATCTCTCTCTAAATTCCCTTCATCCCCCATTCCTTTCACACCTGAGACAGTAGATGCATAAATCAGTAATGATGTTTAATTTGAGGCCATGAGTACTGATTTGAACTTTCAGGATAGGTAGGTGGCATGGATCTGCTGCTGGGTAAGTGGCATGGATCTTAAAGGCAAAAATACATATTTAATTTGCATCCTCTCTTCTTATTGAGGAAACATCAGTAGCATGGACCCCCCTCAGGCAGCAGAGGACATACTTTGCCATCCACCTTCCTTTAGTGGCCTCTAAGTGGATGATCCATGAGGCCTGAGGATCAAGATTCCAATTTTGATATCCGAACTGTGATGGCTCTACTACTGATCTGGTGAACTTGAGCACATGACAGTACTGCTCTGCCTTAATAGTGGGGAGCCCTTTGAGGGCAAGGAAATCTGTGTAGGACAGCCAAGAACCAGGAGCTGGAGGCTGTGCCCTTGCTAAGCCAAACTGCGCAGTCCAAATCCTAGGCTAGATCAGCCTCTTTTGGCAAACCCTAAGAAAGAGCTAGAGTATGAAATATGATAGGGCCCTTCATTTAATTTCATCTTGGTGCAGTTTATTCCCAAGTGGTGAGATCTAAGTAAAAACCTTCTCTGCCCTGATCTTCCTTCCTGTGGGGCTTATTGTTCATCCCCACCATCCCCAGCCTTTCATCTACTGGAAGAGAAGATATTTTAGATCATTTCAGCTCTCCAAAAACTTTTTGAAATGTCTTTCTACATTTTGAAAGAATATATAATATACTGGCATCTCTTTCAGAAATCTCTAAGCCATGTATATCATATTTATTCTCACTTCTCCTTCTATTGTTTTCACATATTGGAAGGAAAAATCAATTCTAAATTAGAGTCTCATGATACTGAATAGAATCTCAGACTATGAATCTTCTGTTGGAGATCAAAGTGGCAGTTAATTAAATTCTGCTGCTCTGAGATAATCACATTTTCCACAAAAAACTGCAGGAATAATGTTCTTATTTTGCATGCAACTTTGAGAGAGGGCCTGAAGTATCATAGTATCACAGTATCTAGGGTCAGAAGGGGCCTAGAGAAGGCCATCTAGTCTGACCCCCCGCCAACGGCAGGAATGAATGCTGGGGTCACAGGACCCCAGCCAAGTACCTATCTAATCTGCTCTTAAAGACGCCCAAGTTGGAGCAAGAACAACTTCCCTAGGAAGCCGGTTCCACATCCTAGCCACCCTAACTGTGAAGTAGTGCCTCCCAATGTCCAACCTAAACCTGCTCTCCAGT
>JAGPOW010001296.1:81923411-81935597 GCA_030014935.1 Caiman crocodilus | reverse complement strand
AAAACAACCTTCCAGTCTCGCTGTGTATTCTGTCTTGGGAGGATGGCTCAGGGCCATTTATTAGGCCTTTAGACAAAAATGGCTTGGTTATTCACAACACGGGCACCCACTGTGGCCTAGTTTCATAGTTCTGAACATACACAGGATTGTTTGGTCTTAAAGTTTGCACAGATTCTTTTACAGAGAGCTGGCTTACTTGTTCTGCTTCCTGCTCATCTACGAGGTCTGGAAGACTTCAACCTGTGGTGCTGCACGTCTGTTAACTTGATGCCCAATAGCTTGAACCATTCACTTAGCAAGCTTGCTCACTATTCTTTTCTTTGGCAGTTATGAAGCAGAGGAACACTTCATCCTTTGGGTAATGAATGTTGACATAAAATTCTCTTTTTATGTCAGGGGTGTCAAAGAAACAGCCCAGAGGCCAAATGCAGCCCATGGTGCTTCCCCTGGATCTGGGGATATGCCCAACTGGACATGTCATGTATGTAGTGCATAGTGCCTGCTCCACCCACTATGTGCAACCTGGGTCTCAGACTGACTGGAGCAGGCACCATATGCTGCTCAGTCCAGCCAGGGCAGCATTGCACGTAGCATGGCTGCTGCCCAGTAACCATTCTGGCTGCCCCAAAGTCTGAGCTACACACAGAGCAGGTCTGGCTGGAAAGACTGCCAGATCAGGTAGGAGAAGGGAGGGAGAAGGGAAACGGGTGTGTGGAAGGTATCCACAGGCCCAATTCAGCCTGTGGGCCAGCCTGATGCCACTTATCTGACATGTGGGGCTTGATGAGTTTGATCTGGTTTAACTGTTTATTGTAGACAACAAGTCATGCTTTGCATGGTACAACAGGTGAACAGTTTCAAGACCAAGTCTTATGTCTCTTCTGAAATCAAGGCAAACTCGTATCCTGAATCTACCTCCATGACACAGGGAACACATTTGAGCATCATTTGTTTAAATCATTTTGTTTAGGGCCTCTGTTAGACAAGTTTAACTGTGGGAACGTAGACAACTGTCCTTGCTGGATCAGAAGGCTTGGCAGGGTCTGAATGGCTTCAGGTTGATTATGCAAGAATACCAGATTATTGTCCTGATCTTTGCCCATAGGAGAATATCATCCACATCTTATGTGCCCTTTTTCCCCTCACTGAGGAGGAAAAAATGGTTATAAGAAAGTGGAAGAGACTTTTGATGCCCATTTTATGGGTAAATGAAATGTTACATATGAAAGGGACAAATTTAATATGAGAAGCCAGGAAGGAGTGGAAAAGCTGAATCTTCTATTACTGCAGTTCACACTCTTGCTGATCACTGCAATTGGAGTTTTGAAAGAATTTATTAGAGACAGGATTGCTGGGGCATCAGTTTAGTCAGCACAACTGCAATTAGATCTACTAATCAATCTTTTAGTCCTAATGAGAGAAAAGATCATGACATCTGAGACAGAGAAACTATTGGCAGATCTATAAGTGACCTTTAACAAAACAAAATCACCATCTGTCATGCAAATAGATCAGTCTTTTACAGGGTTACTTTTACAGATGGTGATGAATGCTCAGACACTGTGGATATGACAGAAAAATCAAAAAACTTTACAAAAAAAGGAAATGTGTGGCAGAAAGGTTAAAAGTTGAGGCAGAAAGCTCATAACTAGAGCACAAGAAATCCTGCATAGAGGATCCTTTGTTGTAACAGGTCATTCTTAAGTCATCAGTATTCTTGCAGCTTTGAAACTCTACAGAGTATCTTCAGCAATTTACACACAAACATACCTTTTCTGGGATTTGAGTGCTCAAGAGCCTTACAAACTGTTTCTTTTTTGGCAGTTATAAGTCAGCAAGGAATTCTATCAAACACTGCATCTTTTTGTTTCTAGCTTTTCCCCTGCCAGGAATTGATAAGCAAGTTGTCCGCAGCTAAGTTCAAGCCAGCTCCCTGCAAACTTAATTACACATTTAAGGATCATCCCAAACAACAGATCTCTGTTACACAATCCTCCCTTAGTCCAAAAGCAGAAGAAGTGCCTTTGCACATCTGGCTCCACCTTGTTCCTTCTCAGCCTAGTTTCTTGCATTGTATCCCAAACGCCATCTTCAACTCTTGATCCCTTGCACCAGCATTCAACAGCTCTTACCCTTGGACTCTGGCTCTGATCAGGGGCCCCTCACTCTCCTAGTCTGACAGCACTTCCCAGAAAAGTACTTGTAATGCAGAATGCAAGGCACGATTACTGTATTTTCGAGCATATACCCCGCCCATGGGTATAAGCCGCACCCACATATAACCCACAGAAAATTGTATTTTTGTAAATAAATCCGTGTATGCGCCACACCTGTGTATTCCCCGCGGCTGTGTATACACAGGAAGGCGACACAGCCCGGCCTGCCTGGGCCCAGTGGGGAGTGGTGCGGCACAGCCCGACCTGTCCTGGCCCTGGCCCTGTGGGGGAAAAAAGTCTCTGGATAGCCTGCATCCCCGTATAGCCCGCACCCATCCATTTTTTTTGTAAAATCGCATATACCCCGTGGGACACATGCACAAAAATACAGTAAACTTTCTTTTGATATTAGCTACATTACTGTATATCAAATTGGGTTGTTTGTGTGAGTAAACAAATTTACCTATCAATAAGTCTCATCATTCTAGAAAGAGCAGCTTTTTCACTTAAGTTGTAGTCTGAAACAGTGTGTTTAAATGGAATTTAACTTAATTAATGTGAATCCTTCCTCTAAGCTTGCCAAAAAAAAGCTTTAGGAGAGCCTCTGATAACACTCAGTGAAACAAAGATCTGCATTCTTTCTAGAACAATCTGAACTCCCTAAAAAACTGATGTTTGCTGATTTCCAATGCTGAATTTTTAAAAGCATTAGAATCAGCCATTCTTTCCTCCTTCACTTTCCTGTATGTCACTGCCTTTGTTATCAGTCCTTGTGCCCTACCACAATGACAAACTTCACAATGGCTCCAAGTGCTACTTACTTGGGTTAGTAAGGTTGGTTTGGCTCTCTTCCAGCTAGTATAGGCAGCAGTTCTATGTTTGATGTATATTAAAAAAACTAGCGATCACAGTGACCAGCTGCCTATACTGAGAAGAACAGAAAAGAAAGGCAGCATTAGAACAGCTTTCTCCAAACTTTCAAGTGGAAAGTGGAAGGGAAACTGGTTCTAGCAGCTATACAACAGTCTTTCCTATTATAATCTGGGTACAGATACTGAAAAAGTGACGTTTGCACAATTTTTTTGTTACAATGTGGCTATTGATTTTTTTTTTAAAAGGGGGAACATGTCCTTGTCCAGAAAATCCATCTCTCTACTGAAGGAATTAATACTAAGATGAATTACAGCAGTCTATGTGTTTCCAATATTAACTAATATGTATTGGCTAGTGTTGTTCTTAAATATAGGAAAATTTAAGTATCCATTTAATGTTCTTATGTAACAAAAATATAATCCTATGCTATAAGAGGCTGCCTAGTGACTACAAGAGTCCCTGAAGTTAGTGGTCCAAAATCAACAGAATAACAGACAGTGTTTTTTGGTTGATTTTTTTAATTTTTGGATTAAAAAACAATCCTCAAGTAAACATTACAGCATTTTCTAAACCATTTCACTTGATGTATTCAATTTATGTATACATCTAGTCATTGTCATGGTCATTATTATGTGGGTTTTGACACCAGCCTACACATTTGCAAGCTGCTGTGCATTTCAGTTTGAGTTTATTGCACAAACAATGTCCTGTAGTACATTGACATCCCCTTGTTTTACATCCACAGGTTGTGATGTCCAAGCGCTCAAATGTAAGGCTTTTTGTTGTCATCAGTGAAGGCAACAACACACCATGGTCCATGTGCCATCCACTTTCTGTGGGACTTGGAATATGTGGATATGCCACCACTGCATTTTGCCAAATTAAGGCTTAGTAGTGGGCTTGATGGGTGTGCTGAAGTAGCACATCTTGTGCTGGTGGCAGGTTTTCAAGCTTTCAGTTCTTTCCCTTTCTGAATTGAGCACATCACAGAGTATGAATGGAATTTGTCTCCCTTGTAAGTTCATATAATCTACACACAAATTCTTTGGCTCTGGCCAGTACTTGGGGATCTGGTGGGTGAGATATTGCAAACTGAGACAGGAGATGGGGAGTTTCACAGAAGATCTTCCAAGCAAACGTTTTAGAAATTCTTGCAAGCTGGCTTGTGGTATTACACCCTGTGATGGCATGAAAGCCCATCAGTTCATCCCTTACTTCATCACCACATTCTACCTTGTGCACAGCAATGTATTGTTGAGTTTTTGATGTGCCTGCTTTCATCCACAGCTCACTGCTGAGATGAGGCCAGAATGCAATCAAAAGCAATAGGACATCTGTATCACTGCTTGTCGCAATGACTGTCATATCCTTCTGGCTTTGTCTCATGCAATATCATGTGGGTGTTTGCCTCTTCTTGTGTGAAGTGGAGGTGGTCCATGTTTCTTCCAGTTGAGTTGAACCATCGTTACCACCACTGACTATTAGTTCTTTATCATCATGTGATGCTTGCTGTAAGAGTTCCCTTTCGAGAAACAAAACAAGTGATGCCTTGGTTCCCTTGGATTCAATGAATGGTGTCCATTGCACAGGCAACTTGATGTCCTGGCTGCTAATTTCAACTCTTATTTCCCTTTCTTTCCCAATCCAATGCTTTCTAGTAACATCGTTGATTGATGTGTCTTTATAGCAGTCAAAAACAACATCTACCTTACAACAAGGTCCCTTGAAATTGGATATGATATTCACTGCAAAAGCATCCACATAGCCATCAATATCCCTGCCAGCAACCATGGATAGAGGTAGGTGTCTGAAAAGGTCACAATTGGCTCTGATGACTGAGGTCTGTTGTTCGTGTTTTTCTGTTGCTAACTGTACTGTATATATGGAAACAAGAGTTTTTAACTTGTTCTTTTGGATTGGTACATGTATGCTAACAGTTTTATGCAAAAGTCAATCAGTGGCAAATGTCATTACAATGTTTTGTTTTAACTGTTGTACACTCAGTAGGTCTTGAATAATTGGTTCTTGGGAAATATCACCAGTAGAGAGGCACATCAGCTCTGGGGATTCCCCGTTGAGCACTTTGAATAATTAGAACTTAGTAGACAGTTTTTTAACATCATCCTCATCCCTTTGTCTTCTGGTTCTCCCTAATTCTTTGTGTGATCCCTCTTCCTCTATTACTCCAAGCATTTCTCTGGTGTCATTGGCGAGCCTTGCTCACTCTTTGTATGTCAGTCCCCATCCACTGAGGGTTGACTCTGAGTTATTCCAATCAGTCCACCAGCAATTTTGCAAATTTTGTTTACATGCTCAAGTCTTTGGTCATCTGGAACTTGGTTGAACCTCTGATTTGTTTCTTGCACAATGAAGTCACTGGACTGGAAGCCAGCATACCCTTCAGGTGCTGTGTTCTTTAGTTGCTTCATGTTTGCCAAGAAAATACATCCCTATCTCAGATAATGCACATGGTCAAAAGTGACAAACCAAGACAACATTTTGGCAAATGACTCCAGATACAAGTCCCAGTTGTCCTCTCTGATAGCCCTCGTTACCAGAGCAGAATGGAAACAAGATTCATGTATTGACGCCAGAAGGTATACATGAAATTGTTTTTCCGGGCTTTTGTCAAACGTATCCAACAGTACTTCCACTTTTTTAATTTTTGGGATCAGATTGTGCGTTGCTGTTTCCAAAGCGTGATCATCTGCATCATTGAATGCCTTGGCAAGTTCTTGAGCTGCATGCACAACTGAAGCATCTAGTTCCGTGTGGCTTTCATCAGTCCATTGTAGCATGGTAGACTATAGGATTCTCCATAGTGCCTCAGTTGAGTTTGTGAGCACGGATCACTCGATTCCAGTGCTTGCCCTTGAGAATGTTCTTTCCATGAACACCACTTTATACCAAAATGTCCTTTAGGCCAGAATCAGCCATATAGTGACCAATGCTCCTTGAGAAATTCATTTGAATGTGGAACCTGCCCAGCATTACCACTGTATTTTTACATTCATTCATCTTGTACCATTGCAGCATCTTTGCCTTACAGTATAGTTGTTCATCAAATATTACCATAGTGAACTTCTGACTCAAGGCAGATATCATCTTTTGGCAGTTCTTAATTACTGTCCAGATAGTGTAAAATTCCTGGGCAGGCTCGTTTATTATTGGCATTGGACTGACAACTGTCCTGAAGGTATTAAATTTGGACATTAGTTGGTTAAATCCAGGTTAGCTGGGTACATGCTGATTGTCAGGATGCTGAAGTCTGGTGATGAGCCATGCAATGTCCATAACCTGTGCTTGTGACACCACCTTTAAAAGTATTGCTTTATACCATTTATCTTGGACAGATTCTTGAAATGACGCTTCTGATCTTTCTCATACTTCTTTTCCAGATTCTTAATGTGGGCTGCATTTGTGAACTGGCCAGAACATGTTGCATGATAAAGAATATGACATGCATCTGCCTCCGTGTTCACAGACTGTATCCAGTCCAATGCATTGATAAATCAATGATCATTATATCTCTTCCATTCTGATGCAGATTCCAGGAGGTGATGCAGACCTTGTTCTGTTGCCTCATGTGCTTTCTCCTTTTTTTCCCCTACCTTTACCATACTTCTTTTGGCATATAAAGCATTTGTGCCAATCAGTTTCTATTTCTCTTTCCCTTCGCCTATGTAAGAGAGCCACTAGCTCCATCTTCAGTGTTCAACCTGAAAATATAGAATGAAGGCGCATGATAGTCTATAGATGTATGTATTTCATTTTCCAGAAAAAAATCCTTTGTTTAAAGAAAAAAAATTTTAAGAAAAACATCAGAAAAACATTTTTTAAGAAAAAACACCAGCTGACATATATTAATGTTGGAAATGCACAAATCACTGTAATTCATCTCAATAATAAATTCCTGCAGTGGAGAGATGAGTTTTCTGGTCAAGGAAATGTTTCCCTTTAAAAAAAACCCAATGTCCACATTGTAACAAAAACTTTGTGCAAACATAATTTGTAAGGCCTTTTCTGAGATCTGTATCTAGACTATTACCTGAGCTAGCCATTATGGCCCTGATCAGATTTTCAGAACTACTAAAGTCTGTCATATGGATTGTATAATCCTTGGGTTAGAGGCCATCTCTTTAGAATGTGTTTTATACTAAATAGATGTATTTTAATAAATAAATTGGATTTTTTATTTTAATAAAGTAATACTTTTAGGCTGCCAGCTTGGCCTCCCCTTGTGATGCAGCAACAATACACAGATAGGAGACTTGGGCCTGACATTGAAAAGGTTCCTGATAAAGCAAGCAAGCATCCATCAGTCATTTTTCATGTAGGCACAAATGATACATGTAAGTACCCATTAAGGAGGAAAAAGAATAACTATCCTAGGCTGGGGAAGATGCTTAAAGATGTAGTAGCACAAGCAATCTTCAATTAGATTCATCCTGTCCCAAGAGAAACTGAGATAATATAATAACTAAATAGCCACCTTAGAGACTGGTGCTACTAGAAAGATCTGGGCAGGTTTGACTGATGGCGGGCATAAGATTTCTGCAAGGATGGGCTCTACTTGAATAAATGAAAATATGTCATTCAGGCTAACCTTGCTCTGAGAAACTCAGAGCAGCAGCCCATGTTTTCACTATCAATTTGGCACTTTAGCAACATGAAGAATGCTGTCTTAGATCCAGTTTTGGCCAATTATGAGTACTGTAGAGATGAAATAGTTCTGGAAAATAATTTGTGGTAAAAAATTGTGAATTGATTCAATTTATAATTTAAATTATAGGATGGACAGGAAAAAGTCTATGTGATGGAGTCCATTTTCTCTACTGCTAAGGATGAAGGTAGCTCCCATTGCAAGAAGACTTTGGCAATGACTTATCTCCCCTGCCTTTATTTGTATCATGTTGCAGGACGGTGTCTCTCATTTTGTGTCTCATATAGTTTTGGTGAGTGAAGCATGGATAATGTTTAGGAATCTGAGTAAATGGTTACTTATAAATGCAGGAAACTGGACTAATTGAAAAAGGAGGCTCCTTCCAGTTTTACATTCCTAATCTCAAAAAGCCACATCTAGTTTTCTGTTCCATCCAAATAATAGCCTGTGGCCCAGGAGAGCATACATTTTTAATCATATGCAATGTCTCAATTCAAATTGCTGGTCATATACTTTCAAGTCTGAGACTCCAGTCAGAGAAAGCAGGCATTTACCTGCAGGCTCTTAACATTAGTTAATTTTGTCCATTTCATGGAGAATAGAACATGTGATGTTTTTTTTAAACAGCAGACCTAGGTTTTGGGCAATCTCTTTCACTGGCTTTCATATAGAACATGAAAAACATGCATTCTGTTTAGCATTTAAAATGCTATATTACATTCCTATCCAGAGATATAACCCAGAATTTCCAAATCTCCACCATACCACTATTTACCAGCAAACAGTTTGTAATTCACTGGCAAAGCATCTGAAAGATTCTGTTTTAGCAGCTTATTTCACTGAGAACAGCAAGTTCCTTCAGCTCAAAAATAGTGTATGTTAAGGATCTGATCATTCAGAATTTAAATCCTCCCGATGACCATTGGAAATGGAGAATTAAGTTATACAACTTGCTTTTCCAGGTCTTCTGGGGAAGTGCAGGTTTGCCTGGGGCACTCTCAAAGCTCAGGGCCTTAAGTAGGTTCTCAACTACACTCAAGGAACCATGGCAATCAGCAGCACCAGGACATAGTGGGTCAGGCACCCCTTGGTGCATTCAAACAGCTCACTATGGCATGCCCGGGTAACTTTAATCAGAGGCATGCTTGGGGCTTAGGCCATGTACAGTGGGGGCTCTGGCCTGGGGTGCCTCTCTGGAGAGGGTTGCTGGAGGGAAGGTGGTGGTGTCACCAGCTCCATCTCCCAGCTGGACAGAAGTCCCTCACCCTCAACACCAAGGAGCTGTGGGCCTAGTGGCACAGAAGCAAACTGTCTGGCCTGTAGGAAGGAGAATGGTGTGGGGGAGTTGTACCAGAGCCACTGTGGCAGCTGTCGGAAGAAACCAGCCCTGGCCTGGCTTAGGTAGAGGGCAGGGAAAGCAGGCTGCCTGGAGCAAGTGCAGCCTACCTGTCCCTGCTATGAGACTGGGGAACAAGTGTACAGCCAGCACTTGACCATGGAAGGCCCATCCAGCCAGCTTACCATGGTCCCTGGGCAACTGTGTACACAAGCCCTGAACTGAGGCCAGATGGTGCACAGCCCCTTAGTATAATGTATGCTATCTCTGAAATCTTACAAACTGTCACAAAGAGCCTCTCAATCCTTGCTCTGCAAGTTCAGAAGCTGTATGTAGAGGAAAACCACCAGCCACTAGTGGAGATGCACCTGCAAGGACACTGCTGCTGTCAGCTGGTGACCTCCACATGTGCCACCTTCACCAGTGCTGGACCCAGGACTGGACCCTGCTGCTAGACCAGCTGATCACTGTGATGGAGAAGCAGCTTGTGAACTCTTGTGTCTAACAGGGCACACATGTAGACACCTTCCCAGCCAATTTACTGCGCAGTAAGATTCAGGTGCATTAATTACACACATCGACATACCCACAGAGGTTTTAGTCAACAATATGTGTATAGTTTATTATCTAAACTTTAGTTTATTATCTACTAAACAGGCCAAAAACTTACAACTTTGGTTGAAGCTCATTCTGGTTTTCTGAGAAATAAAACATCAGGCTTCTAAGGGAAAAAAAGGTCTTTGCCTTTAACTGCCTGTTTTGCAAAAGGGGTGTTTTTTGCAATTGGGCTTTGTGCCTATAACATCCATTTGGATATACAATATATACTATGCCATTTTCCAGGTTTCTTGTAAAAAAGGTACTCTATTGCTATACAGCAGAACAATATGCTACTTACTAGTCTTTGGAGCAGGAGTACAGTATGCACTTCTATATTTTACACCCTCTAGAATAGCTAACTGGGAAATTACACATGAGCCTGGTTCCCTCAGTCATGCCTAACTGAAGATGAATTGTATGGATGAGTGCATTAGGAGGTACACCTTCTAATGTTCCCTTGAGGGCTTGTGCTAGAAGTAATGTGGTCTCAGTGGCTTCTTTTTGGAGGGTAGGGGCAGGAGGGGGGTAGAAAAATCTCTTAATTAAATCACTTTCACATGATCATATCTGTAAATATGTAGTAGTCCTCAGTGATGTAGGAAGAGCTGAAAAGGCAGAATTGAAAGCTCGAGTCAGAAGAACTCAGTAAGACATGTTTTAAATTTAAACCTACATTGAAAAAACAGGCTAGAACAGCAGTTGTATAGGTAAAAATCAGGGTCATGTCTTTAAGAGAAATCATTTTAATCCATTAAACCAATATTCTTGATAACATGTACTTTTTAAAGCGGATATCATCTTACACAATTCTACACTGCGGGTGGGGGAAGAGGGCAGGGCTCATACATTCTGAGATGGGACTGTTTAATGTGACAACTTCAGTTCAATTAAGAACTTTAAACTATTGGATACATGTTCACATACAAATTGGAGCTTTCACACCAATTAGATACTCTAAGCAGTGCATCACAGAAGACTGTGCTTTGTCAAATAAATTTTGTTTGGATGGTTAAATAATATTACTCTTTTCCAGGAAAAGGGCCTGGAGAATGAGTTGACTGACTGATTTAATATTTCATCAATATTTAAAACAAGAAATAAAATTCTAGATTTAAAAATGCCACCAAACAGGTAGACAGGCAGTCAGAGAGATTCTCCTTCTCAGAAATCTACCTGTTCGCAGTACAAAATGATAAATAATAGGAGGCTGTTACTAGACAGTAATTCACTTTAATGAGAATTTGTAGTCATTATGGGTAGATGGGTAAGACTCGGTACGCAGTATGTTCTTATAGGAAGACTGAAACATATTGTATAACTTCTCATCAAAGAATAAACAAGACCATATATAAGAGGAAAATGGATCTCTCCATTAGTCTTAAGTATTGGTCTGATGAAGGGAAAACAAACTTGGCCTTTCTCTGATGAGTCATGGCCTGTTGTATGCTCTCTCTGGGTATTTGCACAAAAATTTGGAGAATGTTGAATACATAATCTTCTGTGTTACAAGATCAGATCCCAAGGGTGGCCATGAATTCCACTTGGAGGCTCCACAACCATGTCTCATTCTGTCCCTAGGGCGCCTTTCTGTCTTGGCTGCCACATCTTGATTGTATATATGAAAATAGGGAGGCTGCCCAAAGGCCTTCACATGGCCTGGTTTCACTGAACATTCGTCAGCCTCTACCACTGCCCAGGCCTCTCACTGGGCCTCATCCCATAACTGTGCCCCTGGACAGCACTTTCAGCCTTAAGGCCTAATTTTGTGGCTATAAATCCACCCCTACACAATGCCCCATGCCTCACAGATGCCATCCTTGCAGATGTTCTTCCAGTTGCTCATGCAGCCCTTCTCTAGGCCTTTTAGCCCTCATTCTTCAGGCCCTCAGACCTGTCCATGCCTACACTCCATTCCCGGCCCCTCTCCAAGTTGCTGGATGCTTCTGGTCCCTATATGACCACTGGGGCTCACTCTAGGCCTCAGGCCCCTTGCTAGGCCTCTGGACCTACTTGGTCCTGATCTTGCCTGGCCCCTCACTGGGCCTCTAGACCCACACAGTCCTGATTTTCCCCTGGTGAGTGCTTTTCTGTTGGGGTGTTCTCCCCTAGCCTTTCCCTTCCATGGGCTCACCCAAAAGGTAGTGAGAGCTAAGGCTTTCTGGCAACTCATCCTCATCTTTCCTTGGAGTGGCCCATGCACAGCATTTCATGGAGGCTGACCCATCACAGGCAGCCTCACCACACCAAACAACTTCAGTAGAGTTCAGTTTTAGGCCTTACCTAGGACTGGTCTTCAAATCTTCCTGGTCTCATCCATACCTTTCTGAGCTCTCCCCTAGATGTCCTACATCCCTCCTGGGTTGCTATTGACTGAGCCCCCTGGCCCCGCACCCATCTCACATTCAAGTCCTGTATCTATCATAGTATCATAGTATCTATGGTCAGAAGGGGCCTAGAGAAGGCCATCTAGTCTGACCCCCCACCAATGGCAGGAACAAGTGCTGGGGTCACAGGACCTCAGCCAAGTACCTATCCAATCTACTCTTAAAGACGCCCAA
>JAGPOW010001296.1:81905314-81923311 GCA_030014935.1 Caiman crocodilus | reverse complement strand
AGGGGTCATAGGATCCCAGGAAGACAAACATCCAAATTTTTCTTGAAGGTGTTCAATGTAGGTGCTTAAACTACCTCCGGTGGCAGGCTGTTCCAGACCTTGGGGGCTCAGACAGTAAAGAAATTCTTCCTTATGTCCAGCCTGAAATGGTCTTGCAGGAGTTTATAACTTGTCACTCCTTGGGGTGCTCTGGTGAACAAATGTTCCCCCAGATACTGGTTATCACCCCTGATAAACTTATAGGTGGCCACTGGATCACCCCTGAGCCTGCGCTATTCCAGGCTAAAGAGCCCCATGGCTCTCAGCCTCTCATCATAAGGCCTGTTTTCCTGACCTCTGATCATACACATGGCTCTTCTCTTGACTCTCTCAAGCTTCTCCACATTCTTTTTGAATTGTGGAGACCAAAACTGGATGCAGTACTCCAGCTGCAGTCTCACCAAGGCCGAGCACAACAGGAGAATGACATCCTGGGGTTTGCTTGACAAGCATCTATGGATGCAAGCCAGCATTTTGCTCGCTTTACTACCCACAGCATCACATTGAAGGCTCATGTTCATCTTGTGGTCAATCATGACCCCCCAAGTCCCTTTCATCCATAGTGCTAGCCAGTGTAGCACTGCCAAGCCTATAAGGATGCTGCAGGTTTTCTTCCCAAGGTGGAGAACCTTGCATTTTTCAGTGTTAAACAACATCAGGTCCTTGTTTGCCCATTTCCTGAGCCTGAGCATTTGAGCACCTCTGCTCTAAATCATTTTTGTTGCTCTGCGCTAAGCTCTTTCTAGTCTGTCCATATACTTCCTAAGGTGTAGGGCCCAAAACCAGACAGTACTGGTGAGGTGGTAAAATCACTTCTCTTGCTGTGCAAATCACCCCTGTTTGCATACAATCCAGCAGGTGTTCAATTTTTTTTTTTTTTAATGAATATTGTTAGCTCATTCTACTTATGAGCCACTGTAATCCGCAGGTGCTTCTCTGCAATACTTCAGCCTAGCCAGCCATTCCCCAGTCTGTATTTGTGCATGGAATGATTTCAAGATTTTGCATTTGTTCTTGTTGAATTGAAGCTGGTTGATTTCAGGCTATTTCTCTAGTCTATCCAAGTCATTCTAAATCCTAGCCCTATCTTCCACAATGTCTGCAGCTCCACCAAACCTGATGTCATCTGCAAATTTGCTATGCATGCACTCAATTCCATCCTCCAAATCATTAATGAAGATGTTTAACAATACTAGACCCTAAAAGGTGGCTGTAGCAGGTTTCAATCCTGCCTGTAGAGATGGGCCAATTGATAAGGGGACAATTAACAGGCCCACAGGAAATAAAAGGCTCCCAGGAAGAGGAAGTGGGAGATAAAGGAAAAGGCTAAGAGGCTGGAAGCAGGAGCCCTGGCATGGTGCACTCTCTACGTCTGAGAGAAGACTGTGGCATAAGAGTTAACCTGTACTGTTATGGTGTTTGTTTGAACAATTGTTCTATGATTTATGCTGTGCTCTGCACTGCAGAGCAGATTTGCCAGGGGAAATAAAGACAGTGATTCATGAGCTGCAAGGAGAAACTGCTATGAATTATTTCACCCCAAACCTGCTGCAGTGTCATTATCCACAAATTCAAATGACCATCAGTTTGGGCAAGTATTCCAAGAATAGATTCTGCTGATTACTGACCTAGCTGCCTTCAGAGATGCCAAATATTTCATTCTCACCTGAGCATTAGCAGTAGGCAAAGCAGACAAGCACTGGCACTGGAGCTACTTACATTGTATTTGCAAAAATGGGACTGTTATATTTTGTGGTTTATATTAAACTGACCTGCAGTAAAGACTCCTGTTTTAATGAGAACCCCTGCAGCTGGCCGAATTTCCACATCCAGAACATTAAAAAAGAAAACAGCCACTGAAGATTTCTCTCTGTCTTCCTACTTTGGGCTGTCAGGTTTGTTGCTATTCCCATTATAAAGGGTGACAGATCCATGTTTTCTAAAGGTGTCATTGTAATACAGGTTGACAGAAAAACAAAGGAGCAAGGGTATCATGGATGTAATTGAGCTCTAATTCTGTAAAGACTCTGTATGACTCACAATTCTTGCCCTGGACTTATGAAACAGTCTTTGAAATGGATATCTAGAGAACAGGTCCCTCCCTGATCCTGAACCATTAGGAAAAGGTAATAGAGTTCAGAGAGAAAGTTAGGAACAGATGCAAAGAAAAAGTCTCAAAGGATATTACAGAAATGGCGGCCAAACTAGTTATGAACCTGAATGTAGAGATAATGTAGGTAATGAATATATAAAAATGTCACCCCTACAGAAAAGGACTCAAATACCTCAAAGGTGGCAATGCACATGGCTTCAAAGACATCTACCTAGATTAAATGAACAGACTCAGGTAAGAGTGGACCAGCCACAATGAACTTAGCCCTAATCAAGTAGCTGTTTTTTTACTTAAACTGAAGTCATAAAGATAGGCAAGAGGAGAGCCACTACAACAGAAGAGAAGCAGCATTAACAAGGCTGTGTTACAATGCTTATCCTCCCACACAAGCTATTGAGCATGCTGACAGTTCTTCTCAGAAGTGTACAGTCCCAGCTCTTTTTCATTTCCAGTTGTTGAAATAGTTACTGGTCTCAATACTAATCACACCTGAAGGCCCATATCCCAGTATGCAAAAATACCCAACAAAACCCAAAACCTACCACACTTCCAAAACAAGCACCAACCACTTTTCCCTGCCTTAATGTTATGGGCATCTCCTGTAAGAAGTGACTCAGTTAAATTCCACTTGCTAATCAGCTCAAAGAAATACTTTTAAAAAAACCCCAAAGAAATTGCTCATGAATAGGGACCTACTAAATTCATGGCAGAAGTAGGCTGCGCAGCAGCTCCTCTAACCATGCAGGTTCCCCTGGGTACTCCCTGCAACCCCCTCCACTGATTGGTGGAGGGGGCCCAGCTCACATGCCTAATAGGTAGAGAGGTGAAAACCATTTTAAATATGGTGCCATTTTTGCCTCCAGGCCTATCAGCAGCAAGCAGCAGGGCCACTCAGGCCCCTCAGCCAATCAGTAACAGAGGGGCACATTAGAGAACCTGCAAGATTAAAGGAACTTCCATGCAGCCCACTTTGGCCATGAATTCAGTAGGTTCCTACTTGTGAAAGACATTGCACCTGGAGAAAGCAGTCATCTCAGTTGGGATGTCTTCAGAACCATCTCAAAGAAGGAAGAACTTCAGATGTCATCATATACTATCATGACATTCTAATGGATAATAACTACCAACATTTCAAATACACCTGGAAACAACTTAATAGGGCGTGACTACAGAGGTAAATGAAGGTGTGGTTGTAGCAGATAGACATACCTATCCTAGCTTCAATCCATCAAGGTCTTTAACTCCATTAGGAAATAATCATGTATACAAAAAGCAACAAAAAAGGTGGGGGAGAGGGTCATTTATCCACTATTGGAATTTTCTGGAGTAGTGACTTGATCCAACTCAGCCAACTGCACTTTATAGTAATTTCTAAATATTTGAAAATGGGGATTCTGAATTCAGTAGCTTTCAGTACACAATTATTCAAGCTCCTAACTCCCTTCATACAAAGCTGATTAGAAATACACTGTGAACTCGTTGCCTATTGAAATATTTTAATATTAATGTACTCTGCAATTTGATAAGTGAAAGCCACATATTAATAATATGATTGTTGAAGTAGAAAACTAAAAAAAAAGGAGCTCAATGAATTACTAGCTCATTGCTTGTGTTATAAGTACTTTTGCATCTATTTTACTGCCCTCAGACTGGATGCATATTTCACCCTAATCAGTGCTATTCATGACTGGAAATTCTATAAGCCGTTACTTTTGTAAAACATTGCCTCTTGCTTCTATAAAATCTGACATTAAATTTTAAAAGGGATGGGGAATGGGCTACGCTAAAATGGGTAGTGAGGCTTAGATGTCCAAAAAACACATTTAAGGACAGCTGAGAAAGTTAGACCAGCTAGCTGAGAAGGACTCTCCTAGGTAGCAGGGAGTAGGTAGGCATTGGAGTAGTGAGCAGGGCAGGATGACAGTAGAGAATGGGGTTTTCAACCTTTTCAAATAAGTGTACCCCCAGCAGCCCTCTTTTTAATAAGTGAACCCACAGCGGGGAGACGAGCAGCCAGTCATGTACCCAGAAGGAAAAGGGGGGTGGCAAGCAGCCAGATACAGAGTGGAGGGGTGGCAAGTGGCAGAGTGGCGACAGTGGCATCTGTTCAGCCCTGCTCCCTCCCTGCCCCGGCTCTGCTCCTGGGAGGCAGCAGTGCAGGATGGTGGCACTCCATCCCCGCCTGCCTTCGCTTCCTCCCTGGGAGCTTTCAAAGTACTCCCAGGGGTAGGCATCCCCCCAGTAGACAACCCCTATACCCTCTCCATCCTCAACAAGGTCTACATAGCATTTCCCAACCAAGCAATAGATTGTTTCGAATCGCTGCCCAGACCACTAGTGTTAGCAGATCAGCATAGAAGGTCTTTGGGCAATTTCTGGCTACTGTCATCCAGCATGCACCAGATACCCAAGGACTCAAAACCAGACTCATTAGAATTTCGTAAGACCACAAAACTTCTTAAACCCTGGATGTAGTAGATGAACCTGTATCAACATTCAGAAACCTATGGACAACACTAGAGAATTTAAACAGGTACTGAATATATGTCATAAAAAGATAGTTGTCAGCAATGCGCATCTGGAGTTCATCAGTGGAGTGTTAAAATTCCCAGCATCTAACCATGCCTCATCTTCATGGTCCAAGGTAAGTCAGCTTTAGCTGTTCCCACAATGGGGAGAATTCCCTTGTAGCTAGCTGTTGAGTAAGTCTCCCACCGCAGCAAAGCCTACTCTTACTTTCTCCCTTAGTCCTTTACTCAGTATTTTTGTTTGAATACTTGGGTGCAATCATCACAGCAGAGCTGTATGATCTGTGATCACAGTGTGGTTAAAGGCATCCCTCTTGTCCTCAAGCTGCCTTTTCCTAGGTCTTTCAGTGACAGCTATGGCTGCTCTTTCCAGCCTTGTCTCCACTTCCATCCTCCCCCTCCAAAGGCATCTCCAGAAAATAGAGAGCAGTGATGCAACCATGCTTACAGACTCACACCAAGTCAGCTGTGGTAAGAACTCCAAGCACTCTGAAAACGTCATGCTATTATCTCTATGTATCTGGTGGCACATAATAGCAAAGGCCTATGAAAGCCAATAGGATTTTCATGGCTTCTAGCATTCTACACAACAGAACCATGTACTGGAATTGCTTTCATGAGTAATAAAAGAACACAAAGAACAAGGAGGGGCAAATGAAGCCCTTAGCCATGTTGGAGGGAGAGGAGGGGAGGGGAGATAGAGAGAGGTGAGAGACTGACAGAGCCTGGGAGAAGCAGTCAATACCCCTCTTAAATGGATGCTCATGGGCATGTCCAGATGAGCACACACGTGCATCTTGCCCCATCTCAAACCCTTTGAGGCGGGGCAAGAGGCACATGCAGGAATGAAAAAATGTTCCCCGTGCTGCAAATGTGCAGCATGGAGAGAAAATTAGACCCCTGGATATCCAGGGGTTAAACAAAAACCTGGAGGAAAAAAATTGGGTCAGGGCATGGTCCTAGACTGTGCCCTGAGGCAACTGGAGGCTAAGTCCTCCAGAGAGTGCCAGAGCATTTCTACGACTGGTCCTTTCCCTGCTCCTGAAGCATGCTGCTTGCTCGTGGTGGGCAGGCAGTGGTACAAGCTGCAGGGATCCAGACCCAGCTTTTGCCAGGTAAGCAAGGGGTTGGGGTGGTGGAGAAGGTGGAGGGGGGAGAATACCTCAGGAGGCTGGAGACAGCCCCAGAGGCATTTCCCTGCTGTCCCCTGCTCTTCCGAGGCTGGAGACAGCAGGGGAATGTCTCCTGAAGCTGGAGCAGGGGGATGGAAACAGCCCCAAAGACATTCCCCTGCTGCCTCCAGTCTCCTGCTTCTTTCCCTGCTTGTCTCCAGCCTCAGGGTAGCAGGGGGCAGCAGGGGAATGTCTCCGGGGCTGTCTCCAGGCCCCTTCTTGTTTCCCTGCTGCCTCCAGCCTCCCGAGGCTGAAGACAAGCAAGGGACAAGGTAAGGGGCTGGAGACGAGCAGAAGGCTGGAGACAAGTCCCTGGAGATAAGCTGGAGACTTCCCCTGCTCTCCCCAGACTCCTGCTCATTCTCTGCTACCTCCAGTGAATGTGTGGGGGCTGGGAGAGCAAGTGGGGAGCTAGGGGAATGCACAGGAGGCAGGGGGATAAATGCAGAGCAGGAGAATAAATGGGGAGAAGGGGGAATTAACAGGGGACGGGGGGAATGAGCCTCCTGTTCATTCTCCTATTCTCTCCAGCCTCCTGCTTGTTCTTCTGCTCATCTCCAGCCTCCAGAGGTTGGAGAAGAGCAGGAAAATGAGCAGGGAGCTGGAGACCAGTGGCGGTTGGGTGGCGGGGGGCTGTTGCCCCTGGAGGGGCAGGGTAGTCCATGTGCTGTGGGTGTGGGGGAAGGGGCTCTGCCCTGTGGGAGGCAGGGGACCATTGGCGATGCATAGGGAGTGCCAACACTGTCAGTGGTGCCTGTAAGCGGTTGGCACTTGCCATTCTGCACCACCAGTGATGTCTATGGGCAGCCAGTGATTGCCGCCGGCCACCGCTGTCGCTGCTGGTGGTGTCTGTGGGTGCTCGCTGCTCACCACCCCTCCCCCTGCTGCTGACAGTGCCGGTGGCATCTGTGGGAGCTCCCTGCTTACCACTGCCACCATGCTGCCAGTGCCGCCATTCCCCACCAGCCACTGGTGGCATGCGTCATTCATGCAAGGGACCCACCCCTCCTAAACAGCCCCTACACCCACAGTTCCCTCCACACCTACCCACACAGTGACTCAAATCCCCCCACATCCTCCATCACACACCCATCATGTGATCAGGAAACCCAAAGCAAACACTAAAACATATTGATATTTAGGATTTCTTTTATTATGATGCTAGAGACACTGATGGGCTTTCAAATTTCTTTAACACTGTAAATATAACAATAAAACATTGCCCATCTGATCAATCCCCCTTTCTATCTCTCTTTTGTTCTAATTGTGGACAAAGGTGGATTTTAGAGTATTTTAAAAAGTGAATTTGGAATGCTGCCTCAGCAGTCTAGCTGACACAAGGGGCTAGTGTCCCCAGATACCAATTGCCTGGGCCTAGAAGCTCCTGAGGTCAAGTGACCCCAAGCTGCTGTCCAGGGCAGGTTTTTGTACTGATGGAGCCAGGACAGGGCAGCTTTTTATACTGCTGGGGTCTGCTGAGCCCCAGGCTCTAGCTCACCCTGGCTGCAGATCTGGGATGAGCCAGGCAGGGTTATTTTGTCCCAAGTGGAGCATTTTGTTGTGGAGCAAATTGTATGTCCAGGCACGTGTGCTGAGGAAAAAAGCTCCAGCTCAAATTTGCACCGCTTCTATTTGAGCTGCTGCAAGTGCACATGCTTGCGTGTGTGGATGTGCCCCATGGTAGCAAGCACCTACACAGCAAGCTGAAAGAACTCAAGGAAGGAGAACAGGTTGCAATTACTTTTAGAGGTAGGCAATTTACAAGCAAAAGTTCAGAGATGCATTTCCAACAGGTCGTAAAGATACTTTACTGTGGAAACACAGACCAAGCAAATTATATTTACATTAGGACACAATCTCTATCAGATCAGCCTTTTCCCCAGGGAGGATAGGGAGCACACTCCCAAGCAAACCACAGTTCATGAGAAAGTACCTTTTTCCCAAAGATTGCAGGGATATTTTTTAGAAGAAAAACTTTTCCCTAGTAGGTGGTCAGAACCAGGAGAAGCTATAGTTACAATAAGAAAGTGTAACCCAGTAGGCCATGCCAGGAGAAGTCAGGCAGGTGTTAGCTTTGCTATCTGCATAATTGTTTGGACCAGAGACTAACCAGTTCTCCTTCTAGAAGCAAGATCTGTGGCAGCATGGGACTGAGCAGGATGGTGGAGTGGATGGCCAAGGCCCTCTGAAGGGCATCAAGGTGGACCTTCAAGTCCAAATGTGTCTAAACACCAATACCATCAGAGCTGGGCAGCTTCTTCCTGCACTGCTCCCAAAAGGACTCCCTTTCCTTGAGAAGGCTGGTCACATGGACTTTCCTCGTGGCTCAGACAGACTCACTGGGCATTTATATATGTGATCTGGGAGCCAGAGGGGTAGGGGGAACCCTTTAATTACAGTGGCTCCAAGAGGCGCTCTAATTAAAGTGCCCAGAGTGTCACTTGTATCAGCATTTCCACACTGAAAAATGTCGGTGGGGGTGCTTTAAAGCTTTAGTTAAAGCACCCCAACTGCCATTTTTTGGAACAGAAATGCTGATACATATGATGCTGGAGCTCAGTAATTACCACATTCCAGCAGACTCATTAATTAGGTGTGCTCCGATGTGCTGTAATTACAGGCACCAACTTGGCTTGTTACTCCACTGTACTTGTGCCATTGTTGGAGTCAATATTTATTGGTGAACCCAACTAGTCTGTGTCCAGGTTTCTATCTTATATATCGTAAGCAAGTACCCTTAAGCAGCGTGGCTAGGCCATATTTGACAATTGTGACTCTCAGGAGCACATGCATGTCACTGTTGCAGCTGGATATCCACAGTATCCAGACCTGGAACCCTCAGCATCTCCATGTCTATTAGACAACTGGAAACTAGCATCAGATGGCTGTCCAGCTGGAACAACCAACCTGAATCTCTAGGAGCAGCTGAAGGTTTAAAGATGTGAGTTCCACACCTCAAGGGATTCAAAATGTAAAGCTATGAATATACTTTTTCCTTTCCAGGAAAGCTGTGCTTGCATATTAGGCTGAAGCTGTTGAACTGATCATTGACATCTTCCTCCCTCCACATCCCTCCTTTCATTTAGTTTAGGAAACTAATCTCAAGGCCTTTCCTTATAAGTTCAGCCTTTGTATTCACTTGAATGGTCAGCCTACCTTCTCCCCTGCAAAATGACTGGGGATTTATTTTAAAAATTGTTAGAGCCCCCCAGCCTCCCTGTATACTGTTGAGGTTAGAGAATCCTGGCTCTGCAGCTGGAATAATTCCCATTCTGACAGAGACCATCCCTTAATACCCTGTTGCCATCTGCACACATTGTATGGCTGCCTAATGGAAGCAGCTCCTAGCACTTTATTTCTAAAAACTGAGAGCTCAGGTAATACCTCCAGATGTCACAGCAATTTCCATGGCATCAAGCAGTGTTGTCCAAATCCTTCTTGCCTGTGCAGCCAGGTCAGTTCAATCCCATGTGGTCCTTTTTGAGCAGCTGTATCCAGACCCTGAAATTAATTCTTTCTTTCTAGCAACATGCATACTGCCTATCAACACAGTGTGAAGGAAATCTGTAGCACTGAGCCAGCAAGGCAAACTAATGTTCTTTTTACAGAATTTGGCCTAGAAACTTCATTGGCATAGGCCTGATACTGTAGGCAAACAGGCAAAACTCATCTATCTGACAATAAATACTGGCTGTTTTGTAGCTGGCAGTTAAGAGGCTTTCATAGACAAGTCTGATGTTAATTTTTTCAGGTACTGCAGTGTTTTAACGAAAGGGGTAACTCTTTCCATATTGGTGTAGTAGTTCACAGGACCCTTCTAGTTGTGCAGCAGCTGCAGTGCCCTAGGCCCAGGAGCACCCTGAGCAACCAAAGGCCGGGAGAGTGCAGCCACACTCCACGGCTGCTGCGAACCAGTGACCACAACTGTTGGACACTGTGTCCCAGTAGCTGCTGCCCTGAGATGCTGGGGCTGAGAGTCCCCTCAGCTCCAGAACTCCCAGCCCCACATATGCATGGTGCTGATGGGGCTCCCAGCCACAGGGGCAAACCCTTCTACATGTATAAATTAAAGCTGGATAACAATCAGCTGTAAAGTTATTCCATATTTTTGATAAATAACTTTATAGCTGATTTGATTCTTTTACGTTGCAACTGTTAATTTCCAGTCAGTATAAATTAATTGCACAATTAGCTTGGTAATGATGTGATACTGGTAATGCATAGAGGGGGCCATAGATTCATACTTTTCACAAAGACCACTCTCAGTATTCTGGTATTGCCTCTTCATTTAATGTAGAACAGTCTTAAATCACAGAAGTTTCTGCACTCTCATTCTCAGTATGCATCAAGTCTCAACTTTGCCTTACTGTCATAATTAATGTCAGGTCCTACCTGTATACATACATGGTGGAGACAAGGAAGCTGGCTACCCCGAGCCTTCTGGATAGGGCAAAATATTTCTGTTTTTCAGATTTTTAAGTATATAAATCTGAAGTCTGGAGATCATCTTGGTAGAGGAGAGAGAACCAGAATCTAAGCTATGGGTCTGGTTGTAAGCAGAAAGCTGCAGTGATCTGTCACTTTGGATCATCTCCTGGGAAATCAAGCCTGTCTAGGAATGTTTTGATGTCTTCTGTGAAGCTTCTCTTATCTTAAAGTGAGAATGGGTAGCTTTAAACTACTCTAGTTTGGGGATGTAGGGAGGGAGGCATAAGGACCCGAGTTATCCACACAATAAGCTTTGTCGGGGAATTGGCACTTGAAGAGAGAGCCTGTTAATCTTGCCAATATGCCAGAAGCTTCTCCACCACCATCAGTGTCCTAAGGGCTGATGAAAGCATATCTACCAGAATGTCAACTGCCAACCCTGGCCTGTAATACCATGAAGTAACAGAAAATTTCATAAGTGCTCCCAGTCAGCTCATTGGATTTTAGAGCACTTGCAGTCAACCCTTAAAACAGAAAGCAACTCTAATAGCTTCAAGCTCTTTCGTCCATCATACTAACAAACCCAAAATTTGAGCAGGTTTGAAATCCAGGGTCTTCCCAAGTAAACCGCACTTACGATTCTAATGACCTTAAAATGATCCTGAAGTTTCTAGTAGAAAAGTTGGTTGTGAATGAGTGCAAAAGGAGGGGTTGAGTTTCAACAAGACAGGTTGGAGAGGATGAAAATTGATAAAATGGCAGATAAAACATGGTATGACTGCTTCATATAGTCATGGGTGACTGGTGCTGTCTTAGTCAGGGGGTATATGCCCCCCCAGCAACAAATCAGCAACCGGGGGGGGCCTCCCCATAGCCAATCTTGCTGACCAGTGCGGGTGGGGTCATGGGGATGGTCCCCTTGCAGCAGATTGCAAGATGGAAGATCTCTGTGGCCGCTTCTGGGAGTGCAACAGCGCTCCGCTCCCTGGCCAGCACTTGCAGGGGCAGGGCAGAGGCAGAGGCACCAGCGCTCCTGCCTGCTCCCCTGCCCATCGCCTAAGCAGCAAACACGGCTGGTCACGGGGTGCACTAGCACTCTCAGGGGGTGTACATTCACCCTCATGCACCCCCTACGTGTTGCCACTGCATGTAGTTGGAACTGAAATCCTCAATGGGGGCCTGGTAAAGAATGAACACTGTTGTTTCATCCTACACTTTTGAAAAAGTAGAACTTTGCTGGAAAACAAGTTTCTTTTTTGTAATGGGTTGTCTATGTCTGGTGTATTAAAAGACTTAAATATGAACTGTTTTGTATTTGAATAACTTGTCATTTCTTTTCTGAAATTAAAAAAACCCATGCTACTCTGTAGTGTAGAAATTTCCCTTATGAGCAGCTCAGTTTAGAGCTCTTTTATTACAAGCAAGACCATTAGAGAGGTCCAAGTTCAATTTCAGTTTAGAAATCTCATGTTCATGATCTTTCCACTAAAAGTCTGCTATATCTTTTCCTTACATCACCAGCAGAAATATGGTCTCCTTTCACTTTGCTGGAGAGCTAAATGGTATGCCTCTTGTGGCACCTTAGGCAAGACAAAGTGATGTAATAAAGAGTGTGACCTGGCTGAGAGATGTCAACTCTTGCAAGCCAGAAATTCTATTGATCAATTGTTTCTCTATCTTTTTGGTGCCTATATATTCTCCTGTGATCCAAGCAATACATTTGGGACCTCTCCCTCATTTTCATTAAAATACAGGAGAGGACCTCTTTTCTTGGTGCTTTTTGGTGAGAATGACTCTTAAATAATTGAAGGGGTAGCCAGGATAATGCAGAATCTTTAGTTTTCAGAGAGTTTTCAGAGAGTTTAATGCATGTTAAGGTTGAACTTATTAAAATGCCTATTAGCATAAATGCATATTGTCACCCTATTTATCAAATGTATCCTTAATCAATATCTACTACCATTTTCATAATGCAATGATAATGCATAATTACCAGATTTTGTTTAATCTGAATCACTGATGTTTCCAGTAATTGCTCAGTCCTATTTGCCTGAGTGTTATTTATAAAGTGATGTAAACCAGTGGTTCTCATCCTTTTTTGTACTAGGACCCATTTGTAAACATTGATAGCCAGTCCTGTCCAAGTGCCCCTCTCTCATGATCTACTGCCCCCACTCCCCAATGTGTGGGACAGTCGGTGGGGGCATAGGGGTTCAAGCAGTCCCCTGCAGGCTGGAACTCTGCCAGCCTGCAAGAGAAAAGTCACAGTTTCCCATGTTTTTCTCCTTTAAAGGAGAATCCATTTTTAAACTTTGTTGATCCATTTTTTAAATTTTTGTTTGTGACCCTTTCATATATTCTTGCAACCCACTTTTGGGTCACAACCCAAGGGTTGAGAACCACTGGCGTAAACAATACAGCATCATTTTAACTTTTAATGCAATTAAGGTAAAGTTGCCACTGTATGCAGGAACTAAAGAATGTTCTGTTTAGCAGAGCCCTCAACATAAGCAATAAACCAGAGCTAAAACACAGCTGCATCCTTCAAGCGACTAGACTATTTTGTGACAATTATGGAGGTTTTTAAAGGAGCCTTCTGCAAAGACATGGCATTCTGTGTTGTTTCTGGTTTGTGGAAGGCAAAAAAACCCATGCCTTATGAAATCATTCTTTTAAATCTTATTGCATGCACAGTATTAAGGCACATCCCTGAGAATTATGGGCATAGAGAGTTCAAGCCAAGAAGTTCTTAACTGTTCTTTGTCCTCTCCCCCATCACACTCCATTAAAGTTTATTTTATTCTGAAGAAATGTTAGTATTTCTACCCCTAAAAGGACAGTTCCTCCTGCTCAAGCCTGGCATAAAGCCACTGAGCACTTACAGATGGAGACATATTTGACAGGGCCATTTTTAAAATGCCACAATCTTATAAATAAAGAGCATTATCTTCTTCCATTTAAGTGGGTTTCCAACCACCTGAATGACAGTCCCCAACCAACTCTATATAGTTTTAAACTCTTTATGACTCCTCCTAGGGATAGAGAGACCTCTTTTTCAAACCATAAACATCTCAATACTGCTTTCAAATTCCCACAGGACTGATTAAAATAAAAGTTTCTGGATGCTTTTGTTATACAATCAAATGTATTATCCAAGTCCTCAGGAAACTGACCTTTTTCTAAAGCTTAGAATCTAGATTCAGACACTACTATGAATTCCATTTCCATCACTACAGCTCTTTGATATCATCTGTTTGATCCTATTTTCCCCTCATGTCTTTGTTTTATGTTTTCTATTCTAATAGGGCTTTGTAGTAAACTGAAGATACTACTACACAGGACATTAACAAAAAAATCTTCTCTCTAAAAGACCAGGTACAGAGAGCATGAAATATTTTGGGCCATTTTCTGTTCTCAGTATCATAGACATAAGTATTAATTTCTAGGTTCTACTTCGTATTGCAGCATACTTCTTTCATAAACTAAATGTTGGTCCATGACATTCTAGGGTAATACAAAGAGCAAGCAAGAGCTAGAGTGAGAGAAACTGGACAGCCAGAGCAAATGAATTTAAAAATTACATCAATATAAAAATATAATGAAATCTGTTTTAAAAGGTATTTGGGAAATTTTAAAGATTTCCTTACAAGTCATTACCAGATAGATACCAGATATTAAACTATTAAATAGACTGGGCTTGTATATTTGTTTAAACATCATGTAGTAATATAAAAAGCAAATCTCTGATAGTGGCACTATATTGGCTGCAGGTTTTTTGTTGGGTTTTTTTTTCAATATACACACACATACATTTCATCCTATGCTCCCCATTTTCCCAGCATGATAAGAAATTCAAGTCATTTTCACTTATATAGTTAGTCATATAAAGATTTTCTGGTCCTCAGGACAACAGCGTCTGGGTTACAAAGACAGCAGGAACCTTGAGAATTTCATTTACAAGTTCACAGAACTACTTGTTTGTCTTTGGGCTTACAAAACTCTTCCACTTTTTTGGAGCGCTCAGACAGTGTTACTTAAAAAGACACTGGAAGGTTCCACTGGTTAGCACATCAAAACGACCGGAATCCAAACTAGCTTCAGAGATGTGGCTCATCAGATCTAGTCATTTTTAGGGAGGGTTTCTGTATGATGCTAGTGAAACAAAGGTGATTAAGTTGTGTTTAAAGGAAATAAAATACCCTTCTCTGGATAGGGACTGTATGCTACAGAACCTATTTCCAGTTTAAACTTTTCCGTTCTCAGAAGCAGATTCAAGTTTGGATTACTCTAATCATGAAATAGAGGTATATACAAAGAGTGGCATTGTCGCAAGCATTCACTAACCATCAACCTTACAACTTTTTGTTGATTGTAAAAGTATAGTACATTTCCCTCTGACAGACAGTTACCTGAATATATCATGAAGCAGAGAAAAATAATCTAATCTGAAAACCTCAATTGTGTCTGTATTTGGATTATCCATGTTATTAAATAGCATAACAGCAACAATTCTTTTGATTCTGATGCAACAGATCAGTACTTTTATTACCAGATATGTAAACAGAGCTCTTTCTGTAACCAGTATGGGTCTCAGACATACTCTTAATTCTTACGCATTACTTTGTCTCCATTCACTGGTCTTGTAAGACATTACTCTGCAAATATGTGGAAAACCTCTTGGGTTCCTTGGTTTTAAAAAAAGTTAACACAGACAGAAACAGGTCCTCAGGCAAATAGTAAATCTCCAAATGGTTTTGCTCACATTAGCCACTTGAAAAATCCTGTGCCTCTGTGAAAGCCTGCATTTGGCCTGAAAGCCAAATTAACACTGCCATATTAAATTTGTTAGACTTCCTCTCACTTGACAGGCAGTGACTGTTTATTAAGGGAGAAGGCAAATCATGTCAGCTAAATGTCTTTGACAAAAGATGATACCGTGGTGTACTGTTTCTAAGATCGTACTGCATGTTTCCATTTCTCTGCCTTGATTATTTGCCACCACATACCGGGACAGCACCCTGGTTGTCTTACGCAAGAATCTCTGTAGAAATCATCTTATTGGTTTTGCTGCTCTCATCTATCTTTTCCACATGTCTGCATGCAAGTTGTACATATTTTCTATATACCACTATCATGGAAATATACCCTGTGAGAGCAGCATTATGTTACACACAAAGACAGACAGCCACTTCCAGGATTTATTGAAAAAATCCCAACCCAAAAACACAGCTGGGCATCTTCAAGGGATTAAAATGGAGAGGGGAATATAGAGTACCAGTTTCAGGAAAGAGACATCTGTGCACACTGGTACTTTGCCTGATGAAAGCATCTCTATGACTGTTCAATAGCACAGTCCTAGACTGTATTAGTACATTTAACAAACAACATTCATTTTTGTCCTAGTTCAGAATGTCCCAAAATAACTTCAACTACTTTGCCTAATGACAGCAAAGCCAATAAGGTAGGTGCAGTATATAGTGGTAAGTAAGCCCAAGTTCACATCATCAGATGCTGTCTGGAATGGTTCAGGACCCATCCTGCCTTCAGCAGAGGGCCAGACTAGATGACCTCATCATGAAGTTCCTTCTAACTCTACTTTCCTATGGTACTGCTCAAAGAATAACTACACCCATTGTGTTAAAATACTGAGTACCATAAAAATAGACAAAAAGGTGGAAATTCAAAAGTGAACAAGAGTAACTTGCAGCAGTTGATCCAAGGAAAATCTTTAAAAGACTGAACTGTGTGAAACTTGAACAACTGCCTACCAGATAAATAACCTAGAGGCTGTAAATGAAGCAGCAAATGAATTGAGTGTAAATCGGTGGAGAATTTATGACTACAGAATAGGGGGGAACCCTCCACCCCAAAAAAACCCCCACCTTAAATATCAAGAAACTTTGATAGGCTAGTAGTGTCCAGTCACCTGGGAATTTCCGGTTAGTTTGGATAAGGCACTACAGCATATACCATCAAGGACAGTCTTGCATTTGATGGTTATTTAGATCATGTAGTCAATTCCTTTCCTCCAACTCCCAGCTCCTGAAAATAAGCTAGTGTTACTTAAAATGCTGAATTTTTCAGAGGCACGTGTTAAGCATTCATTTTGCTTTTCTCAGAAGAATGCCTCCCAGGCAGTTTACCAGGTCAGCCCCACACCTTCAAGAGTAATTGTAGTGACTTCCTAGCATTCTCCATGTGTAGATCAAACTTGTTGAGCCCCTTTCCACCCCACTTCAACATTTTCTAACCTGCAGAGACTGCCCACATCAATCAATTTGTCTGCATTTTTACCCTACCACTTCTTGGGCCAGCCTGGATATCCCTTTAATTTTTTTGAAAATTTGTGCCTTCTTCCATTCTGCCTCACAGACTTAAAATGCACTTATAATTCTTCTCTCTCAGAACATCTCATTCAAATCATGCCAAAAAATCTTGTATTGCAACAGCACCTACAAAGCATGAACTTGTTTTAGCTTTGGGGTTACAGAAATCTGACCAAAGTAAGTGTATTATAAACAACCATTTCTTTCCTCATGCTCCCTAGTGTCCATCTTATTCTCACTAATTTCTCAAATCTATCATTGCTATTATAAGTCTACTGCATTTGTGTAGAGTTTGGTTGTGAATGCTATAAAATAAGAGAGGAGGATTATGTGAAGTAAGCTATAGAATCAGTATTCTAGGGCTCAGCATTCAGTTGACTATGCTATCCTTGATTGATAGAACTGGGGGGAAAAAGACTTTATCTAATCAAATCATTAAGTACTCAAAAGACTTTAGTCAACTTTGTCCCTAAATGAAATGAATTAATAAAATGCTCCAATGCACCCTCAAAAAAAAAAAAAGCCAGCAAAAAAAGAATTAAAAAAAAAAAAAAAAAAGGATTCTCCTTCCAAGCTAAACCTAGCTCTAAATGCAGGTTAAAGTAGAAAGTACTGAATATCCCCCTTTATACTGTGTTGGGGAACTTAATTCACCATAGCTGATCTAGACCTGCCGCTGTAACAATCCTTGTAGTTAGAGCTTACAGCTGTGGTTTCCTCTACTCAGAAAAAGTGTTCCTCCTTTGCCTTGCCTTTTCCATGTTTTCACAAACCTGTAATTATACAGAGCCTGTCAGCCTTACTTACTATTGTAAATACAGTGCTGCCATACTTTGGTGAGTTGTCCTATTAATTCAGTGAAGTGCTCCAAGGTAAGGAATTACCCAATTTAAAGACAGAAGAATCCAGGAATTCCCATTAAACTACATATTGACCTGCAACTAGTAAAACTGTGGCTTAGATTAAAAGCATTTGAAATTCAAGTAATTTTGCCATTTACAGAAGGTCCATTAAAGCCATACTATGGTGAGAAGCAAACCTGTAAAGATTTGAAAGTTTAGTTTGGTGTGCACAAAAAAATTTGAGGCTTATCCACAGCTAACAAGAAGTACTTCACTATGATTAGTCAAAACCACCACTCTGCCTGCATTATGTATACATCATAGTCTCAAGAGACCATCTCTGTGGATAATTTTAGTCAGTAACACTAGGCTGGATTTGATTTAGAGACCTAAATATGACATTATAGTAACATTTTAAATCTGTATTTTAAAAACGGTTTGCACAATTCTGAGTTCGTCTCTGAAAACTCTCCAAAGGCTCTGGACAGTGGGTGATCTTAAAACAGGAACATTTACCTTGTCATGATACAAGTACCTCCCTGGAATAGT
>JAGPOW010001296.1:81841519-81900808 GCA_030014935.1 Caiman crocodilus | reverse complement strand
CCCCCCCCCCATGCCCTTCCCTACCAGTCACCTGTTCTCTGCACCATGCCACATGCATAGGACACTGCCCGCCTCCCCAGGTCCCTAGGTGGCAGTGGGGGGGGCATGACAAGAAGCAGAGGGAAGGAGAGCCCTCAGCTGCAGATAGAGCAATGGGGGACCAGTGGCTGGGCAGGAGCCTAGGGCCCACAATTTGCCCCTCATGGGCTGTTTGCAGCCTGTGGACTGTGAGATGGACAGCTCTGATCTATCTATGACATTCACACCCAGATGCCCTGTAATCGTACTGTTCTGGGCCTTTCACTATGGCTTCTATTCTGTAAGTGTCACATATGTGATAGTTCATCAGGCCTCTGTCACTGGGTTCTGACCTGTGGTTCTGGTAGGGAGCACTCAGCAAGGGGGGTGCTCAGTCTGAGCAGCCTTCACTATAAATAATTCTTGTAAATAGTTTCATAATCAGAACAACTATATCCCCTTTTCACCCCAGGGGCAGATGTCAGTCTGCTCCCTGATTGAGTCTCCATGACAATGTTTCATTGTACTGTGTGAGTGCTGACCCCAAGGTGAATACTATTGTTCTGTAATTGTTTTGCTGCAAATGAAGCTGACTGGACCTAGAGAGAATGAGTGAGGCTCTGACAGAGCTGGAGGGAGGTAGTCCTAGGGCAGATGGGGAGAAGATTCCAGGGAAGACTGGAAAAAAAAATCCCAAGGAGGACAGAGAAAAGGCAGAAAAAGTCCCAGGAAGGACAGGGTGAACTTGGAGTGTGAACAGAAGAAACTGCAAGGGTAAAATAAAGACTAAGGTCTAGAGTGTGGCCATTTTGGTCTAAAGACAGAGGCAGGCAAGGTTCAGAGTTTCATAGTTGGTAAGGTTGGAAGGGACCTGAGGAGATCATCTAATCTGACCCTGTGCCGTGGCAGGAAAGAGTACTGGGGTCAAATGACCCCAGCCAGATGTTGGTCCAGCCCTTTTTTTTTTAAAGACCCCCCAGGGTAGGAGCCAGCACCACTTCTTTTGGAAATTAGTTCCAGGTCCTAGCCACCCTGATGGTGAAATAGCGCTTCCTAATGTCTAGCCTGAAACTACCCTTTGCTAGCTTGTGTCTCTTGTTTCTTGCAACTCCCAGGAGTGTTTGGGGAAACAGGGACCCTCCCAATGTCTGCTGGTCCCCCCTTGACTAGTTTGTAGACTGCCACTAGATCCCCTCTCAGCCTTCTCTTTTGGAGGCTGAACAGGTTCAGGTCCCTTAGCCTGTCCTTGCAGGGCCTGCCCTGCTGCCCCCGATCATGGGGGTGACCCTCCTTTTGACCCTCTCTGTATTGGCCATATCCCTCCTGAAGTGTGGTGCCCAGAACTGGATGCAGTACTCCAGCTGTGGCCTGACCAGTGTTGCATAGAGGGTCTGATCTGTCTCAACACTGGCAAGAAGGGAGTTCCCCAACCTGTAGGTATGCTGCTGGTTCTTCCTCCCCAGATGCATTACCCTGCACTTGTCAGTGTTGAACCCCATCCTGTTCTCCTTGGCCCACCCCTGCAACATTTCTAGATCTGCTTGCAGCCTGTTCCTTCTTACTAGCGTACCCACTTCACCCCACATCTTAGTGTCATCTGCGAATTTGAACAGGGTGCTTTCTACCTCCTCACCCAAGTCACTGATGAAGATGTTGAACAGTGTGGCCTGAGGACCGAACCCTGGGGAACCCCACTGTCTGCATCCCTCCAGGTCTAATAAGACCCATCTACCACCACTCTCTGGGTGCGGCCCTCCCAGATGGTTAGTGACCCATCTTACTGTAGGCATCAACACCACTGTCTCCTAGTTTCTTACTGAGGTTCTTTGGGTAAATCCAATATCTCTTATTAGGCCAACTAAAATAGCTGGAAAAATTCTTCTTTGCAAGTTTTCAGGTACAAAGATGAAGAGTCTTTGTACCCAATAGCTTGCAAAAAATAACTTATTAGACCAACTAAAATAAATGGAAAAGAGATATTGGGTTTACCCAAAGAACAATAAAGACTGGTGGTTTTGAAGCAGAGATTATTGTTCTGTTTGGTATATTGGCACATTGATGCCCATCCTCTTTTAAAAAAAAAAAAAAAAAAAAAAAAGCCCCTTCCTTCCTGAGAGCTGAGAAACAAGGAGTCTTCACAACTGGGGTGCTACAAATCACTGTGGAAACCAGGGTCTTGGAACAGCCAAGGTCTGAAAGCCAGGGGCTTGCCACTTTGAAGCCAGCCCTGGCGTGGTTTCACAAGGGGTCCTCTCAGGAGACTGAGACCAAATATGGTTGCTTCTCAGGGAGTCCCAAGGATGAACTTTCACCTTCTCCTCAAAAGGGACAATTAATCCTGCATGATTGGGATCAAGCCTATTATGCTAGAGGCTCTATTTCCTATTTGGATAAATAAACTGCCATAATTTCTCAATGTTTCTCCACTAAACTACTGGATAATATCCACAGTAGCTTTTATGATCCATTCTAGTCTTGAAGTTAAAATTGATTGCTGGTGATGGTACTGGACAAACTTCAGAAACTTGATTTGACAACATAGTCCTGGGAAATAATCCATTTGAATATTACACAAAGTGAAATAAGCAACTTTTTGCAGTAAAGAAAGAAGAATGCTGGTTGGTACCAATACCCTTAAAAATCCTGGACTTCACAGTATGTAATGGATAAGAAAAATGAAACTGCAGCACTGGGCCAGGAAAAGTTTAGTCCCATCTTAGGTAGAATTGAAAAAAAATAATCCAAAATTATCCTGGGAGTTTTCAAATAACTAGCCTCCATTTTAGCCAGGTAATAGCATTTTATGGATTTCAGAGAGTGGATTAAATAACTAGTCACATCTAGACATCAATTTCATTTCCTTGTCAATCAGTATATGGGTTTGTTTTACAAAAGAGGGTGGTTCTTTCTTTTTTGTCTTTTTTGTTTTTGTTACTCACATTTTATTGAATATGACTGTGTCCTTCAGTGAAATTACTCATGCACATTTTACATACTTTTCTTAATCAGGACTCTTCAGAACAATGAGAATAATAAAACATTCAGTACAAACTAAAAGCAGTCCATAAAATCACATATCCTGCAATATTTTTGTATATTACCAACCCTACCAGTTTCAGTCCATCTTGCCAAAAAGATGGACAAAAAACCCTGTAAAACACTTTCTTCAGACCCTTATTTCCACGTTAGTGGCTGAATCTTATTTTTTAAAATGAATGACATTGACATTATTTTATGACCAGTGAATTTGTTCCTTTTTATTATCCAAAAGAAAGGAACCTGGAAACTCCTTTTACTTAGATAATGCAAGGATCTATAGAGATAAGAGAAATACCAGAGTATAACCAGCTGTGCTCTAGGAGTGGCTAGAATGCCCCCTGGAGGTGCTGTGAGCCCACTTTAGGGAGGAAACCCTAGGGTACTCTTCTCTCTAGCCCATCATGACTTGGATGTAATTGGTTGGTTGGAAGGGAGGCTGTCTATTAAGTCTCAGAGGAACTGGGGTCTACACTAGGTGCCAGCTAGTTCTTCGAGGGTATCAGTTCTACTTTCAGGGCTAAGAATGTAGCTCCAACTGAACCCTTCACACCATGGCCATGCCATGTAGCTGATGCTGACCAATTGTTCCCTTGTCAGGCCCTTGACCTTTGTGGCTCTGTCCTTTTATTTCTTCTGCTGGACCTTCTAGCTCCAGGCCACTGCACCAGACCAATCTTCTGGGTTCTAGCCCCTGTCTCTCATTCTTGGACCCTGATATCAGCCCTGTTCAGGCAGCCTTAGTTCTGTCCTGCACTGCTCTGGGGACTGAGCCTGCTCTGGCTCCATATCCTCCCTGATGCAGGCACTGAGCCTCCCTGGGATTTCTCTTTTGGCAGCTGCCTGCTTGCAGGTCAAAACTCACTCCATGTCTTGGACCCCTAGCCCCTGGTAGTCCAAAGATGCATTTGTGCCCTCAAGCACTCCAGCTTTTAATAGCCCCAAATCCAAACTACCAGACTACACTGTAACAAAAGCATAAGCACGCTGGCTGTACCGTACTGAGTCCAAACATCAACAGTAGCTTACTGTGAGAGCAGCTATACCTCCCCTTGCCTTGGGTTATATCTCCCTGATAGCAAGCCCTCAGCACCTTACTTGCACCCTTAGGAGATTCCAAGGATTAGCAGCGCCTTTGCATGCAGTTTGCATGCATGCAGTGGCCAGGAGTTTTGTACTTTGCAGCTTGCTGGGCCAGCCTCCAGCCATAGCTTGTTCATGGTTCATTCACCTCTCAGCAACATGCATCTCACCACCAACCTCTTTCCTCTTTAGCATCAAGGGCCAGATTACCTACTCTGGCTCGGGGCCTGTGTTTATATACCTCCCTGGCTTGGCACCCTGCAGGTCACATACCTCCCTGGGCTGCTGCAGGTGGTTCCTGATTCCAGCTGCTGGTTCAGCCTCTGAGTAGCTCCTTGCTGCTAGACTCTGCTGCATTCCTATGCAACCTCTAACCCAGAGTTACAAGCTACTAGGAGTGCACGAAACGACACTGTTCCAATTCACCTTGAGTTTCAATGGTTTGATGGAACAGTGTTTCATGTTGAATTTCATTTTGACTCAAAACAGCTGTTGCGTTCCATTCCATCAAAACTGAAAGGCTGTTTCGACATTTCTCTGGGGATGGGCAGTCAGCCCACCTGAGGCTGGGCTGCCTCCTGCCCCTGGTGTAACTGAGTGTGGGGGAAGGGAAAGCAGCCCAGCTGGGCTGCCTCCTGCTCTGGTGGGATCTACCACAGGAGACAGGAAAGCAGCCCAGCTGATCTGCCTCCTACCCCTGGTGGAATCTAGTGCAGGGGACTGGTAAGCAGCCTAGCTGGGCTGCCTCACGGCCTCCTACTGGATCTTGTGCTGGGAATGAGAAGTCAGCCCAGATGGACTGACTTCCCATCCACAGCCTATGGTTTAGTTCAAGGCTATTTAGACAGCCTTTGTTTCATTCTGATTTTGCTATTTCGACCTCAAAATTGGTTGAAACAGTGTCAAAACAAAACAGCTGGTGACATTTTGCACATCCTTAGAGGCTACCAGAACACCACTATTTCTGTGTGCTAAGTGCTTACTTAGATCTTTTCCACCATCAAGTCTGTTCACATGGCTGGACTGGCCAACAGGACTCCTGGGCTTGCTCCCTGTTCTCAGTAATGGGACAGAGGCCCTGTTACACGGAGTCAAATGATTCTTTTCTTTCCTTTCAAAACAATTTTTTTATAAGCTAGCAGTACAAACATAAACCTTTCCCACTGTGATCTTACATCATTCCAAAATTATAAAGCACCACATAAAAATGACTATCAAAAGAAAATTTTATTTATTTATTTATTTATTTTTAGCTAAAACCCTTCTTCATTAAGCTTGAATAGCCTGGCTGAGCACCAAAGAATTTCATAAGGCTGTGCTATAGAACCAGAAAATTAGGATTGGAAGTGACCTAAGGAGGTCATCTATCCCACAGCCCAAAGCAGGGCCATTCCCAACTAAATCATCCCAGCCAAGACTTTGTCTTGCAAACCTCCAAGGGTGGAGATTCCACAACCTCTCTGGGTAACATGTTCCAGTGATTTACTACTCTTCTAGTGAGAGAGTTTTTCCTAATATCTAACCTAACCTAACCTTCCCTTGCTGCAACTTGAGACCATTGCTCCTTGTTTCGTCATCTGCCACCACTGAGAACAGTCTAGTTCCATCCTCTTTATAATAACCGCTCTTCAGGTAGTTGAAGGCTGCTATTGAATCCCCCTTTGGGCTTCTCTTTTCCAGGCTAAATGAGCCCAGGTCCTTCATCCTCTCCTCAAAAGCCAAGTGTCCCAGGCCCCTAACAATTTTTGTTACCCTACACTGGACTTTCTCTAATTTGTCCACCTCTGTTCAGTAGTGGAGGACCCAAAACTGAATACAGTACTGGACACAGTACTATGCTCAAAACTGGACACAATGGGACTATCTACACATGAATATGATCTGGGAGCATTTTAGTCTCAACTAAATTACTCGATAGTACATGTTTCTGGGCAGGCATCTGCATGTGCAGGGAAATGGAATCAGATTTACTGCTCATAGCAGCAAACTGCTGCCACTTCTTGGGGCCCTGAAATGGGCTCTTGCTGCCACCAGAGGGAGCTGCAGGCTCTGGTTGCTGCTGCCTGTGGCCAAAGACCACTTTAAAAGGCATCCCCACTCTCTGCTCCCTGGCTACTTCTCTGGCCAGGAGCAGCATGCACAGTGCAGGGGAAGCACACAACAGCTCTGTCACTATAGCCACTAAGTTCCCATGCTATGGCTGCCCCTGTCCCAGCACCCTGGGCTCCTGCTGGCTGCCATGCTGACCGATGGCCCACAGCAGTCTGGGCCTTGCTAGCTCCTCCATGTGCAGTAATCATCTGGCCAGCCTCACTGTGCTGTCCCAGGGCTGCCGCTGCCATTCTGCGGCCACTCGGACCCCATACTTCTGGTCCGACCCCAGCACAGATGCCAACAACACACTCCTGGATACCATTGCCAGGGCTGTCCATGCCCTTTTGGGCCTTCAACCCTGTTGCCTCTGGGCCCACCTGGCCAACGAGGCCTGGTGGCTGCACATCGCCCAGCAGACCTGGGCCAATGAGCAATGACTGGAAGCATTCTGCATGACCTGGGCCACCTTCCAAGACCTCCAGAAGCAGCTTTGCCTACAACTGGAGCGGCAAGGCACCACCAGGCAGCAGTCACTCCCCATGAACACTTGGCTGGCCATACCTGCCAGCATCCACTATATCGGCCACCTCTTCACTGTGGGCAAGGCTCCCTGCTGGCAAGCCATTCTAGAGATGTATGGCACCCTCCAGGACATACTGAGGCACACGGTACTCTGTGTGCATGTCCCTCTGGTAGTGATGGTGGGGTTCTGCACCCTGGGCTTCTCCCAGTGCATTGGAGCCCTGGACTTCACCTGGCTGCTCTGCAGCAGCTGCCCCTACTACTTCCAGCAGGGCTTCTACTTCATCATGTTCCAGGCTGTCATTAACCACCTTCACCAATGTGAGCTCTGGCTGGATGGGCAGTGCCCACTATACCCATATCTTCCAGAACTCTGCCCTTCCAGCCCTGGTGCAGAGTGGGTGCTTCATGCAAGGGATGCCAGACCTCCAGCTGGGCATCATGGTGCTCCTACCCCTTGTCATTGGAGCCCTACCTACCTGCTCCTCTCCTAGCTCGTGTGAACCTACACCAGCCAGCTGGCCCACTTCAATATGTGCCTGAGGCAGACCCACACCCTTTTGGAATGTGCCTTCAGCTGGCTGAAGGGACGCTGGCATACCCTCACTGCCTGGCTGCGCAGCCTGCGTGCTGCATAACATATGCGAGGCCCTAGCGGAGCTTTTTCATGAGACCTTAGTGGAGGAGGCACAGCAGGAAGAGGATGCCTGGCAGCAGGAGTGCTAGCTGGAATAGCAGTGACAGCAGCGGTCCCCCTTGCTACTGAGGCCCCAGGTGAGCCGCACACCTACCAGCAGAGGCCAGAGCACTTGGAGCAAGAAGCGCTGGCCAACCACCTCCTTCTGCACTCACTACTGTAGCCCACCTGGGACTCCTGCCCTAGAAGGAGATCCTGTCCATCTCTGAGCTGCAAGAGAGGAAATCCATGGTTTCCTGGGTTTTTCTCCTTTAAGAGAGAAAATCCATGAAAAGTGGTTGGAGGCTGATTCTCCACTGCAAATAACACCAGTTTTATACCAGTTCAAGTCCATTTATTTCTGTAATAAATCTCATATAAGTTGGTAATTAGCTAAAAATTAAACTGACTCAATGAATGGAATTATCTGTATAAACAGAGCAGGATTTGATAAACAAAGCACTGTTGAATTACAAAAATAATAAACAGTATTAATTACAATTAATAATCTTTACAACAGAAAAAGGGTACATGATCATATTAATGTAGCAAATCATATGCTTCAGATGATTAGCTTGCAAGCTATTATAAGATTTACAGAACATGAGGGGTTTGTTATTTTTTTTAATATTTTCCTGAATTGATGATATGTTCAAAATTAGTAAAACCCTTGAAATTTTTTAATGAAAATTTAAGTAATCAAACGATTGTACATGTTGTATATAACCTAATAAAGTTTGACATTTGGGAAACAAGCTGAGATGGCTAAGGTGAGCACCTCCTTGAATTTTTTGCATTGTTGTTCATTCAGAATGATGTTTCTTTAAGATAATGAGCAGAATAAATATTCAGCAATGGATTGCACTATAAATTCCTTGTGGTACTAGAAATTAATGTCATCTGTGGATAGCTAGCATTGGAAAAATCAATCCAATGATATTTCCTTGCCAGCTACATTCTTGAGTCTTTTAATTGAGCATGAAGGGAAGTTGCTTGTTTTGCCAGACAAAACTATTTGGGTCGAGCTGTGCTCCTTTGTACAAACATACCCGTGGGTTCAACTATGCTGGGGTGTAAGGATTTGTTTAGTCAGCCAGTTACTGTAAAGTCAATTAACATAATAAAAATCCTTTACATCTGCTTATTATTCTCAGACCAGAAAAACATTTTAGTCCATTTCCTAAAGCTTAAGACTTGCTTTGCTGAAATATAACCATAAAAAGGTCATATTTTTTCTTGCAGCTTCTGATGTTGCAGATGTAAAAATGTATGTCCAGCCATTTGCTCAATATAAATCATATTATTAGTGTTACAATAAACTGATTTGTTTCAAGTTTTTTAAATATATAAGCTGTTCTGTTGTCAGTTGAGTATTTGATTAATAACATTATGAAGTGAATAGCCTTTGAAAATCATAAATTGCAGGGAAAAGACAGTATAAAATCACTGAGATGAAATAATAAGACAAGACAATAAGATTCAGAAAGTTACATATGTCTGTATTTAACTGCACCTGCACAATGCAATAGGTATAATTGATTTAACTGGAATTAAAATCAAATGCTTAAAGTTGGACACAGGCTCACATACTATCCTCAATCAGGGACAGAATGGGGGATATTTCAATATTAAAATGGAATTTTTGACATGACTCGAAAATATATCTACCCTTGTTTGCAAGAAAATTACAGTCCAAGATTTTCTCCTGTTTTAGACATATAATAAGATGGAACTCATCTCTAAGCCTTGAGAATAAGGTGATTATAAATTTTGCTCTCTTATTGGCATCATTTTGTGATTATACCCCAATACTGCCAGAATTGTACTGGATGCCTGCACAATCTAGAACAGATTTACTATGTAAAGGGATAATTAAATCTTTAGAACCCTATTTCAAGGTAAAAAGTTAAAGCAATGCAAGTGATTTAAAATGTATTTTACTTTGATTTAAAGAAATGAAACAGTTCTTTTTCGGCAATTGAACCAGTACTGGATAGATGAACAGAAGTTTCACCTTTTCTTTATACCACATCTTCTATTGGTTTATTTGAGGCACAATTTCAAGGACAGCTCTTATAGTAATACTGCTGCTGATGCTGCTGTTGCTGGTTTTTTTAGGGAAAAATATTATTTGAGATAGAATATTCTGAGTTGTCACTCTCAGAAGACCCTGAAGAAAAAGATGAGGAACCTCCCCTGAAGCCAGGCTAAGAACTAGAAGACCTATTGTAAATTAATTAGATGAATAACAGTAATAAAAAACAAGTGCAATTCATCACAAAGTTACTCTATGCACTTATATTGACAACTGCAGTCAATTTTATTATTTATAATAATAACTTAGAATAAATTAGTTTAATGCAGTGTAATAGTTGTTGTTAAGGCTTTGTAGTTAATGCAACAACACGGTCCAATCAAATCAGTCATATTTTATGTTTACACTTATAAGTAGTTTCTAAACGGTAACAGCTGATTACTATATGTTTTAATAAAGGGGCAATCAATTACTGTAGTTTTTACTGGATCAAGAGATTTCTCATAAACATGACTGGGAAACCATCCATAACACTTTCTACTGATGTATTTACAACAAATTAAATACATAATAGTCAAATCTGTAACAGGTTTTCATCACTTCTGAGTAACTTACTAATGCTGTATAAGCCATTATGTAAGCATGACATTTTTGCTGAAAAGAAAGGAGGGAGAGTCCAGATCAGAGGCATAGCTAAGCATTTCTGTACCTGGGGTGGCAGCAAAACATGGGGCAATGTTTGTAGCTGCAGTGCCCATGGCAGCAGTAACCATCGGGTGGGTAGTGCAGTGACTGATACTTTTCTGCCCCTCAACTCAGTGTCCAGAGCTGGTGTTCCCATCGCCCCTGCAGCTACACTATTGGTCCAGATTATATAGTGTAGGCTAAAGAAATGAAGATATACAGAATAAAAAGTTCATAAAACTACCCATGACTGTGATGCCAGTGGTTAGATTAGTATTTACAAGATGACTTGGACCACTTTCTTTTAAAGCAAATTAGGTTTGAAGCCTATTTATAGTTCTTGCCTGCTGTTCAGAATAAGACGTTGAAAAAGCTGCCTTGAAAGCACAAACACTTTTCATTATTTTCCAGCAATATATAAGAAGTTCTTACCATTTCTATGAACTCCAAAAATACATCTCTAACTGTCCTATATAGATTATGTGAATGATTCAAGCAATAAAAATATTTGGAAAGGTAAAAACATTCCCAGGAAATTTATTGCAGATAGCCAGTCTTGTCACAACCCCCTTGAGTTATTTCATCAAGTCACTAATGCAATAATAATAATTTTTAAGAGCTGACAATTACATTTTTTTAAAAGCTTGATTTTATTTTTTGCATAGTTTCCAGTGATATATCACTAAGATCTCTGGCTGGTTTCAAGCAGTTTAAGCACTGGACACTCATAAATGTCAACTGAACTCTCCTCTGCAGGACAGGATACAGATGAAATCACATCCCTGAAAACATTAGAAGTAGAAGCTATAAAATGTGAAAGAACATCGAAATTCACAAACATGTGGAAAATGTAGCATACAGCAAATATAAGGAGAGATAATCCAGTGATGTAAATTAAATAAGTGCTAGACTAGTTTACAGCAGCTGAGAATCTGTCAGTAGATATACATACAGAAGCGCAAGAAGGCAGCTAGCTCCGCACTCAGGGCACCCATGATATACATAGCAGCATTGGCTGTTTTTGCAGCCCACTCTCCTCCTCATTTACACTACTGGATATAAATCAGAAAACAGCAAATTGTAAGAGAAGGTAAACTTTCTGTAGGAGAGATAAAAGATACTGAAATATTCTGGTCCACAACATAATAGAATAGTTTGTGAAAAATTATACTAATTAAGATAAGTTTGATACTATTTTGAAGCTTTATTGTCATTGGCATTTTTAAACTTCAGTATTTAATTCAAGCAGTCAGCTCATAACCGGCTTTGCCTTCACTGAATCCATTTCTACAAAGTTAGTGAAACTACTATACACTTAACAACATGAAGGGAGCATGTATTTATAGATGCTTAGAATTATCCTTCACATGTAAAGCATAATCATTTTATTGTCTACCCAATTAATAACAGATATGTTGTGGCATCCACAAGTTCAGGTCCCTTTTACCAGTTTTGCATACATAGATAATGTTCTTGCAGTCCACCAGTGAGAAGCCATAGGTCCTTCCATTTTTTTTCCTGTTTTCTCAATTTATATAACATCTGACTAGTTTTCATGACATCATTTATTTCATAACATTTTTTAGTATTTTTAATCTCTGCTTAAATGTCTTTCATTTCTTTAACATAACTTTAATCTCTGAATCTTTCACAGCAGTGGGAGCCAAACTTTTTTGTCAGGTGACACAAATTAGCCCCACAACCTCTCCATGTGCCAGCCCCACCCCCTTCCTCTGTGCAACCTCCTGCTCTGCTTTCTTCTTCCTGCCTTATATACTGCTCATACCACTTGTGGTACTCATGCCATAGGCTTTACAGGACACCATGCTGCATTGTGGAGAGTGGAGACAGAAGATCAAGCCTTGTTCCAGACTTATGTCAAAGTCTTTGTGTGCTGTTGGTTACAGGTGCAGGTATACTTTTACAACAATGTTCTTATGGTCCATTAGGCTTGGCATAACCATTGACCTTTTCAGTGTATGTTTTCATCTCTCGGTGCAAATGATGAATTTTCCAAGGCTTTCTGCTGCTAATATTTGCATCAAAAACTTTGGAAGAGGTAAGAACAATGGTTAAAGTCATTTAGAATATTTGTGCCACACCGCAATACCTAAGACATAATTAATAAAACATTCCTTATTTTCAAGCAAGTCCTCTGAGATTACTTTAATCCAAAAACTGCAACAAAATTAATGTTATTGAACTAGCTTCATATTGGTATTGTTGTTTTTTTCTCTATAGACTTTTTCATTTTAAGATGGTAGATATATGCCACCACTGCATTTTGATTGCCTCTGGGTTTCACACTTAATGAAAAATAACTGATAACTTTCTGCCTATTATACTCCAAAGTATTCTTAGAAAAAACTGTGCGTGCACAAAGAGGATTTTGGAGCATTCACTAGCAGTAAATAGTTACACATCCCTGACTGGCTGTAATCTTAATGAAAAGGCATATGACTGGGGTCATATATAATAGGTTCTATATGAAATTGCAAAACAGTTTCTCTTATGCTTCCGCCTGACTTTCAGAACTTTATTCTTGGCAAAGTATTGCAAATGCGACTATGAATTATTGTAAAATTTCCATATTCCTTCACTTTAAATGTTATGATCATGACAATGCAAGTACTACTCCCTCTTATATAATACTTTTCAGTTGTAGATCTCAAAGTAATTTACAAAGGTAAGCCTCATTATCCCTGTTTTAAAGACAAAGAAACCAAGGTACAGAGGTGAAAGACAAACACTCATCTCCTGAGACCCAGTTCTGAATTCTGTCCAGTGCAGCACACAGTCTGCCCAGGCAAGATTAAAAGCATATAAGAAAAAAAAAAAAAAAGAGGAAGTATTTCTGGACTACACTACTGCTTTTCAAATGAACCAGAACTCAGGGTATTATATACCATGTTTACTTGAATCTAAGTGTTGGTTCCTGCCCCCTACCCCAATCAGCATGCGGGGGAAACCCCTCATCTTAAGATTCGCATACACAGCAGGGTGGGGAGGGGTCTACTGTGGCTCTGACTCTGGCCTTGAGCCTAGGTTGAGGCCAGAGTCAGACCCACAGCAGCCTCTTGCCCCCACCTCTGCTTTCCCCTTCCAGCTTCTGCCCCTCACCACAGACTCTCCTCCCCCACACTTACTGTCAGGCATAGCTCTGGCTTGGGCTGGATTCCCTCCTGGGCACAGAGCAAATAGAAGTGTTGTCCCCTGCCCAGCTACATAGCAGTACCAATGCTGCTGCCTGGCCCAGAAAGAGCTGTTTCCACATGCTGTTGTTCTCTATGACCTAGCAGGGAATAGAGCACAAGTAGCATCTGACAGTAAGGCCGGGGGAGGCGGAACAGAGACTGTGAGGAGCAGGATAGGAAGGGAACAGATTACGGGGAGTGGATGGGGAAAAGAGGCAGAGATTGTGGGGCTTGGGGGAGGGCCAGAGGCTATAGGGAATTGGGGGTGGGAAGGTGCAGGTAGTGGGGAGCAGGAAAGCTGGAGGGGGATGAAGTGCACAGGGCAAGGAGGCTACCTGACCCCGCCAGCCACTATTTTCCCTGCTGTAGGGGGAAATGATGGGAGGAGGGGGGAGAGACACTTAAGACGACCTACCTAATTATTACATTCTATACCTGGAAAATCATAACATATTTTCCATAGATAAAATCTAATTGTTAAGGGGGCATCTTAAATTCAGGTGTTTCTGAGGTTCAAGTAAATACAGTACTTAAACTAACCTAGAGTAGGACAAAAATAGCAGGGACCACAGTATGAAGTAGAAAGTCACAGTTCAGTTCCTAATTCCACATGAAATGGAAGCTGACCAGCCCTTTTCCCGACGCAGCTTACATTCTTGTGTGTGCCGGCTCAGACATGAGCAACGCCTGCCCCCAGAGGCCTGGGGGGACACAGAGACCACACACAGGCAGTGGTGGTGGTGTCAGTGGCGGGGACGGACCAAGCAGGAGGCTCCCTCAGGTGGCCGCAGTGGGGCAGGGGGGTGGCAAATGGTGACCACCCACTGGCACTATCAGCAGCATTGGCGGCACTTTTCGCAGGGTGTGCACAGCTAATCTCAGGGGGTGCACATACACCCCTGTATGCCCCCTACACATCGCCAATGAACTCAGATGAGTTGGATAGTTCCACTTATTCTCTATCTCTATCCCTCCAATCCTCATCTACCTGTGAAGGGAGAAGAGTAACAGATCAGTGACTGCTCTCCTCCTCACACATAGACCAGCAAGGCAAGTGAATATAGCATTACTTTACACCCCTATAATCTGCTGCGTTGGCATAAAGACAACTTTATGGCTGCATTCTTAATACTTATTGTACATATAGATTTATGTAGAGTCCTTCAGGGTGCTTTGTATCTACAATTCTTACCAATTTTAGATGAAAGCTCAGGGTACTTTGCTCCGCAGAGAACCATTTGGGGGCAATTAAGCCCCAAGACAGAAATTCTTCATTTCCTCAAAAATTCTAGAGGTAGCTGTTACTGCATAAAGGACTTGTCCACTGAGAAGCAGGCATCAAAGGTATTTCATTCCTCTTATTAATTTTCTCCAGCGCAATACAGTTCTATTTTGTACTTCTACTGAAAAAGTGTCTCCAAAATAATTGGTTTCATACCTGAATAAACCAAGTATGGTAAATACTAAAGTGGCATATTCATAGCATTTTGAAGCTCTTGGAAACTGCAGTACAGAACTTCTAAACAATCCAGCAGTTCTAGACATAAGACAGCAAGTCTCCAACCTCAGTTATACATTTAATATACTTCTCTTTTTATGTATTTACTTTACAAAAATGCTTTTCAGCTGCTTTTTTAAATACAGCAGATTTTTAAAATAATTTATTCTAATTTGTTTAATGGGTTATTGCTTTTAAACAACATCAAGATATATTTATAATTTTCTCCACTTCAGATCACTACTGAATTATATCACCCTCTTCAGAAATGTTGTATTTATTTGATACATGACTAAGGTATAATGAAGGGAGCTAATTCTTTTGTGGCCAAACACAAGACCTGTGCCAATAGGCAGGTATTCGATCCAGCTTCAGATCTCGCTGCTTTGGATGTCAGTGATCCAATCCAGAGCTCTGGACCGGGTTCCTGCTTCAATCCGGCTGAAGCGGCTCTTCAGAGCTGCCTCGGACATCTGGCCGTAGGATATAATGGGGAATCAATTAGATATCTATAACTGTTGTTTTTTGTCTGATTTGGTAGAAATGTGCAGGAGTGATAGCCTCTGCTGAGAGCATGAAGCCTGCCAAGTTTCAAGGTGATAGGTGCAGGGTCTTGTGGGGAAATGTACCCCAAATTCTTGAAAGCAAAACTCATGTCACATGTATGTGTTATACCACAGGAGGATGAAAACTGCAGAGATGATGGCCCCTGCTCAGGCCACAAAGCCTGCCAAGTTTCAAGAAGATAGGTGCAGGGATTTGGGGGGAAACTGCACCTCATGTTACTGACAGGCAAAACTCATGACATAGATGACCCTGTGTGTGTCAAGGCACAGCGGGCTGAAACCTGCAGGGGTGGTGGCTCCTGCTAAGGCCCTGAAGCCTGCCAGCTGTCAAGGAGATAGGTGCATGGGGAGTCTGGCTTCTGGGGCCTTGCACCTCTGGCTGCTAACAGGCAAAATTCATGATGTGGGTAGGGACTTGGGCGATTGCATCTGTCTTGGGGCACAGAAGGCTGAAATCTACCACAGGCCTGGGTGCTGGGCCCTGTCAGGACATGAGCTTGCCAGCTGTGTGTGTCTCACTGGGGGAGTCTGGCTTCTGGCTTCTGCACCCTGGCTGTACCACCCCTGCAGTTTATAGCCCGCTGCACCTTAACACACACAGGGTCAACCATGTCACAAGTTTTGCCTGTCAGCAGCTTGAGGCACAGCTCCCCCTAAACCCCTGCATCTATCTTCTCAAAACTTGGCAAGTTTTGTGGCCTGAGTAGGGGCCACCACCCCTGCAGTTTTCAGCCCCCTGTGGTATAACACATACACGTGACAAGAGTTTTGCTTAAGCATGTAGGGTGCAGTTCCCCCCAAACCCCTGCACCTATCACCTTGAAATTTGGCAGGCTTCATACTCTCAGCAGAGGCCACCACCCCTGCATGTTTCTGCCAAATCAAACAACAAACAATAAAATTACAGATATTTAATTGATCCCCCATTATATTCTATGGCCGAATCCCGGAGGCAGCTCTTCAAAGCTGCTTCAGCTAGATCGAAGCAGGAACCCGGCCTGGAGCTCCAGATCAGATTGCTGACAGTAAACAAAGCAGCACTTTAAACTTCATGTACCCCCATGCCAAGCCTAGTGCATGCCCAGAAGAGGCAACATATTAGCTGTACTCAGCTAGCCCAATGCCTGTATAGAACTGGTGCTTTAGTGCAGCTTTTCTGGCACTTTTATCTAATAGTTGATTGAATCAGCTTTAGATAAAAGTGCCAAAAAGCCCTGCTGAAGCGCACAGTCTATACAGACACTTTGCACGGTAAAGCACGTTTTTATTTCTTCGTGTCTGCCAGCAGCCATGATACTACTGCGTGTATTAACTGTGGGTAAATGATGACTTTTTAACATCAACCAGAAGTGATGGAATTTGCTGTAAAAGACTGGCCATCTCCCTGGCCAGATGACTGATGAGTAACTATAACAAATTTCTTGTGCATTTTTATTGGTCACCTAAATAGCACATATCAGCCACACTAGCATACACAATATACTTTTTAGTAAGGCTTCATAATTAGCTTAATGTGTGCACACCTTGCAGAAATTTTTATTGTAATAATATTCTTTATTCACCTGTGAATATAAATAACCTGTGTTATGACGTAGTGTCTAATTCTCACCACTATGTCCTACAGTGATAGGAATTTAATGGGTTGCCTAAACTGTGGTTGAATTACATGTCTTATGGCACTAGTGGCAGGATAGTATCATGACAGTTAATTATGACTATTAAACCCAAATATGTACTTTCACAGAATTATGACTTAAATCATAAAATGAAATTAGTTGTTTGTAATTGCAGTGATGTAAAATAGGAGCGAGTAACAATGTGAAAAGTAATTATGTGTCACTATATAGATATAGCTATGTTCTTTTAAAATATGTAGCAAATGTATTTGATTAGGCCACTAGCCTAACATGTTTACAACAGAGTATTCTTCATTGCTACCTGTCTTTCTTGTCCGTATCTGCTTTCACTGGATATAGTCTGCAATCACTATATTAGCGCTGACAAGACATTAGTACTCAAAGGGCGTGTCCACACATGCAGGCATGTGCACTTGCAGCAGCTCAAATACCAGCAGTGCAAATTTGAGCTAGGGCCTTTGGCTTCAGTGCACATGCCCAGACATGCACTTTGGTGCAGGGCAAATTGCACCACTTGGGGTAAAATAACCCTGCCTGGCTCCTCCCAGATCTGCAGCCAGGGGGAGCTAGAGCCTGGAGCCAGCACCTGTGCTGTCCCCAGCAGTATAAAAAGCTGTCCTGTCTTAACCCCATCAGCACAAAACACTGCCTTAGCAAGCAATGTTCCCTCTAAGCAGTAGTGGTCCATGAGCGTGCTACTTCAGTCCATGAGTGCAACACTTCAGTTCCGCCTCCCCATTTCAGCACAGCATGGTCCGCCGTTAAGTATCCCAAAGTAAGTGTTCAGGTGGGAGCTGGCTGAGTTCAGCCACCACCATTCTCCATGTTAACTGCAGTGGAGGAGTGGTGACTGGTCCTCTGCTGCTACATTTCTGGATCCATGGGGGGCCCAGTGGGTCAGGTAGCATTGTCCTGTGTGCTAGATTGGGCATGTGGGACTAGGCATAGACAGTGTAGGGCATAATCTGGGTGCCTGGAACCCAACCCCATGTACTGATCCCACAAGGGGCCTGGCCCACTGTCTGGTCCAGGACCACTCATCCAAAAGGCCAAGCACCAACTGCCCTAGGTTATCCTGCCTTTAATCACCCATCTAGACACGTTCTTCCCTGATTATACTAGCTGGAGCTGGTTCTCAGGGCTGGGATGGGCTCTGCAAATGTAGTAATGATGGAAGTTAGAAGTACTGTGCCTGGCAAAATAATCTATAACATGCTTATAACAATAATTTTATTTAGTTTGCACCTAGGGATTTTGTTTCCAGTACTAAAACTTCTCCCTTAGGGATAATGTTTTTAAGTTAGATTGACCTTTTTCTCATTTTTAATAGAATTGTTACAGAAAATGAAGAGAAATGGCATATAGCTATGAGCATATAAATGGTCTTATTCTGGAGTCCCAGCTAAGACCATTACTGCTATTAAAAAACAAGATTTAAAGCAACATAGTGAAATTATTAATAATCCAAAAGGGCCTATTAATAAAACAGATATACTTCTGGGAGGAATAACTCATCTACAACAAAACCATACAGGTTCCAAAACTCCTCAAATATAGTAATGATGGAAGTTAGAGGTATTGTATTATTTCATCATGGAAAGAAAGAACTGTAATATAGTGATCAGAAGACTATGCAGCCCAGCTGGGCTTCTTTCAGTTTTGGATGAATTCTAAAATTTTTGGAAAATTGTGGAGGTCATACCTCTTAGTATGAAAGTACAGTGAAGTTCTGAAAATATGTGGACTCATATGAAAATAATAGTGAGTATGTGCAAACTGTCTTTAAAAATACTAGTTAGAAAACTGTGTATTTGAAGTGACACATGCTCATATAATTTTTCCCAATCTGTATTGTTGTAATGCTCCTGATTATCCCAGGGTAGGATTTTCTTGAGTCCCCGCCAAGTTAGACCTCTCCTCAACTCTCCTTCCACATCTTTGATGTTAACAAATTGACTAAGAGGAGGAGTTCAGTGTTGGTAATACAGAGGTCCCACTTGGGGTACTCACGGATCTGAGAGCTCTACCTCCCCTACAGCCACACACCAGCTGTAGATGCTGAGACAGTGGGAACTGATGCAGGATTCTTATCTGATCTGGTTTTTGACCAGAGGCAATCCAGAAGGCACTTCGTAGCCTTATCCAGATATTTAGCTTGTCTTGCACTGATGAGGGGTTAACCTTTGGGTTCAGCCCTGACTTTAGGACTCCAGTATGTCAGAGTTTGAACCATCTCTTCAACTAAAAAAAATTAACAACAAAAAAAGAAGAAATGAAGAGGGGCCTATTTTCTGGAGGGTTGCCTCTATTCTGGTTCTCTATTCTGGTTAGCCTGCAGGCAATGCTCCCAGATCTCTCAAATTGCTGGACTTTCTTAGTAATTGAGGATTCATTCACTAGCCTCAGGAGCACAAAGCCTGTACTGCTCCCTATATATTGAGCCATGGGGCTCTGATACCTCCCTGCCTTGGTGTCCCATGCCTGACGCTGGGACACCATCAGCCTTGCGTTGCCCAGCTTGACAAACAGCTGGCTCTTAAACTGTAGCAGTGGTGCTGCACCTCATGTTGTCACAGCCCTGCTGCTTCCTGCTCCAGGGGTAAGTTTCTTGTTTTATTGTGGGTTTGTTCAGCCCATTTGGGGTTCTGGGGATTTTCTATGTACCTAGAAGGAGCTTCTTACTCTTCTTTTGAATCCCAAGTCAAATTACCTCTAGATCAGGGGTGATCAAAAGCCTGCCAACTGATTGGACCTGGTTCATGGGTGAACACCTGCCAATTGATTGGACACCCACTTCTGCTCACACCCACATGCACAATATCCCTGGCCAACATGCACAGCTTTCTGGTGGGGCTGCTGTTGATATGGCTGCAGCCTCCTGAGTACCCCTCACCTCTAGCGGCTCCTCCTTCTGCTTCTGTTGAGCTGCTCTGGGTGGGGCAGGGGGAGCTGCAGCTGAGTGGCTCCTGCCTCAGTGCATGAGGCTTCAGCTGTAGTTCCTGGCTGCCTTCCACCCATTTGGCTGCTTAGTGCAATGAGCAGACACCTGTGGGTGGCAGGTGGCCAGGAGCTGAAGCTGGAGCCCCATTCACTGGGCCAGAAGCCAACTGGCTGAAGCTTCCCCCTGCCTGGGGCAGAGCAGCAGGACCAAGAGGAGCCACTGGACATGAGGGGAGTCAAGCAGCACCTGGGTGACTGCAGCAGCACTGGAAGCAGACATGCCAGGAAGCTGTGCATGCTAGCTGGGGTTGGGGATGGGGCCAGGGCTGAGGCTGGCAGGCATGTTAGGTGTAGGACACATAGTAACAGACATATTAGGTGTAGGATGCAAAGGATGATAATGTCACAGTATTTAGCATTGGTTATTTCATCTATAGTATCATGTGCATTTCTGAGCTCCACATTTTAAGAAGGATGTGGAGAAATTAGAAATGGTCTAGAGGCAGGTGACCAAAATGAACAAGGAGTGGAAGGCAAGCCATCAGAGGAATGTTGAAAGCACTAGGTATACTTAGTTTGCCAAAAAGGTAATTAAGGCATGGGGAAAGAGACATGATAGCAGTCCTCAAATAACTGCAAGTCTGCCATAAATAAGAGGGAGAACCATTGTTCTTCAGACAGCAGGTTGCAAAACTTTAAATTACAGCAAAGAAGTAGACTAGATGTCAGGAAAAAGCTTCCTTACTGTTAGAAAAGGGAGGCAGGGGAAAACACTGTGGAAGAGTGTTGTGAAATCTCCTTCATTGTAGACTATCAGGAAGTAGATAAACATTAATCATGGAAGTGTTAGCAGTAACATTCCTCTATTTCTGCAGGCAGTTGCATCAGATGACCTTTGAGATCTCTTTTGAACTCTTGATTTTATGGTGTGGAAATACTTTGGGTGTCAGATGATTATTCATTTAACTCCCCCATTATTAATCCATCACCATACTTTAGTCCATTTCATCTCTTCTTATTTGGATTAAAAAGCTTTAGGGTCAGATTCTATTTTACCAGTTAAGATCATAAGTGGACTTAGATGCCTAAAGTGCAGTTCTGTTCCATCTTCTTAGAGTCCTTGAAAAAACAATACAACAAGTAGGTTGATCCTTTTCCCCCTGGAGACATACTGACAATATGTGATCTCCCCTCTTTCCTTGGTTTTTCCTCCTTCTCTGTTTCAACCTTTCTCCTTTTTCCTTGTCTCAGACCCAAAAATTCATCATTTGATCTCCTCCAACCCTTCTATTCTGTTCCACAGACTCCATCTCAGTACATCTCCTGGTCCCCTTTTTAATCTCAATTCATGTTTTCTCTTCTTAACCACTTGTTCCCATTTGACTCTTCCCCTCACATTACAAACATATTTCAATGTTCCTTTTTTAAAAAAGTAAATATTTAACCCTTGCCCCTTTGATTATCATGCCTAGCATCTTTACACTGATGACTCACAGATAGCCTTTCCTATTTCAGACCTGTTCTTTCTGTTCAAATTAAAATCTCAGCCTGTCTCTTTAGCAGCTCTTCATGAATATCTAAGTATTATCTAAAGGTTAATATAGCTAACACAGAGTTCTTTCTCTTTGCACTGAATCTTCCCTGCTACATGTTGTCTCAACCACTGTGGATATCATCATGCCTGTCACTCAGCCATGTAACTTTGGTGTCATGTTCAACTTGGACTTCTCTCTAGGTCCTCACAATCAAACTAGGTATAAATCTTTTACATCCTCTCTGCATAACACATGCCCACACACACAAATTTATGGTCTTAGTACAGACACCCATCATCTCACTTTGTGATTACTACAACATCTATTTCTCTTGCTTTGAGAAATGCAATACTGAAACATTCATGCCCATCCAGAATGCTGCTGAAAAGATCATTTTGCTAACCCATTGCTTTTACTATGTCACTTCTTCCTTGAGCGATCTCAATTGGTTTTCTCTTTTCTTTTGCCCCAAAACGGAAGAGAAAGACACTACTTGTCTTCACTTTCAAAATTCCTCATAATTTTTTTCCATCTTAACTATCATCTCTCATAGTTTCAAAAAGTCCTTTCCAACTTCCTGCCAGCTTCCATCATCCACTTGTTAGATTTACAAAAAGCACTTTCATCTTTTTTCTCATGATTAAAGGGAACACCTCAGAAACATCTGCAAGGCAACTAACTATCCTGCAACTTCCTTTTCATAGCTTCTTTTTGTCACAGTGCTTACAAAAAATCTGACAACTCAATAGCCAATGCTCTTTGACCATTTCCTAACATACTGACCAATATTGGCCTTTTTTCTTTGTGCTCCCCTGTCTGCATCCATTTTCTGTCTATATATATATTTAGACTGTATGCTATCTGCTGTAGGTAGTAGCATCATTTTGTTCTGTGGTTGTACCATGCCTAGTTCAGTGCAGTTCTGGTCCATAACTAGGTCTCTCAGACACCACAGTAATATAAACAACCCCCCCTATTCTTCTTTCCTTATGAATGCTAAATCCGCAGATCTATCACAATGGGATTTTCAGAATTGTGTGCTTACAGGGTAGAAAGCAGAATCATCCTTTAAATGTGAACATGCAAAAGAAGGTGCATTGTATATAAATCCCACCTACCCCACAGTTCTCTGAGCACTAAGGTATGCAGGAGAATTCTGTCAAAAGAAAAGAATAGCATTTGCTTAAATTGGATGACCAACATGTACAGTGTGGTAAATATATATATTCATAGCTGTGTGGCCATATAGCAACTCTCATGACCACTCTATACAGATTATATTGTCTAAAGTAAAGGAGGGAACTAAAGCTAGACTCTCCAACATCATGGATGAGTAATTAGAATGCTGGGCAATAGGAAGGCAATGATACCTCCTCCTTGCTGAGAGGTTTCATCAGAAGCTATTTGGCAAATTCAAGTGAAAGAACACATAATTTTAGACTGACTGAAATGGTATTTTGCAGCAAATAATTTATTTGCCAAGAATAGTTGCCTCTAGTGTGCTTCTAAGGACTGAACTTTAATGCTGAAGCAAAAATTTCTTGAATTGATTCAAAGAATGAGTGCTGTGATGGTTGCGAGAAGTACTAGTCTGAATTAAAAGAATTTTAGTGGGCTCCCAATTCCCAAGTAAGAAACTTATCTGATTGAACGCCATAAGCATCAGGCTGGATAGGAAGTATAATGACACCTCCTAGTAGAGTTAAATTGAGTAGTACTGCAAGGAGCAAAATGAAGTTCTGTGTTCTATGATTTTGTAAGAATGGAGTAAGGCTGGTGCCCTATGAGAGCATTTAATGCTTCACAAAACATTTGATTCTTTAACATGCTAAGAACATTACACAGCAGAGATGTTATCTGTTATACATACATACAATAAAGTCCTCCTGAGGAATTTACATCTGTATGTTGCTGTATTTTAGCATGGTAGTTGAAGTATGGCATTTGCTCTACCAGCAGAATAAAAAAAAAAATCCTGATGGGCAAATGGGAAAGTTGTGAAGAATAGCCTCCTTCAGGAACTAATTTTACTTTATTTTAGGAACTGCAGGACCCTATTTTGTTTGTCCCTCAGTGGGTAGAAATAAAAAGGGGAATTAATTTTATTGTTTCAGTGGGTGTATCTATACGAGATGATATGTTGCTCTAGCAACAAGCGACAGAGACGTAACTCACTGCTACCACGACATAGCACCAGCAGGCACAAGCCGTGATGCTGCTGCTACATCACCGTAGCTCACTGCTATGGTGATGTAGCATCTAAAAATAACCCTGCATCGCTAGGACTGTGCACTACTAAATGCAGCCAGGGGCACATGTATATGCACCCAGTATGAAGTAGATTACGGACTATTTTGTTCATATAATTGTGTTTCTATGAGTTGCTGAGATTAGGAATGCCTGCAGGGACTCTTACAGCAATTCACATTTGCTTTTTGTTGGCTTGATGCCACCTGAGTTTTCAAGCCCAAAGGAGAGCCTGAGATGATGCCTGTCTGGATTCCGCTGCCTAAGAAGGGACTGATTGCCTAATGAAATATCTAGTTATCCCTAGATCCTGACCACAGGAAGAATTGCCATCTAATGATACTATGTTTAATTTTGACTGATGTGTGCTGAGAAACCTTCTGTTCTTACAGAGGGGCCAAGGGGGAGAAAGTTAGGAAAAAATAAGTGACTTAAGATGCTATTTTTACTGCCTGCTGTTTCTTTCACAGCTGGAAGACTTTTGCTGCTGTGAATAGTAACCTGAACATTGGGGCATGGTGACCCAAAGCAGAGGCTGGGAATAATAACCCAACAGTTAAGACATAGTGACCTATGCTGGCATCTGGGAACAACAACCCAGTACTTTCCCAGTCAGTTAGGAAAGTATCGTCAGGAAAGCACCATCTTGCTATTGCACCTGTCAAGACTATATAATGAAAGATGTGTAGCTATAGCTTATCAAAGCAGCTTCAGACCTACTCAGCCTAGTTTCACAATAGTCAGAAGACCCTTGCCAGAAAGAATCTATGCTCTGGAGTGGTTTTGTGTGTGTGTATATGCCTGTGTGTGTTTTGCAAGGTGTACTATTGGTTGTTATAAATATATTTTATTTTTTGAGTTCAATTTAGACTTCCCTAAGGAGAAAGATTTACCTTTGTTGGGGGTCTGCATGCATAGAGAAATCAGCCTGCATTTATAGCCTGGTCTTTGCCTTGATCAGCCATTCTACACCTTGTAAAGAAGTGCAGGGAAGTCTGACACCAAGGATGCACTCTAGGACAGCAAGATGGGAAAATAAGTGTTGATTTTAGCATCTATTTATTTTCCTTCTGAAAGACTGTCCCCATAACAACAAAGGGAAATCAAAGTTGGGGTTAGATAGTGATTCAAAATACTTTTAAGTAACAAATGGTTGTCCTGTCTTCAAAGCAGGTTATTTGTGTGTTCCCTATGCCCCCACAAGGGCTCCTTCTGGGTCTTTCAAAAAAGACCAGCTCTCAAAGTCTCTCTAGAAACTCTACCACTCCATATTGCATGGGATCCACATGGATTACAAAGGTCCGTATTTTCCCTGTAAGTTTCTGTCCAAGATGTGAGTATGGAATCCCAAGGAGAGAACTACCTGTAACAGAGGTAACAGCAACATGACAGTACCCATTCAAAGGCCTTTACTGACTGCATTCTGCGGCATTGTCAGTATCTGTACTATGTCTGGTGCTTGCTGCCCACTATCAGTAGAAAAGTAGATAGGGAGGAGAAGGAGGCAGTTGAACTTTCTATATGAGCTCTAGGTTTTGGGAGCAGCCAAAAGGATTTAAAAGGTGCATCTACATGAGACACATGAATGCGCATTAGCCTATTTTAATCTAGAGTACTGTGTCCAGTTTTGGGCCCCTCCTACTACAGAAAGGATGTGAATAAATTGGAGAGAGTTTAGTGGAGGGCAACAAAAAATGATTAGGAGACTGAGACACATGATTTCTGAGGAGAAGGTGAGGGACCTGGACTTATTTAGTCTGAAGAAGAGAAGACCAAAGGGGGATTCAAAAGCACCCTTCAACTACCTGAAGGGTTTTTTTTAAAGAAGATGGAGTTAGACTGTTCTCAGTGGTGGCAGATGACAAAACAAGGCATTGTGGTCCAAAGTTGCAGCAAGGGAAGTTTAGGTTAGGTATTAGGAAAAACACTCTACTAGGAAGGTAGTAAATCACTGGAACATGTTACCCAGAGAGGCTGTGGATTCTCCATCCTTGGAGTCTTTTAACAGCCAGCTAGACGAAGTCTTGGATGACCTAGTTGGGGATGGTCCTGCTTTGAGCAGGAGGTTGGACTAGATGACCTCCGGACCTCCCTAATTTTCTATGATTCCTGGCTAACATACCTAGGGCCAAAGTAGCATGGTAATAAGGCAATCGCTTGGATGAACTGAGGCTTGAAGCTCATGGCCCAGTGGAACTTTCTGATAAAAGAAAGACTCACATTAGCTTTGGTGGGTTATGGGATATGTCCTTAATGAAGGGGCAACAGAAGAAGTTAATATATGTTTTCAGTATGAGGAGATGATAAAATAATACTGGAGAGAGATTTTTATTACTCAAATAGCCGTTATTTTTCTTTTTCCACCATTTATAATAGGTATTTTGACCAGCTTGTAGCTTGGGGGTAGAGCCACACTTGGAAGTCACTGGCATTTTCCTCCAATTTGATCTATATCTACAGTGGCCAGTGGCCCAACCAGAACCCATTCCTTTAGAGATTTTCTGACGGAAATTCAAAATTTACTGGTATATCAAATTTTTAGACTTAGCACAATTAGTCACTTCCATAATAATTTCTTTATTTAGTTCCCAGTCATGTTGCTGGGCTGCAGTAGATTCTTGTGAATCAGCTTTATTTCCCTTCTGAGGAAGCTGCAGTGGCCAGTGTCCTGCAGGCCTCTGGGAGTGAGCTAAGTCAAGGAAAACAACAGGTAAAATGTGCTTCCTGCTCTCCCCTCTGTACATCTCTCACTGGGGACAGGATGAAATTTCCACAAAGCCTAATGCAGGAGAGACTTCCTCCCTTTTAGAGGGAGAGGGAGTCAGGCCAGATTTTCAAGGAACTGGCTCCGTGGAGCCAGCTCCCTGTATTTCACCATTCTGGGCAGAATAAAGCCAGAGGGACAGAAACATGCCAGAGGGAAGGTTGTTCTTGGGTGCATCTATACGTATATTTAAGCACAAGTAAATTTAATGTGCCTTAAGCTAATGTGAATTAAGCGATTTTTGGCAGGTGCCTACCTGTGCAGGGACTTGGCACTAGTTATTGCCAAGTTATTGTACTAGTTACTGCCAAGCCCCTGCAGCCCTGCCAAATGCCCCTAGTGGCTGAGCATAATGCACTTTAATGCAGGTATCAAATTTGGGTACAATTAACTTCATTTCACCATTTTTAATGCACATTAAGGTGTGCATGTGTAAACATGTGCCTGTAATGCACATTAAATTAAGCTAATGTGCATTAACATATCTCATACAGGGTATTTTTAGACGTGTGTGTGATGCAGTACTGGATGCTTTTGAAAGCACCCAGCACTGTGTTGCACACATTTGTACAAATGGAGAATGTGCATCAGTGCTGACGAAATGGCGGTGGTGCACTTTTGAACTAAAACGCATCAATGGTGTTTTAGTTCAAAAGCACACCACCACCATTTTCCAAGCACTAACATGCATTTCATTGTTTCTACCACTTGGTACTAGCTGCCAACTAGACATCAATCCATTGATTAATACCCTCTGAGCTTGATGATCCATACCATTTTCTTTCCATCTTAAAGTTCTTTTATCCAACCCATACTTCGTTAGTGTTTGCTTGTGAAAATGTTGTGGGAGACCATATCAAAAGCCTTACTAAGCTCAAGGTATATTACGTCCATTGGTCTCCCTACATCCACAGATCCAGTCATCTCATTATAGAATGCAATCAGGTTGGTCTGGCATGACTTGCCCTGGGTGAATCCATGCTGACAGTTCTTAATCACCTTCTCCTACAAGTGCTTTGAAATGGATTCCTTGAGGATCTGCTCCATTAGTTTTCCAGGAACTGAGGTAAGGCTGACTGGTCTGTAGTTCCCTGGATCCTCCTTCCCTTTCTTAAAGACAGGCACTATCTTTGCCCTTTTCCAATCATCCAGGACATCTCCTAATAATGATGAGTTTTCAAAGCTGATAGCCAGTGGATCTGCAATCACATCGGCCAGCTCCCTCAGCACCCTTGTGCGCATCCCATCTGGCCTCATGGATTGGTACATACTCAGCTTTTCTAAATAGTCCCTAACCTGTTCTTTTGCCATTATTGGCTGCTTACCTCCTCCCCAAACTGTGCTGCTAGGTGCAATGGTCTGGGAGCTGACCCTGCCTGTGAAGACTGAGGTTGAAGAAGTAGTTTGGCCTTTTCTGCATCATTTGTCACTAGGCTGCCTCCCCCATTTGCTAGCAGCAACTTCAATTGCCCAGTGGTCTTCCTGATTTCATCTCTGCATGCCTGAGCAATACTCTTATATTCCTCCCTAGTCATTTGTCCAAGTTTATACTTCTTATTAGCTTCCTTTTTGTGTTTTACCTTACTGAAGGTTTCCCTGTGTGGTGGAGCACCTTTGGGGTGCTCGCCACTTTAGGGCTCTCTCAGGCTCTGAGGGAAGCCTGCTTGAAGGAGCATCAGGGAAACATCCCCCATGTACCATTTAAAAGAGGATGGTATATGGCAGGGCACTGTTGGTGCCTGCCACTTTAAGACCTGGAGCCAAGCAGCCAGCAGGTGCTTAATTGCAGTGGCCATTTTTGAGCTCTGGCCACTCATATAAACATGGCAGTTTGCTGCTGGCAGCCCAGGCAGCAACGTTGCCTGGCTGTGAGGCTCCATAATATCCTGGAGGTAAGGGAGGAGCTGTAGAGGATGGATTGGAGGCTCCTGGTCCTGGGCATGACCTAAAACTGCACCCTGCTGGGAGTGTGTGGCCTGGTGAGGTTCTCAGTGGCATGGGAGCCCCCAGGAAATGCCAGGCAAGTTACCACCCTGGTGAAAGGTGGGTCAGGGTGCCTTAACCGTAGCCCTCACTTTCAGGTGTGTTTACATAACACTGGAGGCAACTGGGGCCAGGCATGACTGTGGCCATCTGAGCCCTGTGGGGTGCAACTCCCTGAGGAGGGGCAGTCGGGCCAGGCATGGCTAAGGCCACCTGAGCCCACCAGGGAGTGAAGCACTGTGGCCCCAAGTGGAGGAGACGGTGTGGAGCAGCCCCAAGTGGAATGGGGAGAAGAGCCAGAGGGCTGAGGGTCCAGTACATAGTGTTATCCCGGAAGGGGCTCACGTATGCTTAGACACAGTCAGGTAATTGGCTGGCCACTACCCTGGTGAGGGTCATGGGAGAGGCCCAAAAGATGGTACGTCTGCCACCCAAGGGATGGACTAGATAATCCTTTGGTCTAAGAGGGAGCAAGGCAGCATAAGTTGGTGATGGATGAAAGAGACCCTGTGAGAGGGTGGAGTGTGAGATGCCTGAGTGAGAGGTGGGTGGTGTGAATTTGTGGGTGACTGAGGCCTGACAGCATGGCCAGGAGTACTATAACCTCTGGATGCCATCTGCGAGTCATGGGCTGCGGTGTAGGGGAGGTACGGCACTGCAGATAGTAGCCCCTGGCATTGGGGCATAACATGGGCACCCTCCCGTCTTGATTAATATCTTAATGAATTAAAAACAAAGTGAGGCAGGTGAGGTGGGGGCAGGGTATGCCCAAAGGCAAGTGGGGAACCTAGCACTATGGCAAGGCTAGGCGGAAAACCCCACTTTGCCACAGTAATAAAGGACAATAAAAGTCTACTGAAGCTTAAAAAATGCAATCATGTGTTGGATAACAGAAGAAGATATTTGCTAAGGTACCAGAAGATTTATCATCGATTACTCTTCAGAACTAAATGCAAATTCCTGACTTTTCCACAAAGACCTTTTCAAATATGTCAATATTTCTCTGTTATATAATTACAGAAAATAACTTGATTTTAACTAGAATTCTTGTTCCTTTAGAAGATGCATACTTTTTTTTTCTTTTTATGTGGATCCCAAATTCCATGATGGGTATTAGTTAGGACTGGTCATTTGACTCCTCAGTCCAACTATGCTGCTTCCCTTATTATGGCACATTTGGTCCAAATAATATTTTGAGTGCAAGAGGCCCATTAACCTTGCAGAAGTTTCTTTCACTAATATACTGTTAACCTGAACACCAAATTTCTATGATTTGGTGGAGTCTATTCACCAATTGCCACATACCATTCCCTTTTAAATGGTACATGGGGATGTTTCCTCTGCTGCTTCTCCAAGCAGGCTCCCCTCAGAGCCCAAAGGTGCCCTGCCACACCCTGCTAAGCCAAGCTGGCTTTCTGGTCTTACTAGTCTTCCTGCACATTGGGATAGTTTGTTCCTGTACTTTCAGTAAAGTTTCTTTCAAGTACAGCCAACTCTCCTGGATTCCTCTCCCCGTCAGACTGGTTTCCCAGAGGATTCTGCCCATGAGTGCCCTGAGTGAGTCAAAGTCTACTTTTCTGAAGTCCAGGGTCCTTATTCTGTTGCTCTCCATCCATCTTTTCCTCAGGATCCTGAACTCAATTATTTTGTGGTTGCTGCTGCCATTGTTACCATCCACTATGACATTTCCCACCAATTCTTCTGTGTCTGTTGTAACCCTGACAATGTTAAAGGTACCATGTGCTGTAACATAGAATATCCACAAAGCTAGTAGTTATGTCTATTATTATAACTACTGTAATCTGCAACCAAGTTTATGGAAAAGCTTCTCGAACATAGCAGGAGAACTAATATTTTCACTTAATAATGATTGGGTCTCAACACTTCATATATGATATAATTCTTAGTAGGTCAGCAATGGAATTGAATTATAAACACCAATAGTTCCTAAGTCCTCCCAAAATTCAGCAAATGTTTTCTGAAATATTTTGAATATTGAAAAAATACGAAATACCTTCTTAAGACATACAAAGTTTTTTTTCAAATACTACTTCAGGATGTTATGAGAATTCAAATTTTACACATTTATTCAAATCCCAGTATTTTTCATTTTGAAAGATTACTTTTCCTATTGTTTTAACTCTTCCTTTGTTTTTAAAAGTTTTTTGATTTTTTTTTTTAAAAGGCGCAAACATCCAGAAAAAACTAGCAAAGGCACAGAATGGAGGCGTAAAAGGTATATACAGTTTTGAAGTACAATACCTTTGAAGTAGTACTAAATGGCTTCCATTCAGAACAGTGAATAATAATAAAAAATCACAAAACTATTTGACTATTCATCTGAAACAAGATCTTCAGTAGCACAGGTATAAAAAGTAACCTGTGGTCAAACTGTTCCTGAAGATTTGTGTTGCTAACTTCTGTCTGAAAGGGGTTTTTTAAATGTTTTTCCTTATCTTAATTATTTTTAATTCTCCTTTGGGGACTCAAAATTAAATACTTCTTCCTCTGGAAACTTTGATCTTTTTACTCAGCACCTTTTTATTTCTCTTTTGAAGATAGAAGAATCTAACACAGCTGTAATTTACTTCATTCCTTGTTTCTGCACACATGGTACAAATAATAATTTCAACAAAAATGTATTAATTAGGGCTTAATGTTGAGGTGATGCTGTTAATTAGGGCTGGGAATTCCAAATGAGCTTAAAAAGTGAGACATCCCAAATCTCACTGAAATTCAATAGCAGCTGAGTGCTGAACTCCCATCTGATCCTTGGAAAATACCAGCCTAAAATGTTATTGCTGGCCCAACACTGAGCACTAGTTCCTGAACGCTTGTATGTACCGCAAAGAAAAGGTCTGATTCCACAAAGCCCTGCATTTTTATAGCCATTTACACATATGAAAACTACGTGGAAAGTAAGTATAATCAGCTCTGCTGAAAGTAGTGTTTTAGATCAAGTGTAAGGATCACTACTCCTTGATTTTGGTTTCTCAGGAAAATGGATATACCAATATTTTATATTTTTCCAATATTACAACCATTCCAGTTTTGCACAATATCTTCTGTTTTTCAAAAAGTTTCAGGTGCTGGAATCAAGAGATTGCATAGGAATCTCAGCTGAAAAAAAAAGGGAGAAAAGAAAAAAGGAAAAAGAAAGAAACAAATTTCCAGCCCTTTTTGGGAGAAAGCTTGGTAGAACTAAACAGTGTACCTCAAAGGCTCAGAAACTAAGATAAATCAAAGAACTTAACAACTCTTAGCTTTAACTTAACAACTTAACAAACAAATGAAAAAAAAACACTCGTGATTTTGGCATCTTGATCCATGATTTATGGATTTTGGAACAGATAGCACATCCTAAACACTAGAACCCAGATCAGGCTGTCCTGACTTTAAAGATGCCCAAAACTTATGCCAACTCTGTACCAGAACAAAAATGTATGCACTGTGCCACTGAATTTACATGCTTATAAAAATGTAATATAATATGAAAACAAAATTGATGCAAAGTTATTCTGCAATCATTCAAGTTTTTAGCATTGTTTGAATTATTTCCATAGAGTGAAAACAGTAGGATCCATTTGAAAAAAAATAGTATTCCATAGTTTCTCCAACCATGAAAGCATATTATGAACTCTGAAGTATGCATCTGAGTAGCAATGAGCAAACAGTGTATCATTGTTTACGGGCACTGAATTCTGACATGTAATCTATTCACTTATATGAATAAACTGAATTAGGTATTAAAGCCAAAAGGGTCCCAGGCTCCCCCACCCAGTCTGGCCCGGTCTCCCAGGGGAAGAGGAGCTGGAGCAAGTCCGGCCCATCCTCCTCAGGCCCCAAGAGGATGCTCTCTCCATGGGGCAAGGGTCTGGTTTCCAATTCCAGGCTCATCCTGGACAAGACACTGCCTCTGGAGCGGGGCAGACCTAATCCCAAAACAGCTCTGGCCCAGGATATCCCAGGCTTGGTCGTAAGTCAAATGAAACTCCTCCTCCAGTGGAGTGGCAGGGGAGAGGAGGTGGAGAAAAATCAGGCAGCAGCATGGATGGCGGGGAAAATTGGGCAGTAGCGCAAGTGTGTAGGGAGCAGGCAGCAACACAGGTTGGGGGTGCAAGTAGTAGCAGGGCAAGCAAATGCTGTATCTGCATATCTTTCACTCATCTGCCTGCCACCCCCTTAAATCTCAACAGGATCCCCAAATTCAGAGGCAGGCCATGCTCTACTGGCCACACCCATCAACTTCCAGTAGTCAGCTGTCTACCAATGGACCAGACAAAATGATTCTGCAGGCTGGATTTGTCCCACAGACCATATGTTTGACACCCCTGCTATACTTCCATCTGGTCTACAGCAGTTCTGTCATATCCTTTGTTGTTATGATGTTGCACATTGCATTGCCTTTCAGGTATTATGATAAGAAATCTGTAAATGATTTTAACATGTGGATTTTTCTCCATTATTTAACTGCAATTCTAAGAGAAATTATAGAATGCATTGTTTTGGTTATTTTCTGTATACTGTTGTGAGTGGTATTGTTGAACTATATATGCATAGCCCCCAGCCTATATACCAGGATAAGTATAGTAGTGACGATAGAAATAGTATCTTAAAACTTTTTTTTAACTATTTTTCCAAATACAGTACATAATACAGTAAAAGTTCTGTTATCTGGCATCTTACAAGCTGGCATGCTCCACTAACCAGCATGACGGCTTGGAAGATAAAGTGAAACTGGAAGTGTCCACTGTGGCCCTGAGCCCCCATGGGCAAAGCAGCCTGTGCTGCTGAGCCCCCATAGCCTAGGGACATAACAGGCTGTGCGGGGCCTGCCTTCCTGTACCGACGTGGCCCACAGGGCCCCGTGGGAGCAGCAGTGAGGCCGCGGGGGGGGGGGGGATGCTGTGGGAGGGCCAAATGGACACCACAGATGCAGCATGAGAAGGGGTGGCTGGGACCACTCAGTTAACCGACATATTTTGTTATCCAGCATCCCCCATTCCCAGGGGATGCCAGATAACAGAGCTTTTACTGTAAAATAACTCTAAACACGTTTGGCACAATACAATATTGTCACGGTGCACCTCGCTGTTCCGCTCCTAGTGAGAGGAAAACTGCTGGGGAAAAGCCCCAGCAGAGATAATGAGCACAGCTGAGGATTGCTGAGGCAACTAATGAAAGTCAGCTGACCCTAAAGGGCAGGGCCTGGCTCATATAAAGCTCAGAGCCAGAGCCAAGCTGGGAGTTCTCTGCCAGCAGCGGAGAGGGGCAGGAGCTCTGGGGAAACAGAATGTGAATGCAGCTCACGAGTGCTCCAGAGGCTGGAGCAATGATGTGGAGGCATAGCCAGGAGGCTTATGCTGTTATGGCCAGGTGCCTTGTGTTTGAGTTATAGCCAGAGGCTTGTGTTTTGGCTGTTGTTTACACTGGTGGTTTGGATGAGGCTGTAGGGGTTGGAGGAGGCCTCAAAAGGGGACCGCAGTGTTGGGGGAGCCCCAGCACCAGTTTGGGTGCAGCAAGCCCCAGAGAGAGAGCTACCTTCAAAGAAGCCCAGTGGGGCACAGCTAGCACAAGTGAGGGCGCAACACGGGGTGTGGAGACCCCAAGCCCAAGAGGGGCGGCATTGAGGAAGCCCTAGCAGGGGGCAGCATTGAGGAGCCGGAGAAGGGGCAGGTCGAGCCGGTAAGGCTAGTGCGGCATTAGACCCCAGCCAGAGGCTGGCTGCTGCGGTGGACCCCAGGGGAGACAGGGGTTAGCAGCAGAGCGCCTCCTAGATAAGTGCAAGTGCTGCGGTGGTCCCCAATCCTAGAAGGGGATAGCAGCACGGTACCCCCAGCATAAAGAGGGTAGCCATGCGGTGGGCCCACAAGACCAGAGGCTCAGCAGGAAGTCCGGAAGTGGGCTAGATTATCTTAAAGTAAGCCCACGAGGGTCCATTTTGAGTCAGGAGCCCACAAGGGGCCATTTTGAGTCAGGAGCCCTAAGAGAGGGACACTATCATAGAAGGCCCAAGAGAGCGGACGAGCGTGATTTGACACACCAATGTCCGGGACACCAGCAAGGCTTGGGGCGTGGTATTAGGGGCTGGTAGGAGCCACGCGAGGCCCTAAGGCCAGGGGGCCTGGAAGGCACCCAGCACACAGGGAGACACCCCGGTGGGGTCGAGAGATCACGGGGACAGAGGTCCCCAATACACCATGCCCAGGGTGGTATAAAGGCAGCCTCCCAATATATATACCTTTAACATCAAAGACGCGGCGGGCGAGAATTTGAGGGTGCCTTGGGTCAGACTTGGCACAGGTAGAGGGCCTTCAGGACATCATGGCCCTCCTGTAGGACCCCACCATGACAAATATATTACAGGGTCCAATGGGTAGGAATTGAAATTAGAAACTGAAAACCAGAATTGACTTTTTAGCAATGAAGGTGAGAGATCATTTAGAACATTTTAGCAAGAAACAGTTAATTCTTCATTATCAGGTATCTTTAATCAGGACTGGATGTCTTTCTGAAAGATATGCTTTAGTTCAGTCATAGGAATTGGGGCTAATACATTTCACTTATGTAATAAGAAGCAATTCTTTTCTCCATTTCAGGGATTGCTGAATATAATTCTTTGATCTGTACTGAGTGTACTGCACTACATAGTGAATATTTGTGGCAATAAAACTTATTAATTTAAGCAATTAGATAAAAATTAGACTTCCTATTATATGTGTATACAGTACAGCCCTAACCCATAAATGAGGCCTTTGGATGTTATCATAATAATAACATTTACAGAAAATATTTTATTATAAAAAAGAGGGTCGCTTTATGAAATTTCAAAAGGGACATCAACCTAAGGGCATACTGGATCCAATAAATGGTCCATCAAGCCAAATATCCTGTCTCCAGCAGTGGTATATCTAGTGATCTAACCCAACTTCTTCAATAACCTCCCTGGCATCTACCATCATTGGTTTAGAATTGCCAGAGTTTACATCTCTGCCTATTCTGTTTAATAGTTATCAACAGATGTAACAGTGAATTTGTTTAGCCCTTTTTGAACCTCACTACCTGCCTCTACCACCTCCTGCGGCAATGACTTCCAGAAATTAACTATGTGCCTCATAAAAAGTATCTTCTCTCGTTGGTTTTAAACCTGTCTCCTACAAATTTCAGTGACTGCACCCTAATTCTAGTAATCTTGGGCTTTGGACACAAAAGCTTTGGGACAGTTCCCTGTTCACTTTGTCCACACCCTTCATGATTTTATAGACCTCTATTATATCCCCTCTCAGGCTTCTCCTTTACAAACTGGGAAGTCATAGCCTTTTTAGTCTCTCCTGGAACAGTGCGACTGCCCAAGAGCTGTAGCCCTTGAGAATACTATACTGTGGTGGAGAAGAACTTGGCTTGCTCTCTTAACCATCTGTTAGTCTGTGATCTCACCTACCATATATTGTTCTTCCAGGCTAGGAACAAAAGTTACACACAAACTAGTTTAAGTGATCAGAAACTATTTAAACCTGTAACAGAACAGAAGTTCAGTACACATAAACCAGTTTCACAATGGCCAAAACTGATTTAAGATAAACCTGGTTGAAAGTAGTATCAGACTCAACTAATTTGGGTCAACTGGTTTATAGAACTTCTGTCCCAGACCCCTTCCTGGTTTAAGTTAAACCAGAGTCCTTTACCATCTCAGCATGCTCTGCAGCCCTGGGCTAGGCCAGGCTGTGCTCTGTTCCAGAAAGCAGGGCTGGCCCCATCCCTCTACTCTTCAGGCTGAGCATGAGTGGAGTCATAGCCAAATGCATCCTGGCATGGTCCTGTTAGGCAAAGTGGGCAGAGAGGAGGTTAATTCTTCGCTCACTTCCCCTCCCATCCTCCCTGCAGTCAGGGTCTGCCTGTCTGCAGGAGAAAAGCAGAGGAGGAGGGGGTGGCCAGGGCTGTCAGACCCTAGCTGTGGTCCCCAGGGTCAGAAGGGATGGAGTGAGGAATTAACCCCCTCTCTGCCCCCTTTGCCTTAACAGGGCCATGTTGGAATGGCATCTGGCCACACCCTCACCACTTCCACTGGAGCAGCGAAGGCAGGGAGAGGGGCAGCAGCCATTGTCAGGGTGTCTAGGGGGGAGTTTATTCCCCACTTCCCTTCCCTGTCCCACAGGCAGAGACCACAGCTGTCCTGCCATGGCTCCATTAAAGCTAAGGACAGGGAGGAGATTAATCCCTCCCTCACCAGGGAACCACATCTGGGGCAGAGCAGCCCCACTCCTCTCCCCTCCCACCACCACAGGGCAGGAAAGGGTGCTGCCTGGCCCCAGAGGGGGACTCTTCCCCCTCCTCCTGCTCTCCTTCACCACAGGGCAGGGAGGGGGGCTCTGTGCAGTGCTGGATGGGGACACTTTCCTCTCTTCCTCTGCCCTCTCTCTGCCGCTACAGGGTGGGGAAGGGGCTCTCTGTGGTGTTTCCTGGCCCAGCCCAGCCTGGATGTGGGGTGTGGCTGTCTTTGAGCCACAGCAGCTGGGGATGGCCCCACCCCCACAACCCAGGCTAGCTCTGCTCCGCCCCAGCTGAAGCAGTCGCATGGCTGGGCCAGCCCACAGGGGTGGGCCCTCCCCAGTGGATGCAGCTCAGTGACAGGGAAGCTGAGTCCTGTCAATGAGTTGGCTACCTGGGCTGGCTCAGATTTGAAAAGTATTTTTAAAGTATTTTCATTTAATTGTAACTAGTCTCTGACATGGAAACAGATATTGTATGGCCAAAAATTGATGACTTGTAAAGTTTGTGATTTAGGGCCTAACCCAAAGCCCACTAAAGCCAATGGAAAAAACTCAAATAAACATTGTTTGATAGTTGTCTATTTTAACCAGAAATGTATAAATACTAATTATTAGTCATGGGCAGATTTTGTAATTTAATTTATGTTTTTCTTAATTACAATGATTAATGTCATAATGTATAATTAGTAAACATTATAGAGAGATTCTGCATTTTTCTCTAGCTATCATTAGACTGATTGCTAAATTTGCAATGTACATATCATATGTACATATCATTGCCTTGTACATATCATTGCCTTGTATAAAACATCCTATAACCAAAGTGGTGTCTGAAACTTGCCCAAAAGTCAAAAGGAAATAAGAAGGAAATAAATAATATAGCCACCTGACACTTCAGAAGTCAACATGCAACATAATTTTGAGTATTAACGACACCATATAAACAACACTGATATTTATTAAAAGAAAAGTGGTCTAAACCATGTAAGCTTGACTCTAATTCATGAGCTGGTCTTTTGATCTTATAATTGTTAGAAAGAAGAAAAGATGATTCTCAGTTAAATAGAACTTTTCCCAAAACAGTGTTTGTTGCTGTTGTTTTGCCAAACTAGACTTATATACATTAGTATGAGAGCAACCATAGGACAAGAAAACTTTTAAAAATATATCCTTTATTGGTACTCTCTAGAGCAGTGATTCTTAATCACGGTGCCACAGCACATAGGGGTGCTTTGAGATCCCTTCAAGGGTATCATGAAGTGCTATACACCGTCAGCTTTGCTAGGTGTGCACATAATTCCCAAGATAAACCAAGAGAATTCAAAAGGAATTCATAATGTTAAAAGCTTTCTGTCCTGCTGTGGTCTTGCTGAGGTTTTTGTAACAGAAGAATTGTTCTATTATTTTTCTATAGTCAAAACTAAGAGCTGACATTTTCTGAACGCTGACTTGAGTCTGTTGAGGGATGCCTTGAGTCTACAAAGGTTGAGAACAACTTCTCTAGAAGGCAGAGAATTTCATCCATTGGGCAACATCAGAGCACTAGATAGCCATAAGTATTTAAGCTATATCACCATAACTATTTAAGCTGTAATATCAGTATGACAATGAAACACTCATAGTAGTGCTTGGAGCCATACTGAAAGGCTGGACTGTGTCCAGAAGGCACTTGACAATCAGTAGCAGTAGGAGGAAGATGAAAATTAGTATCCTGTAAATTAGTCAATTAGAATTAAGTAAGGGGAGAGAAGTTTCCTGTTGCTAAAAAGAGAAAGGTACTTTAAGCAAAAGGAAGTTAAAGAAAATAAAAATAGAAAATCTGGAAAGAAAATGTTCTTTAATCTGCTAGTATTTGTGCCAAAAAAACCTTTACTAAAAACAAAACCAAAAAAGTTGTTAATTTCTCATTTCTACAGATTTTAAACTTTCTTCCAAGATAAAACACAGAAAAAGTGTTTCCATTTTTATAGGTTTTTGGTTGTAGCCATGTTGGTCTAAGGACATAGGCAGGCAAGGTTCTTTGAGTAGATGTGATATCTTTTATTAGACCAACTGAGTAGTTTCCATTTTTATAACACCTTTTGAAAAGAACTACATCCAGACAGAGTTATATTATCTGATGGGGCTAAATTGTGCAAGTATGCCAGAAAGAAAGTATGTGTCAGGAGCCTGGCACTGTTAAGGAGCATAAGAACTCCGCAGGGCTGTTGGCATTGTCAAGTCAGTCTCTTTTCCAAAGGTGATAGTGAGGACATGGAACTGTGACCCTACTACCCCTTCACTCTCCAGCATGTGCACTTGCTGTCAGAAAGGTGTAATGCAGATATGCTACCTTCTTCCATTGTGACTGGCAGCTACACTTCCCCCAGGAATCCCTCTGGGGTGAAGCAGTGCCAAATTATTCCTAACAATATAGTTGCTTTAAAAAAAAAATCACTTTACCCTAATGATAATCAGAGAAAAGAAGGCTGGAGAGCACTTCTAAGTCATCTAGGCCGACCTCTGCTCAAGATAGAATCATCTCTGTCCAAGCCATCCCATACAAGTCCTTGTTTAATCCACTCCTAAAATTATACAATCAACCCTGTTTCATGATTATAAAGGATATTGTCCAAAGACACCAACATCTGTTAAAGAAAGAATATGAATTAAGTAAAATGTTCAAAGACCAATGCTCTATGAATCAGATATTTACATCTTAAATATTCATCTTTCATCTCACCTTTTTTCTAATACCTTTCCTTAGCACCTATTAGTATTCTATCATATATAGTGACAGAATCATTTCCACTCTTCAAAGGTAGTATTAGCTACAGCTATCTCTAAGACTGCATCAGATAAATTATACTTGTGATTTCCTGCTCTTCTTGAACCAGCTAATGCTCCATAATAATGCTGAATCTCCAAACTGTTTATCTTGTCTAACTGAATATTATTCCTTCAAAACTTGGACTCAGCCAGAAGCCCAGATCCTCATTTGGTAGTATAGTGTAGAATGCTTCAGGACACAGAACTTTGGCATGCTGTCTTCATATGCGGGTAGTTTTTTTAGCTATATATTTTAAATCATGCTCAGATATTCTCTTCAATAATAAAATAGGCATGTACACTGATTAATCAAAAAGCATTTTAGCAACAAAAGTCAAATATCTACAACCCAAATTTATCCTATAGTCACAAAAGCATGTTCAGTTTTAGTAATTATTACTTATTGAAAAACTTTAAGGGATCTGCTACATTTACCTGATTTATAAGGGTTTCTAATGAAGGTGAAGAAGAACAATACATAGTGTGGGTGCCGAGAAACGCCGGCAGAATGGGGCCGCCTATAAGCGGAATTGGTTGGATGAGAGGCAGCAGTGGTTGAAACAAAAAAATTTTACTTACAAGCTTTATACATGAGGTAGACAGTGTAGGCACAATTCATAGACAGAACAAAACTGTAGACAGGCACACCGATGCTCACACTCACGTGGGGATGGGATACGTCGTGGCGACTGCGACAGGGAGTCGTTGGTGGGTGATCAGGCCTCCTCCATGGCTCCGAAGTACACATGGGGATCTCTCCCTACACGTGTTCGAGCACTCCGCCAACTTTGGTGGATATCACCCAAGCCTTTTATGTGGCCAGCGAGCCAATTGCTGACCACCACGCGTACATATTTTACTCTGAGCTAATTGAAAGCATGCACTTGATGGTGCAGCTGCAAACTTTTGGCAGGCTCTGATCTTGCACCAAGGACTTTTCCTGCCTTACAGGTAAAATCCCTGCACCCGGGACTCGCAATGTGCCTAACACAGCTGTGCTGAGGCACCTCTTAACTGTTTAGCTCTGACACATAGAAGATCAGTTCATTTTGAGGTTACAGTGGAATACTTATTTACTTGAATATAAGATGACCCTGAATATAAGACAACTCTCCAGTGATTAGGTTCTATATATAGAAAATTTATAAATTTGTTATAATTTTCCAGATACAGAATGTAATTATTGGAGGATGCCCCTTGAACAGATTTAATGGCAAAAAGGTAACTTAAATAAGATGACCACCCACCACAGGTATAGGCAGTGATTGCGAGCCCTGGGGCAGAAGCAGAGGGTCTGCTAACCCAGGGAGAGGCTCAAAAGCCCAGAGCTTGGCTCAGAAGGAGCAGTCTGGTCATGGGAGCAGCAGAAGGCAGAGCTCAAGATATAAGCCAGTCTGGACTGCCTGGGAGAAGGACTTTGTGCCACAGAAGGCAAAAGAGACCCTGCACCATGAGCAACACAAGATAAGTGCCTTGAAATTTTCACATTGGCACTACTGCAAGTAAGATAAGCCCTGACAGGTGAGCTTATCTTCTGAGAGCTTTATGTTTTGAGAGCAGACACTCGTGCTTTTGATTTATGTTTGGTCCAGAGGACTGGGGTGTCTGTAAGGGATGGATTGGAAGCCACTAGAGTGAAGCAGAGTCACCCAGCTCAGAGCACTTCTGGGGCCTAGAACCCTGGGGTGTTGAGTATGGGGAGGAGTCCAAATATGTTCAGAGGGAAGATTGTGGTGTGTCAGAGGACTGCATATGTGACACCAAAGACTTAGGAGCATAACTCCATGCCCATAAGGGGCATGCTTAGGGGCTGAGTAGCCCAGAGCCCATGAGGGACTAGAGCTGAAGCCCAAACACCTAGGATTCTAGTGGACCCTGGGCAGCAGGACTCAACCAGATTAAAAGTGAGCCAAGGCCAGGAAGGGCCTGGGTTCAGACAAGAACCTACCCCAGAACTTGCACCCACCTCCCAGGAGCAGCCTCCCTATAAAACTATAACATCAAGTTTTGGCAGGTGAGATAACCATGAAGGGGAAGGACCTAGGGAATCCAGAAGCATGTGTGAGGAGGTTGGAACATGATGGCAAGGAACCTTGTCATGCCAGCACTGAAGGTTTTTGTTACATATGCATATAGGCAAATTACTATGGGTAACACACACACACACACACACACACACGTATATACCTGAAGAGAGACATGACAGAGAAGGAGTTGGAAGAAGATACGTATGACTGAAGCTGGTAGAGAGCCAGTGACCCTATTTAGATGGGACAAGCAAGGGAAGAAGCACAAGCTGCCCCCTCCCCTCCACAAATTAGCATTGGTGAAGAGCCCCTGGAAAATGTTGAGCCTTTCCCACACTTTGGCAGCCACCTCTCCCAGTCAGTCAGTCTCTATTTAGAAACTGAACATAGCATTGAACCAGCATATCCTTCAAAATGCTGCTTTGCTGCGTCTTTGCTGACAGAGCTGCAGATGTAAACTAAGATCCTGGGCTATAGTGCAGTGGTTATCCCCATGTTCCTCAATTGCTACGAAATGTGGGTGACATATCAAAGCCATCTTAAGCACCTGGAATGGTTCCATCAGCATTGCCTCAAGATGATCCTTCTTATCAGATGGGATGGCCATTGCACCAATGCCAGCATCCTTTCTGCAGCTAATATAACCAGCATTGAGGCAAAGATCATGACTTGTCAACTCCACTGGGCTGGCCACTGTGTGCAGATGGCTGATACTCACCTCCTGAAGCAAGTCCCCTTCTCTCAACTCAGTCATGGTAACAGGACCCTGGGAGGACAGAGGAAGCACTACAAGGACACCCTGAAAGTATACTTTAAGAAGGGCAGCATCAACTTTACAAACTGGGAAGTGCTGGCTGGTAACTGGTCTCAATGGAGCTGCACCATACATCAAGCTACAATCCACTTTAATGAGAACTGTCTTGCTGAGGAAACAACTGAGAAACAGCAGAGGAGGAAACAAAGTGTACAATATCCTGGCTAACAGCTGTGTCCTCCCCTTCCTCCCCTCCCCCCACCAGGCACCACTGACCTGTCATATCTGTGGATTGTTTGTTTGTTTGTTTGTTTTAAGGACAAAGTTTCACATTCTTAGCCAAATCAGTCAAATTAGTTCCGGGTCCGTGATTCATGCAAGAACCATATATGGTCCTACTACTGGCAAACATCCTCCACCTACACCTGGAGCCTCAGATGTTTCCAGATCATTTGGTAGGCACCCTACATGCAGGCCCAAGCTCAAAGGCATGGGTTCAGATGCCCCCAGATTTTGCTTGCCCTCAGTCATATGGCCACAGGAGCAAGATAAGGAGGAGTCTCACAGTTCCATAAAGTGGGTGTAAAGCCAAGATCTTCCCACTGGAAGTGGAAGTGGGAGGGTAATTATACATTACCTTCATGTGCACTACCCGATGTCAGAAAAGCAGTTATCTCCTGTCCCTGGGAAAACTGCCTTAGTGGTCATGGTATTTCCTCTGCCAGGTGAGTTATTTAATGCTCTGCTAAACTATGCATGATATTAAAAAGAGTTATGATTTACCATACAGCTCATTGTGCTGGGCCCAGCTAAGTCATCAGCATTTCAAGTCATGGTGATCCCACACCTCCACACTGCCCAGTACATGTGTGTACTCCAGTTACTCTCCATGAAGGATCTACATGCTAATTAGCCTCCCCCACTCATGACTGCAACTGGGTGTTCTTCTCATGAGTCCTAGGATCCTCCAAAATTTATACGCAGATGAGGTACAAGAAAACCTGGTCCAGGTCTATTTCATAGAGGGCAGGGCCACACTAATCATAGGATTAGAGAGGGAGCAATGGAAGGATATTGGGTAAACAGCTTGCGACCCCATTTGGTGATGTTTGCCAGACATTTAAGGCAGAAATCATTAGAAATGTGAAAGAGAGGTACAGTTCAGCTGTGGAAGTGAAGAGGAAGTAAAAATATATTCAGTGTAGTGGCACACCATGACCTGGAAAAAAGTCAGTGCTAAGGAGGACCATGCACAATGGGAACTACTATATATCTTAACCACATAGGTTATAATAACTTATTCTTGTGGTAGGTCTCTATCAGAGGTAGTGGGCTGCGTGAAGATGGGGCTGAGTGAACTCCAGACCTACTACCAGAAATTCATAGCAGAGGATGGAGAAGATGCAGTGAATACCACCTGGCTCAGGACCATGCAGCGCCCACCAAGGGAAGAAGAGAGAGACAACAGAGGAGAAGAGGAACAGACAAGTGGAACAGAGGATAGCGACAGTGACAACAGAATCAGCAGTCGGTCCTCCAGAGGAAGCTGGAGCAACAATGACGAAGAGACCCTGTAAACTGAGTACCTGACCCTGGAAGCAGGGCACAGGTAGATGTGAACGGAGGGCTGGTTGGAGAGACCAGAAAGGACTGAGTGTGTAGTCTGTGTGTTTTGTGCATAGTTGCAAACATTGTAATGGGTACAGGTGGCCAACAGATCTTTGTATGGGTGCATGGGTGCGGTTTTTCTGTGACAGGATCAGTTTAGATATATATAATCATATATAGAGAAATATATTTTTACATAAAAAGAAAAAAACGTTCTGTAACAGGGAACCCTACCCCTGTCACCAGAAGACAGGTTGGTCCCTTTAAGGCCAGAACTTTCTGGTCACAGAGTAAGGAGGGGGTTAAAGACCAAGCCTGGCCAGCTAGTCAGCTGACCATAAGGGGCAGGCCAGGACTATAAAAACCCTGGGCTGAGCAGCAGTAGGGGCCAGCCGTTAAAGGGGAAGGAGTGTGTCCCAGAGCTCCACGGAGAAGCTTGGTGAGTGGTCCAAAGGCTGGAGGAGGGGAACTGTGGAGGACCCTGGAAAGATGGCAGCAACCCCAGAGGAAGGGTTGTAGCTGATGGTGGGGAGCTGAAGCACAAACCCTGTGAAAATGTAAGCTGGCATGCTGCTTTCTTTAATCACATTTCTCTTGGCGGCAGTTATTGTCCATGGACAGGACTGTTCATATTTTTCTGTTATTGAATAACACCGGTGGTTTGGGCAAAGCTATTGAGGAAGGAGGAGGCCTCACTGGGACCCCACTAAAGCATGGGGGCCTGGTGCCAGAGTGGGTGCAGGATTTTGGGGTGCACTGTCCCTGGAACCAGAGAAGGCTTAGTATTTGGGCCCCAGTGCCTGTGTGGGTGCATGATTTTAAGGTGTATAGACCCCAGTGCCAGAGGATGTGATCCTAAAAGGCCAGAGTAGTCTGGTGCACCTGACATGAGGTTTTGTTTTTCTTTAGACTAGGACAGTGTGGGTCTAGAGCCATTCCTTGTCCTTGAACCTATAACCCCCTGGCTGCAGGGGTGATGGCCAGGCCTCTAGCTCAGGCTTCAGATTGAAAAAGAAAGGAGGGCCATGAGCCTCAAAACAAGAAAAGAAAAGGCTAGAGCCTCAGAGTCAAACCCTGTTTGGTGGGTTTAGACAGGGAGGCCTAACTAGAGAAAGACTGGGTTCAAGGCCCATGAAGGGGGAAGACCCCAACATACAAAATACAATAGGCAGTCTCCCACTTACAAGAACATCAGTATAAATATGTTTTGTCCAATATGGAGCTATATGTTTTATAGTCATGGTCAGTATTGGCTTCATTCAATCAGCTTCATGGCTGGCTTCCATTACTGATCACATGTTGCTTTGGCAGTACTTTAATGACAGACAATGTATTGAGATTTTCTTGTATGCCAATGTAAGATAAGCAGCTTTTTTTCTCATGCTGCTTGGGGGGCAAAAACTTATCTTGTTTTGGAATAAATATGGTAGTTCTTGAAAGACCTCCTAGGATTACTTATCAAATGTGGAAGAGAATTGTACTCGGTACATTTGGGGTTATTCCAGAGTGATCACTTGAGTCATTGTAAGTACTCATTTGAATGGATTTCTCTGTTCTTAATTCTGTTAAATCCATAACTTTCAGTCAAAAGTTAAATTTCCAGCTTGCTAAAATCCGTTAATTTAAATTTAACATTTTAATACGGGGAATGCTTCAAGACAAGAGCAGATTTTTTGGGGGCACTTTGTTCTTTATGTCTTTCTCAATGACATGGATTAAACATGAAGAATCAGGATTTTATAAATAGCAACAGAAGCACATTTGATCATGGCATCAACTGACTAAAATACCGATTTATTTGTTTCATAGAATGACAGTTTCATCCTTTTCAGAAGAGTGGGATCTCATTATACCACTATTGAAGAGCCGTTTTCAGTTTTTTTGATACAGACACATTAAAAAAAATCCACATGTACCAAAACTGCTCTGGCTTATTCATTCTTCTTTTAATAGCAAAACCTATTGTAAATGCCATTTCCTACTTTTCATTATGTCCATCCATTTTAAAAGTATTAACCAATTGGGAAGGGTTTTCCCTTCATTCTTATCATTCCCAAATGTAACTTTAATTGTGGTTAGTAGTGATGAATAAGGATTGATACATTTAAATACATTAGGCCAGGAGTATCAAACTTATAGCTGAATTCAGCCCACAGAGACATGTTGTGTGGTCTGCAGGACCAAGAGAGGGGCTAAGAATTAATACATGGTAAAAGGACTGGTGGGCAAGTAGAAGCAGGACCTGTTGCTGAAATCCAAAGCCTGGAGATCTATTTGGGATGCATGCTGGTGGAAGGGTGCACATGTTTATGCATCCATATTGCATGGATAATGGAATCACAAAGTGCCAAAAGCACTATGAACACAGCTAGAAAGCTGCTGTTTAGGTACACAAAGAGAACAGAATACCACCTATTCTATAGGGCTGTGCAGAACAGCACCGTTTCATTTTGACTTCTGTTTCAAAGGGACAGTGGCTTTTTTTGCTGTTTCAAAGCACTGTTCCATTTTGTCAAAAGTCTTTCTCTGTTTCAACGTGTTTTGACCATAGGCTATATATAATAAGGAATCATGACAATGCCTATAACATGGTCATTTCCTGCCTGATTTGAATGGAGATAGCAGGGATGGTAGCCCCTTCTGAGGGCATGAAGCCTGCCAAGTTTTAAGGAGATAGGTGAAGGGTTTTTTATGAAACTGCACCTCAAACTGTTCAAAGCAAAACTAGTATCACTTTCTATCAATGGCAGCATGCTGTCAACCCGTGTACAGAACCAGGGGCCTGCTTCCTCCTGGGGGGTGTGAGCCCCTGGACCTGCATGTGGGATGACACCAGGCTGCTGCTGCTGGCTGGGGCCAGTGCCAGCACTGGGTTCTTCCTGGCACTTGGCATAGGGCTATGCCAGCATAAGGCTACGCCAGCAGTGGCAGTATGTTATCATCCACATATTCCACAGTTGGTGAGTGAAGAGCTTTAAAAAAAAATCACCGCACTCACCGGCTCTTGCAGCAGTGACTGGGGCCTCTGGGCACTTGTGGTAGAGCCCTACCATAGTGCAGAGCAGAGGGGATCGCCCTCTCCGTCCAGTACCTATGCAGCAGCTGCCCCATGGTGCGGGTGCAGAGTGGCTTGGCAGGGCGCTGTCTGCTGTCCCAGAGCTGGGGCAGCTCATCTATAAGCCAGAGCTCCTGGTTCAATTCCCCATCTCTCTGATCATTCCCTCAGCTCTTCTCAGGAGGCGCAACCCCCAGATCTGTGCCCAGGGTTTCAACAGGCAGCTGCTGCTGGCTGGGGAAATAGCCCAGAGCTGCTGTCATCCCCAGCTGGCAGTGGCAGCTTGCTGTCATCCTGGATCATCAAGGGGCCTGCACCCCCCAGGAAGCAATCAGAGAGCTGGGGGAAAGATCAGGGAGGTAGGAAATTGAACTTGGACCTGTAGGAATGTTCAGGGACCTGAACATTAGCCCATCCCCTGTTTCAATTCTCCAGCATTTCTTCTGGGGCGTGGGCCCCCGGATCTGCACCGTGTTTCAGCAGACTGCCACTGGAGGCTGGGGCCAGTGGCAGCACCACAATCTTCCCAGTTCTTGATGCAGGCTGTGCCAAGCAGCTGCCGCTGGTCCCAGCCTGCAGCAGCAGCCTGCTAAAACCCATGTGCAGATCAGGGGCCCACACACCCTGGACAGAGCTGGAAGACGTGATCAGAGAGGTGGAGAATCGAATTGGGAGCTAGATGTCAATATCAGTACAGTACTTCCTCTTCTTCCCCCTTCTTTTCCTTAGTTTCTGTTTAGCTATAAGCAAGCCTGGCTTTGAGACTTGTAACATTTCAAGACTTTCAGAACATTTTAAGTGCCCTTGTTTCATTGCAAAGCTGTTTCAGAGCCTTTTGTTTTGTTTAGATTTTGCTGTTTTGAAACGTGTCAAAACAGCTTTGAAACAAAACACCAGTCAAAATTTCTCACAGCCCTACTATATATGTGGTTGAAGACATGCAGCCTCTCAGGGGTCAGCACAGCAATCTGGGATATGAACTAGATCACAGACTCCCAGGACACCAGCCCAATCCATGCAGACTTTGAAATGGACCTAGACTTGGACAATGATCTCCTGGAGTTCCCTATTATTACCCTGTCTTCAGCATGCCAGCCAGGCCTACAGGCCTGCACAAATTCCCTATTGTTGGCTAAGCCACCTGTCTCCCAACAGGGAGCCAGTGCCACAGAAAACCCAGCCCATGCCAGGGCCAGTCCTGCTTCTAGGGATGGTAAGTAGCAGGCCACTGTTATGGTTAGGTAAGAGAGGTTGGGCAACATGGGGGTAGTGGACAAGGAGCTGGAGTGCTCCTGTGGAATCTCACTGGCTCATTGGGTGGTTGTACCATGGTCCCTTTCGCCCAGCCTCGCACAAAATTACAGATTGGGTCTGACTGGAACTGCATGGCCATGCTTGGGAACTGTCCTGCTGTACTCCTCTCTGCCTATCCGCCATGCAAGCTTGATGCGCTAATAGTCCTGGACCACTTCACAGAAGAAGACATCAGGTCACAGGGTGGAGCAAGCTTTTTACCCCCAACCCCACCTCAATCCTTCAGCACATCATACAGCACCAATTAGCCAATCCCTTTGAGGGTGGCTGGGGGATGCTTGCTGCCTTTGCATGCTCAAGCCATGTGTTTCAAGTAATGAAGTGGCTGCCTCTCTGCAGCCTTTGAGTTACTGCCTGATAGTTAAACTAGACACAGGTTAATCATTCCCCTTATTACTATGATCCAGTGGTAACTTGAGTGACAGTGACCATCTATCACAAGTCAGGCAAATCAGCTAACAGGGTTGAAGTTTTGGACTTCAGAAAAGAATTTCAGACTCAGGGCAATAGTAGGGGACATGCTGTGGGACAAGGGACCAAAGGCAAAAGGAGTGCTTGAAGGGTGGTTGTTCCTCAAGGACACGATCCTCAAAGCACTAAAGAAGACCATTCCCATGTGGAAGAAAGGTAGCAGAAGGGCTGGTAAGCCCTCTTGGCTTAATAGGGATATCACAGTCCTCTTGAAAAAGAAGAAATTAGGAATACAAACAATGCAAACTTGGGACAGTCCCCAAGGAGGACTATACAAAAACAGCCCACAGTTATAGGGAGAAGAGTACAAAGGTTAAGTTGGCAACTGAATTTAAAACAGCAACAGAAATAGAGGACAATAAAAAGTCCTTCTTTAGGTATGTAGGGAACAGGAGGAAAACAAATGGAAGCGTGAGGACCTTGCTTAACAACTCAGGACAGCTGGTTACTGACACTCAGGAGAAAACTAAATTCCTGAACTACTACTTTGCTTCAGTATTTCACTGGACTAAGGGGAAAATTCATGCTGGAAAAGGTTCAGAATGGGCATGGGGGAAATGACCACCTTCCTACTGTTGACATTGAGCTGGTGCATGATCAGTTAGAAAAGTTAGACATATATAACTCAGCAGGACTGGATAAACTTCATCTGAAAGTGCTGAAGGAACTGGCCAAAGTCATCACAGGACCTCTGGCAAAACCCTTCCAAAACTCGTGGTGCTTGGGTGAGGTCCTTAAAGACCAGAAGATGGCCTATGTTGTGCCCATCTTCAAGAAGGGGAAAAGAGAGGACCCAGGCAACTATAGGACCATTAGCCTAACTTCCATCCCAGGGAAAATCCTGGAAAAATTAATCAAGTCTGTGTGATATGCTTGCAGAAGGTAGGATTCTGAACAACAGCCAGTGTGGCTTCATCATGGGCAGATTTTGTCTTACCAATCTCATCTCCTTCTATGACCAGGTAACTCAACACATGATTAGAGAGGAAGTCAACATTGACTTCCCAGACCTCTAAAAGGCCTTTGATCTAGTATCCTATGATGTTCTCATGGGAAAATTGGAGGATTGTGGGATTAACTACTCAGTATTAGGTAGGAAGCTGTTTGTGGGGTATGACCCATAGTTCTAATGAATGGATCTCTGTCATCCAGGCAAGAAGTAGCCAATGGTGTCCCTCAGGTGTCCGTGCTCGGTCCGGTGCTTTTCCACATCCTTATCAATGATTTGGATGTGGGGATGAAGAGCTTGCTGGCCAAGTTCATGGACAGCACCAAGTTGTGGTAGAGCATGTGCACACTGGAAAATAGGCTGCAGATACAGGTGGACCTAGACAGGCTGGCAAATTTAATAGACTGATAAATGCTAGCGTTGGAAGGGACCTCAATGGATCATCGAGTCCACCCCCCTGCTCATGGCAGGAAAAAGTGCTGGGGTCATGTGACCCCAGCCAGGTCCTTGTCCAGTCTCTTCTTGAAGACCCCCAAGGTAGGGGAGAGCACCACCTTCCTTGGAAGCCTGTTCCAGATTTTGGCAACCCTAACCCTGAAGAATTTCTATTTGATGTCCAACCTAAATTACCCTCTATCAGCCTGTGGCCATTGTTTCTGGTTATTCCAAGGGGTGCCCTGGTAAACATGGCATCTCCTATTCCCTGCTGCTCCCCCGCCCGCCCCAAGTGAATTTGTATACTCTCACAAGATTTCCCCCACCTCAGCCTTCTCTTGCTAAGGCTGAAAAGTTCTAGGTCCCTTAGCTTTTCCTCACAGGGCCTTTCCTGCAGGCCTCTAACCTCTGGACCCTCTAAAGGTTGTCCACATTGTTCTTGAATCTCAGTGCCCAGATTTAGACACAGTATTCCAGTTGTGGCCTGACAAGTGCTGCATAGAGGGGAAGCATCACCTCCCTGGACCTCTTTGTGATGCACCTACTAATGCATGACAAAGTGTGGCTACCTCTGCTAATTACTTTATGACATTGATGACTCATATTCATCTTGGAGATGACAACGACTCTGAGATCTTTTTCTGACATTGTGCTGCTGAGAAGGTCATCCTCCAGCCTATAGATGTCCTGGTGATTCCCTCTCCCTAGATGCAGCACCTTGCACTTGTCCTTGGTGAACTGCATCCTTTTGTTCTCTACCCACTTCTCTAACCTGCCCAGGTCCACCTGTATTCAGTTACTTCCCATCAGTTTGTTTACTTTACCCCATAGTTTTGTGTCATTTACAAATTTGGACAGAGTTCTTTCCACACCCCCATCCAGGTTGCTGATGAAGATATTGAACAGCACCAGCCCAAGGACCAAGCCTTGGAGAACCCCACTACCCATACCTTTCCATACCAACCCTCCACCACCCTCCACCACCACCGTCTGGGTATGACTCTTAAGCCAATTTGCCACCCACGTGACTATATAATCATCTATGGCACAGCCATTCAATTTGTTTATGAGAATAGGATGGGATACCATGTCAAAGGCTTCTTAAAGTCCAAGTAGATAACATCTGCCTTGACTCCTGCATTTAAGCATTTAGTGACCTGGTCATAGAAAGAAACAAAGTTGGGTGGATCGGATCCAGATGAAGTTCAACACTGAGAAGTGTAAAGTGCTCTATCTGAGGAAGAACAAACCCCAACATACTTACAGGCTTGGTGACACCTATTTGACTAGCACCACAACTGAGAGGGACCTAGGGATAATAATAGACCACAGTATGAACATGAACAATCAGTGTGATGCTGTAGCCAGCAAGGCAAACAATACTCTAGCATGCATCAACCGATGCATCTCAAGCAAAACCAAGGAAGTGATTCTTCCACTTTACTAAGCATTGATGAGACCGCAGCTGTTCATCAGGACACCCTTGGGGAAAACTAGGATTAATGGCCAAAAGCTCCTGGAAGACAGTTTCAGGCTTAACTCTAGGAAAAACTTCTTCACAGTTAGAGTGTCCAGACTGTGGAATAAACTCCTTCCAGAAGTGGTGCAATCACCTACCCTGGAAATCTTCAAGAGGAGACTGGACAGTTACTTTTCTGGGGTCGATTGACCCCAGTTGTCTTTCCTGCCTAGTGCAAGGGGGCTGGACCCAATGATCTTGTGAGGTCCCTTCCATACCCTTAAGTCTATGAATTACAGTGATTGATAGGTCACCCACATTTCGAATCTGTACAGGAAAGCAGGAATAATGACTTCATTGTAGACCTGGATCTTGGTGTTTTACCAAAGACTCTGATGAATAAAGACACACTGATGCAGCGCCTCAAAGGAGGCACTTGTGCACTGTATCCTGTGCTGAATCACCTCATCAATGTTCAATCTCTGAGACACATGGCTACTAAGATAGGGCAAGTGCTCAACTACATCCAAGGTCTTTTCCTGAGTGGTAATTTGCAGAGTGGGAGGGTGTCACATTCATGGCCCAAGACAGACTGACAGAGCACTTTATTCTTCTTGATGTTGAGAGAGAGGCCCAAAGTTTGGTAGGTTTCTCTGAAAAGATCAAGTGCAGCCTGGAGGCTTTCCTCAGAGTGCACGAGAATAGTGCAGTTGTCAGCATTGAAAGTCAAGGGTGGTTGTTTTGAGTACTTTGATCTTTGACAGAAATAGTCCCAGGTTGAAGAGCTCTGGCCAACTGACTTGTGCCTGCACAGAGATGGACAGGCTAACTTCTGGCAGAATCCAGCCACTCCTGCGTCATGGAGGCTTAAGCAATGGAGGGAAGAAAGGTGAATGTACCATTACCAGTGCTTGGTGATGGTCAGGCACAGGATCAAGGATTTGTGGCACATCATCATGTAGCTTGCCAGGCAGCATGCAGAGACCCACAAGTGCTATGTGGCCATTGCTGAACAGACAAATGAGATGCTCAAGGAGTCTGTGAAGGTGGAGTCCATATATTGCCTCATCTGTGCCTTTAACCTGCAGACAGAGGGCTTCCTTGGTGCTGTCTGTCCACGACGGCTTTAATGCTGCCAGGTGGTTGCATTCGGGCTGTTAGTTAAAAGCCTAGGCCTTCATCTTGGCAGCTTGGTGTTTAAAGATGGAGCAGAATTAACTAGGCATAGACACGTATTGGTTGTAGGAAAGTTTTACTTACGCCGCTTAGAAGCACGACACAGGCAGGAGACTTGCTTTAGTTACAGATAAGCATGCGGGTTTGATTACAGTTGACTGTGTGAGACAAATGAGGTGCCAATGGAAGCGAGCTAGCAGGTTCATGGATACACCAGGGCAGTCGGTGGTGGGGAGTCGTTGGTGGGTGATCAGTCCGCCAAGTTACTCTGTCCTATTGTTCAGAGTTCTCTGACTTGGGCGGATGTGCAGGATGGTTTTGCTTGCATTATGACCAATTAGGAGAGGTTTTAGGCTTTGTTTCTTGCTAGTGACATGGGCACTGTTTTACTGGGTTGTGACACTGTCTATGCCACCCAACAATTTAATTGAAAAGTGGCCCACAAGGACATGTATTGCCCCTAGGCTTCACTATCCCACTGGAGTCACACATAGCAGGAGCAAGCACTCCCCTGCCATCAGGCAGGCATGTTTAAGGCTGAACAGTGCTCCAGTGATGGCTGCTACCATCTGGGGACATCCTGCATATGCATGCTGCAGCCACACCTGACCCACAACATGCTTACATTCATGAAGTGATGGGTTACACCTATGTAAACTTTTAGTTGCATTGCATTTTTTCACTGGTTCCATTAGTCTCCCTTTTTCATATTCCTTGGGCTGTTTAATACAAGTCCTGCCTGTTGTCAGAACTATGGCCATGATAATCACCCTGTTTATCGGTTGGGAGTGTTCAGAGGCATGCAAATCATCAAGAAAAAAAAAAGGCTATTTTGCAGGCCACCATTGATCAAAAAATTAGGGTAGGGAGGATCCATGTTCAGCCCAAGCTATTCCTTCTTTTGTGCCTACCTTTCTGCCCACCTCCTTCCATCCAGGTCTAGAAAAGCAGGGTCTTGATGAGTTCACAACCTTTCACAGTCCAAGCTCCCATCCCTTTGATCCCACCCTTCCGCATCCCCAGAAGCATGGCTTAGCACCCAGCAGAAACCCATGCCTCCAGAGAGCATGTGCAGTGTTAATGCAGGTTGGCACAAGCATTATGTGACCAATCTTGCACACCCATAGCATACCCAGTCTGCATATTCCCTCCCCAAAACACCCCCTGCCCATATGGAGATAATCAGACAAGAAGACAAGCTTAGTTGACAGTGAATTCTTTGATTTACCATTCTGACCCTCCACCTGGATTCTGACAAAGTGGTCTGCCAGCATGTCTCACACATGCAGTGCCCGGTGACTAGCCTCCATTTGATAATTCATAAACACAGTGACTGTAGGAGGCCAGGCTGTTCCACCTTGAGCAGCAGGTCCTAGGGCAGGGGTTCCCTCTCAGCCTTGCAAATACTGTATAGCACGCATGTAGACACTACAGACCAAAGCATGTTGCACTCATTAGCATCCTTGCATGCCATTCTCATTCACCACAAAGATTCAGGACAGCTCCTCACAGAAGGCACATGTGACTCTGTGTGCAACCAAAATGTGGTCACCATCCCATATCCTGCTGCTGCCTCAGTGAAAGCTGCTGCCTCAGTATTGAACTAGCACTGAGTCCAGCCATGATCATGTCCCAGGGTCAGGATTTCCTTCATGGTCTATTCAAAGACCACCTTGTTTTAGTGACTTGACTGGAGCACCAGCTGACTCCCAATCTTACCCTAGATGGCGATGAGATCCACTTGTAACATTTCGACACTTTCAGTGTTAACATTTTAACAGAAATGGCTGCATACAGTTCAGGAGGGTCTAGGACTGGGGCCTAAGGGATGCCTAGAGGACTGAATGAGTTGCCTGTTCCAGGATGGTGTCCCAGGAAAACCCTTTAGGTGTCCTTCACAATAACTGGAACAAAATATTAGCGCCTCTTATCCTGCAAACCTTTTTGGGGGGTTGTCCTGCAACAGCAGATAAGGAATTTTGAATGATCACACTTTGTCCTGTAAGAAAATGTTTTCTCTGGGGACAAATGGGATATATATTCATGGCCCAAGTTAACCAAAACTAGCATAATAATCACAAGCAACTTTCCTCTTGACTATGCATCTTAGCTAGCTTGGGTTTGGTTCCTGAAGCAAGTCTGGAAGGCTGTTTCTATTGAGAAATGTGTGGCAAACATACCATTTTCATATACTAATTTATAATTAGCTGTTATGTAACAATAAATCCTCCTTTTACCCTTAACTTTTCTAATATTTCATTTATAGATATTAGATATGTTTATGTGCTCTAATACCCTGTTTTGGAGGATGGCTGTTTCCCAACAATGCAACACATTAGCACAGTGCATGCCACAAATATGCCATGGTAGAGCTAGTCTCAAGATGTGCTGCCACTGAGCTTGGTTTCCAATGTACACATATATGCCTGCTGAGAAGATGTGGCAACATGAAGTAGAAATTAATGCTAACAGGATCAACTGTACTCCCCAGGGGTACATCTCTACAAATTTGAATGGAAAATGTCATCAGCAGCTTCCCATAGCTTTGCCTCTCCTCTACATACTGGCTTCCTAATAGAACCAAACTATACAGAGCCATTTCTATAGCACCTTCTTCAATTGTTATAGAATTTTCATGGCCAGATCTTCATTGTGTGTAAATTATTAGCATAGTGGTGCAGAAGGCAATATTTACATTCCATAGGAATTGTCCTTCAGGGGAAACAATATGGATATATTTTACTTTAAATTCTGTATTAAGAGAATAAAATAATAAAAAATGCAAAATATTAGACTTGCCAAATTAAACAATATCAAGGTAAAAGAAAGTTAACAAAATATTCACCCCCTAAACATTTATTGTTTATCCAAGTTATGTTAAAATTCCAATGATGTGAGTCAGATGACCAGGTACTTAGTAAATGCAAATCAATATAGTTCCTTTGGTTACACCACCCAAAGACTCAAAAGGGTAATGGATAAAACATTGAAGGTTACATGCTTCCAGTGGAAAAATCTAACATTTGGGCCTGGTTCATATTTATCACTCTAGTAAAGTAAAGCATCTAAAATAAATTCAGGTCTTCTTCAAGGGCACCCTTCAAGGCTGGAAGAAGGGAAAGAAGAAATAGTACAAATGAGGATTAGGCTTATTCAGTGTTTTTTTGCCATGAAAATAAATCAAGTCTATTTCAGGAGCATAATTTAATCCTTAAATGAAATAAACCCTTGTAATGTATTTTTTCACTCAGGCTGCTGCATGAACAGTATGGTATATGGCAGTATGGGCACATATCATGCTTATAGGCTTGGCAGTGGCTAGCACTACAGACGAAAGGGACTTGGGGGTCATGACTGACCACAAGATGAACATGAGCCATCAATGTGATGCTGCAGCTAGTAAAGCATGCAAAACTCTGGCTTGCATCCATAGATGTTTCACAAGCAAATCCCAGGATGTCATTCTCCCCTTGTACTTGGCCGTGGTGGGGCCGCAGCTGGAGTACTGTGTCCAGTTTTAGGCTCCACAATTCAAAAAGGATGCGTAGAAGCTTAAAAGAGTCCAGCGAAGAGCCACACACATGATCAATGGTCAGGAAAACAGACCTTATGATAAAAGGCTGAGATCTTTGGGACTCTTCAGCCTGGAAAAGCACAGGCTCAGGGGTGATCTGGTGGCCACCTACAAAAGTTTATTAGGAGTGCTCACCAGGATGTGGAGAAATGTCTGTTCACCAGACCGCTCCAAGGGATGACAAGATCAAATGGTCACAAACTCCTCCATGACCGTTTCAGGCTGGACATAAGGAAGAACTTCTTTACTGCCCAAGCCCCCAAGGTTTGGAATAGACTGCTGCTAGAGGTGGTTCAAGCACCCACTTTGAATGCCTTCAAGAGACATTTGGATGTTTATCTTGCTGAAATCCTATGACCCCTGCTGACTTCCAGCCCCTGGGGCAGGGGGCTGGACTTGATGATCTTCCAAGGTCCCTTCCAGCCCCAAAGTCTATGAAATATGCAGACACTCATATTTTAAGTGCCCTTAATAGGGTCTAATTAGAACATGTAATCACACCTTTACTGAAAACTAATTTAATTTAGTAATATAATATAACTAATAATATGAAAACACAAGTGATAACAGTTTCATTGGATATCTCCGAGTCTAAACCATGTCCTGTATATAAAAAGAGCTTTCAGGGTGTGCTTGTAATCAGGTTTGTACCATGCTGACTGCCCTGGGTTATAAATTAAACTATAACAGCATTTCTAAATATAAATAGCACAAAAATAGTAAACTTAAACAGTAAGGATCATGAGGAATAGGATGTTTCCTCAGGAACCTATTCCTCAGTGTAACATACCATCTTGGCTGTAATATCACTTCCACTTCTACCATGGTTAATAGTACGCATGTAAATGGACATTTATTGATAGAGTAAATTACCTGCCACCTTCTACTTCCAGTCATTTGCTCTCTTATGAAAAGAGAGGGTTCACAGCCTAACTGAAAGGAAGCACTGAAAAATCAGGATTAATTGTTGCTTCTTTTTTTTAACATAGTCTACTTGTTGAAAATAGGATAAAGAAAGTAGGATAGTCTTTGGCTGTACAGCTCCATCTCCTGGTTTTAGGAATGTGAGAAACCACATTTCAAAAAAACTTAATGGGTCAGATTAATCTTTGAATTCCATAGAGCTGCACTATAGATTTGCTCTACTGTCTTCAAAAATGTGTTTAATGTATTTCTTATTGCATAGTATTCTGTAAAACCATGCAACTATCATATGTCAGCATTGTGTGCCTGTCTGAACATAAATTAATTTCTTTAAACTTACCCCATTGTATATCATTAATATCTTGTATTATCTGAGAGGGCTAATGTGTGGATTCTATTTATTATTTATTATTACCAATATTAAGCCATCAGCTGAGTACAATAAGTTAAACATGCCAAACCATAGGGTTCTTGATCTAGAGACTTACTATAATCTAATCTATCTGATGCATCACTCAGATATAACCAAACCCAATCAATTATTCATATGCAACAACACAAAGACTTTTTGTTATTCTCCTGTTTTTGCAAAGAAAATGCTCCTGCATACCTATCCAGGGACCCCCATGTTTCCATGAGCTGGCACAGCCTCAGGAAACAGGACCAGGCTGCCGGGCACAGATAAGCACCCCTTACCCTCACTCCCCCAGCAGCATCAACCACTGTGCTGGCTCAGCTCTGTGAGAGCAACAGGGTGAGGCCAGCTGGGTGGTTGGCCAGAGCAGATGAGCAGGGGCTGAATTCCAGCATGCCTCCCTGTGAGAGGGGGTCAGCAGGGACCTGCAAAGGAGCCTTGGATGCTGGAGGACTGCAAACTAATTGATTCAGAAGGGATCTAGTACAGAAGTTTGATGCTCTGAACTAACCTAATTCAAATAAGTTTGAGTGCACATCGATCCAGGACTATTTTAGACTGGGTTCTGCCATTTTCAGTCTGGACTATATGTCCTGAACTTTTGTACACTTACAAATTTTGTTTGAATTCTAATCACTTAATGAAAATTGTGTGTAATGTCTGTACCTAGCCAACATGATGCCAATGTGAAATAAAGTCACTAAATCAGTCAGAAATTGCCTGATTTTACTGACTTCTAAATTTCCTAAACAAATTTATTTTTACCCAGGAAATTGTGACATTCAATAGAATTGTTCAAGACAGAAGAAAAGAAAGGAAAATGTATGTAATGTCCCTTTTGCATTCTAGGGAAAACTGACAGAGTATACTCCTCCATTTTCATTGTGCACCTGATTTTAATTATTTGTTCTCCTTTAAGTCTCTGTTCATCATGCCTTTATTACTGTCTGGCTCATTGGGGAGTACAGGAGGAATCAGTCTTTCCTTCTTTCCCAGCAGTGGAAACAGGATTTTCTATACTTCAATGCTAGGCCATCACAGTAAAATTTGATATAACTATTCACAGATAGTCTTACGGATGCCACTTCCTCAAGGAACAGATCCTTTTTTAGTAAAAAGAAACTGTGTTGAGTTTGCATCTAACATTTAATATAAGGTTTTCAGCAGACAAAAAAGCAGTGACAGGAGTCTTTACTTTTCAATTTAATCCAATTTCAGATTGCATTCCACCTGAACACTTTTCTGGCACTCCCTAGAATTCAGTGACTGAAACAAGTGCAGCTTCCTGCAGAAACCTGCAGAACACCAGCATTTTCTTCTTGACCAACAGTGTGACTCTCCTTGGGTGATGAGGAACAATGGTCAGAAGCTGCTAGAGAATAGGTTTGGGTTAGAGATTAGGAGGCACTATTTCACTGTTAGGGTAGCTAGGATCTGGCACCAACTTCCTAGGGAAGTGGTCCTCGCTCCTACCTTGGGTAAATTCAAAAAGAGGTTGGATGAACACCTGTCTGGGGTCATGTGATCCCAGCGTGTGC
>JAGPOW010001296.1:81820585-81841419 GCA_030014935.1 Caiman crocodilus | reverse complement strand
AAGTGGTCCTCGCTCCTACCTTGGGTAAATTCAAAAAGAGGTTGGATGAACACCTGTCTGGGGTCATGTGATCCCAGCGTGTGCTCCAACCAGTGGTGGAGGTTTAGACTAGATGATCAATTCAGGTCCCTTCTGACCTCCTAACTACTATGAAACCATCTATTCACCAGAGCTTCCCAAGCAATAACAAGGTCTAACAGCCATAAACTCCAGGAAGACTGATTTAGACTGGACATTAAAAAAAGTTCTTTATGGTGCATGTGTCCAGGGTCTGGAACTAACTTCCCCAAGGGGTGGTACAAGCACCTACTCTGGATTCTTTCAAAAAACAGATGGATTTATTTCTTGCTGGGGTCACCTGATCCCAAATGACTTCCCACCAATGGCGAGGGGGCTGGACCCGATGATCTCTTGAGGTCCTTTCCAGCCCCTAATGTCTACAATGTCTACAAAATCCTCTAGGACTGAGTTCCTCTTTGATAAAGAAAATGCACTTCAGGAAAAGCAGAGAAAAAACACAAATTTGCCTGACCCCACCACTGTTCCAGTTAGTTCATGAATTCTAATTCCTAATGGGGACCTTAACACACTACAGGAGAATTCAAAGAATCAATGCCCTAAAGATAATCTATATCACAGAAAATGTCTTCTAGCTCTAACCTCTAGTGTACCTACTACTCCTCTCCAGCTTGGCGTCATCTGCAAACTTGTGACCCTTCTCCAGCCGGGCTGAGTTCCCTTTCCCAGCCCAATGGAAACGTCAAAACAGCAATACTGATAAAAAGGAATGGAACAGAGTTTTCAAAACAAAACACTATTCCATTGAAATGTCGAAACAGGTGTCAAAGCAGAACAGTGCTGTTTCACACAGCCCTAATGAAGAACAGTTGTCATTGTAATTAAAAGATTCATTGCATTTTGCAAGTTATCACATAACTTTGAAAAGTTAAAACCCCTTCTGACTACAAAGCATAAGCTTCTAACTGATCTACAGTACCTTCATCTCAGATTTGTAAGAAAAACATCTTTTGATAGGCTCAAGATAGATGCAAGCTTAATTGTAATGAAAGTGATTGAAAATATTATACTGGAAATTTTTTATTAAAAAAAAATCACTGACAAAATCAATAACTTTCTGAAAGAAAGTATGGATTTCAATTGAATTTCACTTGGAAAAAAATCAAAATGAATTGTATTATTAAGATCTGAATCTTCTGACATTATGAGTGTTTCAATTACCAGCGTTTCAATTTTTTCTTTTGAAATGACTTTTATTATGAGATAGAAAGTAAAAGTTAAAATCAAAATGAAGCATCTCAGTTTTTTTCAAACAGGAAATTCAATTGACCAAAAATGAATTATTTTCATAAAATCATTTCACAATTGATTTTACAAAACTGTTTTGTTTTGATTTTTATTTCCTGTTCAGAATGAAAATAAATCTAAAAATCATGGAATTTCCTAGGAAAGGGAAAGTCTAGTCCTCATATAGTTATAATTCTAAGAATGCAACAATTCACATAAAATTATTGCCTTAAATGTTATAGAAACAGGACAAAACAACTTTCTGTAAGAAACTTCCAAATAGTATATATTCTAATTTTATTTTTCAGGCACAGATTCATAGTTTTTCTGTGTTTGTAGTCTTTTAGGCTTACAATATTATTACTCTTTAGGCTCAAGAAGATATCTAGCATGTGGAGTATTACTGTTTGTATCTACATGGCCCCCTCTACATATTACAATTATCCTGCAGTCAACTGGTTAATTGCACAGTTACCTTGAGACTAACTGCATATGCAGAGTACCTATCACACCATAAAAGCTCCAACCAGCTATCAATTAGACCTCAAAAATGTATACTGACTTGATAGTTGGTTGCTATCAAGCTATAATTTGCACTCCCTCCCCCAGCTGGGTCCTGGGAGCCATGGGGTGCAGCTGTAACCTCCCACCCCAACGGTTGTGTGGAGCCCATGGGATGGGGAGATTGCAGCTCCTGCAGTCTCTCAGCTTCTGGGGTACATGAAACTCCCCAGGTCTGGGAGATCACAGCTGTTATGATCTCCCAGTCCCAGGGGTTTCATAGTCCCCCAGAGCTAGGAGATCACAGCAGCTGCCTCTCCCAGCCACTGGGGTACAAGGGGAGCCTGATCCCACAGCTGGGAGCCCCTTAGCTGCGGGGTTCCCAGCCATGGAATCACAGGTAGCATGGCAGAAGCATGATTGTAGATTGTGAATTAGAGCCCATCGCACCTTTACCTGCACATGTAGAGCAGCCCTTAGAAGAGGAAATTAGTAATGGCCAAGAATACTTTTTGGCTGATTTATAGTGATTTCTGTCTGGAGAATTTAGACCCTTACAGTAATCAGCCAGAACACTTTGAAGTCCATTGTGTTCCTGTATTAACACAGTCCTCAAACTGTAAGAAGCAATATCAATATCCAATCTGAAAGGTGTTTTTACAGACCATTCAGTTATGATTGGAATAGCCACAAAACCCTGTATCCGTCTTGACACTATACTGACCACTGAAAAGTTTTTCCTCTCTCATCTAAACTATGCAATAGTTTTTCAATATTAGCAAATCCCCAAATAAGCCTTCTATAACAGAAGCTGAACTTTATAAACTGCTCATCTGTGAGTATCCAAAGGACTGGCCAGTTTGCATGCAATTCTCTTTTTGTGAATGAAAATTTCCTCCTTGTTGACAGTGTGCCTGAGGTAAATTTCTCTCTCTCAAGTTTTTTGGGGTTTGGGGGGGGGGTGTTTGTTTTTGTTTTTTGGGGGGGTTGCTATCATCTAACTATAACAGTCTAAGACTAGTTTGCTGTGAAATACCCACTATATTAACCTTGTAAGTATGGTTAGTCCATTGCATAATCTGAACGCTAACAGATTTAAATTGCCACATGCCTCATCCTGCTATGAAGAGTCTTTCCCATATTCTTTGGATGCATTTTTATTTACCAATACCAACTTTTAAGAGTAAAGCTTGAAGTTGCTACAGAATCTAGGCGCATCTACACATGCATTAACACACTTTCGTTAATGTGCATTAAATCTAGCAGCTCCATTGTGAGTTACTACAAAAATGTGCGTTAGCCTGCATTAACTAAAGAGCATCCTTTTTAAGTGACACGATGTTCATTAAAATAGACTATGCACATTAAACAAGTAGCACTTCTTTACATGAATCTTTAATATTCATTAAAGTAAGCTAATGTGCATTAAAACTCAAGTGTAGACATGGGTAGAGTATCATTTGTGGTAAAAAATAATGGGTTTAGTCAGTTTTCTATAGTCCACACAGAATAGTGCCCTCTTTTTTTTATAACCTGAACTATGGGTGAGTCCAAAGATTGTTTGAAGGATCATTTACACTTTCGTAAGTAGTCTGTAAATCTGTTTATTACTTGTAAATGGTGACGTAGTTGCTTAATGGGCTAGTTTCTTTCAGTATTATTAAAAATTCTAGCAGCTCACTTCCATCTCTTCCTTTATTATAGCTTTCTTCTATACTTGATATTCTGGTTCACATTTTGCAATTCCTGCTCCCATTTTTTATTATTTGCTTGTTAAGAACATATAGCAAATGAAAAGGGATGTGTTCCCACTTCAGAAGGAAAGAATTTAGCAGCTAAAAACCTTATGAGAATCTGGGTTTCAAATCAGTTTACAACTGTTCTCCATCATGCCTTGCTGAAAAGCTATCACAAAATGAAGTTGTTACAACAGTTTCTGCCCCTTGCAAGATAACCAGTTCACAGTATATTATTCTTTTCACCTGGACTTCATCTTTAAAAGGAATTTCCACAAACTGGATTTCTAAAATATCTGTCTTAATATATATTGATATTAGTGGTGAAAAACACTCATACAATTTTTAGCTCATCCACAGAGTTATTTAAGCTAACCAGACTTCATTCTTGAGATCCAGTTTCAAACAAAATTTCTCCCCTTTTTTGCATAGGTATGCTCTTACTAGTCACCGTCTTCTTTTTAGACCAGTTAGGCAACTCAGTTTTGAATCCCTTACTCTCTAGATTTTTTTCAACACGTCTGGTTTAACAACCGCTATGATTGAGCCACGTGTTCATTACTCTTGTTCAAGTCACGTATTTTATTATGTTCTCAAGTGCAGCCAAACTCCCATTATGTTGTTCAACTACCAAAAACTGTAAGACCAATCCTGATACCTCCACGCTTGAATCCTCCATTCCTTATAGGAATAACTGTCCTTGTAATATCTCATTTCATGCATCAGACTAGGAATGTTGCAACTGATCCAGGAAAGCTGCTACTCTAACAAATATTTTGTTCAACTTCAGTGTTTTTCTTATTTATTTCTAGAAGTCTTCCAGATATTGCCAAATCTGTTCAAAAAATCTCCAGATTTAGTCTTATTTCTTTCTTTCATGTCTACTTTTAATTTCTCTTGGCTATCTTCTATGTGTGCAAGCACATCCTGGATTTCTATCTTGGTCCAACAAGAATACCAGCTCTCATTTTTTCTCTCTGGTAACTAGGTCCCACTCTGGTTGTATTAATTTTAGCAGTTTTTACAGTTCTAACCAGTGTTATTTTTTCTGACCTGAGGGATGAATCAGTATTCAGGATCCTGTGGAAAGTTTTTACTGGCTCCTGGTCCCAGGCTCTTGGCCAGCTAGTTCCAGCTTCTTTCACATCTCCAGATCTCATTCCGTTTTCTCTCTTCTCCAAACTTCTCCCGTCCTTATCTCACCAAACTGTCTGTGTGGATTGCACAGGAACGTTCTGGGCCAACAGGAGCTATGAGGGACTGGCTCACCGTATGCATGGTACCTTTGAAAATTTTAGCTGCCAAATTCAGTAAACACTCCAAAGGCAACTTTTCACAAGGAAAGACCTTCTACTTCAACTGCTGCCAAACTTCAAAATCCTATTCCAAAATCATATGGAGCTTATCAAAGAAAAGATTGCAATGTTATAAAAAAAATACTGTTCAGGGGTGGGCAGAATACAGCCCATGGGCCAGATCCAACCCTTTGTCCAGCACACAGCAGGTGTCTTGGTCCCACCTGGCCCAAGCACTGCCCAGCCGTGGCATGTGCAGCCACCCACTGGGCACACTGCAGGGCTGAGGTGGCTCTGTGGCTGGACTGCCTTTCTAGGCAGACCAGGCAGTGGCAGCCTCTTCCATCTGCTGCCACTGCTGGCCCCAGCCACATGGTACCAGTGGGGACTTGTGCCACAGCCCTGAACCAATACACCCCACACCTACTCCAAACTTGCCTGCTCGCACTAAACAGCGGCAGCAGCAGCACTGCCCAGGCAGTAACTGTAGTCAGTTCCCAGGCTGATAATTTATTCAGATAATCTTCTTGTCTTTGTCTATTTCTAATAAGTAAACATGCACTGCTTAACAGCCTGCAGGTAATGTGATTTCATAGAGACAAGGTGCTATAATTCAGCATTGGGCCATTCTGAATCAAACCTCTCAGCTCCTTAGGAGAATTAACAGCACAAAGCAAGATTATTCTGAAATCTTTCTATGTGCCTCTATTTGACTGAAAACACATCAGCATTGCAAAAAGATGCTGCACATGCCAGTACCCGAGATCTTTGCACAAGCTGAAGGAAAGACCATAAGTGATAATTGTTAGAGAAATGTCTTTTTAATATTTCTAATTACAAAAAATCTATTTAACGCCACTTCATTATCATTAAATGTAGAAGCAGGGGCTTTAGGGATTGGAGCCCACCTGATTCTTGACCCCTGAACATTAAGAAGGACCTCAGGCTGCTTCTTTAGGCTGCAGGTATTGCAACAGGACCCAGAATTAGTTGACTTTCAATACTTCCTTTCAGGGAACAGATGACTTCTTCATGTATCTTTGAATAAGCTTTGCTAAAGCTTCAGGAAATAGCAGGAACTGGTACTAATACACCAGGGTGGTAGAGATATGGGGCCAGTGATTGTTTATAGTTAAGGTAACCATAATAATTTTACGGAAATCTGGTACAGGGCATGTGCACACGTGCAACACCCCCTTTGCAGCTCCCAGGAGTGAGGCTGAGCAGGAAAATGCAACACCCACACACATGCATACATACACACACAAGTGCATGTGCACAGCACCAACTCTGTGGCTCCCAGGAGTAGGACTGGGCAGCACAGCATGTGCACACATACGCATGCACGCACAGCCCTGACCATGGCTCCCAGGAGCTATGTGCACCCCTCACCCTCAGCTTCCAGGAGCCTTGATGGTGGGGCAGGGTGGGGTGGAACAATGCTGAGGACTGCAACAGGGCGCCATCCCCCATGCTCAAAGACTGGACCTGGCTCAGAGTACCCTTCCGGCCTCCACGGCCTCCCTGCCCACTGCTGCTGCCAGTTGCCCGGGGCTGCCATGTGCAGCCTAGACCTCAGCAGTGGCCACAACAGCAAAGCACAAAGCCATCCTGGCTCACCTGCACAGGTGCCTGAGCCCTAGCCCCCTCTTCCTCTGCCTCTAGCCTCTGCTCAGCAAGAGCCTGGCTGGGCACTGCAGGTGGCAGCAGCCCCCGCATCTGCCTGCAGCAGCTAAATCCAGGACTTTTGCTTCCATTTACACTAATTGCCAGGACGCCCAAATGGCCCACAAAATCTGGGACTGTCCCAGCCAATCCAGAGCATACGGTCACCCTATTTATAGTACTGTTTAGGAGATAAAGGTCTAATGCCAAGATCCCGTTACAAGCATTCCTGTCCTTTATAAAACAATCCTATTGCAAACATCCAGTGTCACATATTTATTAATTCTGTTTAATAATGTCAAAATGCAGTTGCACTACTCCTTTTTATACATAACATTTTTAACCTTAATGGGCTTATCATCTGTACTAAGCAAATGACAGAACAGATATTAATGCACATTAATAAACAAAACTCCCAAATACAGATTATCCTCTGAAACCTTCAATTAAAGACTACTTCAGGGCTTCCACAAGCTATGACCTTGGATCCTTTGCTTATTTCTATTTATTCTTCCCCTATGTAAAAAAAAATTTGGGAAGACCTCTCTCACAGCATGTTGAAAGGTCATTCAGTTCAGATTTGAACTGTCATACTGGACTAAGGGTCCATCTAGTCTGGTATCATATCTCTGACACTAGCATTACCAGATGCCGCTGAGGAATTATAACTACTCCAGAGGAGTTATAGGCCTCACTGGAACACTGATCTATATACTGCTCACAAAAAAGCTTTGCTAAAACATTGCCCAGAGTAAGCCTGACCATCAAACTTGACCAATGCATGAACTCTTTACATAAACAAAACATGGCATGTGGGCCAGATGTGAATTTGTGCCAAAGACGTGAGGGGGAAGATGGCTGTACAAGGTGTAGGATAGTCCAATACCAGAATGATAAAGGTGGAATGGAAATACCCAGATAAGAATATGAAGTAAGTCCATGTTATAGAATGGTTTAAGATATTAAAAATGCAAGTGGAATGTAATATGGAATTTGTTTTGACCGCTGTATAAAGGAGCTTTGGAAATCAGGTGAACTTTCTAGCAGCCTAGAGGAGCCTGCCTGGTGTTGTGCCTTATCCCAGGCACAAATGCGTTAACACCTGGTCTGATGTAGGTCACACTTTGTTAAGACAAAATGTGTTAAGGCTGTGCTTGCAGACAATGAATGCCAGTTTGAAAATCTAGCATGACTACAGCTGCCATAGTATCCCTCAAGGAGAGAGATGTTCTTTCCAATAAATGCAGACTCTCCCTTTAAAGTCTTTTAAGAGAGAAAGCCAGCATTTTTCTCCATCCCCCACTCCCACCCCTAAAAAAAACAAAAAAACCCCACACCAAACAAACTAAATAACAGTTTGGAATACATGACAGAGCTCAAGTGTTGTGTGTTCACAGTGGGAAGCAAATCTCAGTAGATGAGACAAATCTTGCCATCTTAATACTCTTTTAACTGATGCAAATCTCCCATTGTTTTCCAAGAACATTATTGCTAAATTGCAGATTGATTTCAACAGAAGTAGGCTCATGCCCATTAACTGTAGTCCAGTTTATAGGAAAATCTATACTAGTGCTATGGAGAGACTCAAGTAGCTAGAAAACAAAATCTTCTAAGCTGCCACTTCTGATGATACACTAGAAGCATTGCCTTTATGTTCCTGTTTGAAATCATCAAGTGCTCAGTACTCTATCCAGGTTCTTGCAATCACAAGGACAATTGAACTGTTTTTGAGGTAATTCTCATATTCCCTCATAGCATATGTTTCATTATATCAACATCTCTTATCCTGTCCAAACTGTCAGCAGTGATATATAGTTTTTATGTCCATTCATCCAAAAAGATCATCAGTAAGGAGCATCTAAAGTGGTACCTACCTGTTCACCCCTTTCCAAGAATAATTTGAAGAGATTAAATCTAATAACTTTGTTTAAGCAAAGTCAAACATAGTGGAAGAAACAAAAATAAAGTGCTACATTTAGCAATATGTATTAATGCAACATCGTGTTATCAGCCGGACAGAAAATCTAACTGATATTGCAGAGTGTATCAATAAATCTGGACCCAAGAAAGTAAATTGTTTTCTAAAATAAATCATAAGGCTGGATTTTTCACAGTCATTAAGGGCCAGACTCTATTCTACTATTTGGGATGCATAAGATAGAGCTTTGTCAGGTGCTTAAATGAAGCAGGTGGTTGCCTATGAAAACTCATGTCTCTCTGAACCAGTTAGCTGAACCTAGTTTTCAACAGATTTCAGACTAACACAGCTAACTGCCTCTCTATTAGACATCTAAGTGTAATTCTTTTCCACCCCACTCAAGTTTTTAAACAACCGTTAATGTACAAGGTGGGCAGGTTCACCCACTGACTGCTTTTTTAAGAGTAAAATAATATATTACAGAAGCAGATTAATTAATGGATTTTCAGGATCCTGAACAAAGTGGAATAGAATCATACTGAGATGCCAACATCTTCTAGGCATCTAATAAGTGGAAAAAAGTCCCTGTTTCCTGAGATGTAATATAAACAACAATATTTAATATATGGGGAGCTAAATGACCTATTAGACTCCCATCAATTGTTCCACAAATGTCTATGATGTCAGCACCTATTGTTTTCCTGAATGCATTACAGAATAGCAGAAGTTTAGGGCTGGAAGGGACCTCATGAGATCATCGGGTCCAGCCCCCCTGCTCTGGGCAGGAAAGTCTGCTGAGTGTGCATCCCAGCAAGGTGTGCATCCAATCATCGAATAAACCTTACCATTCCTTCAGGTAGAATGACAGAAGGTAACCTGAAAAGCCAGCAGCATATAGGTTTAATATAAACGTGTATTTTGGGGTGGGTTGTTGTTGCTGTTTCTACAATAAAAAAGAAACAATATCAATTGACATCCACATACACTTAATAGTGATATAGTCGCAGATATTCCTTGGGTGGAATCTATGACCGTGTCTTCAATGAGCTACTGCATAATATTAAAAAAAATATTAACCAGCATGATATTAAAAACAATTTAGTAACCTGCAAAACTGCTTAAGGCAGGCTTGTCCAACATATGGCTTGCGAGCTGCCGTGTGGCCCGCCAAGCCATTTTATCTGACCCGCAATGGCACAGAGCCACGATGGCAGCAGTGGCACGGAGTACAGAGATGCTGCCGCAGAGCACAGAGCTGGCTGTGGTGGCAGCAGCAGCACAGAGACGCCGCGGCATGGAGTGCAGAGCCGGCGCAGAGTGCAGCAGCGCAGCAGCAGCGGAGCCACAGCAAGGCAGGCAGGGCCGGCCTGCAGGCCCCAGCTGGCAGGGAGGAGAGGGGAGCAGCCCCACGTGGGAGGCCAAGCAGCAGCCACTGGCACTGCCGACCCATGCCTGCCTCCTCACCCATCTACTTCAAGCCAGCCCTGCTGCCCTGCCCTGCCCTGCCCTGCCCCACAGCAAGGTGGCGCCTGCTGCCCCGGCCAGTCTCCCCCCAGGTGCTGTGGCTCTCTGGACTCGGCCACCCATGGTTGAGGCCCCGAGGGGGCCACTTCTCATGTGCTGCTGGAGACAGGAGGAGCCCAGCCAGGTCTGCACCAGTCAGCAGAAGCGGCAACAGAGCTGTGTGCCACTCGGGACCAGATGAGCCTGTATCGGTCAGTCCTGAGTGACACATGGCTCTGCCACTGCTTCTGTTAGCTGGAGCAGACCTGGCTGGCCTCCTCCTATTCCCAGCAGCACATGGGAAGCCAGCTTCAGCTGCATGCTGTTTTTCCTGGCCAGTTCCATCCTGGTTCTGCCCAGGCGGGTCCTGCAGCACCATGTCAACCTGGGCATGGCACCAGCAGGCTGGGCGGGCCCCAGGTTAACCCTGGCCTGGCCCTGTGGTTTCTCCAGCATCAGGTCAACCTGGTTGTAGCCAAGCAGCTCCTGCAGCACCATGTCAACACGGGCATGCATGCCATGTCAACCAGCACTATGTCAACCCCTGCAACTTCATTGGTGTCAAAGGTCACATGACATCACTTCCTGATATGATACTACTTCCTGTGATGTCTTTGAATAGGGCTTGCCAGCCCACTGGGTGATAAAAAGTTCGTGATCCGGCTCCACATTCAAAAAGATTGGACACCCCTGGCTTAAGGGATGGCAACAAAGCTCTGAGAAATAGGCACACAGGCCCATGAATCATAAAAGATAGAAAATTAACACTAACTATTCATGAAAGTTCTTTGCAACAAGTTCTTTTATTCTGTTAACACAATATGCACTGTATGACTGAATTGGAAAAAGTTAATTAAGGCCTCTCAAAGATTCCGCAGTATTTACTCTGATGAGAGAAGACAACTTCATTACAAATGGAGTGACAGCTGAAAGGGAACGTCAACATCTACAAGTGAAAAAATACCTCCTGTTGTCAAGAAGCTTTTCCAACTCCCTATGAACCATGAAGAGAAGTGAGAAGAAAGAGTCTAGAGAGTGATGAAAGAATTAATTAGCAGTATCTGGTGGCTTCCATGTAAGATAGACTTTAGAAAGGAGATGAATAAAAGGGGTACAGGGATTCAAAAATGATTATTTTGGTGAATACAAATCAGAAGCTTCCATTTTTCTCCATCATACATAAGGATAAAAGGAGGTTCAGCAAACTCAAAAAAATCAAGAAATGTAAAATTGATACTTATCCATTATTATGTATTATTCATAGTGAATCTATAACTCTGTGCTGCTTGATATTACTACAACTAAAAGCTTAGCCTATCAAAAAATAAAAAGAAATTAAACATTTATAAGGATAAGAATATTCATAGTAACATTAGATGACTACAAAAAAAGTGAGAGAGAAAACCTCACACTTCAAGGTACATGACAACCACTAACAGGGGAGCAATCAGAAAGAAACCTCTTCTGTGTGCTGGTTTTTCCATACGGGTTTCACAAAGAGCTGCTTAAAATATAAAATTTATGTTCAACTTAAAATTCTGACATTTCATAGATTTCATAGACTTTTGGGCTGGAAGGGACCCCAAAGGATCATCGAGTCCAGCCCCCTGCCCCTACTTTCGAAAGTAGTTTTAATTCTGATGAAGAAAAAAGGGAGAATGAAAATGTTGAAAAGTAATATAAGGTTGGAAAAACTAAAATTTTTTTATTTTTTTATGAAAGGGAGCCACTGTTCCTGGAGACTCCATGGGATACGCTCAACATGATTTGACAGCTCCAAGTCCTTGGGAGTCAGAAGAAACCCCTATACAGAGGAGGGAACCCAGAAGCCCTGAGAACCCAGCCAGAGCCAAGCATTTAAGGGCTTCTGCGCTAATGGCTCTGCAGCAGAAGGCCTAAAAACCTGAAAGGGCTACCCTGTTGCCACAAACAAGCTAGGTTTTTTACAGCTGCCTGGCAGGCATGGTTCTGGTGGTGCTGCTTGTGGTGCACTAAAAGTTTATCAAAACTGAGAAACTTGCATTAAGCATTTCAGTTTGGAAGGAGGGAGTTTTACACAAAAGCCTGTTTTGTAAGAAAATTCCCCAACCAGCTCTAGTGTCCTCCACTTCCAAAAAATCTGCTGATGGTCACTGTTAGGGGCAAGCTAATCTAGTCAAGTAGTGTTTCTCAACCTGTGGGTCACAACCCAAAAGTGGGTCACGAGAATATATGAAAGGGTCACAAACATACTTTGAAAATGGATTCTCCTTCAAAGGAGAAAAATATGGGAAACTCTGGCTTTTCTCTTGAAGGCCAGCAGAGTTCCAGCCTGGAAGGGGCTTCTTGGGCCCTCCCCCATGCCAGCCCGCACACCCAGTCCCTGCCCCACACCCTGGTGGGGCTGGGGCTGAGGGGCACTGGGTCAGGACTGGCCATCTCTGTTTACAGATTGGCCCTGGTACAAAAAAGATTTAAGAACCACTGGATTAGATGAACTACTGTTCTGGCCCTGTATGTAAATTCATTTGTGTTATGTTTTTAAGACATTATCATTAACTCAGTTGCCTAGTTACCTTCTGTATCCAGCTCCAGGTAGCTACATCATAATATTTATTATTTATTTCAGAAGCTGTACCTGGTTGGGGCTACTTTCTCAATAGGAAGCATTTCAGGTCAGCTATGTCACCCTTCACTGTTCTGAAGAAATCTAAAGGCCCGCATATCCCTCTTTACCTCCTTTTCTCTACCCACCTCCACCCCTCACAAAAGACAGTGCAGCAAGTAAACCAAAGCCTGCTGAAGGCTCCCTGGTCCCAAATATGCCCCACATGCCAGGAGGAGAGTTGTTAAGGCAGTCAAGAGCTGTGTGACCCATCAGATGTGGACATGAAACAAGAAACATAAGAAGACATAGTGAAACTGCTGTCCAGGAGAGTCCTACTAGCAGCTGCCCTAAAGCTCTGTCAGGAAGCTATAAGTGACTCAGAGGAATGGAGTTCAGTGAGCATGTCTGGGGACCTGCTATCCCCAACCACACTCGGCAGACCTGGATGCCTCTCTCTGCTGACTGGGGAGTAGGTTAAATGCTGATCATTCTTAAAACAAGAACTGCATTAAAAGCTTTAAAGATTCATGTCCCTGTGTATCAAATTGCATTGCAATTTCCACATTTACCACCTCAATGCTCCCCTTTTCCAAATGGCTTCCTGCTTGTTATCCTCTCTTTCATACACCTATACTCACACCCCTTGCCCTGGCCCATTCAGGACATCAGCAAAAAGTGATTACAAAATAAGCAGACTTATTGTAGGGTGAGAGCCTTTACTGCAGCATCAGATGCAGAAAGAGAAAGGAAAAAGAGTACAGGCACCCTGATCCATAGGTACATTAGTGCCCTCAGCTTTTAGTAAAGTTGAAATTTTGCAAGGTGAATGGTCCTATCAAGCTACAGAGACATTTCAAAATGGAAAGAGATTTTGAAGCATTCTAACTCACTGCCTTTGGAAACATTACTGCAGAAACTGAGTAGCTTTGTAGGAAGCAATCATTCACTCTGGTTCCTTGACCACTCGGGACATTTTCAGATGCATTCTCTCTGGCAGTCAATAGTATTCAGAAAGTCTCTCCATCTTTCTCACTTGTCAACCAGTATGCTCTGGCACGCTAATGGCAGCTTGAGACAAGGCCTTTCCACTGTCCATATTCCTTAGTCTAAAATGTGCAATCCTACACACATCCACCCTGGGATTACTAGTACTAGTTTATGGGCCTAGGATTTGGGAAGGCATATCCAAGGTCCTATGGCTCCATGCAGAGTAGAGCCCTTTTACGAATGGGACAACTTGTTTTTCCTTAACAAAGTTATTTTAACCCCAGCATCATATATAGGCTTGTCAGGTCAATGCATTGTTCCACTTTGAATGTTAGTAACAGTGGTCAGAATCCTAGATCTGTTGGGCTGCTACCCAAATATTTGTCATGCAGAAAGAAGCTGGAGCTTTTCAAGAAGTGCAGAAACGTGTATGGTTCTGAGTACTGAGGGTGTATGGAAGGCACAAATTATATGAATTTGGAAGACATGATGGATGCTGAATCCCTACATATATGGATGGATATAAGATTTTGGAAAGGGGGTTGCAGATAATGTAGTGCATCATGACATGTAACACAACACACAATAAACTAGACAAAACTTAATCAAAATGTGTTGTTTCTTCAGTCCTGTTGTCGCTAGAATTTAGTGTATGTCTCTTTCAGATTCATAAAACACAATCTATCCTTGAGCAACTTGAAAGTGCATCTAATGTTTCAATGAAAGGTATCGCTACACCTCAGTTGATGGTAAACTGAATTAATATTTTTAGCTTTAATTTAAAGAGTCTGCTGGGCTGTGAAATAGGAGCTACGTTAAAAGGAGCAGCTAACTGACAGCAGAATCACAAACAAAAAGAGAGCTTGATTAGTGACTGCCAAGACCATTAAAAAAGGAAAGAGCATCATTAACAGCCGTGGAATGAAGAGTTTAGAAGGAATCAGGTAGATTATGAGCCATGAAGTCAATTGACTGCTATTCTGCTGCCTGAATAGAAACGCTGCAGCCACTGTCAGTTGGTTTAAAACCTTGGATGGATTAAAAATCAAAGCAGGGACATGACTGCACCACTGCACTCCTCAGTCTACCCCTGGTGGCATGTAACCCAGCCATTCTAGAGCATAATAAAATGGCATATCTAAATTATTTTGTTTTCTCAAAAGGACCAACAGGTATTCCAGAATTTCAGTATAAGAAAGATGGACCCCGCAAGGAGCTTGCCCCTCTCTTCCTGCACCACAGTACATTATGGAGAGAGCCCTTATCAGTAGAGAAGCAGGTTGCTCCCACTGTTTACTGTTGGGGGTGGGAGTGGGGGGGCAGGGAATCACTCTTTTAAAACCAAATTATAAAGCAAACCCAAACAGCTGCTTCCTCTTGGATCTCTCCCCAGAAAGGTATGGCGGGTCTTCATCCTGTCCATACCTATCACCAGTTTTAATTAATAATCACTAAGAGAACTGCTAAAGGTATACGAATAAAAAGGTTTATTAATTAACACACTTTGTCGTTAACCTTACTGTTGGTTCCAAAGTATAAACACACGCTGAAAATTCTATAAATCCAAACTTTGTGAAAACCCAGAGAGATTCAAAGAAAGATGTATTTATTGAAGGCTCTACCAACGTTCAGCTCTGTCTTCCTTTGACCTAGTACCTGAAGCCTACCTACTTCTATGTGGGTTACTGGTCACTTACAGGGTTTCAGGACAGTGAAAGCCAGTATCCAGTCCCACCTAGGAGGGGTGATACTTACACTGGAACAGGGGATCAGCTACTATAGCACTGTTGTGCAATTGACAGGGAATTGTCAGCCAGCCGACTCCTCCTGACTCAAGGCAGCCACGGCGTTGGATGAACCCTGGCCGGCAATGAGAGGAATCTCAACTCCACACTGTGGTCCCGCTCATGTTCTGCCTTTTACCCAGTCACTTACTTCATCCCATCCATCACTCTCACTCATTCTCTCTCATATCCTTGCTGTCACTTGTATCTCTCCTCACACTCGCATACGCATACCAACCTGTCAATCAGAGCCCCCTTTTATATGGGTAGTGCACCCCATTCACTCAGGCTCTGCTCCCAGGATGTGAGTGTGCACACGGCACTCTATTCCCAGGCCTCTGCAGGTAGCTGACATCGCTCTGCAGAGGGTGGCTCAGGTAGAGGTCATCTGTTGACCGATTTAATATAGAGTTCCATGATCCAGGCCTGAATTTGCTCTCAACATTACAGGCTGCCTGTCTCCGACTGCTACAGATCTGTGGCCTACAAGTTTGGTGTTGTGAAGTTAAATGTCAGATTGCTGCTGGTAGAAGTTTGCAAATGTTTTGCTATTATGAAGGGTTTTACACACTGATAATTAATGTTAGGAATATGTCTGAAATAATAACTGACTTTCAGAGGGTAGGGTTTCCCAAGTGCTGAAGCCATTGATAGCACCATATTTTCCACTGTGTGAAAGAGATATTTGTGATCAGTCTGACTGCACGACATTTAAGTGAATGGAATGGTCTAGTTAGTTACAGCAAACACCCAGCAAATTTTGCCCTACCAACTATCTTGATAGTTCAACTAGAATTCCTATTACATGATAAATCTTCTATCATTTTACTTTTAAATTGTTAGGGGCAAAGTAAACACACTGGTGCAGACTGTAAAATTAATTAGGCACAATATACTCTCTGGGTATGTACTGCAGAGCTGACTAATGAGCTCTGCAGTTAAACATCACTGTATATATGTGTGACCCAATTAGGCCATAGTATTGCCACAGGATTGTCTGGCTGAACACAAGTACTACCTTGTGGCGGCTCTGTTTTGTGTGTCACAGCACATGCATAGCTGGTGATGGGGCTACCTAGAGAACAAGGGTGCTTTAGTGCAGGGCTAGCCAGCATGCAGTCCCCGTGCAGAAGCACCCTGGTACACCAGCCAGCCCCTCTGCTGCATACGGAGCCCAGCTGTAGAAGCCTGGGCTGGCCATGGACTCAGGTCAGCCTGCCAGCCCATAGCTGCTCTGACTGGGCTCCGCTGCAGTGGAGTAGGGTACAGAGGGAGACTGGCTGAGATGTGAAGGTGCTTCAGCATGGGAGCTGCTTGTGTCCCAGCCAGCCACTCTGCAGCACATGGAGCCCAGTCAGAGCAGTCCTGGGCTTTCGGGCTGACCCTCTGGGTGCCCTGCCAGCCCCAGATGCTCTAACTGGGCTCCATGTTCTGTGGAGGGGCTGGCTGAGGTACAAGGGTGCTTCAGCATGGGGGCTGCCTCCTGGCTAGCCCCACACTGAAGTACCCTTGTGCCCCAGCAAGCCTTATTATAGCACATGGAGCCTGGTCAGAGCAACCCTGAACTGGGAACCTGACCCCTGGGTCCCCCACCAGCCAGGGCTGCTTTAACTTGGCTCCAAGTGCCGTGCATGAATAAACTCTGGAGCAATAAGCTCTGGATTTTATTTTTGCACCATAATTGCACATGTTGACGGCCCCCTATAAAGTAGAATGAGCCTCTTCTGCTAGGTATTGTATTTCAAAACTAAGCAATATATCACACAATTAAAAAAAAAAATCAATCCAGAACATCCCAAGGTAAAGCATAATTCAAAAAGGAATAAATGCATTTGAAATTAATTAGGCAGACAAGGTTCCTTGGGTGAATTTGATATCTTTTATTAGACCAACCCAAATAGTTGGAGAACAGTTATTAAGCAAGCTTTCAAGTTTAAAAACCCTTCGTCAGGCTAAGGAAGTTTCAGCAGTTGGTGTGTGCTCTTCCTGGATGGAAATTAATTACTCATGAACTATACCCTGTGCTGCCATCAGGTAAACAAATATGAAATACCTAATTAGCCTTACCTTTCTTGAAGCTGCAACTGTATTGATTGGCACTGGTTGTGTGAATTAGTGTTACTGTATGAATCAGTATGGAAAACACCACAATCCAGGGTCTGCTCAAAAGTAAAATATTCACTTCTAGGCTTGAAGATGTAGCACATGGCACAGCAGGCCACAATCCAAGATTGACAGAATTTTCAATGCTGGCATCCACAGATACCTATACACATGCACTGAGGCTGCTCCAATGCACTATTAATTACAAACAGCATGGTAATGTGGTAATTACCGCACTCCAGCAGATTCCATCATCATGTGTATCAGAGTCCCCGTAATGAAAAATGGCAGTGGGGATGGTTTAACTAAAGCTTGTTCAATTAGCTTTAATTTAAGCACCCCCACCACCATTTTTCAGTGCAAGGATGCTAATACATGTGACACTCTGTGCTCTTCCCACTCCTAGAACACATCTGTAAATGTCCCATACAATTTTGTAGGCAGTCATGTCTTGCCTTCAACCAGCCAAAAACATACTGTACAATTATCCTGCAACTCCTCAGCCTTTAAATTACATTCTTCTGCCTTTAAATTACATTCTTCTGCCTGGCTTTATATGTCATGTTAAGGCTTCATTACCCAGGTCCAGACAGAATAGGCAAGGTCCCTCAAAATAAAAGCAGGCAATGGAACCCCACTGATAACAAAGCTATTAAAAAGAACTAGGTTCCATCTCGTGTAAGCATACAAAAGCCAGATCTCCACATTACCATGGTGTCATGAAACTTGCCTTCTTTGGAAGTATTGATGTTGACTGCAGCCAAGCCTGGGGGCTTTGACTGGGCTGTGTCAGTGCTTCTGCTGGAACTTAAACCCAGAAGTTCCTGGCTGGAGGGTCTTGTCCCACTGTTCAGAGTCTGACCAATCCCCTTATTTGAGATCAGGAAGGAATTTTATCCCAGGGTCAGATGAGGGTAAAATTACATAATTTTAGCAACACTCTATGTGGTGCTAAGAAGCCTTGGCTCCACTTCTATAAATCACAGGCACTGGGAGTAACAGCATGGTACCAGATATGGTTACCAGGGTATGATACATTTATGGCAATACAACATGGACAATCAGAGATTTGCTTTTTTTGATCTTATACCATGGACTTCAAATTCATGCTACATCTTTATCCTGACACATTTTTTAAAGTGAGAGACCCTCATACTGTTTAACCACATCTGAAGTTGCAGATTGCAGTTAATCTGCTTTAGTTTGTCTGATGAAAATGATACCACCTCTAGCACCATGTTATCCATTTACAATCTACTAAGGCATGTACTCACTACTGACTCAAGGTGAGAACCACACATGAAGTCAGTCTCCTTCTCTGAGGGATGACTGAATTAGATTTTTGTTCTTTAATAAACTTCTATAAGATTTCCCCCCTCCAATAAGTCTATATGCAAACTAACATGGTAATCTTTTGCCCTGTTAGGGCACAGTTGCCCTCCTCAAGTTAGAAAATGTCTTTATCCTCTGTGTACTGTACCTTTGTTTAATATGTTAAGGCCCCATAATATTATTATTATGTCCTCTACCCCTTTAAGTAAATTTCTTCATTTTCTAGGGCATACAGATTAATAGCGCTTGTTTTTTTCCTAGGCCATGACGTTCATTCCTGTTGATACTGTATGTCTACATCATTTATATAATTTCATTCTTTTCATGATTCTGGATTGTTTTGTGCAATTTAAGCATAGGTATTACAAGTGTGGTCTGTTTAGAAACTGCACTAGTGAAATGATGTGCTCCCCTCCTAGGCTGTTTAGCTCAGTCTTAGGGTGGAGAAACTGGTGTGCTTTAAGGTATTTTGGTCTTATCCCATCTGGGTTATAAACTGTGACAATTACAGCATCCAAGGTCCTCACTCCTCCTTTAGAAGTGGATGGGTGTGCATCCTGGAATTTCTGGAAGACTTGCCTTTTGCTGAGGTTCCTTCTGAAGCTGATTTGCACTTCGCTACGGTGAAAAGGTGGATGGCTAGAAGTATAGTTGCTGAAGTTATGTCATCAGCAGTGAAGGCTAACAGCTGAGATATCACTGACTGACAGTATGCTCAGAGAATGACCAAGACTGTTGTGGTCATTTCTCTGATACTGGGGAAGAGATGAGAGATTTGTCAACAAGTGCCAACAAGTGAAGAGGCATAATCTAAGCTGCTAAACCCACCCCACAGTGGAAACCACAGCCATAAAAAGGGGAAAAAAGTATTCTTTTGCTAGTGTCTAGTTAGAAAATGCCCTCCCCATTTGATTTTAGTTCTTACAGTTAATCTCTGACCAGTAGATTTTGCCTTTGGCCTCTTATAAATGAGAAATAAATTTCTTATTTAGATAAGAAATAAGAAATGAGAAATAAATGATAAAGTATCTGAAAATAATCTCAGGTAGTAAATTGTGGCTTTAAACTGCAAAAAAACCTGTCAGGAGTGGTAATTGGACTCTTTATAGGTAAATACTTAAAAGTTGCCTTTGCACATGTTTTTGAGTTCTTTGCTATGTTTGTGGCATAGAAATGGTAGGTGTATCAGAAGTATACATTCTTGGTGTCTGTCTTTACATGATTACCAGAGATACTCTTTGTCTTTGCAATCACTTCTAAATTCCCTGAAGCAGCACAGGCAGGACCAGAAATTCAGAGATTATGGTATTCATTCAAGTTGCTGCTGAAGAGACAAGAGAAAGTGTAGAGAAGCATGGGGTTATAATTCCAAGGCCTGCCATTTTGGCTCCTTCTCTTAATCAAATGAGCTGTTGTCTACTTTTGTGCATTTCTCATATAAAATCCACAGGAGAATCTAGATAGTGAAATTTAGCCTTTTACATCAGAATTATTTATGGGACTGAGGTTGTGATCTCTCTTCCCATGCAATCCAGAATCAAGTTCTATTTATCTGATTATAACAACTTTTGTAACTATTTAAAAAACTAGATATGAACAAACAATATTTCTAGGGCTTCCGAATGTGTCAAAGTCAGAAATAAGTAGGTAGAGCTAAAAAAAGGCAATTGTGAAATCCATTTCAAAACTGGATTTTTATATTTAGAACTCACCATTTGATTTTGAAATATCTAATCTTTCTAATATAACTCTTTTTCCTCCCTTCCTGCACACAGGTTTTAATTATATGGTAAATTAGTTTCAGAGCTACTATTCTTTTGATGGTTTGAATCGTGGTGGATGGGTCGGTTACGACCTGGAAGGGTGTGGGCAGTGGGGTCCCGCAGGGCTCGGTCCTTGGACCGATACTCTTCATTGTCTGCATCAGCGACTTGGATGAGGGAGTGAAGTGTACTCTGTCCAAGTTTGTGGATGACACAAAGCTATGGGGAGAAGTGGACACGTCAGAGGGCAGGGAATAGCTGCAAGCAGACCTGGACAGGTTGGACAAGTGGGCAGAAAATGACAGAATGCAATTCAACAAGGAGAAATGCAAAGTGCTGCACCTAGGGAGGAAAA
>JAGPOW010001296.1:81806830-81820485 GCA_030014935.1 Caiman crocodilus | reverse complement strand
ACACACACACACACACACACACACACACACACACACACACACACGATACCTGTATCTCTGATTTTCTCAGTGCCCCTTGTTACCTGGAGATAGATAGATGTGTAATTTTTATATATATGAATCAGAAGGACAGATAAAGGAAACAGAGGCACAGAGAAATGAAACCCTCCAAGGTCACCCAGCTGTTGTCCAACATTGCACAATGGGTCAATGCCTGACTCCTAGCCAAGTATCCTTTTCACTTCTCCAGTACACCTGAGGGCACTGCCCCTTGTACTTTCTACCAGTACTGGCAAATGCAAGTCATGCAGGAGTAGGCAACCATTTCCTCACATGCTGATGAGAAAGAGTGGTGGTTCAGACATAGCTGCATCAATTCCGAGAGTGAGGAACAGCCATTGCACACGCTTAGGTGGGGGTACCAGAAAACTCATTCCCAGTAACACTAAAGAACCAACTGCATGCTCCACACACAACCCTTCTCTTCCACACATTTTAAATTATTTATTCTGTTGGTTCACTTGGGGCAAATTAAAGAGGCTTCAGGTGTCCCTGGCTCTGTCCCTGTCATTGCTCAACAGTTACTTGCCAGAGCACAGTAAAGCAGAAGTAATGAAGCAACCTCTTGTGTTAAGTGCAGCTTTGTTGCTACCTCAGGCAAGCAAGAGCGGCCTCTGGGGACCATTCTTACCAATTACAGCTAGCAGCATCTTGAAAGCAGGATCCCTAAATTGACACAAGGTGTCAACAATACCATGAAATACTGAGTGTTTCACAAGAAATAGGAATCCTGTACACATCAACTGGAATGGATTCATTTTCCATGAAAACAAGAGTTCGTGTGTGTATCTGGAGAGGTATTTTTAGATTCCCTTCCAACCTTTTATTGCTTGCTCCTTTCAAGCTTGATGATCACAGTGATTTTACACTTTGATGATAAAGCAATGGAATAACACATATGCTTCAGAAATGAATTATCTGAGCTTTCTTATTTTGCTATTTCTATTTCTCCAGAGCTGGGTAAGAGTAGGCTTTGAGGGAAGGGGGGCATTGAAAAATTGAAAGACTGGCTCTAATAAATACTTGGAACCCATATGTAAAAATAAACCACATATAACTATTAATGACATTCTATAATCTTTTGCACTTGTTTCCCCAAACTTTAAAGATTCTGACATGATTTATTAATCGATGTATTATTATTTATTAATATTGTCATTCTACTCAAAGACCCCAAGCAGTATCTGAACCCATTGTAGTAAGTGCTGTACTAGTAAATAGGGAAAATAATCCCTATTCCATTCATTTTAACAATTTACATTAAAATGTTATGACGAGGCTATAATAAGAAACAGGAATGAAGGAGAAAGAAGGATAAGGATAGATAAGCTTGCAGTTTACTTAGTTTGATAGATTTGAATTATTTTCTAGTTCTCTTTTCCACTGACATAGCCATCATTATTTAGTGATTTCCAATAAACAGGACAGAGATAGCACTATTCTAGAGAAGGTTTTCCATGTGATAAAGTCATTCTCTAAGTTGTATTATTTTATAAAGCCTACTTAAAGTCTGGCTCTGCACATGTACACTTCAGTAACAGTGCTGATTGTGCCATCATAAAATAGCAGAAGTGCTGAACATACAAGTAGCTGAAGTAAAAATAAAATAAAAAAAAAGATGGCTCAGTTGTTAAGTACTATGGAAAAAACAAAGACTGGATAAAACACATTACTTTCAATGTTTAAATAAGAGATTAACATAATAGGCATTGTAAAACAGGCCATAATAACAACAAAGAAAGATTATGGCCTCAGAGGACAATATATTTTGATATTTTGCAAAGAAATAAATCTCTGTCAGGCTTCAAGAACAAACAGGGAAAAAACTAGTGTGAATGTCATATGTACTACCTGAACTTCCCTATACGTCTTCATCTTATCATTTGTAAGTTATAATGACACATTCTAGGAACAAACAGAGAATTGAGAAAAAACAGAAATGTAGTTTTAAAGAATATTGCTGATAAAGGTATTTTCATTAAATTAGCTACCTTTGGCTCCAAGTCGTGGAAGCAATCCTCTTCAGAAAGGACACTTAAGTGAGTGCTTAACTTTTGGTACAAATTTAATTCCTAATTAAATCAACTGGACTTCAGTACATGCTTCAGTACTTTCTCAAGTCAGGAAGGGTTTAAAAGTTTGCTTAATACTTTCCTGAACTAGGACCTCTGTGTGGAACTATTGTCTAATAACTAGAGAAAGAGACAAGCTATGTGTTTCAGATTCTCCTCCCAGCTTTGAGACTGACTTATTTTATGACCTTGTACAAAGCACTTAGCTCGTGTGTCTCAGTTTACACATTTCTAACACATTTATAATACTTATCCATTTACAATAGTGCTACCAGGCTTAATTCATGTAAGTGCTTAGATCGGAGTTACTCTATTTTTACTCTATAGGCCAGGAAAGCATTAATACTTTTATTACAAAAGTGTTTTAACTCATTTTAATATAGGAAACTAAAGAATTTAAGTAAGTTTAACTGCTCTATATGATCAGTGTTCTTAGAGAAGGCAGGGTAGATTTTTATTTTACAGGCTAGGTCAGAGATGAATAGCTTATGCCTGACACTTTTGTGAACCCAAGTTCACTTCAACAGATGCTGCGAAAGAACATGCACAGAGCAGCATATCAAATGGAGAGAGTGAATTGCATACAAAACACAGGGAAGAAAGGGAGGGATGGGAGATGGGAATAGGGACCATTTCCAGGAGAAGCAAACAAGCTACAAACGTATAGGGATGAAGACATCACAAGAGCTAATTCAGGTAATGGGATAAAAATCCTGTAGTCCTTGTTTATACCACACTTAACAAAATCTAGCCTGCATATGATTCCTTGGTTTGCAGTTTCCTGTTCAAGTTTGTTTTCAAAGTTTTGCTGCCTGAGAACACATACTCCGAGGTCAGCGATGGGATGTCCAAGGAGATTAAAGTATTCCACCACAGGATTGTGTCTTTCTGGAACTGATGTTAACTAGATGTTAATTTATTCTTACACACACGTATTGTCCCATCTATCTGATGTAAACACCACTGGGGACTTGTAAACAGGTGATGGCATGTAAAACATTGGTAGGGTTGCAGGTGAATGAACCTTGGATGTTGTTTGGTCCATTGATGCAGGGATTTCTAAGAAGCCAATGACTCAATCACATTTTCTACTATAACCTTATAATCCCCTCAGGCGCTAATGCTGTGGTAGATAAAGGTGATCAAATGCCAGCAAGCTGTGCTTGCGACATGGAACAGCGGGTGCAGCCCAATTAGTCGCGGGAAGAATGCGTGCAGCAAAATCCCCGGCTCATGCAGCTCCATAAGAGCGCGAAAGAAGGGCCCGACCTAATTGGTTGTTAAGGCAGTATAAAAACAAAGCCTGGGAAAAGGAAGGTGGGACCCACACAACATTGGTGAGGCCTCATCATCTTCACCGGAGGTCCTGTGTCCATGGCTCTCTTTCCCCCCGGACACTCCCACTTCAGATAAATTGCATCAGTTGGATGCCTGAAGAGCTCTCAAGTTCCCTACGGTTTTGGCTTTCGGAGATTGTTGTAAGGGGAACTGCCAGCGTGGATGTACTTTTGAAGCATTTAAGTAATTCACGGTGAAACTTTACAGAGCGTGCCTACACTGTACTACAGTTTGTAAGTAAAGCGTTTATTTGTTATATTGTTCTTAGATTTTTTTGGACGGGAGAACAGAAACAGGGCAAGTACCGTTCCAGAACCCTTTTGTCCCTGGCCTGCTCAGATCCAGGGGTTAATCACCCCCTCAATTCCTTCCCACAAATCCCATCAATTCTTGTAAACAAGGCAGTGATAAAACAGATTAACTGAATCAGAGACCTCCAAAGAAATCTAATTTGTAATAGGAAGTATAGTTAATAATTTATTTGATGATCCTTATTCCTTTGAGTCAATACTGAAGGGGTGCTATGCTACTGATTGTTCTATCTTTTCAGATGAGACCTAGAACAAAGATACTAATTTGAACAGGTAATAAAATTCCTATGCAACTTTATTAAAGTTAATTAATGTCAATGTCCTAGCCAAATTTAGCTGGCTTTTTACCTCATCAGTTTATGGAAGTTGTTACTCTTTACTACATTGGGCTGGCTGCTCCAGCCACTCCATGTGCTGCAAAGCAGCTGGCTGGGGCATGAGGGTGCTTCAGCATTGGGACTGCCTACTGGTTAGCCTTGCACTGAAGTGCCCTTGTGCCTCTGCCAGCCCCTCTACAGCATGTGGAGCCTGGTTGGAGCCGTGCTGGGCTGGTAGGTTGACCCACTGGGTCCCCTGCCAGCACAGGGTGCTCCAACCAGGCTCCACATGCTGTGGAACATATATTTGCATGGCTTCATTCCTAGGGGATTCTAACCCCCAACAAATAAGAGACAGGGATGGGCAGGGCTGAAGACAGGCTGAGCTGTATGGTGGCATGGCAGTCAGAGGCAGGAGGGAATTGCTAAGATGAGTTGAAGAGGTACGTTACTGTGGTGACCCTTTCCTGGGTTATTCATTGCACCAGATGATGGAGGCTGAAGTGGTAGGGCAGGATAAGGCTGGGCATGGGCAGATCCAGAGGGATAGGGGTACTGTAAAAAGCTGGAGAAAGTTCTCCCCTGGCCCCAATTATTTATGCATTAGGGACACCCACCCCCAGAAGTCTCTTACTTCTCAGGACCCAGAACTGCCCCTGCTCAGGATTCCTCCCCCCTCCCCAGAGGCACTTCCTGTGGGTTCTGAATTACAGGGAGGGGCTGGGATGTTATGGGGGTTGGGGTGATGAGGTTTGTGTCTGACTGGAGAACAGAGGAGTCATGGGGCTTTCAGGGGAAAGGGGCAATGAATAAAAGGGAAGTGAAGGGTACTTTGGGGCCATGGTGGAATGTTTGGGGGTGCAGGGAGGGGTTCTGACCATGGCCAGGGTGTTGAATAACAGCTGTACTCCTGGCACTAGATGCTTGCCCCACCCTGGACCCATCAGGCTCCCACAAGCCCCATTATATTTGTTTTCACTTGGATCTTAAACTGAACAAGCCCTAAGCCCCTAGCACATTAGTACAGCTTCTAGTTTCTTTTTAATTGCCAAAAATATATTTTGTGCTATGCGATACATACCACACCATCTGCATCCTCTTTCAAAATCCTAGATCTGCCCTTGCTGCCATTAGAGGCTATTGCTTATAGTCTTGTTCCTTGTGGCTACAGAATAGTCTCTCCCTACTCTCTATATGTTCATCCCTTAGGTATTTGAAGGCTTATTAAGATGATTTGTTTTAAACTTCTCTAAGCTAAAAAAAAGCCAGGCATAAGTCCCTGTGACAAGACAAGCCCTGGGGTGGCCAAGGCACCTCCTAGTGGCCATGCTAGTCCTCCCTACTCCAGCTCTTCCATATACCCCTCAAAGTCTCTCCTACCATGCCTTGATGGAAACATTTTATTACAGTGGGAGGCTGCCCCAGAGTCCTGAAGTGATTTTACTGCTGCAGCCCTAACCTGAATTTAACTTAGTGGGTGTGTCTACATGGGACACTACATTTCCTTAGCAATGTGCTACAGCAACATAGCATCTACAGGCAAAACTCATGATGCTGCAGCTACGTGGCTGTAGCAACGCGCTTCCCTAGTACAGCATGTTGCTACGGCAACATAGTGCTTAAAAATAACTGTGTGTGGCACATATAATGGCTGTTACTGCACCATTTTTAGTACTTCCAAAAGGAAATACTAAATGACAGTGCAGTAACAATGGCGCCATAGTGGCACAAATAGACACACCCAGTTAGACTCCAATCTTTTACCAAAGGCCGATCCCAAGCCCTGCCAGCACTTATCAGGCACCACTTGTAGCCCCATCAGTCTTACCCATGCCTTATGCTTTACGGGTAGTATTCATGGCCTCCAGCCACCCCCATAACCACACCTATGCCTCACAGGTATCACTCAATCACTATTCTATGAGACTTCCCAGCCCAGTTCATCCATTCTGTCTCTTGAGCCCTAATCTCTCTTTGAGCTTCAGTCTTTCCAGCCTTGGTCCCTTTTCTCTCACTGACGCCCTCAGCCATGACCCATGGTTTCAGGCTTTACATCCCTGGCCCCAGCCTTACTGACCAGTGCAGGCAACAAAATGCAGAATACTTGAAGCAAATCCCTATAGCTACAAGCTGATCCTCCAATTACAAGCATAAACCAAGGCACTAGTAAATTGCTTCCAACTAAAAATCAAGCCTCACTGTAGGTCACTGTCCCACTGCCTTTTGTACTCCCCTTTTTGTGTCCCCTTCCAGCCCTCTAGAGAAGTGGTTTTCAATCTGTGACCTACAAACCCCAAGGGGTCTGCAAAAGATGTCTGTAATCAGTATGAAGTATGGGAATACCCACACTTACAATCCAAACTTCCAACTTGTATTTGAAATTTCCAAAGGGATCTGTACCTCTTGAAATTTTTTAGGGGTCCAGGAAAGAAAAAAAAAGTTGATAACAAGTGCTCTAGAGTACCTTAGGTGCCTGCCAGCCTATCTCCTACAGGCTCATCTGAAGAACTCTTTTGTAGCAGTCAAGGTCAAACTGCCTGCTCCAGCTCAGGAGTAGAGTTTATACCCTTCTGGGCAACACTTTTCTAGTCACATGACTATTCCATCATGCACAGGGGCCCAATAGGCCTCCTGCTCCTATAGTGCAGTTACTATCTCTCTGGAGTTCTACCCTTATTTTTCTACTGCGATGCATGTAGCTCCCAGTTAGGCACTTGCAGCTCTGTAGCATCTGATCTTGGCTCTCCCCTGACTGGTTAATCTACTTTAATCACGTAATCAGCTGCTTTAGCTAGCTGTTCTTTCCCTAATAAAGTGGGAAACTCTTATAGTCCCCAGGTTTGTTATAAACTATTATGGAGTGCACTGGGACTGAAAATGGATGTTCTTGGTTTAACATCTATATGAATGCCTTTAGTTCAATAACCCAAGCAGCATCCTATGTGTTCCTAAAACCAGTGGTTAATAGTATATTCATTAAAGAGCCCACATCTATGGGGGGAAGGAGGAAGGAGTCAAGGCAACATATATGGATAGATGTAATGCAACAAGATTGAAATGTTGCATATTATGGTCACTAGGCTATCTATGTCCATAACAACTCTTTGTTGGCTATCCCTTTATAATTCCTGCCCCTTTCAGCCTATGCTGTTTATTTTCTCACCCCTCTTAGGTAGCAGAAAGTTAAAATCCAACCCCAAAACTCAGAGCACTATATGGTTAGTCCTGGGCCTCTCCTATTCTGTGATTCATAATCCTGAACTTTTTATGTTCCAGAACAATACTTTTCCCCCTTTTAAAGGAATAGGATTTGGAAAGCCTAGGCCTACGCCCTCCTCTGGCTTTTAGCCCACAGATTCCAAAGTAAGCAGCTAAGGAGTCCTTTTTTCTAATCCCTCACTATTCCTTGGACTGCTTTATACTTTCTTCATATATTAGCTTCACTTTCCGCATTACTCCTTTAACAGCTTTTACCTATCTTCAGCCTCTCTATCTACTACCTTACTCCACCTGGGGATGAGTCTTAAGATTATAATTGATTGTTTACAGTTATTTTGGCTTCAGGGCTTTTATAATGGGTTTTAAGTGACTTTGTGGCTACTGCTGGGCAGGTAAGTGTCCTTCCCTTGGTGCTGAAAATATTCAAGCTGTTGACAGCAGGGCTTTTGGCCAAAGCCAAATTTTATTTGTAAAAGTCCAAACATTTCAACATTCATTTCTGTTAGCACTGACCCTAGCTGATCAGTCTAAGCAGACTGCATTAGGTCAGGGGTTTACCATAGTGGAAGCCAAACAAGCTCCTGACAATCCTGACAGTATCTCACACACACACACACCCACCCTCATCAAATTCAGTTTCCTGCAGCTGCAGGCAACCATGTTATATAAGCTTGTTCATAAACTTACCAAATTCTAGCTTTGGTGTTTTAGACGTGAAATCATCCTGAAGTTCTGTTGCCACTGCCTGATCATCTCAGTTATACATCGCTAATCTCTCTTACCAGTCACTGCTTATTGGCTGAGTCTGGAAGTAGGATTCCAAGGAAAGTTAATCTAGATAAATACTCTACAGAAATAACTGTTTGATTTCTCCTTCTGTTACTGAATCTAAAGTTCTATGAAACTTCAGTGCCAAATCCATCTGTCTTTATGATTTCAGATGCTTGTGCTCCTATTTTTAAGGACTATCCTCACAACACTAAGCACTATGTTCTTCATGGTGCCTGACAGCAGTTTGAAAATGGCACTGTCAAAATTAATGGAGACTAGGAAAATCATGAGAATTTCTTATCCTTACTGACAGTCCCAGGATTCTGGGCCTCCCACAATCCACCACATAAAGATACGAGTAACAGAATATGGAACTATGGAACACCTACCCAGAAATATATATAGTTAGTTCAAACAATCACAGAGCCTCTGATTAACAAGAAAAATACTTTAAACTGGCATGAGAAGGTGGTATGGATATACTTCAGTTCAATATAGTGAACAAATGTTCATCTATAAACAGATGTAACATAACAATCCTGCTTAAACATCACCTAAAACCCAGGCTTAAGGGAAGAAATCCTTAGTCCTTGTACATATTTTAGCTCTGGATATGCACACAGCCTTCTTATAGTCACTACTGCTAACTAGGAAGAACAGTGAGAGAGGCCTATTGACTTTCTACCACACAAGATTCAAACTTGATGTACTTCTTTCTCTTTCCCCGACCTGCTGTTTCTTTTTCCTTTAACAAATTGTCCCTGAAAGAACCTCATGTTCAACCACTACTGAAGTGTTTACTTTCAACGTATACTGTATTTTGGCCTGTGGTTTCAACTGGAACACACACTGTCTTTTTTCAGACAGTCTTAAACAAACTACAATTCAAAATGAAATAATATCTATTTGCTTTTATTGTTGCAACATTACTGATACCGACTGTGGCGCTCAGCTTAAAAAGAGATAATTCCCACACTACTCTCTGAAAGCTGTCTCATGCTCAGTACAGCTAAAGGGAAATTATAAATCACGCTAATGGAACTTTTTAAAAGATTATTTTTATGGTTGCATGGGTATTCACTTTTTTTTTGTGGTTTTGTTAGGAAATGTTATCTTGAAAAGATCATTTTTACTAAAATTAACTGGGACATAACAGCAAGTGATTTGAAAAGTTTTCAATAATAAGGACAGGATCTAGTCATTAAAAGGTACAATGTGGATGATACCATAATTTCCATTCCTCTTTGAGCATCAGTCAGAACTTTCTTCTTTTTGTTTACAGGATCCCACTGATTGTAATCACTGCAGGATCACAGGTAAGTCAGCAAGTAAAATATGACCACCCACCACAACATTTAGAAGAAAACACTATGCACTAGGGACAAGTTACTGTCTAAGAAAAAGCAATCACCTCCACACACACATTGTGATAGAGCTTGGGTTTCTGCTAGTTGATATGATTTTGCACTGACCAGGCAGATCATACAGTCAATTGTGTTTATTTTTTAAATACTCGCTACAAGTCCGGATATTGTAAAATCTTTTTTACATAAACCAGAGCAGGGCAACATCTGGCCCTGTGCTGGATCTGACCTGCCAAGAGATTCTATCCAGCCCACGGCAGGTTCCTCAGCATCTCCTGACCTAGGCATGGGGGGGCAGTCCAGGCTGTGGTGCATGTGAACAGACCCACATGTTCTTGTGATGGGTGCTGATTCTGCAGGTAGGGACATGCAGGGAGCAGATCATGGCTCTGCCCTGGGCCCTGTGGGGGCCGAGAAACGCTGGCGGAATGGGGCCGCTGATGGGGCGGAATGGAGGCGCTAGACACGCAGGTTGTTGGAAGCCCAAAAAAACTCTACTTACAGTCCATAGGCTGTAGGCACATTCCTTGAAGTTACAAACTCAAACAGGAACACAGGCACACTGATGCTCACACTCATACAGGGTATGGGGTGTCAGATGAAGCCGGTGGGGAGTTGTTGTTGGTTGATCAAGCCTCCTTCGTGACATGGAAATGCACACAGGGATCTCTCCTCATGCATGTCCGAGGACTCCTCCGGTTTGGGCGGGCATCACCCAAGCCTTTTATTCGGTCAGCGAGCCAATTGCTGACCGACACATTTGCATAATTTACCGTGGGCCAAACGCAAGCATGCACTCGGTGGTGCAGCTGCAAGGTTTTGGTGGGCTCTGATCCTGCACCGAAACTTTTCCTGCGCTACAGGGGAAAATCCCTGCATCCGTGTTCACAATGTGCTCAACACAGCTGTGCCGAGGCATCTCATTAACTGTTTTGCACAGACAGGCCCCAACCCCGCACTGTCACCACCCCATGATCCCTGTCCTTCTCACTCATCCTGTTCCCAGATGCCACTTCCTTCCCACCCATAGGCCCATTCCATCCATTCAGTCAAGTGCACCTTGTCCATGGGGGTCCCAGGCAGCTCTCCATAGAGACTCTGCCCACCTGCTCCATCCAGCATCCCTAGCAGTGGGTGTGAGGCAAATGGGCCCCTGGCCAGATAAGATCAATTGCCTCCCCCTCCCTCACCATGATGGGCCAGATCTGAACCCCTTCCTCTGGCCCAGCTCACCTAAACTCTTTAAGTAGCCCTCCAGCTCAAATAATTGCCCACCTCTGGACTAAAGTAACCTATTTCCATACTCAAGAGTCCTCTATATCTCATTTTCACGTCACATTTCAACTCTAAAATCAGCTTTGTCCATTTTGTATATGTACTCATCTTGTCTGTGTAGTTAATATACTGCTGTCTTATTTTCCTTTTTAATTTCCCTGAATTTCCTTACATTTCCATATTCCCAAGAGACTCAAGACTGTTCAAGCAGCTGTGGCAGCAGGATCCCCACAGGAGTCCCTGACAGTTCACCACTAGTGGGAGAACTGAGTGGGGGGGAACTGTGGGATACTGAGGGTCCTAATGACACATAGTGCCATGGATAGGTATTACACTTAGTGTTAGAAAACTTTGCTCTCAAAGTTTCTGTTTTGTTTGCTGTGTTAGCGTCAGAATCACTGTTTTTTTCACCACAGGCTACTTGAACACCTATACTCTCAGTTTTTATGTTAAAAAATATGCATTTCCTGATACAAATGTAAAGCCTATCCAAGGTATATATTTCCAAGAGTAGAAGGAATTTACTTGTGAATTCCTGAGCAACTCTCATATAGGATGCCACAGCACCCAAGGGTGCCTTGAGATCCTTTCACAGGTGTCACAGGGTGCCACTCAATGTTAGGTGTGCAAACATGATTCACAAGATAAACCCAAAGCTTTCAAATTGGAATCTCTAGTGTTAACAATATGCTAGCCTCTTATGGTCTTTCTGAGTTCTTTGCAACAGAAAAAATTGTTCTACTATTTGTCTGTAATAAAAAAAAAAAGTGAAAGCTAAGAGCTGACATTTTGCACAAAGCCAAAAAAGATTGAGAATCACTGCTCTAGACAGCTGTAACTCAGCTGACGGTGAATAATCTTTCAGGTAAAAACAGATTCCCTGACAGGACAAGAGCAATTGTTCAATCTCCAAAAACACGACAACTTCTTTTTGATCTGCCAACCATCTTCAACAAGATCCTCTATCTGTTCCTACTGAGGGCTCCCAGAACAGTTTGGGCAAATTGTTCTCTACTTCTTATGGGGTACTTGTAGAAAATGAATTTCCCGATAGACAAAGTGAATAAGCAACTGTTATTCACCAGGTCCCAAGCTATTCATTTCAGGGGCACTCATTGAAATTAGTTAGAAACAGGTTTAAAACTAACAAGATAAAGTATTTTTATATGCAGCACATAGTTAACTTATGCAACTTATTATCACAAGAGTTGTAGAGGCATATAGCATAAAGAGGTTCAAAAAGAGACTCAGGAAATTCATGAATGATAGATCAATTTATAACTATTTGATAATCAGAGATGTATCCTCTGGCATCTCTAAACCAATACGTTGGGTGCCAGGGAGGGTAATGAAGAAGAGGGGATAGATCACTCTAGATCAGGGATGGGCAAAATACGGCCCATGGGTAATACCATGGTATTTGGAGAGGACCATGCCAAAGACATTATGTTCTGTTTATACAAGTGTGTATGTTGTACTGCTTTAAACCTAGAAATGTTTCTGTGGCTGTGGTGTTTGAAAGTGAAGAACACTCTTGTCAGAATATGGCTACCATCTTAAAAAAAAGCCTAATATAAAAACCTCACTACAAAACAAGATAATAGCATTTACCAAAAAGCCCTTTCAAACCATTGCTATATTTACTCTGGTTTTAAGTTTAATTCCATTTCCTCATATTTTGTTTGTCTTGCCTTTGACACCTGGATCCTGGCTGGGGCAAGTAGGCAATATTAGCATACAAACTAATAATTGCAGTGGTTCAGATTCAAGGTGTCAAACATCCTGGCTCCCAAAGCACCTCGCTAACAGAAATTGGTCTTGCTTGTTACAAGCCAATAACATATGATTTAAAGCCATTTTAAAGTAATAAGGTGTAATCAAGCCTTATTACAGTAATCTTTCAAGCTATTCGTGCAAAGGCAAAACTAACTGAAATGAAGGGGAAGCTTTCTTTTGATTTCAATAGGTTTTGAATAGTTTAAATGTTTTTTTTATTTACTTTTCCTTTTGAAATATTAAGGAGTATAAAAAAATTAATCTCCCCTGTTTGTTGTTCTGTCTATGAAAACATCAGCAGCACAGTCCATTTTCATCCACCTTGACTAAATATGGTTATTAACAGTAATAATGAGAACTAACATTCAATAGAAAATGTGCTTGAACTTTATTTCTTTTTACATTTACTTTCCTACAAGGAATTTTAACATTCTGTTCCCAGGTTTTTATTCCATAGACTTTTTGTGATGCATCTCTAGAGAGAACTCACTCCTACTCCTCCAACCTGCTCCCATTAAAATATATTGTTCTAATAGCCTTTCCCTCCCCAATAACTTACATAATCATTAGGAATCTATGAGATTACATAAATAGATGCCATTCAAAATATAAACAGTGGAATTACTTTGGTTTGTTCCCTCTGACAGTGTACATTTCCAAAGGCTTTTGTCAAAGATAGCATATCTGGAAATTCCATCATAAGACATAAATTATGCTTTCCAAAAGTAAAATTTAAAGCACAATTCACAGTGTGTATCAGCTCAGCACACAGTCAACTCCCTTAGCTTCAACATTAGAGTTAAATGTAAATAGCAAAACACAGAAATGGCCAACAATAAGAACATCACAAGTTTCCCCAAAAGGTAGCAAATTTCTTTCATTATGGAATCAAATTCGTAGATGTTACGGTCAGAACGGACCTCAATAGATCATCGAGTCCAACCCCCTGCATAGGCAGAAAAGGGTGCTGGGTCTAGATGACCCCAGCTAGATGCATATCCAACCTTCTCTTGAAGACCCCCAGGGTAGGGGAGAGCACCACCTCCCTTGGGTGCCCATTCCAGACCTTGGCCACTCTAACTGTGAAGAAGTTCTTCCTAATGTCCAGTCTAAATTTGCTCTCTGCTAGCTTGTGGCCATTATTTCTTGTAA
>JAGPOW010001296.1:81782480-81806730 GCA_030014935.1 Caiman crocodilus | reverse complement strand
GTGTGTGTGTGTGTGTGTGTGTGTGTGTGTGTGTGTGTGTGTGTTGTCTGTATCTCTGACTTTCTCAGCACTCCCTTGTTACCTAGATATGGCAAAAATATGAATGGTTAAGTCTTCATTCATGTAAGAAACAGTCAGGAAAGGAAATATATGTATCTCAGTGGAGATATAAGTATGTGTGTGAAGATTCTCACCCAGGAGGGTATTTTAGAAACTATTTGGAGTTATGGATTAAAATTACACTGTCAGAAAGGCTAATAGTGTGAACTGGTGTCTATGCTGGCTTTGGCAGGTTGTAGTATGGTTTGTTGTTCTGATGCCTGTGGGAATGAATAAATCAGACTAGTTTATACTCTCCTGTTTGTGGGGGCTGAGTATAGCTGGTGGGGTTATTGGTACTTCGACTGGTGGAGCAGAATTAGGCACAGATGCGTTTTGGTTGAATTGAAAATAACTTTACTTAGAGCTGTAACACACGGACTCGTGTCAAAGTACACAGTGTAGGCATCTTCTGTAAAGTTGCAAACTGGGTAGAATTCTAAACCGAGCATGCAGGGTATGGGGTATGGCGGGACGATCGGCGACAGGGAGTCGTTGGTGGGGGATCAGGCCTCCCAACTTTGCTCCAAGATCCATGCGGAACTCTCTTCCAAAGTACACGCGGAGTTCTCTGACTTGGGCAGAAACTGCCCTAGCTTTTATACGGTTAGCAAGCCAATTGCTAGTCGGCAGGTAGGAATCATTTACAACAAGCCAACAGGTAGCATGCATTCAAACAATGCGACTATTACGTTTGGCAGGGATTGATCACTGCACCAAGGTTTTCGTGCCGTACCGAGGTACTTTTTGCACCGAAGAATCGCATTGTGCGTGGGAAATTCTACTGTGCCGAGGCACTTTTAATCACTGAGCACAGACACTGTTAACTGATATACTGTTGGGGAAACTGAGTTGCCACTGCCACATACTTGCATATCTCTGTCTCTCCCTCAAACCCCCACCCCATATTTGTTACTTGTTGCAGTAAATTTTTATAGGTATTACACATGCTTCTAGGCTTTGCTGGTTGCATAGGTGTCAGGGTGTTTTTAAGCCTCCCTCATAGGCATTGGGTGCTCTTGGCAGGAGACTGGGACTACAGTGCTTCTGCGAGGACTGAGGCCAAAGGTTGCTTGCTAGAGGGTCTTACCCCTCTGCTCAGGGTCACCCTAGGGTCAGAAAGGAATTTTACCCCATGGTCAGATTGGAACTGACCCTGGCAGGGTTTGCCATCCTCTATAGAGAGAGATCCTCTTGAGCATGTGTTGACACCCTTTCACAGAGCCAGGACCCTGGCTGCTGGGGCTCCGCTGCTTCCCCTGGCAGGTGAGGGTGTTAGGTCTGTGTGGTGCCAGGAATGACAGCAGCTTGGGTGTCGCTGAGATAAGGGCTCTCCTTCTCTCCTAGCAGGGGCTTCTAGGCTTTCTTAGTTATTCACGATTGGTATCAACTAACCACAAGAATAATAACTAAGAATCACGAAGCAGGAGGAAAAGGCTGCGGCCCACCGGCCTTGGGGCTGCCAAAGGACTCGGGCGCCGCCTTACACCGGCGGAGGTCGGGGTTTGGGGGGGCTTGAAGGCGGTGCCCGCCGGCGAGGGGAGGCGGGGCTGAGGTAGCGTCTCTCCATCCGGGCAGCGCGGCCGGGCAGTATCTCCGCCTCCCCGCAGCGGCGGCCGGGCCTGGCGGCGCGGGGCTCGGGGCTGCTGCCCGGCGGGACGCGGCGCGGCCCGGGCACAGGATGCGGGTGACGCGGAAGCGGCTGTGCTCAGCGCTGGGCGCCGCCTACGCGCTCTTCTCGCTCTACGCAGCCTACAGCCTCTTCCTGCGGCCGCGGCGGGCGGGCGGCTGGCGGGCCGGCCCCCGCGAGCGGCGCGGCAGAGGTAGCGGGAGGAAGGGGCGCGGGGGCACCAGCAGCCGGGGGGAGGCTCATCTAGGAGGAAATGGTGTGACCCAAGCGCAGTGTCCCCGTGCCCCTTCGCTTTTGTTATGGCTATATTTCGCGCTCCAGATCGCATCGATTGAGCAGACTCGGTTGTTCCCGCCCCGCATGGGTCGAGCGGGCGGAACCGGGCGCCGGCCCGCGAGCAGCCTTCTCCCTCCCAGGCTCTCACCTTGGCACTCCGGATGTTCCCAAATCCATGGGCAGGATCCTACGCGCAGGCCCAGGCCTGGAGGGTACCCCCCTTTGATCCGAGCCCACAAGAGGCCGAGACACTTGATCTGAGCCAGACCTAGCTCCATGGGCGACCCGGGGTCGTGCCAACCGGGAAGTGTCTGCAGCACTTCAACCAGGCACTCACAGGGGAGCACTGGCACTCACACCTGCGCCCCCTGCCCATTGCCTAAGTGGGGAGCACGGCCTGTGAGGGTACACCAGTACTATCAAGCGTCCACATGCACCCCCTATGCATCACCACTGCCCAGCTCCTGAGCAAGGAGCTTGAAGAGCTGTGCTTGACCTTAGGGCCCCATATGGCCAGAGGAGTGGTCTAGCACCACCCCTTCCTGCCCCCCATGTGCCAGGATTGGGCCCTGAGGGCCTGGCATTGCCCATTCCCACCCCCCAGTGCTGGGATTGGATCCTGGGGCCTACACCCCTCCCCACCTGCCTGGATTGGGCCCCAGGGCTGCCCCTGCCTGGATCCAGTTTACAGGGCTTGGGGCTCCCCATGAGTCCAGAGCTTTGGCAGGAGGGAAACGGTGCCACTGCTCCCTCGCCACCAATTTTCCAGAGCCACCAAATTTCCTGGCCCATGGGGAGTCCTGCAGACTGGATGACACGACACTGAGGGCCTGCACTGAGCACCTCTGCTATAGAAGGACTAGAGAAGATACAGAGCAGGACAGCAAGGATGACTAGTGGCATAGAGGGGTGTCCATATAAAGAGAAGCCAAAAAGACTAGGTCTATTCAGTGTAGAAAAGAGATGCTTGAGCAGGAATAAGAAAATAATTTACTTTCTCTTCGCTTATCTTGTAAATAAAGATGTATTATTTACTCTGTCTCCTGATACAAGAATTAGGGGTCACAAAAATGAGACTAGGAGGCAGTAAATTTAAAACTAACAAAAGGACATTCTTTATATGCAGTGTGTAATTCAAGTGTGTAGCTCATGGCCACCAGATGCTCTTTATCCAGAGTCAGAAAGGGACTGGACAGAGTCTTGGAGGAAAGGGACATCAGGAGCTATGGTGCGTAGCATTTAGGGGTTCAGCCTCAGAATCTGAACTTCCAAGACCTTAAATGATGCGGAGGCTGCAAGGGAGAGGAACAGTGGGGAGAAAAAACTGTGGTCTTACCCAGTTCACTGTCCCTTTCATTCTCTGCCAGTGTGTGACACAAGATACTGGCCAAGATGGATATATGGTCTGACCAAGTAAATGGCAGTCCTTATGTTGTTATGCCCCTCCGACAAAGGCATAGGACATGCCCTCCATGCCTGTGGAAAGCATCATTTCCCATGAACACAGCACTAGCCAAAGACTTCAGAGCAGGGGGTCAGACAAGGCCCACAAAGCCACTCAATACAGCCTGCCAGATATCGTAAGAAGTTGGGCAATGTGGCCTACAGTAGAATCTGGGGTCCTTGTGGATGTGGCTATCAGCAGCAGGAGGGTGAGCAAGTGCTGATGCAATCCTGGCCACCCTTTGGATCATCATCACCACTGCCCATCACCACTGCCATAGCCCTAGCTCCTTTGACCCCAGCCCCATTGCTGCCCCATGCCCTCTGCTCCATTCCAACATTAAAGCTGCTACTGCAGCACAGGGCATGCAGCAGCAGCTTCCACAGGACACACAGTACCCAGGCTGGTGCTGCTACTTTGGGCTGAGCCCTGCTAGGATGGAGCCCCACAATCTAAATCCAACATGGGTTCAAAAAGTGAGTTTGACACCCCAGTCTTAGAGGAAATATGTTGCCAATGAGCCATGGTTTAGAGACCATCGTTTTACAGCAGCTGGAACAACACGGTTTTGGTCCAAAGTAGGCTGAGGGGTTTGAAAGCTTTCTTTGCACTTGTACTGGAGCCAGCAGTTGGGAGATCTCTCCGTTGACCTGCCCCCAGCTGGATCAGACTGGACACCTGGAAGCTCCAACTGCACTAGTGCCACTTCTCCCTACCTTCCCACACTGCAGTCGCTTGGTAGTAAGGGCATAGCTTTCAGCGGCTCAGTCCAAGCACAGCTGTTTGCTGCATAGCCCCATGGGGTACAAGTACAGGCTAAAACCCTTTGTCTCCAGAAGCCAGATTCAATGACTCCACAAACCATATGTCGCTAACCTCTTTCAGAGTATTCAAGAAGCAAGGTTTGTTTGGTGATCTCTTTTATTGGACCAACTGTACATAGGAGAAGTGTTAGACAAGTTTTTGGATCTAAGGTAATATATTTCATGTCCAAAGGATTGTCTAACATTTCTCTCAACTATAAAAATTGATAGGGAAAAAAACCCAATAAAAGAGCAAACACCTTTCTTCTTATATTTTCTCCTTACTTTCATAACTACAACACAGCAATATTAGTGTATTCAGTGAATTGTTGCATTAAAAGAGAATGTGGCTGACAAAAGTTTGGTCTGTTAGCTACATTGACACTTTTTGACATTTCTGTTTTTATCAGCTTATAACAACGGTGATTTATTTTGGCAATTGCTTCCTATAGCACTGTGAAGTTTCTATCAATAAGGTTTATTTCCTTGATAGCATGTATATGACAATTGTGCCAGTTTATTTTTAAACCTCCTATTGTCCCACTTTTGTTAACTTTTAAACGTCCCATTGCTCCCATTTGTGTTAACTGTCATGTTGCTTATTTTAGATCTTGTTGCCAGTGGTTCTCTCTCTTACTATCAGTGCAATCAGATATAGGATTTGGGAGTTTTGTTTTGTTTGGGCATTCTTGGTTCTGTGAGTTAATCTCTCCAGTAACTTTGGTGACAGATTGTTCATATTTTATTGGTCAGGCAAGTTTTACAGAATACAGTATGCTATATTGAAAAACTTAGTTGCTGTAACATGAAGAATATAGGTCAGCTTTTCTAATATATCATTGCAGGAATTATTTAATTTACGAAGGATTAATCAAAATGTTATTATTTATAATGGAAACATCAAAGTAGCCAATAGTGTTGAAGGCATTGTTGTGCTGGAACCTACAGATTTAGGCTCTTGCTGCTTGTGTAGCTTTAATTTTGTGCCAATGTTGATTAATACCTTTTGGCTACATCCAGACATGCAATGGCTTACAGTTTGTGGTGCCACAGACTTCAGACAGCAAATGTTAAAACATCTCCAGTGCTGCAGATTTGAGGGGCCAAAATTTGCTATTGGGATTTCCCAGTAGTAGCAACCTCCCCACTCCTCACCCCCCAAATATGGCACAGAATGCACATGCAACAAGTATGCACTGGCATATGTGGAGGCTGGGCTGTCCAGAGCAATGCTCTAGCTGCTGGCCAGGTCTTTGTGCTGCCCAACCTGTGCCCTGCAGCTCCAGGCCACCAGGTAAGACTGCTGGAGCCAGCACCAGCCTCCAGCTTTCCCTGGCTGAAGTGCTGAGAGGAAATAGGCAAGGGCAGTTTGACTGCTGCAGGACAACTTGTCCTACAATGAAGTGCATATGCAGGGACATGTGCTGTGGCAATTTGGCCTACTGCAAGCTCACACCCCTGCATGTCTGGACATAGCCCTCAAGAACAAATACAAGCTATGTCATAGGTATAGTTGGGTGGGAGTATATCTGAAAATAGTTTTGATGTGAGCAGTGCCTTAAACAATTATTATAATGATATCTGCATTTTTGTCACTGTAGGATTTGCTTTGTAGTTGTGGTATTGTTTATAATTGTTTATACCAAATTGTTTGTTTGTCCTTAATATAGAGCACTCTTCTTTGGGAAGTGAAGAATGGAATCCTTGGGAAGGGGATGAAAAAAACAAACAGATTGCTTCCCGGCAAAGATATGAAACTAACCTTCAATTGCTAAAAAATATGAAATCTCAGCAAGAACCAACAACCCTTAGAGTGCAGATCTGGGGTAAAGCAGCAATAGGTAAGTGCTTGTGATGAATGTATCTAGTTAGGCCAAGTAACCTTAACAAGTCACTTAAGCTTTAAGTGGGTACAATAATGTTACTTAATTGTTCAAAAGAACATTATTTACAGAAGGAAAACATTATATATGTTGTAAGTAGCACTCAGACTGTATGCACACCAACATAAAAATAACTAGAATCTATATTTTTGGTATAAATATTCTATGAACATTTTATGTTTATAGTCTGTTCCATGAGGCACAATATGGTAGAGAAAACCTGCTAAATCTCAACATGAAGAGAGAGAAATTTCATGAAGATTTTGCAGGTGGGTTTCCTTAGAGCTGGGTCCTCAACCTTTGCTGACCCATGGATAACTGTATTGAGCAGAGAAAGAAAGCTTATACAGTTAACCGGAATATTTTGTTATCCGGCATCCCCCATTCCTGGGGGATGCCAGGTAACAGAGCTTGTACATCTCTGACTTAATTAATCTATAAGCTCAATTTCTACCCTGACTTTTATACTGAGCAGGTAATAGTGCTGTGAGCAACTCATGCCTTGTTCTCTGTCACCTGGAAGAAACTGGTATTTATGGAAAACAAATTTTCCAGTGGCTACAAGCACAATGCTAAAGGGTTTCACAAAGCAACACTCCTGAGTTTTGCAGTATGTGTGCACTCAAGTACTCTAATATGTATCTTCATTATTTATCTAGGTCTTTACCTCTGGCAACATATTCTTGAAGGTCTGCTTGAACCAGCTGATATGACTGCTCAGTGGAGAGAAGGAAGCATAAAGGCAGGAAAAACACTTTTCAGGTGCCAGTTACATGATAATCACTTTCATTTAAATGTACTTCTACATTGTTGGTATTTAAAAAAATAAACACTGAACGTAGAGTTGTATTTTTCCCTAACCAAAAATTGCTCCATCACTTGTTTCTCCTCCTAATGGAAGAAACCTGCAGGGCCCTGGATATTAACCAGTCACTCATGTTTAAGAGGGCTAATCATATGTACAAATAGATTCATAGATTGCAAGGCTGGAAGGGACCTCAAAAAATCATTGGGTCCAGCCCCCTGCACCAAGCAGGAAAGATAACTGGCAGTCACGTGACCCCAGCAAGGTGACTGTCTAGTCTCCTCTTAAAGATTTCCAGGGTAGGTGATTGCACTACCTCTAGAGGAAGCTTATTACACAGTCTGGGTACCCTGGCTGAAGAAGTTTTTCCTAATGTTGAGTCTGAATTGATCTTTCAGGAGTTTGTGGCCATTACTCCTGGTTTTCTCCTCAGGTGGCCTGATGAACAGTTGTTCACTGAGCCCTTGATGTACTCCCCTAGTGTAGCGGTAAGCTGCTACCAGGTCTCCTCTCAGCCTTCTTTTCCTCAGGCTGAAGTGTCCCAGATCTCTCAGCCTTGTCTCATATGGCTTGCCTTTTAAGACTGATCATATGGGTGGCTCTTCTTTGGACTTTCTCAAGCTTGTCCATGTCCTTGTTAAAGTGTGATGCCCAGAACTGGATGCAGGACTCCAGCTATCGTCTCACCAGTGATAGAAAAATGATATTTATGATTACCGTGATTTTTTTTTTTTAAATCTAGTTTTAACAGTAATAAACATTTATTTTCAAGTATGTTTTGTATGCCACTTTGATGCAAATGTAGTTTATGAAAATTACAGTATAAATCCTGTTGGACATAATTTTAACAGTGTAATTGGGTTTTTGACTGGTGGGACCTGGTTTGGTTGCTGTTCTGCATTTGTGGGCAGTCTTCCAAAACTGGACACAGCATTCCAAAAATGGTCCAAAAATGCTGCCTTCAGTGGTAGTGCCTCCCTCATGTTTCTACTTTGTATTCCTTGCCTAACACCTCCAGAGCTCATGTTAGTACTCCACACCACTGAAGCACTCTAGGAACTCGTATTCAGCTGACTATTGTGATCCTTATGGCTGCTAGCAGACCTTAAAAAAAGTAGTGCTTTACTTTGAACTCGGCATCCTCTTGGTCCCTATTTGGTGTTGGCAAGGCCTCAGCTGGAGTACTGTGTCCAGTTCTGGGCATCGCACTTGAAGAAGGATGTGGATAAGCTCAAGAGGGTACATAGAAGAGCCACCCATATGGTCAAAGGCATGGAGGGTAGGCCCTACAAGAAGAGACTCCAGGAACTGGGCCTGTTCATTCTGAATAAGAGGAGGCTGAGAGGTGGCTTGATAGCCACCTACAAGTATGTCAGGGGTGAGCATTAAGAACTAGGGGAGCAACTCTTCAGGAAGGCACCTCAAGGGAGAATGAGGACCAAAAGGTATAAACTAATAAAGGGTAAATTCAAGCTAGACATAAGAAAAAACTTTTTCTCTGTAAGGGTTACCAGAATCTGTATTAGACGCTCAGTAGAGGTGGTGCAGTCACTCTGCTTGGAGGTGTTCAGGATGAGGCTAGACGGGTACCTTGTCGACCTTGTTTGAGCCCAATAACTTCTTGCCCGTGGCAGAGGGCCAGACTTGACAATCTTACAGGTCCCTTCCAGTTCTGTGGTTCTATAATTCTATGATATGCCCATAAGAGGCAGTTCGTTAGTTGGACATGACTCACCCAATGTCTATATAGGTTGGACACTTTAGTGAGGCTCTTATGGTGCTTTTATGTAAATAGCTGATTGAATCAGCTTTAGCTAAAAGCCCCGTGAAAGCACACAATCTACAGACACTGTAGAGCTGGGTCAAAGTAACATGCTGCTGCTTCTGGTAAAGTGTGGGTTTGTTTGTTTTCAGTTATTTTGTTGGTTTGTTTTTTTTAAGGTCTCCAAGCAGCCTATATCTCTTTCAGGGGCACTGCTTTCCAAACAGACCTAGATCCACATTCTGTAAATGAGACTTAGATTCTCTATTCCTACATTTATGACTGAATTTGTTGTTTTGAGGGTTTTGTTAATGTGTCATTTAAATAAGTTCAATTTACTAAATTTAGAACCATAGAAAAATAGGGCTAGAAGGGATCTTCAGCAATTATCTGGTCCAACCCTCTGCCAAAGGTGGGGTCATATCTATCCAAACCATCCTATACAAATCCATTGTCTAACCTGCACAGTAAAAGTACACGGTCAACTCTGACATAACCACACATTACCTGTGGCAGGTTAGGGTGTTAAGCAGAGGCAACAGCCAACATCTTGTCTGTAGAATTGCCCTATACTTATTTTATTTACCACTATACCAGTTTTTGCTATCTTAAAACTTTACCCTTACATTATGGGGATATTAGGCTGAATTCCTCGTGTGTAGATAGCAACAGAACTTGAATCACAGTGGTTTATTTCCACTTATAAATTTTGTTTTCCAGTGTTCCTGTTCTACTTTGGAACTAATTTCTAGTTATTGTGTAGAGTTTATATAATAAAATAAAATGGTGCTCATAGTCTAGAACGTTATTAATTTATATTAAACATATATAAAGTTAAGGTAATACCAAGCTAAGTGTATATGAAGGTGTGTGTTTTGCTCTTTTGTGGGGTATTATTGTTATTATTAGATTAAGTGAAATGACGTGAGACATTTTTGCCATTTTACAACTTTTTTTTTAAATAAACCTCTTTTTAGAATTTGTAGTTTCACACTGTTATTGTACTTGCCTTATCCCGCTCTTTGGAATTGTTAGAACCAGACAGAACAGGGTAAATGGATTTATTGTGATCATGTCATTTTCTGCTACAGAAGTGGCATTACATAACATTAATTTTTCAAAATTACAGCCCATTTAAGTTTGACTTATCTAACCCACTCTGGTACTTTTTGTCGAGTAGTCAGTTTGGAAAGGCTGACTCTTTGTCTTTTAGGACTGTGATTTAAAAGGAAAGGAAACGACTTCAACAAGCAATTTGTTACCTTTTTAGTACTCAAAACTGCCTTTTGTATGACTCTGAAGAGAGAAAATGCTTACATAAAAGAATGCTCTGTGCAAAGGTAGGGCCTGGTTTTGCAAAGCTTTTTCCAGTAATACTGGAATTGTCCATCTGCAAAGCAAAGCAGACAGCACTATGTCCTTTATCTTTGAACTGAGTGGCACGTTTGGAAGGTTATCTTTTCAGAATATTTTTGTTAATAAAGCCTAGAATCTACAAAAATTCCTCCTGAAAAGGATCCTACTTGTAGTAAATGATCCAAACCTGGCTTTAATTATTTCTTAGAAACTTTTTACTACATTTATGGATGACTTATCAGAATCTTGACTGGTTCAAGACAGTTTCTTCCTAATGGATCTGGTGAATAATAAATTTGCATGGTGTCAAAATGTTTGTCTTTAAGGAAGATTTTTTTTTAAGCATTTAAATATCTTCTGGGTGTAACTAAATGTACTTCAGAGCAGCGTTGCTCAACCTCTCTGGCCCTGTGGGCAAGATGAGTGGCATGGATTCTGTATAGGGGGTCAGTCTGTGTGCCTGATCCAGCTCAGGGTTAGTGTATGAGGGTTGGTGCAAGGATTACAATAGTATACCAGGTTTTGTTATGGCTGGATACAGTACATTTGGTGCAACCCTTCATGCCAGTATGATCTGGTGAGCAGAGCTGTGTCACTGGTCCATGGGACTCGTTACATATCCGGCAATTTGGCAGTGTGGAACAGTGCCAGTGTTGTCACAGCTCTAGGACCAATTAATGCTACTGCTGTCCCACCACCAAATTTCTGGACTTACTGGGAGCCACACACGCTAGATGACATGGCTCTGCAGGGCCAGAAGTTAAGCACCACTGTTTTAGAGAAATAGACTTGGCAAATTCTTAGTTGTAACCAAAAGCCTATCCACACATCTGGTATTTCCAAAATATGGAAATACAAAATATGGAAATAATTAGTACCAATACAGCAAAAAAATAAAACTTTGATAGGTTGCATATTACATATTGTACCAAATATAGAAAATAAGAAGAAAATTCAATTTATCTGTGATTATCTGTTTTGTTCTGTTTTTTAAATCTGAAATCAAACTCAACAACTTTCCCCCCTTTTATATATTTGGTGATAGGTCCTTGGGTGTGATTTGGTTGACACTGATTAGTTGACACAGTATGGTGGTAGAGTTAATTTATTTTGCATGTTAATATGTATGATGGTGCATGTTTGTTACTTTAAGTCTAGTTTTTGGCCACATACAGACATTCAGTTTCTCCTGGGAGAATCACTGCTCTCCCAGTAGAAACCATAATTTTACAGATGTTCAGGATTTTTCTCCCAGTGCAAAAATGGTCATTCTGGGAAAAAAATTAACTTGGGAACAGCCCTGGCTAAATCACTCCCTAGGGGGTTTCTACTGGGAAAGCCAAATATCTGCATATATTCTCTTCTAAGAGAAGCTACAGAACAGTTCTCCAGCATCCTAGGGTGTTTTCCTTTGACCTCTTTCCACCTCCATGGAGACGGCACGTCACTCACTAGACTCTACTGCTCCAGCTCAGTAGGGAGCAAAACATGCCCCTTTTACAATCCCCATATTGTGCTATAGGGAGAGATAGGCTGACCGAGCAGGGCTGATCAGTGGACTGCTGCTGTCTGTCTCCAGGCAGACTAAGGGAACCTGCAGAGCAGGCTGAGATGTGTGCACTGGGACCCTCTGGCTATAAAGCATCAGCATTGTAAAGTCTCTGCTCCTCAGGGACTCAGCATTTTAATGTCTGTTAAGGTTTCTCTAGGTAAGTTTTTCTTCCAGGAAAGCAAACCTGGGAGAATTCTCCCTGATCATTTGAATGCATGTATGTAGCCATTGTTAGAATACTCTGCACTTTTGTATGGGCACGTTTAAACATTTTTTTAATCTAAAACCTTGAACATGTCTAACTATCAGTTAAAATGGACATATAAATAAAATCAGAATATACTTTTAATACAGAATAAAGTGGCATAATAGCACATGCAGTGTCTGCTACAAAGAATATCAGAAGAACAGGTTCATGTTTTTAGAGCTTTTCAAACATCAATTTTAAAATAAAAAATTTAAACATAAAAAGGCATAATTTTGTTTTTTAGAGGAATATACCATTACAGTTCTAATTCACACATAGGAATTTATAGAACATAAACTCCTACTTGCCTTCTGAAGGATTGAAGCTGTGTGTGCTTTGCAAATCTATGTATGCACATTTAACTGAATATGCATGTATTGTACCATTATGTCTAAGCCTATTTGGGACCCTCAGCCTAAGTATTCTTCACTTTAAATCCCTGAATGGCCATGACCAGTGGAGGAGGAAACACCAATGTAATAGGCTGAGGATTAGAATTCCTATCTTGGAAGTACAGACCTAGTTTCTCTTTTCTCCACCACATCTCCTATATGCTAGGAGAGTGCCCTTACCTAACTAATCTATAACTTTTTGATGTGGGAACACTTTTTTACCTCTCTACTGAAGCTGTGACACTACAGAAAATATCCTAGATCTAGTGGTTAGAGCATTCACCTGGTAGGGCAAGCCCTGAATTCCATCCACTGCACCCAAAGCTGTTTGCATTCATTGGATAAAATGCATATAATCCTGGTAGCAGTGATCAAAACCCAGGGCCTCTCTTCCACATGAATGCCTTAACTGCTGTGCTACAAAATCATGCTACTTGTGTTCTAATTACTTGGCTATTATGTAAAAAAAGTCAGTTGTCTGTTTCAAAAGGGATGACTTGAGCTTTTAATTCAAGGAGTGTTTTTTGAAGGTCAATCCTAACCTGACAATAGGCACTTCCAAGTAGTACAGTCAGGCATATATGCCTTCTTGACAAGTAGGACATTTAGATGCATCTCTTCTCCCACCCCCCTAGTATTTCATCTTGGCTATGATAAGGATCCCCTGCTGTTCAGTGTGTTGCCTGTGGTTATCCCATGCTGCAATGCCTGACTTTCTTAATGGGTTGTATGAAGAGCTAAGAGGCTAAAGTCTAGTCTGTGGAATCAGGGGACCAGGTGCATGATTCCTTTTACCTTAATTAATTTCTCCAAGGTCACACAGGAAATCTATGATAAAGCAGAGGTTGACTGCTGAGGTCTGAGGCTGGTGCCTGGTCTATTAGACAGCCTTCCTTTCATACAGGAGTCTTTTATTAAAGGTTCTTATTTCTTAATTAAATTTAAGATTTTTCAGGGCATCTTCCTTATTCAGTTATCATACTATTTTTTTTAACAAAAAGGTTGATTGTTTCATAGCTAACGAATCACATCCTAATTCTATTTTTGGAAATATCTTCTGTTTTCAGAGGCGTTTATTGAATTTCTCAAAACTTAGTATTTTAATATGGGATTGGTCCTGATTTCCATACAAAATATTGTCTGTAACTAAACTTTAATTTAACACTTGCTTTTTCACAGTAAAGGCAGAAGGAAACTGTTGAAGAGGTAAATTATAATTTTAGACTCAAAATATCTGAAATTTTTCACAACAGGAAAGTTAAATTGCAGTATATCAGGTTAATGTTAGTGAAGAAGCAATATCTGTAAGCAGTACAGGCAGATAATACATGGTGCAATAAACAGAATATGCAGAATGTCTTAAACATACATTTTAAAGGCTGGTAATGTATGTGTTTTTTCAGTTTCATCACTGGTCCAGCTGTAGTTCCTGGATATTTCTCAGTAGAAGCTGATAATGTGGTTCTAGTTCTGAATGGAAGAGAAGAAGCAAAGATAACTTACGCCACACAGTGGCTACATTATGCACAAACTTTAATTCAGACTCATAAGCTGCAGCATGTTGCTGTCCTGCTGCTTGGAAATGAACAGTGCAACAATGAATGGATACAACCATACCTGAAAGGACACGGGGGATTTGTAGAGCTACTTTTTATAATATATGATTCTCCCTGGGTAAACAAAGACGACATTTTCCAGTGGCCTTTAGGAGTGGCTACGTAAGTATTAAATACAAATTACTATTCAAAATGTGATTATTATGCATAAGTTGAATGTTTAGTTCATGTTGTAAATTTTAGGTTTCTCCATAAAGCTTTAGAAATCTCCAGGATAAAAAATAATTCAGGAGTTAATGTTTTAAGAAATAAGCACTTTTAAAGATGTGTTACTTATAATCGTTTAGTGACAAATATGTCATATATTGATGATGACTTCTATTCGAATTTACAGAAGTATTTAAAAAAAACATCACTAGCCTCCCACAGTTGCATTTGTGGAAGGACTGGCCACAAAATTATAATATTGCTGTAAGTCGCCTTGTATGATTTTTCTAGTCCAAAACAGTTCATAAACCTAGCACATGAACACTCTGCTAGACTATAGCACTGGGGCAGGCAATTATTTTGGGCAGAGGACCGCTTAACAAGTTTTGGCGAGCTGTTGGGGGTCATGGAGGTAGCCCTGCCCCTTGACAGTTGCCTGCCCACTAATTGCCACATTGGGACCAGAAGTCCCGCCCCCTAACCCCTGACCTTTGCCACCAGAAGTCCCTCTCCTTGCCCCCCAGAAATACCCTTTTTGGGAGCAGGGTTGCTATCTTAGAACCAGAAAAAAAAATCATACACTAGAAGTCAAATGCCTACTATAGCATATTTTAATTTTATTACAAAAAATATTTGTCATGATTTGTGTTCATGTAGTGTGTCTAGAAAGGATTGCATAATAACTCAAAAATAAAATCTCATTCATTGTGTGGGGAAGCTGTAGGGTGTGTGTATGGTGGGGTGTATGAGTGGGCATAGGGTATTTTGGATGTGTGTACAGGTCAGCAGGGTTTAGAAGGGGGGGGCACCGGAGCTATAGGGGAACCCCAGGCCAAAATAGAAGGGGCAGAAAACCCCTACTTACTATTCACAGGGGCTGGAAGGAGCAGAGAAGCACGCACCAGAAAACCACCCACACGGTTTGTTAGCCACGCTTATATTCAGCCGGGGTTGGGTGACAGCAAGAGACAACACGCGGTAGAAATAAAGGGCAGCCCCAATGGCGCGAGGAGAGGAGAGGATACCGGGGAACCCACAGGGAAACCCGAGGCCAGCAACACACACCTGCGGTGTTCGGCAGCCTGAGATGGCAAGGGCAGCTGCTGCTGCGGCAGCGGTGAAAGCCGCAGCAGCACAGGAACTGGCGGGGAAGCCGGCAGCAGTGCCAACAGAGAAGTCGGTGAAGAAGCTGGCAGAGGATCCGGTGGGGAACTGGCAAAGGAGCCGACAGAGAAGCCAGTATAGGAACTGGCAGAGGAGCCAGTGTGAGTGGCGAAAGCAAAGGGAGCAGCAAAAGTGGGAGCGAGTGGTGGGAAGGCCAGAGCAGCTCTGGGAGAGCCTGGAGCCGAGGGACAGCGAGATACGAGTTTGACGGGAACAAGACCGGCGGGAACCACATCTGGGATAGCGGCGGCGGGAAATCACGAACTGGGAAGCCCAGTGGAGTTTGGGGTCAGCAGAAAGACCCATAGCATCACCAAGAGGAACCAACCATAGCTATAGGACCTCAAGCGACTATAGCAATCTCTCTGGATAGAAGCTGGACCTAGGAGAGAAGCCCCGAGCAGGGACAGGCACCTGGGCTGGGGAACAATGAGGCACCAGGGAAGCACAGGGCCCCAAGGGCTGGGTCACTCTTTGTTTCCTCTAGGCTTCTTCCTGCTTGACAGTTGCACCCCTTTGGTGGGCACGGTGGTGGGTATCTCACGTGGTGGTACAGCAGGGTTGGAATAAGGGTGAGGGCGGTGGAAATTAAGGGCCTCATAGCCTTCATGCCAGAGCCCAGCCCAGGATACCAGGTCCTGCTGCTGAGGAACAACGGGAAGTCCAGGACAAGCAATCAGCAGGGTTAGGGATAAAGCTAGGCTTGAAGACCCGCAGCAGAACGTGGCATTTGGCCGGGGTGTAGGGGAGGTCAGACCCCGTGAGTGCCCACTGAGAGGCACGATGACTCTGGAGGCTCCCTCAAAGGGGACCCCCTCCACTGAGGATCCATCCAAAGTCGTGGCAGGAAAGTTAAGGGGGTCTTTTGACATCAACCGAGGGAACTTCGGGGGTCCACTTGCAGGCCTGGGACAAACACGATCAACTTCCCGGACAAAAGCCGCCTGGGAACACCTAATAGAGCAAAGGCAGGTACAAGGGACCTCCCCTGCTCCCCCACATGGCATGCAGCCCCTGCTGCGGGGGGTGGGGTTAGGGAGCCTGTGCCTTGCACAGGCTCTGGTGCCAAGCGGAGTGCAACTCTGGGCAGCACTGCACATGGCGGGGGGGAAGAACGCAGCTTGCGCGGCTGCCTCTAACATGGGGACTCCACACCACATGCCTGCAGCTTCGCGCCACACACCTGCAGCTCCCATGGGGAAGCCCGATGCTGGACTTCACAAGGGACAGGGCTCCCTCCACTCTGGGTGGTCTGGGGACATGTGCAGACATTCAGTGTAACCTAACAATTAGGATTGTAAAAAACTGCATATACTTTAGAGTTTTGATTTCCCACCCCTCCACCCCCCATTTTAGTGACTATCATTGGCATTGTTCTTAATGGCATTTTCACTTTTCAGGTGATTCAAATAACCAAGATGTCAACTCCAGAGGAAACATTGGTCCAGCCACTTCAGTTAAAACAAGTGTTTGTTTCAATAGCCACTGTTACCAGTGCAAAGTGTTGTTAGAAGTGTGTTCTGTAAAATGTACAATGCCAGTGAAATTATGTACACAGCTTGCCAGTGTTCTAGAATGGGTAGAAGGAGAGATGAAGAGAACTAAGGATATGTTATGACGGAGTTTTGTTTTTGCCATTTTTTTAAGATTCCGTCAACAGTTACAGATCTGAACTGGTCAGTGAGATTGCAGATACTGAGTTTGCGACAGAAGCATGAAATGATACAAAGCCAGTTTACTAGGCCCCTGTCACACATGCATGATAGAGGGTGTGATTTGGGAGAAGGGGGATCAGATGCCACTTGTACCATTACAATGTGCCAATGCAAATATTATAGTCCAGGGCTCCTCCTGCACCAGCAGGTTGACAACTAGTACCTGCAGGTTCAGCTTAGAAAGAATTAGCTGATTATCATTTCTGGCCCCAGTACAAACTAGGGCTGGGACTGATAATCAGCTTTTTGTAAAAACCCTGTAGCCAGCAGCTCTGAGAGGCTTCTGGCAGAGGTAGCTCTGATCAGGGCTTCCCAAACTGGAAGCCTCCAATTCCTGGCACTGTCCAGAGCTGCCAAGCATGGAGTTTAAAGTCCTTCTGCTCCCTCCTCTCCCCCCGAGACTTGGGATGGGGCTGACAATCAGCTGATTGTTGATCCCAGTGGTGGGACCACACTAGGGCTGGTTCTAGACCAGTTCAGTCTGGTTCAGTATAGTTCCAGGACGAACTGTCAGCTGAATGTCAGCCCTGGCCACACTTTAAAATTTAAGACACCAAACAAGTCATAAAAATATTCTGCGTTATATGTGGAACATTGTTATGGCTCATTGGCCATTTTATGGCACCTTAAATTGGATACACCTTGATCATAGCATAAATATAATGTGTAGGGGAGGCTCTATACACTACTTTTCCAGTGACATAAAACATTAACATACACTTTTTAATTACAGATATAGACATTTTCCTGTGGTAGAACCCACTTGGTCAATGCTTCGTACTCCAAGATCATATCTATGCAATTTTTTGGGAACAGTTTATAAGAACTCATCTAGGGAGACCCTAATGGAAGTTTTGAAACAAGATGAACTTGATAAATTTTGCTGGATTACAGCCAGAGAACAGTAAGAACTGTGATTTACTTTATAAACATATATTTTGATAGCTGAAATTACTCAAAGCTCATTGCCTAGGCAATTCTCACATCTACTTTTAAAATGTTATAAATAAAATAATACAAATAATGACAATGGTCTAATTTAAAATAATGACAGCATTACTGAGTTGAGCCATGTGTTCCAGTACTTTACATGCAATGTGACCTGGAGTATGATAGAAAAAAAAATCTAATGTGTATTATAGCCATTTCTATTTCCTGTATGCAGTTCTGGTTTTAATGGAAGGAAAAGAGTGTATCCAAAAATCTCTCGTTCTTACTGCTTATGCATGTAAATCCTCCTACTAGCAGAAGACAAGTAAACTAGTGCTTTGGCTAAGCAACCGCATTTAAAGAAGCTAATTTAGAATCTATAGAATTGAATTCTAATGGTATTTTTTTAATTCTTAAATTAAAATACAACATGTGAGGAGTCCCTTTGTCTTCTCTTTGTAGAGGCAACTAATCCACTTCCATAGATTACCTGTGCCCTTGAATCTTTGGCAAAACTTGTCTCTGTAATGCACAATACAGAAAAAAAAGGATACTTTTTTCTTTAATCCTTAGTGGGTACACTAAGCATTAAAAAAAAAGTATGTAAGGATTGGTCCATAGGCAGTCCTAAGGGGCACAGGTACTCACAAGTACCTAAGCCAGAGAAGAATCCAAATCAGGGGCCAAGGCTGCATAAGGAGTTCAGAACCAGAGTCCAAGTCAAAGTTCAAGACCCATGCCTATAGTCCAGGTAGTGTCAGAAATCAGGAGCTGGGGAACCCAAGATACCAAAATAGCATAAGCAAAAGTGGGGGGGCAGGCCAAAGAAGCACTGACTTTGGTTCATATACCATGCCCACCATACTTTGCAGCCAGTGAGTTCAACCCTTGCAGCCAGTACCACTCTGAAACCAAGTGGCCCTGTTGTAGGTATAGATTGTCTTCTACCAGAGAAGATAGCTATGGGAATAGAAAACAAAAACAATTCCCAAGAGAAGACCAATAGAATAAAAGAGTATAAGGACTAGGCAAGAAATTACAGGGACACAACTTGAGGTTTTAGGGACCGGACCCACATATTTTAAACCTTGTGTAGTTCCAAGAGCACTTGCACCAAGTTACCTAAGCCATTTTTAAATGCTTTTCAAAGTTACTCATGTCCATATGGAATCTAGATTGGGTAAAAATATATAAAAGTATGTATCTTTTTTGTGTTTATCTACCTAATTATGGTACCAGGATTGTCTCTGACTGTTTTAAGTGCATAAATAGACATGGATAAACCCAACAGAAGTTAAGTCTGCTTTTAACTATGTATAAAACATTGCTTAAGGAGGTTTAAAAATGTATTTAAAAGCTATAAGTGCAGTCTGACACTTTTTTTAAACTTGGAAAATATTGCTTTAAGAAAAAAAAAGATCAGACTGATGAGAGTCTAGAGAGAGATTATACTGTATACAGTAGAATACAGTAGTCATATAGCATACACACCTTTTCCCCCCAAAATCAGCCCTCCAAAATTTGAGTGAGTGGAAGTAGGAAAGATTTTTCTTTGCTGGAAAAGAAGCAGGGAGGAATAGAAGCATTCAAACAGTGTTCTAATGGCTACCAAGATGGCTGCCCCTTGTCTCTGATCCCAGCAGGTAGAACGTGCAGAGTCCTGTGTTAACCCTCTTACAGTCACTAAAGAATTTGCAGGAGCTGGATGAGCACAGTAGCTTGTACCTGAAGCAACAGTTGAGCTGGCTCAGTGCAAATGAACTGCTGCATATAGTCCGTAGTATTTTGTAGTATTATTTACAACAACTTGTATAAAGATTTTTTTTTTAACTGTAAATAAAAGGAACTGTCTGGCTACTGCTCTTGCAGGGGTCTGGGACTGGTCTTGTTGGTGTCTTGCCACCCCAGGAAGTTTTTGCTGCCTTACACAGAATGTCTCTTGGGGCTACCACACTTCCTGGGCATTCTGTATTTCCTGGAGGACCTTCTTACACGCAGGGCATGTCTACACATGCAGTTGTGGTGGCAGAATAACCTCCAGCACACTTCACTGTGCTGCAAAGGGACTGGCTGGGGCATCAGGGTGCTGCAATGTAGGGCTAACTGGCAGGCAGAGCCCCTACACTAAAGCACCCTTGTACCTCAGCCAGCTCCATCAGCGTCTACACGTGTGTTGTAGCATACTAACTAATGTCGCCATAAGGTAGTACTTGTGTTGGGCAGCACTATCCTATGGTAATATTTATTGGTTTACTGCACCCTAACAGGGGCACCTGTGTAGACACTGATGCTTTACTGTGGAGCTAGTTAGTCAGCTTCATAGTAAATGTCTCATGTAGACACGCTTACTGTTAGCCACGATTCCAAAAAAACAAATTTCTACATTCTGCCTTTCAAAAACAAGGTGTGTGTCTTGGGACTGCGTGGTATGCAAGAAAATGCAGTATCTGTGGCAGAGACTGCTATCGCAAAGTGCATTCAACTCTCCAAACAAACAGAAGAAGTGAACAATTACTGTTTATATTCCCATTTCTAAAATCGGTAGAATTTGTTGTTCAGATACGTTAGATGAAAAGTTTCCTTGCTTGAAAAAGTTTGTATGAAAATAGACTCCTGTTTTATCTGTTCTATTTCTGAACCACTTGGCCACCTTTTAGTGCAAATTTCTTTAAAATAAAATGTGTTTGCTGGTGTATGTTTTAACTAGCTAGATTTCCTAAAAGTATTTGAAAAAAGTCTAGCTAGGAATATTTAGGTTGAAACATGAAACCCTACCTTTTTTTAACATCTTTTGTTGCATAGCTTCAACGCTTGTAATTTTGTACATTACTAAAATTATAAGGTGGACCTCTGCTTTTTAAATTAATACATCTACCAGCTGAATCGATTTTAATTTTCATCAACTTCTTTATTTTTCTAGGTGGCAGCCTCAAGAAACAAATGAAAGTTTTAAAAATTATCAAGATGCATTGCTGCAGAGTGATCTCACATTGTGCCCAGTAGGAGTAAATACAGAATGCTATAGAATTTATGAGGCATGTTCATATGGATCTGTTCCTGTGGTAGAAGATGTAATGACGCCAGGTGATTGTGGAAATTCATCTATATACTACAATGCTCCATTGCAATTACTAAAGACAATGGGGGCTCCGTTTATCTTTGTTAAAAATTGGAAAGAGCTTCCTGTAGTTTTAGAAAAAGAAAAAAATATGAACTTACAAGAAAAGATCCAAAGGAGAAAAAAGCTTATAGAATGGTACAGGCACTTCAAAGCACAAATGAAACAAAAATTCATTAATATTTTAGAAAACTCATTTTTACCCCATGAAAAAGTATAAATTTCACACACACCTCCCACCGAAAATCAAAATTGGTTGAAAACTTTATTCCCACTGATCTGTAAATGATGCTTTATATAAAAAGAAAAATCAACACAAGTGCAGCTCCTTTGAAATCAACAGAGCTGTGCAAACTTATCCCAGGGCTGAATTTAGCCTTCTGTTCTTAGCTACTTTTAGAAAGTCTTAGAGGTTGGCAGTCTGCACTGACATCATTAACTTTATTATTATTACTGCAATGCCCAATTTTCTTATATTTAACAAGTAAGTGCTTCTGATTCTCAGTGAGATTGTAGGATTTCAAGAAATACTTCACTCGGTTTTGTAGGATTTCCCCCCCAAAAGTTCTGGCCACACTGTAGTGATATTTCTGTTTTCAGCATTCTCTTTCCTGAAGTTCTCCTGCCACCATTCCCCCATTTTAAAAATATATAACTGAAGAGCAAAAGCCTGGGTCAAATAAGCCCTAAATGACAAAACTTTTAATAGTAAACAAATTCTTTATTGTAAGTACAATAATTATTTGTACATAGATCTACCCCCTCCCCTTTATCAGGAACAAAATGAAAGCATTTAGTGCTTTAGGTTCTTCCCATTTTTCTAATGCCTCAGAGTTACATGTTGGGTGGTTGTAGATGCTTGATGAGAAAAAACTTTACTTTTGCATAGTTTTATAACAAAAGGAATGTATCCCCCCACCCAAATGGCTATTCATAGATGGTATACAAGTTTCCCTCGCCTTATGCGGGTTCTGTATGTATGAATTTGCTCTTATGCGATGACCCTTTTTATACCAAAAATCTTTGCGTGAGGTACATTCACTCTTATACAATTGGTTTATTGTGGGAGCGATGTGCACCAAAATATAGTCACTTGTGTGGATCTATGCTCCTCGCTTGTTGTCTGCGACACACGTTTCTGTAGTTGCCATCCTCATTATGGCTTCCAAGTGTCCCACTAGCTTATCTTCTACCCCTCTCCCTGGTCTATCAATGAAGTGCAAGAAAACTTTACTAACCCTTCACCACCTCTCTTCGACTAAACATTCACCATCACACTATGTTGTATGTACTGTCTGCTGTTGGTGAGTACCAAAATTGTCTTGTAAATGTGGTAGAAATGGGTCCGAGGGTCAGTACAGCGAGGTCTTGGAACATATCCCTATTTATTACTGTAAAGTGGGTTCCCTTTATGTGAATTTGGGTTATGCACCATTTTCCAGGAATGCATGTACAGCATAAAGCAAGGGAAACTTGTAATCCTTCTTCCCTGACATCCACCCATCCATACCTCTTTCTCTGGTCACATGGAGAATATCCAAGAGTGCTCACTTTTGTGAAACCTTTCTCCACTTAAACATTTCTGTAAAGGAAAGACTATCCTTATATTTTAAATATGTATCTAGAATCCTGAGCCCTCTCCACTTTCTCCAAGAAAAGTCATGGTTTAGAATACTGTTTTAATGGGTTGTTTTTTTTCTGCTGGTATTATGGTATATGTGCTATATGGCAGTATTTATGATGTCAAAGTAAACATGTAAAAATGCATTTGATCAACGTTTTCAGTTAAAAAAAGCTGACCCATGGGCATAGTAAGTTTGTAAGCATAATTATGGGTCTGTGTCACCACACTTACCTTGAGGCCCAGATGTCTGCAAGAGTCAAAAAAGAATTAGGGATAAATGTTTTCAAAAATGTCAACACGAGTTGGGAACTCACTTCCCATATCCCTGTTCCTGAAGCATCTGGTACTAACCACTATCCCAGGAAATGTTCTCTGCCTCACATCCTTTCCCTTTGCATGCATCTCTAAGATACTCATAGAGTCTCTTCTTTACGGTCCAGTCAATAAGGCTGAGTACAGAAAATCAAAAAGCTCAAGGCAGAACCAATTCAATCTATGCAGTTTCCTCTAAGCTTCATAGGTTAAACTGACAACCAACTGAACTGACATCCAGTTTTCAATTGGGAAAGGCAGAGAGAGGCCTGTGCTGGCCCAGGCTAGTAGGCAGGGAGCACTAAAGCACACCTCCCAGCCTGCTGGTCATTGCCAGCCCAGCCAGGTGGAACCATTCCTGATTGACTCCCTGGTACCTGCCCCCAGCCCCCCGCTGTCTCCCCACAGAGGGTTGAGGAGCTCCCTATCCACGTGCTGGCCCACCTCAGGGAGCCTCCCCCTCACAGGGTTTCCACAAGCTTGGGTTCCCCAGCCCTGGGAGCCAAGGGGATTTCCCACCTCCCCACTCCCAGTTGCTGTGAGTCTGAGGCAAAAGCAGTTGCAGGGGGAGTGGAAGAATTTCCTTCTGCTTCCTGAGGCTGCCCCAGGCTATCCGTGAAATTAGCAGGGGCTAAGGCAAGCAGCTGTGGGGTTCAAGAGGGAAACAATTCCCCTCAGCTCCCTGGGGCTGCCCTGGGCTGGAGTGGGTGGGGCCCTGGGTTAGGGTGGGAGGCTCTGCAAGGCAGTAGCTGCCTGGTGCCCCTAGGCTGGGCAGCAGCTGGGAAGGGGAAAATTCCCCTTGGCTCCCCAGGGATGCTCAGATGCCCAGGGGCTGGGGTGAAGGAAGACTGGTGCCCGCACCCTGGGGCCTTGGGAACTTCATCCCCCTCCTTCCTGTGGCAGCAGCTGAGGCAAGCATTTGTGCAAGAGAGGGGAAGGTGGGGAATTCCCCTGGCTTCCTGGGCTGCCCCCAGCAGAGGGAAGGCTGCGGAAGGACAAAAAGCCTCCTCCACAGGGGCTTTCCCTCCTCACCAAACTGTGTAGATTTGGGCTAGGGTGAGCTAGGGGTCTGTTCCCTTCCCCACATCTCTATGGGCTGATGGATGCAGGAGGAAAGCAGGCTAGGCAGCAGAAGGGTGGGGCCATCCCTGCTCCACTGGAGCAGATAGCACAGCTTAGGGCTGCAAAGCGTCCTGGGATGCTGGGGGACTGTGAGTTAACTTTGTCGCACCTCCGGAGCCTTAATTCCGACAGGCCCCTAGGGCGAGAACGAACAGACTCTAACTAATTTCTTTTTTCCCGCACTAGGCTTTGATTTCCCTTTTATTGGCTGCTAGACAGATCAGATATCGCGAGATTGCCGAGATAAGGTTGT
>JAGPOW010001296.1:81765351-81782380 GCA_030014935.1 Caiman crocodilus | reverse complement strand
ATCACCGAGAGAAGGAGGGGGAATCCGGGGGTTTTCAGGTTCTGCTTTTTTGCTTTTTACCATGGATTTGGCAAACAGCTTTTGGCAGAAATCCTGTAATCGACATCAAGACGATCACAAGCCGCGGATCGCGAGACGGAGAGCTCCGCTCGGTCCGGCTGGGGGGGGGGTGGTTTATATTCGAAACTAGCTTATGAAATTCTTTGTTTTCATTCTGTTCTTTTTATGGTATGAAGCTGGCCTCAGGCGTTACTACAAGGGGTTTGACTTCACTACGGGGGTTTGGCTTCTTAGGTGGTGTCATGAGTCACCGCTTACAATGCAATCTGCACAAACTTGAAAGGGAAGGGGTCTGGGAAAGAAGTTCCATAAATCAGTTTGACGTAAATTAGTTAAGTCTGACACTACATCCATCCAGGTTTATCTTGAACCAGTTTTGGCCATTTTGAAACTGGTTTATGTGTACCTACCATCTGTTCTGTTACAGGTTTAAACTGGTTTATGTGTAACTTCTGTCCCTAACCTAAGTGTGGGATGATGATATTGAATAACGTGGTGCACTCTTTATTGTATGATCCTGGGCCGGACCTTTGTTGAAAAAATTTCTCCTTAAGTGCAAAAACACAGTGATCCATCAATTTACAATAAAAAATAAAGTAAAAGTACTTGTTCATTTTCTTTTTTACACTATGCTATTTATCTGTCCAATAAAACTCCTTTGTAATCTTGCCACAAAAAAGAAAATAATAGAGGAAGAAAAGAGTATTCTACTACTATTAAAAGAGTATCCTGCTACTAGACAGTAGCATTTACTACGAAGGAAAAGAGAGAGTAATAATGGTTCTTATCTCTTTTTTTTCATTTAAAAAAACAAAACAAAAACCATTTTGAGCAAGCAAGCCTGTTTTATCTAACCGCATGCCACCATTATTTTAGGATGTGAAAAGGAGCTGGAACTATCAGAATAATTCAATTGTGAAGCTATATGAAGAACTTATACTTACAAAATAAGTTGTTTTTGAATAATGTGATTCATTTGATTGCCATGTTTATTACCAGGGAAATGGCTCTAAACTAATTGTATGCATGTATGTTGTGTTAAATAGTGTAATTTATAATTCTGTAAAATTTTGAAACTCTTAACTTATGTCCCCCTTTCCCCAAAATATCTAGTATTAAATCATGTCCTCTCCAGTTGAATATACTCGTTTTGTTTCCATTTAATTTTAGGGCATAGTTTTCAAAGGTAGCTTTCATTAATTTCAGTTGGAGCTTTGAGTTCACAGCACTGCTGATAAAAGGCCAGAAGCCTGAATATGTAGGTGGCATTTTTGATTCTCAAAATCTACTAAAGCTGTCTACTTTCAAAAGGGAAGTAACAGTATAGTTGTACGCATTCAAATAAACAGAACTTGGAGCATCTATCTTCCCATTGCCTCCAAAATGATATATGGGATAATCTCTATAAGATGTGGTTCACACTATGAAAAACTTGAGACAACATCCTGAGATGTGGAGAAAAGAGTGTTACTGTGGCTTAGGATAGATGCAGGCACAGACACTGCATAGTAGAAATAGGAGAGATAGGAGAGGAAGGAAACAAAGGGAAGAATTCGGTGAAAAGTTTGGAATCAAGTCTCATTGGTTGGGCGAATCATTGAGGAGAGCACTGAAGTGTTAACAGAGGCAAAATTGTAAAGGTCGTTATGAAAAAGGAACTAGGAGATTTGAATTTCACAAAAAAATGTAATGAGCCAGCGGCTGATTTTAAAAACAGAGTGCTGTGGACAGAGGGGTGGGAGAGATTTAGTGACATTGTGAAGAATATGGAAAGGAGAAATGTACTTCACCTGAGTGAAGGTAACAGTAATCCAGAAAGAAATATCCAAGCTATGGACCTGGGGTTCAGCAATGAATTAACAAAGGAGGAAGGATTTTTGAAATAAGAACAGAAGTTATTTTATCTTGCCAAAGATGTTTCGATTTTCTTGCTAAGAAGAATGGTGACCAAGCAACAGGGCTTCATAAGAACTAAAATTAGTGAGTGATGCAGATCATTTCAGGGGAAGGAAGTCTTAAGTGAACTGAACAAGAATTTTTTTAACCCAGGAATACTAACAAGCAAAATAAACATTTTATGGGTTGCAGATTGTTACATTGCACATATTTACTTGCACATGTATGATTCAAAGTCATATGCTGCAAAAGATATTGTGTAAGCTTGCCTGGACTTCTCTGTTAAATTGATTATATGAACAAACCAAGCACACCTGTCTTGGAAAAAAATAATGCTGTATATCTGTGGATAACATGGTGTAATAAGGCCCTTACCCTGTTACTAGGGAAATGGAGTGGTTTAGGGTTTGCTCTCACTGCTACCTTCCCCCCCCTTTTTTTCAATTTTACCTCTGTCTCTTTCCCTATACATGCACACACTCCTTCCCTTAACCTTACTGTGTGGCCTGAGTTGTTAGCCCTCTGGGTGCTAGCACAGTTTGCACACAGGTTGAGGATATGAAACAAGATGGTTGCCAAGTCTAGGTATAGACAGAGCCTGATGATGACCCAGGAGTTGGAAATGTAGGGTTAGGTGACTGAGAACCTGCTTAGGCCAAAGATGCGCAGTCTGGCTGGAGGAGCTGCAAAGGACAGAGCCTGCCCTGGGAAGCACGGAGATGAAAGTATAGACTGTGGCAGAGGAAACTTAGAAGGAAGCCCAAGCAAAGAGAGGCTGGGGACTTGCACGGAAATTGAGATTAGTACTCTGTGCACTTTTCTGTTTTGTTTTCTTTCTACTTGGAGCATGCCACACAGGAGTGAGGTGAACCCCTATGGGATATTGCTGTGCCTGGGGATGAGCATTGGCATTTTGGATGATTTTCATTTTTGTTCCCCAGAAGACTGAATTGTGACTGAAGGGGGGAGGTGGAGGTCACAGAAAGGGAATGACTGGTGGCACCCTGAAATCAAAGCTTAGCCAAGCAGGTATAGCATAAGTTAGGATACAATTTTGGACTACTACCAAGCAACCTGGTGAATATCCTGAGTTTTGGAATCCAGGGGTCACACAGTGCTACCAAAGCTGAAGCCAGAAGCTGGCAAACCTGAATAGTGCACCCCAAGCTAGAAGGCTCAGCTGGAGTAAAAGTGGGACAGGGCTGGGGAGCTCCAACACAGACACAGCCCCATTTCTTTAAGTGTGCCTTGTCCTCCAGGCAGCCTCCCCTACTGAGTTAATATCAAGATGTGGCAGACAAGAATACAGGGAGGGAGGAGAGGACAGAGGATGGGCACTGGGAAGCCTCTCAAGGTTGGAACCCTGTACCAACACCTGTCCTGTTCTTTTCAAAGTAGATTTGAACAGTCAAAATGGTTGTCAAAATGAGTTAAGAAAGTGAAGGTGAGTATCTGTTGCATTCCACATGCTTGTTTGTATAGCAGTGTCCCATTGCTTTACCAAAAATAAAATAACTTTGTGAAACTGGCAATAAAATCTAGTTATTCTCTGGAAAATTTAGTTAGTTAATTTTTATTAGCTTCTAAATTGTTGAGCAAGCTGAGAAGCTGTTTACATACCATAGGGTCCCAAATCATTGCCAGACATTTTTTCTGATGGAAATGGGGAAAATGGGTACTCAAATTTGTTTAGAGAATGATATAAACTGACAAAAGTAACCACCCCTCTCGCAAAAAACAAACAGGTTTTAAAAATGTAATTTCAACTTTTTCCCAAAGAAGCTGCTTTTTCCAAGGTAATTTCTACTCTGAAGAATGCTGGAACTTTATTTTCCAAGGTAGTCCAGTGTTGCTAATGTAATACTGTGAATATGTAGGGTGTTAAAAAGGAGTAGGATATATCAGACAAAGAATAGACTCAGCTACTGAAACCCCACCTTAAAACACAATTTACACTCCAGATAAGATCCCAGGCTTCACATTCCCTTTATTGTTATCTGAAATCAAGAAAGGCAATACTCTTCTTTTCTTCCTCTATTATTTTCTTTTTTGTGGCAAGATTACAAAGGAGTTTTATTGGACAGATAAATAGCATAGTGTAAAGGCAAGGAAAACTGCATGTATGTTGGTATTCTGACATTAACCTCAGTCTGATGCCCCAAAATCCATGCTGTCCTACAGAAATGAGTCCTACAGAAATGAGTGATTCTAAACTTGTATCCATGTTCTCCTCCCAGAGGTTTATGTATATATAAAGCGTTAAATAGTTTTTATGTTAATCAAAGTGTCTCAGCCAGCCGACTGGTCAGAGCCAGCTGAGGGGGACAGTGTTAATTAAGCAGACATCAGGCAGGCTGGCAATGGAGAAGCGTATTGGTTTTAAAATAGATTTTACTTACGCCACTGGCGGACGCAACACAGGCTGTAGGCTCACTTGCGTAGTTACAAATCGAGTTACTGCAACGAGTTCGTACACAAAACGAGCACGCAGGGAAGGGGTACGTCGGGAGGTCACTGACGGGAAGTCGGTGGGTGATCAGTCCGCCAAAGTCACTCTACCATGTGCTTAGAGCTCTTTGTGGCATGCTCAGAGCTCTGCGAGGTCTTTCCTACAACGTGGTCAGAATGTGCTCCGTTCCGAGCACATTTGGGCGGAAACTGAGCAGACTTTTGTACTTCTAGAATAGCCAATGAGAATTTGTCACGTAGGAATACTTAATTAGGCAGAACATATCAAATTTAGAACAATGCCAATCATACAGAGGGGTGGTTTCAATGCCAATCATACAGAGGGGTGGTCTATTGTGTCAGGGACACTCACTTGATTGGGTTGTGACACAAGAGTCCATAAATCATTGCCTATAATCCTCTAATAAGAAAACAGCCTGCAGAAGGTCAGGCAGCTAAGAGTATATTATTCTTGGACACAAACTGGGTCAAGATTCTTTCAGCGCCTACTGAAAATAAAAGCAATATGGAAAGATAATTACAATTCTATAGGTAGCTTTAAGAAATTTTCTAGGCTTTAAGAATCCCTTCAGCAATAATCCTTGTTATATGTGCAAAAGACTGTTGTTGCAACTCTAATTCAGAGTTTAGAAAAACACACTAAAAGCATTCTGTTGAGAAACCTTCTTAAGCCGCAAATCTGATTTCATATGGCATAGTGTGCTAACAGATCAGATATTCTCATTTCGTGGTCTGCACATGTATGCTTTTTTTTAAGTTCTAAAGTAAGAAAATAGAAGCTGGGTTGTAATTCAGGTGGCAGAAAGTTTAAATAACCAAAGGAGGACAGCTCATCTGTGGATCTCAGGTGTATTTTGCTTTCAGGAATCAGATTTTAATCATATGGCAAACAGTATCTGAACACAAACTAGGTTGATAACATAATGAGAGGGGGAAAATCAAAAGAATGTAATGTTAGGTTTCTAAGGCAAAACTTTGAATTAACCATGGTTTTGGATGCCCCAGATCCCAACTTAACATACTGTTCACAGAAAATCAGGACTGTCAAGGATTCGCATCCCATCTTTCATTGCTTCTGCTTTTCCTCATTACTGTAATCTTCCAAGCTGCTTTTAAGTAGGGTGCAGCAGACAGTTCTGCAAAGGAGAATTGGGAATGCAGAAGCTCCTGTGCCATCAGTTTCAGCCTGTCCATGTGTGGCTTCCCAAGTTTCTGCTTGGCTGATGTAAATTAATTTGTAGACTCAGACCCAAGTCCATCAACTCAGTTACCTGACCTCAAAATACCTGCTATTAGCTCATCCCTCAAGTTAGCCATTTAACCTGGCTGGCTTCAAGTGTAACAACACCCAACAGCTTTCCTAGCCCTCTTTTATATGTAGTCCTACCAAGACTTTGGTTCTGATTGGTCAGTGGGTGGTTGCCTAATTGACAATTTCTTTGTCAGCACTAAATGGATCCTATATAGACCCCATCATGAATTGTTTTATAAGGTATCACAAGTTTAGCACACAAAAACCAGTACCACCAAAAGCTGCCAGTCATATTTTATATGCAAATGCCTAAATCATGCATGGGCAGACAAGGTTCCTTGGGTGAATTTGATATCTTTTATTAGACCAACCCAAATGGTTGGAGAATAGTTATTAAGTAAGCTTTTGGGTTCAAAAGCCCTCATCTTCCCTTGTCTTGTGCACAAAACTGGCACCCCCCACCAATACCACCTTCTTGGGGCCTGTGCCTCTTCCCTCAGTCATGGGCTGCTTCCTTGGGGCCCCAGGCTACATCCTAAGGCCCAGACTGGAGTTGTCCCCCATACTCCCCTCCCTGGAAGTGTGTGCAGGGGCAGGGAGCTGCCTCTACCCCTCTTCCCCCCTGGATGAGCTGCCCATGGCTCTGTCTTACTCCCTGCCCCAGTTTTGGGGCCCATGTACCACCCCAAGGCCCAGCCCCTACCCCGCTCCCTCCCTCACCATGGGGGCCTCAATCTGCCTCCCACCCCATAGATATATGTGCAGGCAGCTGGGGTAGCTGCTCTCTATTGCTGCTTGAGGCTATATGCCTGGCCACAAGCATGTGCTTGGCACCCCCTACGTCCCACTCCCTGCAGCCTCTTGCAAGCTGGAACTTTGCCAGTCAGCAAGGGGAAACCCACTGTTTCCCACGTTTTTTCCATGATGAACAGAAAACTCAGATTCCTGCATGATACTGGGAATCTGGGACAAATGCTGTCTAAGAGTCATGCGGCCCAGGACAGAGACTCCATGTTTCCATTTCAGGACAGTCCTGCCCTATCAGGGATGGGTGGTCACCGTACCCTCTTTCCAAGGGGGACCAGGGCCTTAAGCCCCCACATACTTTGCACCTATGGTTTTGCTCAAGCTGCCTTCCTACCCTGCAAACTGCTCCCACACAGTTCATTTCTGTAGGCACCCTCTCCTCTGGGCTTTAAGCTTCTAGTGGAACAGTCCCTAATTAGCAGAATACCCCAGCTGCAGATCATTAACAAAACTGTCTGCCCTTCTTAAGGAGACAGAGCACCCTGTTATAAGCACACATTTAATCTTAATCTTTTGGCACCTTTAGGAACATATTTTTTTAGAGAAACCTTATGCCATACTTTTCTCTTGCCATTGTAAAATGTGCAAGATAGCCCTAATTTATTGCTTATCAAACAGTGGCCATTAAATACGTTGCATGCTTTTTCAAGAAGAAGCAGGAGTCAAGATATAACACATTTACTCAGATTCAGATGAAAACTCAGAACCCATTAGAAAAAAAGATACTCACATAGCCAGAATTGAAAAAGATTACGTCAAATTGAGCTAAGTGAAGTTGCACATGCAACAGAAATGGACAAAATTTCCCATTTCAATGTCCATTGCAGCTAGGAAGTTTTACATGAGACCTAAAATGCCACTTAGCCCTGTGGTTTTCTACTGTATTTTTCCTCTTCATAAGAACATCCTCAATAAAAAGGGAGATCATGAAAGGAAGTCTGCCTTGGGTACAGTTTACATTGAGAGCTGCTGATGAGTTTCTCACCAATGATTGAATGATTATTTTATTTGCATTTATTGTTTCTGTTGTGGTAGTACCTACAGGCCCTAATCAAGATCGGGATCCCCACTGTGCTAGGTACTGGAGGTACTCACCTAGGATATGAAAGAGAGAAGTTAAAGCAGGGGCAATGAATTGGGCCCATGAGCCACATACAGAGTTTTGTTGAGGTGTTGCAGTCCGGGTCAGCACTCCCCACCTCCTACATGTGCATAAGAACTACCCAAAATGTCCTATGTGGGATGGTGCCGTGGGTGGATTAGGAGTGGTGCTCAGGAGCATGAGGGGTGGTTGAGGCTGGGATCATAGGGTGGGGTCACAAAGCAGTGACAATATGGGACCGGGACCCAGGGCAGAGCCATGATCTGCTGCTTACATGCCTCTGCGATGGCATGGTTTTCACAGCAGGGACATAAAGAGAACAGATCATGGTTCTGACCCAGTCCAACCCCACACTATCACTACCCCATTCCCCCCGGGTATTCATAGAGACCAACCAGAAGCCATGCGGAAAGCGTGCTGATTGCATCTGTCCGGCGGAGCAGTCTACCTATGCAGTTTCCAGCTGGTCATCATGGAGACCCTGGGATCTTGGGGTGGTGACAGTGTGGGACCAAGGCAGAGCCCCAGTTCTGTGTGCAGGGATGTGTGCTGAGCCCATAATGGCTCTGCCCTAGTCAGCACCCTAAGAACCCATGGTGTCCCTGGCCCCATCTACCTGTCCAGCTCTCAAACACTGCTGCCTGCTGGCCTCATCCCAGCCACTAGGCCAAGTACGTTGCCTGTGCATGTCCCACCCTCTCTAGTGAGTGTGGGGCAGACAGGCCAGAGTGCCCAGGCAGTGGGGCTGGGTCCAGCAGCAGCAGCAGCCAGGAGTCACTGCCACAACTGCTGGAAAATGGAGTCCAGCAGCCATGCCGCCCCAGCCCCACTGAGCTCCTGGACACATACCAGGGCCTGGGTTGTCCCTGCACCTGGGCCAGGGAGGCCGAGGGACCTGGCACAGGCCAAGCAAAATCTCTCCACATGCCAGATCTGACCCACAGGCTGTAATCTGCCCACCTCTGGGTTAAAGTCTTTGGTTTGAGTCAGGCAGATTAGGAGCATGAACCTAGGTCCGTCACATCTCAGATGAGTGCCGTAATCCAGGGGTTAGGGATTCTTTCTGTTTTTTCATTTAAAAATTTCAGAATGGTGTTGTTTATCCCAATACAGAATACATACATTTTATATTTGGAATATATTTGTGTGTCAGGAAACAGAGTTTCCTGTTCAGCCCTACATTGTACAAGATAAAGTGCAGATAATCATTAGCCCAAGGTATGTACACTCTAAAGCAGTGATTTTTCTAGTTGAGTGCCACAGTGCCTTGGCATGCTGCAAGATCCTGTTGCTCGATATTAGAATGGTTAGGTCTGGAATCACCTATATATAATTCACAAGATAAACTCAGAGATTTCAAATAGGAATACAGAGTGTCAAAAACATTCTGATGTGTTGTGGTCTTTCTTAGTTCTTTGCAACAGAGGAAGTGCTCTATTGTTTTTCCATAGTCAAAAAGTATGAAAGGTAAGAGCTGGAATTTTCCAGAGGGTGCATTTAAATGCATTTAAATGCAGACATTTAAAAATGTCGAGAACCAGAGCTCTAAAGATACAAAGGTCACTATAGAAATCTAATTGGTGCTTTCTACTTTCCTCATATACCAACATGGATTTAAGATGGCAGATACCAGATGCCTGTGGCAAACTGTTTAATTTCTTAAAGGCAGTAGCCCTTTTGATAATGTGCAGCAATTATTTTTTGGTTATTTAATAGAGATGTATAAATCTTTAACTGCATTTATTATGTTAATAATTGTATTGTATTTAACTATTGGCTTACAGTGGAAATTATGGATAGTCTAGTGGCAAATGTAATAGATCAGCCAGTGTGTGCATGAATATCAATTTGCTAGTTACACCGTAGTGAACCAATTTTCACTTCTTGCCTCTCTTCACATGTCTTCTTTTTTTCTTCATAACCTTCAAACTGAGCTGGACTCTTTTTCTACAGCTGACCTTCTCTCCACCTAGTTATTTTAGGATTATAACAAATGTTCTGCTATCATGTAGAAACAACACTTTCTTGTCCCTAAAGAGAATCTCTGCTAGGTAGCCAGTCTTAGTATAGGTAAAATTAGGCTTTTGTTGAATTTCTGCCATGCTGTAGCTCTAGTGTTATATTACGTGTGTCAGAACATATTTTTGTAGGATATCAACTCATGTGAATGCCTATCTATCTGTCTGAAAGTTTTTAAAATGTCAGTATATTAAAAGCTCCATGAGAAAAGTTATGATTTGGATGAGCAGAAGAAAGGCACAACCTCAAATACCCAATGTCTTTATTTTCAATAGAGGTCATGCATTTCCTGGCCTAAATGAAACCTCACATAGCCTGGATGTAATGTGAGTATGGTATTTGGCTTGTAAATGCAGTTCCCTGAGTTTTTCTTATGTCTTCAAATCTGTTCTGTCACAGATTTCCAGTGTAACCTGAAACAAGCCATTTAGGACCAGATCCACCAAAGGACTTAGGTACCTGAAGTCAAATTTCAGTAGCTATGTTTTGCCAAGTCTAAGAGTGGGTCCAAATGAATGCACATGTGTATGCAGCATTGCAGACCCATCAGTGGCACAATGCACTGCATATGCAAGTATTCCTTGTGCTAGTAATGTCCAGTATGGGGTGGGGGGAGGATTGACACTGGGAGATCCCTGGGTCAAAAAAACCTGTGCCTGAAAAAAAAGGATGGCAGCACATGTGGCAGCAGTGTGCACCACCTGAAACTGGAGCCAGTCCAGCCGGAGCCACAGGATAGGGGAAGCTGGGGCCAGCAACTGTGCTGGCTCCAGCAGCCTTACCTGGGATCCTGGGCACCTTGGGAAGCTGCAGTCATGGCACTCCTGCAGCTGGGAGCCTGGCCAGCAGCCAGAACGTGGCTCTGGCCAGCCAGGCTCTGGTTGTTTTGGGTGGTGCACACTGCTGCCCTACTTTTTTTTTTGTGTGTATTTTTTTTTTTACCAGGCTGTCCCAGGGTCAAATCCTGCCCCTCCTCCCCCACCCCCCAACCAGGTATAACCCTGGGTGTGACACTACATGCATCCTCACCTGAATAATGGGATCCTGGGGTACCCAGTAGCCCTGCCCAGCTCCCCAGGGAAGCTACTGCAGTGCCCCGGAGGGGAGAGCCTCCCCTTACAATCAAACACACCTCACAGACAATTCTCAAACTATTTACAAGATTTAATTATTTACACATAACAAATAATCATTAAATAAGCACATGGATATACCGACTAATAAACCCTAAAGAATGTATTTACACAGTCTCTCACTTGCACATGGTGTACTGGGGATCCCGTGTGCACTGCTCCTCGTGAGGTATCTCAGGGAGCAGAACTGTCTGTGTCCCTGCACGTGGTCTGTGGACGCTCTCTGGCACTGGTGTCTGCCTCCATGCTCCTGGAGTTTCTGGGCAACAAGGGTCTCTGGGCAGCAAGTGGCAACTCCTCTGCTGCAGTTCCTGCAAGACAGCCTCCCCCTGCCTTTGACCCCCTTCTCAGCTCTGCTGTGAACAGTGTCTGGGCTGCAGGCTGTAGCAACCCTCCTGTCCCACACAGCCCCGGTAAATGCAGCCCCTCCCTGGGTTTTGCCTGCCCCTGGGGCCCCTCATCCATCAGGAAAACTAAGGCAGACTCTGGCAGTCCCTCCCACCCCCAGCTCTGCTGTGCTCACCCAGCCATTCCAGCTGCAGTCAAGTCTCTCCAGGCTTGGAGTCTCCACACAAGCAGTCCCTGCTTGATCCTGACATGGCAGCCTCCCCAGCCTGAGAGATCTGGATACTGTATCACGCTGGATACGGTGTCACTCCCATTGCTGCTTCTCTGCTGCTTCTGCAGGGGTCTCTCAGGGGCTCTCCAAGGAACCACTGTGTTGAGACTGAATCTCCAGTCCCTCTCTCTTTCTTGTCCCACCCCCCCACGCAGAAAAACTGCTCCCTCTTTTATCCAAGCCTCTCAGTCAAGACCAGAGCCCTTCCCGGGCTTTTGCTAACGGCTCTATTTCAAACTTTGCTTGGGTTACATCACCCCTCCCACTTCCAACAGGGCTGCTTCCAAAAGAGCTTCACTTGCCCTCAGAGCCTACAGCGTTCCCTCTGGAACAAACTCTGTCTCTCTGCCAGGCAGCCCTTCCCATTCTGTTCAGGTGAGTCCATTTTTTAAAGGCTGCTACATAAGCATGGAGGCTGCTCTGATGTTCTCGAATTCCAGCACATCGGAGCAAACTCAATTAACTGAGTCTGTTGGAGCTGGCAATACCGTGCTCGAGCAGCCTCCTGCATCTCACGTATCAGTGTCCCTGCACTTAATAACGCCAGCAGGGGCACTTTATCTAAAGCTCATTGATGAAGCTTTAGTTCAAGCACCCCCACTGCCATTTTAAAGAGGATGCTGATATAGGAGACGTGGCAGCACTTTTTATTTGAGTGGCTCTTGGGAAACTTATACACGTGACAGTCATTACAATGTACATGTGATGAAAATGTAATTTGTGTTGCTTAATTGGTGTCACACATTACACGTGTGCCAGTTCTAGGAGTTTTAGATGACTTTGCATCATTGCAGACTAAAGTACTTCTGGATGTAGTTTAGTTTGCAGCGTTCCAAATTGCAACAATGCAGCTGTCAGCTTGCCCCCTGGCCATGGGAGAGGCAAGCAGGCTCCATAGGAAAAAAAGTATCGGGCCTTCACTGCTTCTGCCTTCACCAGGCACCTTTTATTTTATTTTATTTTTTTGGCGGAGCCTGCCCACCTCTCCTGCAGCTGGGGGGCAACTTGACAGCTGACAGCTAGAGGAAGCTGCCTTCAGAAGCAGTGAGGGGTCCGATCCTTTTTGGTTTTGGTTTTGTGGAGCCCGAGCTTCCCTGAACTCACCCAGGCTTCCAGTCCCCTGCACACTATACCTGCTGCCTTCTCCAGCTGCCAGCACATCCAGCTGCCCCTCCCCATACTTTCCTAGGGAAAATCCAGCCCATTCCCAGGTGGTTCCAGACAGCAGGAAAGTGGCAGGGACAGTGCACAGGGTGCCAGAAGCCCCAGTGGGCTCAGGGAAGTGTTGAATCCACCAGGTACTGCCTCTTAGCTGGGGTAGCACCTAGCCCACTATCAGCCCACACAGCCTTCAAGCCACCACAGGGGGAAGGACCAGAGCCCCCCATAGCTCAGGGACCACTCAGCCTTCTGGCACCTTGCCCCTTCCCCCCACCAGCCATGGGAGAGGTGGGCAGGCTCCTCTGGAAAAAAAAAAGGATTGGGCCTCTTGCACCTGCTGAAGGCAGAAGTAATGAGGGGCCCAAATCTTTTTTTGGCAGAGCCTGACCACAGCCAGGGAGTGAGCTGCTGGTTCTGCAGCAGTGGTGCCCGCCAGGCCTCCCTGGGTGGGCTAGGTGCTACCCCAGCTGGGAGGCAGCACGCAGCCGGATCTAACTCTTCCTTGAGCCTGCCCAGAGAGCAGTGCATGGAGGGTTTTCAGCAGGCAGGCTTGGGGAAGAGTTGGATTGGGTGCTGCCAATGAGCTGGGGCAGCATCTGGCCCACTAGCAGCCTGCCTGGGTGGCCCCAGGGGGTGCTGCTGCCATGAAGGGGAAGGCCAGGGACCCCCACATCTCAGAGGCTGCTCAGCCCACCAGCAGCTCGCCCCCTGGCTGCAGACATTCTCCAGTGCTGACAAAAAAAAAAGATCAGGCCCCTCTCTGTAACGTGATGGAAAAATTGAAACAGCGGGTTTCATTTAAAAATCCACCCCTTCAATTTAGGGGGTATAAAATAAAACCTTGTGGATTAAACCCCCGTCATGTGTACAAGCACCCTTGGAGCCACTCCCCCACCCCAAAGCATACGTAAAAGTGCCCATAGTGATCCATCTGGGCACCCAGGAGGCAGGAGCAGCAGTGGCTTCTGATTGCTGCCATGCCACCACCACAATCACAGCTCTGATCATATGGCTGCCAGTGGCAATTGGGGTTTTTGTCCCTCCCCCACAAGTCAGCACCTTCTTCTCTCTGCCCAAATTAAACAGTGACTTGGCATTTTTGCTACTTATTTTGTGTAGAAATAGTCTTCATTCATTATTAAACTAAATTATAAGTAGATCATAACTTTCCCTCTCGAATTCATAAGATACCTTAACTTCATCAACTATTAACAGACTGTTGCGTATTGTCTTGATTACAACTCTCCTTCCAGTCTTTTCTTAATGCTGGCTACACATGCAGGAAAACTGAATGGTTTCTTGATCCAGAAATAGCGCCTTGTCTCCTGAAGTTGTTCTGTCTCCCTGTGAAGTCTGCCTGCAAACTACTGCTCTACCACCTTCTCTTACAAATTGTAATAATAAATGACACTAAAAGAAAGTGTTATTTTGTTGTGATCCACAACCTCACAATGAATATGTCACTTTGATATACCCATCCCCCTGTATGAAAGCATAAATCTTTCAAAAAGCTTGTTAAGATTTCCCAGCTGTTTAATGTAGCAAGTATAATGTAACTTTCTTGTAAAGAGTGCATTAGATGGGAAAATGAAAACACGTTTGACTTACAACAGTTCAGTAGGCCGAAAAGAGAGAGACAAATACACTTACTGTATATTTTATAAACGTGCAGCTGCACTTGGTAAAGAAATATCCAAATCGCTAAAAAACTGGTATTTCTACTCACAAAATAAAGTTACTTGTAAAATATTTTTTCATTTGTCATTCAGGCTTAAATACATTTTAATATTCTGTTTTGGTGACTCTGTTCCTAGTGTAAATTCTCCTCTCTGTCCAACATTAGTCACAGGGATGTATTGTAAGTAATTTTCCGGCTTCCCATAGCATTCAGAATTGAATCTATACATTTGTGATTATTAAGGGTCTCATGACACTATTTCTTAGAGTAAAGATGTTCATTCAGCTATCTTGGATAAATGACAATTTAGTCAATTACACTATGCCTACTGCAGTTCTCCCCATTCATTCTTTTTACTCTAAGTCATTATCTAGGATTGGTATGCACATCATCTAGAAGTCACTGAGTTCAGTGATTATGAAAGTGGCTCGTGCATGAACAGTATCTTATTAGTAAAGCAAATTTGTGGTAAAGTATGATCTGACATAGCTGCTTCTTTTACAACGTTAAAATTTGCCAAAGGAGTAAATCAGGCAAGGAAGTCAGCCTAGAAATATGTCCCCAGCATTTTGCTGACCTCCAGGCAATAAAACTGAGCAAGGGCCACTCTGTGGGCAGGATCATATTTTGTTCCCCTGTCAACCTCAGTTTTAACCTCGTTCCTGTGGGCATGAGCAATGTATTAGGATTCACGCAATGAATGATCCACAAGCAGTGGATCACGGAGTAATGATCTAGATGGGTCTTGTTTCTAGTGTCAGATAATATGATAAACTCCCTGGAACAGGGAAGAGTTTTTCATTGTCTCGGGGTATGGGCTGAGGAGGGAGAGGAGGATCCAGGTAGTTAACCAAAGATTGCGGCACTGGTGTCATTGGGAAGGCTTTGGCTTCCATGACCACAGCCTGCTCTTTAGTGAGAGAGGCAGTGAACTGCTGGGAAGACATGGCCTCCACCTCTCTCCCCTGGGGAGGAGGCTCGTCTCAGTCAGATTGGCTGACCTGCTTCACCATGCTTTAAACTAAGCCTGCTGGGAGATGGGGGCAGCTACCGCCCTTGCTGGCCTGCTGAACAACCCTTGCAAAGCCAGCATGCCAAGGCACTTAAGAGAGCCCACCCCTGCCCCAACCCTGATACAATCTGTGGGTAAGGCAAGAGCCGCCAAGGGGACACAAAAGCCAGGAGCTTGGGGAATAAGCAAGAGAAACTTGTCCTTCTGCTCAACACAAATAATTACAACATCATAAGAATAACGGAGACCTGGTGGGACTCCACCCATGACTAGACCACGTGTATAGACAGCTATACCTTGTACAGGAGAGATCAAGTAGATAAAAGGGGCAGGGGTATAGCTTTCTATGTTAAGGAAAGCTACATGTCCCTGCAAGCCGATATTGGCGACCAGGGTGGACGATTGGAGACCCTCTGGGTTAAAATCTGTGGGGAAAATGGCACAGGGGACACAGTGGGAGTCTACTACAGACCTCCCACCCAAAGTCAAGAGCTTGACCAGAAGTTCGCCTGGGAACTGGCTGAGGCCGCATGCTCCCAGACCAGGGTTGTCATGGGTGACTTCAACTATCCAGACATCTTGTGGGAGGATCACTCAACAAAATCTGAGTGGTTGCAAAGCTTCCTATCGTGCTTGGATGACCTCTACCTGACTCAAGAAATCTATGGGCCAACAAGAGGTACAGCACTGCTCGACCTGGTACTGTCTACTGGGGATGACCTAATCGGTGACTTAGTGATCAATGGGAAGCTGTATGACAGCAACCATAAGCTGATCACCTTCACCATCTGCCATAAAGCTGCCAAGTCAGTCAGCAACATGGAAGTCCTTGACTTCAGGAAAGCCGATTTTGACAAGCTCAGGAGGCTTGTCAGTGAGGCCCTAAGGGACCATGAGCACAGGGAGAGGGGAGTTGAAGAAAAGTGGTTGCTCCTCAATGGAGCAATCCTCAATGCACAAGCTAACTGTATTCCATCTTGGAGGAAAGGCAGCAAGAGGGCACAGCAGCCCCCCTGGCTCTCCAGGGACCTAGCAGGCCTCCTGAGGCTAAAAAGAAAGGCCTACAAAGGATGAAGGAGTGGAGGGAGTCACCTCCAAGGCGGATTATTCTGCACTGGTCTGGTCCTGTAGGGAGCATACCTGGAAAGCCAAGGCTGCAACTGAACTCCAACTAGCTTTGAGCATCAAAGACAATAAAAAGTCCTTTTTCAGATATGTGGAAAAAGTCCTTTTTCAGATATGTGGGGAGCCAGAGGAAAAGCAAGGGCAACATTGGACTCCTGCTGAACCAGATGAAGCAACTGACAACGGACACCCAGGAAAAAGCCAACCTATTAAATAGGTAATTTGGGTTCGTCTTTCATCAGTCCCATGGGACGCCCATGCCCCCTATGGGACAGGAAAGTCCGGGTGAGGGTGATCCCCTGTCCTCCATTAATGCTGACTTCATGAAGGAACATCTTGAGAAGCTGGATACTTTCAAGTCAGCCAGACCTGACAATCTTCACCTCAGGGTACTCAAGGAGCTGGCGAGCATCATAGCCCAGCCTCTAGCACGGATCTTTGAAAACTCTTGGCACTCTGGTGTAGTGCCCAAAGACTGGAAGAAGGCCTATGTGGTGCCTATCTTCAAGAAAGGGAGGAAAGTGGATCTGACTAACTATAGGCCTATTAGCCTGACTTCTATCCCAGGGAAGATCTTAGGAAAGTTTATGAAAGAGACCATCCTTAATGGACTGGCCAATGCCAACATCTTAAGGGATAGCCAGCACGGGTTTGTTGCGGGTAGGTCTTGCTTGACCAATCTCATTTCCTTCTACG
>JAGPOW010001296.1:81745930-81758867 GCA_030014935.1 Caiman crocodilus | reverse complement strand
TCCTGAGCTCTCCGAAATTGGCCCTTTTGAAATCTGGGACCCTAGTCCTAGTGTGGGCCCTATCTACACTGCGCCGGACAGCAAATTCTATCAGGCGAAGAGATAAAAATGGACTAGTAAATGTAATACTACAGGTCTGTTTGCCTCATGAGATATTGCTTTTTGACTTCTATAATGTGCCTATCCTCCTGATAACCTAAACGCACTGAAGCATTTTAATTTTAATCCAGCCAGGGGAAAAAATGAAAGTAAGTATTTCTGACCAGCCTCTTAGCCTTGGCCAGTTTTAAATAATCAAAAGAATGCTGACAGTTTGATGTTCTGCATGTAGAAGAGCAGATTTAAAATTGCACTGTGCTGCATACAGACTCTCGATTCTTGCTCAGTGGGGTCTCTCAAGTGACATTTCTGAGAAAAAAACAACTTCCACTAAATTGGAAGAAGGATTATGGTCAATCTAGTAGGAATGCTGGTTGGAAGCTTTTTTTGGACTAAAAAACCACTGAGATGAAAATGCATTTGATTTTTATTTTAATCATTTTGTAGGTTCCTTTTGCAATTTCTGTTTGCATTCTGGTTATGTACATGAAAATGGGTATACAGATCACTAAATAATTTTAAAGGCTATGATTATTAAAAGTTATAATGCTTTGATTTTGAAATTTAAATAATGTCGTAGGCTCCAGTCCTGCAAACACTTAAGTGCCCGATTAACTTTACCTTGTTAATTTTTACAGTATAGTCAGTAGTCTCATTAACAAAGTTGCTCATATACATATGTACACCAAGACTGGGGCTATTACTTAGAAAAATAAAAAGTTTTCCTGCTACACATGAGTTGTAAATGATTTTTCAGTTTCATCTTTAGCAGTTATTCAACAATTCATTTTAAAAACTATCTCACTAAAGGATAAAAAATTAAAAATAAAGAAGATACTCTTTTCTGAGAACATTGTCAGAGGGTATACTAGCCTGGAAGCTAAAGGAGTACAAGACCATTACTGTTTAACATATGCCAACAGTCAAGCAATTCACCTGGGTATCAGAAGTTAATTTGGGCAGACTATCTCTAAGTGACAGCTCAAGGCAAGGACTTCAACTGCTTCTAAAAAATCTTGAGCACAACCTGAATAACAACATTGACATACTCAGGAGAAAACTAACTATAAGCCACCCTGACTAAGACTCAAGTATGTGGCTTCCACCTGAGGAACATAAATGTGAAACAGGATCTTAACATCAGCTGGAATGGCCCACTGCTCAAACTTGGCATGACTTTTGACTGATCCTTGATGTACAAGGTATGTACCAAGAAAACAAGGGCAAAAATAAACTCATGGGCTGCTTCCACACGTGGTGCAGATGTTTGGTTCCCTGGGGACAACTAGTGGTGATGCAAGGTGCTGCTGCTAGTTGTCCCCACGGAATGCCTGTGCCACACGTGCTCTGGCGCATGGCAAGTTACCCTGTGACATTAGGAGAGGCTGGGGACAGCACTAGGCTGGCCCCAGCAGCCTTACCTGCAGTCCTGGGGGCCTCCTGGGTCTGCAGCAGCAACAGTCCTGCTGCACAGAGCCTGGCTAGCAGCTCCAGGCAGCCCATCTATGCTTTTGGGTGTTGTACTGCCTGTGCATGTGCTGCTTTGCTTTTTTTTCTCTGTTGCTTTTCTCTATCATTTTTTTTTACCTTTGAGCATGCCACAGGCATGTCTATAGCACCACATACCTCACAACTGTGCTCATCTGGACATAGCCATGATGTAACATCATCTGGAAACTGGCTGACCACAAACAGGGAGTAAATTAATCCACATTCAGGGCAATCATGCTGGCCCTTTGCTTGACAGATTTGTAAGGTTATTCAGCACAAAAGGGCTTGTTTTCAGTATGGAGAGCAGCACATATTCCAAAAGAATCAGTGCAATGATGAATGAAGGCTGTACAACAGGGATGTTCAACTTCTAAGCCCGCTCTCAGGACCAATGGCCACCTTACAGGTGTTCTAATTAAAGATCATGAAGTGTCTTGTGCATTTAGCATCCCACACTTCAAAATGGTGGTAGGGCACTTTAATTAAAGCTCGTTTGACAAGCTTTAGTTAAAAATGCCCCCTGCTGCCATTCTGAAGTGCAGGGAGCTAAATACAAATGATGCCAAGGCTGCTGGAGCCTGCTAGTTAACAGGCTCTGGCAGACTTAATTAATCTGGTGTGCTGTGTTGTATTCTAATTAGAACGTCAGAGTAGGCATTGGGCATGTGTATAGGTGCCCAATTCCTACCACCAAACCTCTCAGTTTGTCTCCAGAGAGCATATGCCTTGAACTGCTGCATATACAACTGTAAGCAACACTAGCAGCTTTTAAGATGTGACTGCAAGTAGCATACATTCACCCACAAGGATCAAAAGAACAGCATTCAGTTTGGCAATGCCTGAACCACCTTCACAAAGGGATTAGTTGCTATAAAACAAACTTCAAGAAACGGGCTTCTCCTGATGCGGCCCTCACCACAGATTGTGTCGGTTGGAATAGCTGTGCACATCTGACAACTTATATTCTGTCACTGACCACATGAGATCCTGTGCCCACAAATGGTCATTGTTAGTCAAAATTATATTGGTGTGCTGGGCGTGAAACAAGTGAATGAAAATAGTTCAGTTCCCAGCTCAGCTAAAAACCATGCCATCCCAGGACTTACCAGGGGCTGAGGAAAGTATTGTAAATCAATGCAGACCAGACAGCATCTTCACCAACAGGACGTACATGTTATTTTTTATCTTAGTGTTAAGTTTCCTCTAAGAAAAGGGTCTAGAAGGAAATCAGGCCAGCTGAAGGACTGAAGTTATATTTGCTGCATTCCAATAAATCATTTGATTTTGGGAAGCAAGAATTGCAGTATTCCCGAGAAATGGACTGATGTTTATTTATAAATCCTAAAAGAACCAAGACAATTAAAGGAATATAGCACAGGATAGAAGGCAGAGCTGAAAAGGAAACTGAAGAGGTAACTGCCTGAGAACAGATCAGACAGCTACTCCATTGTTGAGGGCCCTAGGGATGAAACGTTTGTACAAAGGAGATGTGAGCTCCTCCTTACCACTGAGGAATCACCATGCTGCATTGTTGTTGCACTCAGATAGGTGGAAAAAACTGGAAGTAGGATCTTAGAACACAGTAGATTTATCAGTAGTGATTTTCAGCTGTCCGCTCACCACCATCACCACTTTAATTGCAACATTTAAACAATTATTTCCTTATCATAGAAATATTTTTACTGCTGGCAGTTAGGATGCTAGCCTTCATTCAGAGACCTGGGTTTGATTCACTGCTCTGCCAAAAGCTTTCTGTGACCTTGGGCAACCCATTTAGTTTTGCACAGCTTTGCTCCCTGACCTGTGAAATGTGGATAATAGAACTTCCCAACCTGGCAGAGCTTTTATAAGGATATATGCATTAAAAGAGTATCATACATATAGATGCTACCATAACAGGTACAATACAAGTACCTTGGAGAGCACCTTCAGTAATGGTAGTTTTACATTTATTTTAGTCATCTGGTCACAGCTATCTGATGCAAAACTGTACAATCTTCTCCATGCTTCAGACTACAGGGAAGGGGAAGAGAAGCCTCCTGAGATGCACATCTCCAGGAGAACCCGGGATCTATCACATCATCTAGTGGCTACATGGATAAACAAATTCTCAAGAATATAAACAGACTCTATAGTTATCATCTGTGGCATTTCCCTCCTGACATTGTTCTAGTCACCATTCCTGTGACCAGCCACAACTGTGGCCTTCAAAAACCATAGAGTTAAAGTTACTGCTCCCTTGGCAGACAGTAATTTACAAGGCAAATAGCAGAGTATACTAGGTTGCTATTAGAAAGCATAATATACCACTGGACACATCTATAGATGCATTAATGCATCTTTCCTAATGCACATTAAATTTAGTACCTCCGGGTATCTATACTTATATATTTGTCTGCTCTGACCTTCTGGAGATCTGGCGCATTGGAACTGACGCATGTGAACTGGCGCACCTGGCACTGCGTCACATGCAGTGGTGATGCGTAGAGGGTGCACATGCACCCCCTGAGAGCTCCGGTGCACCCCCATCAGGCCATGCTCCCTGTTTAGCCAGTGGGCAGGGGGGCAGGTGAGAGCACCAGTGCCCCGCCTAAGAGCACCAACCAGGGAACGGGGCTGCCAGAAAAAGTGATGTGGCCCCTTTTTGGTGAGTGGGATAGGCTGTAGAGCCACTGAGGGACCCCCTTGTTCCATGGGATAGGCCATTTTGGGATCCTCCCCCTGGTCTCTTACTGGTGTCAGGGGGGCCATGTGCCCCCTGACTCAAGATGCACCAGTCACCCATGGTCACATGCATTTGTATAAACAACAAAATGTGCATCAGTGCTGAGAAAATGGCAGTCAGATTTTGAACAAAAATACCTTCGATGTGGAAGATCAGGGCAAAATTCATTTTTGAGACGTGCAGAGAAATTCATCACAATCATTCAGCAATTCCATGATGGCATGCTCACTCGCACTGCTGATGATAGTGAGTCATCTGACTCATTCCCAGTCACCAGTGGAGTCAAGCAGGGTTGTGTGTTGGCCCCAGTCCTGTTCAATATGATGTTCTTTGCCATGCTTACAGATGCCTTTCATGACTGTGACACTGGGATTGACATCAGTTATTAGACTTTAATTTGAGGAGAAGATGAAGTTGCAGGAAGTGACTGTTCATGATCTTCTGTTCACTGATGACTGTTCCCTGAATGCCAGATCTGAATCTGACATGCAACGGAGTATGGACCATTTCTCTTCAGCTGTGACAACTTTGGTCTCATAATCAACACTAAGAAGACAGAAATAATGCACCAGACTGCACCACAAAAGCCGTATATAGAGCCTACCATCACTGTGAATGGCCAAACCCTCCAGGCAGTGGACAAGTTCACTTATCTTGGCAGTACATGATCACATGCAATTCAAATCGATGTTGAAACCAATGCCAAAATTGCTAAAATAATTGTTGCTTTCAGCAGACTAGGTGAAAATGTGTGGGAGCACAGAGGCATCAGTCAACAAACAAAACTGAAGATCTATGAAACCATGGTGTTGCCAATCTTGATGTATGCATGCAATATCTGGATGGCGTACAGATGCCTCGCTATGGAGCTGAACCACTTTTACTTGGGCTGTCCAAGGAAACTGATAAGCATAAAATGGCAAGACAAGGTCCCAGACACTGAGGTTCTCACACAGGCAGGCATTCCAAGCATCCACACTCTGCTGATGAAATCACAGATGAAATGGGTAGGCCACGTCACCATGATGTCAGATGAGCAACTGCCAAAGAAAGTCTTTTGTGGTAAGCAAAAAAAGGGAAAGCACTCTCAGGGAGGCCAGAAGAAACACTTCAAGGACTTTCTCAAGTCATTCTTGAAACATTCAGCATTGACCCAAGTCTTAGGAAGATCTCACACATGGTCATTCCACTTGACAAAGTCTCATCCATATTGGAGATACCATCTATGAGTAGAGAAGAACTGCTGAGGCAGAGCAGAAGTGCAAACAGTGTAAATCTTGCAGTGATAGCATGTCTGCTGTGGATCAAGCAACCCAAACCACCATCTCTTGCTCAGTGTGCCATAGACGGTTCAAAGCACAAACTGGTCTGATCAGCCATTCATGTGTTCACAAAAACCAAACCAACCAGTTATGTCATAGTCATCTTCAAATTCAAAGGATGAACAATAATGCACAGTAGCCTATTCTACTGTGCATTACCATGTTAGCACAGTTTTTACATGTTGCTTTAATGCGCAGCAGAATAGACTACTTCACATTAAATTACATGTGTAGATGCTCCCACCATGTCCCTACTCTTAACCAGTAACCTAACTAAAGAGGGCATTAAGAGCAACCACCCCAGGCACTGACTCAAGGGGTAGTAGCAAAAAGAAGCTGCTGCTGCCTGCCACGTCACATTTGCAATCGTGGCAGCAATCTGAAATCACTGCTTCTACTCTGCCCCAGATGCTCAGCTGCATCCCTGCACTTCTGTCCTTGACCCCTCTTCCTAATACATCACGGCAATCTCATCCAGCACAGTAAGGCTGGCAGGGTAGAAGACTGGCTATGAGAACAGACAAATATTACATTTCAGCCACTGGAACTGCTGCTCCACTAGTTGAAATGCTATGTGAACAAGTGTTTACAGCACTTCAACCATTAAATAATGGCTCCTGTGGTAGAAATCTCCACCACATTAGAGGAGGTTGAAAGGTTAATCACTTGGGTTTCAAGCATTTGAGTGAAGACTTGTACACAGCTCCAGTCACCTGGGGCTACTGTGGTCCCCTCCATCCCAGCATGCCCTGCTTCCACTCCTGCCCTTCCCTTTGTGATTTGGGCTGCAGTCTACTGCTGCAGCCCCAATCAGAGACCAAACCCTGGAAAACCCAGGCCCTCTCTACAGCTCCCCTGCAACTAACCCCTTTGCTTTCAGTGCAGACCCAGCATATGAAGCGAGGGCTGGGAGCCAGGGTGGGAAAGTTGTTCTTGACCACTCTCCAGACCAGGCCAGAGTCCTGGCATGAGGAGCAAATGGCAGATTTTCCCTGCTGCTCCATTCCCTCACCAAACAGTTTGGATGGGGAGGAAAATGAAAGAGATAGTAAGGAATGGAAGGGGAGGGGATCAACAGGTAATTCTCCTTGCCTCTTCTCCAGGAAATGCCTTGTCCAGGGAACAGACTGAGAGCTTTGCCCCCTCTTTCCTCCACTCCCAGAATGCTCCAAGAACTAGCATTTATATGCCCTATGTGGGATACTCCCCCTCCCACACAACACTTCAATTCCAAAGAAGTGTTCTCAGGAAAGAGTTGCGTTCAGCCTAACCCAGGAGACTCCTAGGATTGTAAGTCGTGTTTGACACAGTTTTATTCAGAGAAAAGAAAATGTACTAAGGCAATAATTGTACAGGGTTGCTGGGACAAAGTGTGTCACCCTATGTATTCAATCTGAAAATCTATACTAATAGCTTAATGAAATTTGAGCTAGGACACAGCAGTTTCTTCATCTTACCTGATACTGTGGGGAAAATTGGTCCTATTTGTACTCAAGTCATCTACAAAAAAAGACTTTATCATATATGTTTAACATAATTAATGACATCCACATATAGCAGGAGTTTTACACAGGGTGCCCCTTCCTTAAGCAAAAGCTACAGTTGAAGAAATCTCTTTCTGAGCAGAGCAGCATCAAACTTATCAGTGGTTTGACATCAAGGATTTCCAGATTGCTTAGAAACTGTTTGAGTGTCTTACAGCTGCAAAGAATAAAGCTACCTTTATGTTCTATATTACAAACCCCCATGAGGTCTAAATCTAGTCAGGAAAATATTAAATATTCATTTCAAGATGTTTGGCTAGTGCTTGTGCAAAGAGACTTCCTGTGTGTTTAAAAGAAAACATAATTTAGGTTTTTGTCAGAGTTTTTGTACAAAATTCTTAAGACTATTCCCCTCAAAATAGTCATGGGGTTTGATTGTTTCCAGATCATACAGAAACACTTCACTCCTCCTGTACATTTTTTGTAAAATGATTACAGAGCACACTGGAAATAGAAATGCAATATTCCCTAGTAATTTTGTCAGCTGATTTTTTTTACGTTATTCTTCTCTGTACCACTTGTCCTAAAGTACATCCACAAGTTTCTTACTGAAAGTCAGGTAGCATGATTTGATTATGCTTCATCATGCTATGTACAAATTGACTTTTAAAAATGTGTTACTACCTCATTCACTAACCTTTCCCTCCTTAAATGGCTTTGCTGAGAGTCAGTACAGCCCGACTCTCTTCTTAATGGCTGCCCTTTTTCTTGATTCAGTTCTGAGGTGAACCAGAAATTGTGACATACATGCTTTTATAACATTCTGTTCTTTCAAGGTTTTCATAGATTTTAGGGTCAAAAGGGGCCTATTAGATCATTGAGTCCAATGCCTTGCCCTGGGCAGAAAAGAGTGCTGGGGTCAAATGACCCCAGCCAGGTGTTTGTCCAATCTTCTCTTAAATACCTCAAAGGAAGGGAACAGCACCACTTCCCTTGGAAGTGTATGCCATATTTTGGCAACCCTCGCTGTAAAGAATTTTTTCCTGATGTCCAGTCTAAATTTGCTCTCCTTCAGTTTGTGGCCATTGTTTCTAGTTACTCTGATGGATGCCCTCATAAACACTGTATCCCCTATTTCCTGCTGACCCCCCCGATGAGTTTGTAGACAGCCACAAGATCCCCTCTCAGCCTTATCTTACTGAGACTGAAGAGATTCAAGTCCCTCAATTGGTCCTCGTAGGGTTTTTTTCTGTAGACCTTTAACCAGACAGGTGGCCCTCCTATGAACCCTTTCAAGGCTATCTATATACCTCCTGAAGTGCGGTGCCCAAAACTGGATGCAGTACTCCAGCTGTGGCCTGACCAATGCCACACAGAGGGGAAGTATCAACTCTCTAGACCTGTTTGTGATGCACCTACTAATGCAAGAAAGAGTGTGGTGAACTTTACTTATTGCTTCATCACAATGGTGACTCATGTTCATTTTGGAGTCAACTGTGACTCTAAGATCCCTTTCCACAGTTATGCTACTTAGAATGGTACCTCCTAGGCTGTAGGAGTGTTGATGATTCTTCCTCCCTAGGTGCAACACATGGCACTTATCTTTGTTAAGCTACATCCTATTCTGTTCTGTCCACTTCCCTAGCCTGTCCAAATCCACTTGGATTCACTCCCCACCCTCTAGTTTGTGTAGCTCCCCACATAGTTTGGTGTCGTCTCTTGTCTGGGTTATGGGCCCAGCATGCTCCCACTGCACCATTCTGTTCAGATCTGCTGGCCTCCTTTCTGCACCACCGTGCCCTTGCCTTTCTAGCTTTTCCTATCTAACTTACTTTTCCTGACATGACTAAACAGTAGTTTCAAGCCCTGGGCACTCTAAAACAAGAATGAACATGGAAAGCTTCAGAGTATAACAAAGACTTTTTGTCTGTATTATGAATAATATTTGTTTTTAAAAATATTTAAGCAACACTGAAGTGCCAAATTAAAATTGTATAGCTTTTGCAAGACAGACAAACTGACAGTGCACTGGTTTATTTTCTCAATGTGGAAGTTGCTGACACTACAGTTGAAGACAACAAATATTAATACCCTGATCCTTCCCAGGAAAAAATGTAGCAGGCTTACCTTTTGGATCTTGGGTTGAGTTCCAGGCTTGAGATTCTTCTGTTTTGATTGGTGGAGTCCATCCACCAAACAAGAGGCAGCAAGAGAAGTGAAGCCATGCCCCTTTCCTGAGGGGTGGAGAAGAGGATCTACCTGGGACCTGATTACGAAATGCAACATCGTCAGGTCTGGAAGACTTCAGGGGCAGAGTCCTGGAGAGTATAAAAGGAGCTGTGTGCCCAGCATGAGGGAGATGTATCAGGGACAGAGAAGAGAAAAGAGCAGGGCTTAGGAAAGCTGAGGAGAGCTGCTCAGCAGGTCAAAGCAGTAGCCCAGAAGAGCCCCTGGAGACTTCCATCAGTAGAGAGCTGCAGACAGCTCCAGCAGTTAGGCTCTTGGTAAGCAGCACGGCACACAGAGTCTGGACCCTGGGAGCTGCGTGAGGTGGCTCGGGTCTGCAACCTTTGGTGTGTGGCCAGAGACACGGTGCGCAGGCCGCTGCACAAAGCAGGATCTTTAGAGCTGCTTGGGTGGCTAAGTTCCCCAACCTCTGCATGAGGCTGGGAACTCAGTGCAGGAGGCACTGCATGGAGGGTGAGAGATCTTGGGTGCCTCCTGAGGTGGCTCGGGTCTACAGCTGCTGGCACAGGGAAGCAGCTCAGTGCAGATGCTGCTGCACAGAGGGTATGGGAGCAGACCAAGCCCCAGTGCTGAACAAGGCTGCCCGGGCCTCTAAGCTCTAGCAAAACGTGAAGCACCTGCTAAACACAGAGGTACCTATGGCCCTAAGCTGGGCCAGTGGCAGCAGAGTCAGGTGGCAGGAAAGCCCAGCAGGGAACAGAGCTCAACCTGGAGAACAGGAGGCAACCCTCCGGGATCATGGAGTAGTAGGTTTCTCTGGAGAGAGGGTAGGGACCCCCAGGGTTGTGAAGGGGCACAATGTGGGCTGCTCCTGGGTGATAGAGGGGGCTTAGGAGTCCTTGAGGAATCCCTCTTCTTTTCTTTCCCCCTATCTCCTTTCCTGTGTTGGTATCTTGGGAGTGGGGCCCCTGCCCTGGTGGGCACCCAGGTAATCTAAGGATTGCTGGTTATATTTGTAGACTGTGCCTTATAGTTTATGTAAATAAGTTGAAGTAATAGTTTGTATATTTATAGGGTTATAAGGTTGCCTGATCAATATCGTTTGTTCTGGATTGTTCTATTGATCATTTGTATTTTTGAATAATTGTGTGTGCGTGTGTGTGTGTGTGTATGGGATAGGGTTTATTGTTTTGTAAATTTGTACATATATATAATCTATGTACTTATCCTTTAATGGTTTTGTTGTAATAATAAATTTGTATATAGTTAAGTAACTGATTGACTGGGCCTGACTCTGTAGGGGATGGAGGTGACCGATGGGCTGTTGTATCCCTCCACAACACGCTGCCCTACCAATAATTCCCTCAACTGGAGAGGGGAGTACAAGCTTGTGTGCACCCAGGCTACAATATTAGAGACACTGAACATTATGGGTTATAGAGCACTTTTAATTTAACACAAGTGTAGCTTTCCTTAACTAGCACATTCCCTTTGATTCTGCCCTCACTAAAATCTATTGGCTTCCTGTTCTATTGGCAGAGTCAATGACAATAAAATGTCCACAGTGTGAAGAGCTGCATCAAATGCATACTTCAGAATGTTCATTTAAAATATATATATATTCCTCTACTCTTGGTAAATTTTCTGTTGGTCTTCTAGAAAAAAAATGTTTATGGTAGTGCTGGTAGTGAAAACAACTTATAAAGAAAGTAGCACAAATTTGTCTCAATATTACCAGATTTTATATGAGAGGTTAATGAAAGTCTGTCAATATTCTGCTTGTCCAAAACAAGTTGGTTTTTGATATATGAGTAATGTATGATTCATTTTTAATCATTTTTTATCATCATTCATTATGGAACTTGATTATAGAACAAGGTTCTTGACAACTTTGCATACCTGACAGATTCATGGAATGGAATAATGCACTAGGATTAATAGAAGGTCATTAAAACATAATTAATAAAACCTCTACCTGTCCCTTCACTGGATTGTGTCAATAATAACTAGTTAAATTCTCTCTACTCTTTTTTGTAATGACTAATTCAGGAAGTTTCTTGGCTCTTCTACTGGAAAGTAAAGTTCATCTTAATAGTGAAGTTAGTGCAATCAGTGCTAAATGACATTGATCAAACTGAAAGAAAAAAGGGATAAAGTTATGAAAAGAGGGGAAAATGTAGGAGTGAAGGAGTGAGGGAAGATATAGTCCAGAAAATCAATGAAACAAAAATAGTGAATAGAAACACAGTGTCTAAACAGAAAGAAAAATATGTTGCATGATTGCCTGTAGATAACAGATTTTGATACAATAATGTTGAACCAGGTTTTGTAAGCTGAAGAAGCACTCTTTAGGATTTCTTTGCAGCATGTAAGATCATCAAAGTCATGCACAATGAACGTGATTAGACTTGTTTCCTGTAGTTCCTAGGGTTGAGTCATACTGGGTACATCTACATGAGACATTTATTGCTGAGTTGCCTCCTCAGTAAAGTCTCAGTGTCTACATATGCAGCCCTATTACGCCACAGTAAACTAATTACATCCTTTGTAGCTTGGTAGTTGTAAACACTTGTAAGCACTTGTTATTTAAGGCACTGCAACACACACGTAGACACTGACAGGGGTTGCTGAGGCATGAAGGTACTTCAGTGCAGGGGCTACCTACCAGCTAACCCCAGACTGCAGCACCCTCATGCACCATCAAGCCCCTCTGCAGCACATAGAACCTAGTCGGAGTAGCCCTGGACTGGCAGTCTGACCACCCGCTACTCCCCAGCCTGGACCTCCTGCCAGTCAGGCTTCTCTGACCTGGCTCAATGTGTAGCAGTCCCAGGTACACATGTAAATGCAGTGCCCAGGAACAATCAACTCTGGTGCAAACTGCTGGAGTTTATTCTGTCACACTCATTACATATGTAGATGCACCCACTATGTAATTATATCCACTTTTGGTCTAAAAGCCTGTTCATTCCATCACCTATAGGTCAACTAATAAAGTAAAATAGGGTTGATACACATTTTTAACTAGAGAAAATTGCCTTTTCTGACTTTGCCTAATTGGTCCAGATTCCCTTCCTTACCTGTTTTCAGACTGGGAAACTTCTTAGAGACTGCCCTTTTGTTTTCACAAAATATCAAAAGGATTTTCTGCAACTTCAAATTTCCTTCTAAGTATAAAGTTTAGGGTTGGAATAAGACATAAACACAAACGATAAAACCATTAAGACACTTTTCAACATACTGCCCTTCTCAAAAGAAATTTTAAAACAGAGAACTCTTCTTTACTTCCTCCTCAAACTGCCCTACTATTATACTTTTTATTTATATATCCATATGATAATTTCATAGATCTTTGTGTATCATACCTAAGAAAGTTATTCTCATCCAAATATAATACAACTATGTACCAAAGCTGAGTGGAACATGAGACCCTGTAATATAAATATGTCACTTGCACTGAGGCTTTGCTCTTCATGTTTTGTTTGACAGGTAATTTCAGATAGCATGCAGCAACTGAACTTACCCTTACACTTTAAATGTTTTAGGAACTGGACGAAAGACCTTCTACTGAAAAACCCTTGATTCTGAAAGAGACCTTCTACTGCTCCATCTGACCTTCAGGTTACAGT
>JAGPOW010001296.1:81718178-81730128 GCA_030014935.1 Caiman crocodilus | reverse complement strand
TTTTTTTTTTCCCCCCCCCTTTTTTTGTGTTTCTTCGTGATGGGCAAATGAGTGAGTGTAGTCATGATTGAGTCTGCATCATTGGAATGGCCCTGGTTTTGTCTTTGGTGTCTGACTTAGCGCTTTATCTACTGAGCCCTTGGCCAGATGGCTGTGAGTTCAAGTTTGGGTTTGTTCCCAGACCTCATCTGACCAGGGGCATGCCAGACCATTTTTTTTCCCCCCACCTGGACACATGGAAGCTGCCAGGGGTCCAAAAGTTTGGGTATATAGTATATATCAAACTTGTATCTCTGCATTTTATTTGTAAGCGGAGTATAAAATGAATAACTATACTTTTAATAAGCACACACTCACTCCAACTTTTTATATGTTTAGCAGGTTCTGGAAAGAGGACATTATTCATATCTTATAATAACATCTGAACTGGATTTCAGTAATGGGGCCAAAGAAAAAGTATGGAACCATATACCCCTGATATTTTGGGAATATTTGAGCCCACCTAAATCATTTGCCATGTATTTGGCTAGATGTCCACAGCTCACCATATTGTCAATGACAAATGTTCACAAGTTATGTGGCTAATATAAAGTGCTGAGGTTCTTAAAAATCATAAATTTGGGGCTCTGCTGCCTTTTCTGCATATGTATGTCAGAATGTTGGAATTTTTGCTTGTTTTTTCTGTGCGTCTACTATGATTGCACATGGGTTACATTTTTTATTATTTTCTGGTAACTGAAGGCTAAAAATTTGCTTGTTCACATAATACTTGTTTTGAAATGCAAAACATTTGATGGGTTTTTTTGATGTATCAAGTCCTGATAAATAGCAGTACTAACACAGAGTTCGTATTTTTATTCTCAATGAGTATATTTAATGTTGTATGTGAGAACCCAAACAAAGGAATAAAAAAAGAGGCAAATTCTAGTCACTGGTGATGGGCTGCAATGGCTAGTTAGCCCCTTCTCTCTCTAACCACATCAGTCCCAGTAGTTTTCTCCCAGAGCAGGAAAACTTTTTAAAGCTGTGAAGCTTTCAAAATACAAATTTAGTTAAATACAAGGGAAATCCAGAAATTACTTAGCAAAAAATAAATTAACCATACTAATAAGTATGCAGCAAACTTTAAAGGCTTGTCTACAAATGAAAGTTATTCTGGATCAAAAAAGGGCATGAATTTAAAACAGAATAGCAATGTTATAAGTCCATCTGTGGATGCTGTTATTTTGAGGGTAAATATGCCTTTTCTTATTTAGTTTAACCCACCTCAGAAGCGGATTCTGTAATGTATACAAGCACTTTGGGACAAAGTACTACCTTACTGGATTTGGTGTTGGCTACAGGGACTGACCTGGAAGGGAAGCTACAGATAAGTGGTCACCTTGGGGATAGTGACCACCAATCAATCGAATTCACCATACAGTGTAGGGTGGGTAAAATAACTAGTAGGGTGGAAGTGCTTGACTTTCGGATGGCTAACTTCAGTGTGCTTAGGAGTCTAGTCAATAACACACTGCAGGATAGGAGTATTGGTGAGATGGGAGTCCAGGAAGGGTGGTCATTCCTAAAGGAAGCAATCCTTTGGGCACAGAGGGAGACGATCCTTAAAAGAGCTGGGCTAGCAGGGCAGGAGCAGTTGCCCCAGAAGCACCTGAAGGAGTGGGACCTGCAGGCAGCAGTTGGACCCTCAGCAGCACATCATGTAGCTGGTGTAGGAGAGGCTCCCCTCTGAGCTCCAGGATCACCTACAAGAGGCTGTGGCCAGTGGGAGAGGCTCCCTAGCTCCAGCAAGGATCCTGAGCAGTAACCTGAGAGGTTCTCAACCCTGCTTCCAGCTCCTCCAATAAGAGGGCAGGCAGCTTGACATGAGGCTGGGGCTTCAGGAAGGCCAAGATCACTAGCAGCTTAGCATAGCACCAGTGCTAGTGGCTGTGTGGTAAAGAGTCTGCCTGTTGCTTGTGTGATCTGAGTTCAAGTCTCAGCTGGCTTGACTTGGGCTGAGTGAAATAACAGAGGAAAAAATTCTTGTTACAGTGGGAAGGTATCATTATGTTTTCCCCCTTTCTCCCCCTCCAGGTACCTAGGCCCTATATTCCTTGTTACTTGACATTTTGTTTTTTGTGCCTTTTTATATTTCGCCAACCAGTATTGTTTATTGTGCTATTTGTGTTTTATATCTTGTTAACCCTGTCTTTTGTCAACTGGATGAATATGTCTATAAGTGTCTAACCTTTGAATCCTGCACCCTTGGGGTGTTGTAGTGTCCCCTATATCCCCTGGTTTATGCCTGTTATGTTCCCAATAGTTCTTTCATTAAAAGGTATATGGTTAAGTCCCCATTAGTGATCTGGTTCTGCTCTATAGGGGGAGGAGAGTCCTTACACCTCCCACAGTGCTTGTGCACCTGCTTTGATCCCTACAGTTCGAGAGGGGGTTACAGTAGCATATGGCATATCAGGGAGGGGCCAGGCAGTACCTTGACAGATTATACAGGGAGAAAAAAGCAGAGAAGCAGATGAGGCAGGCAACACAGGGCAGAAGCAGAAAGCCAAGCAACAGATTGGGCAGAGGACATACAACACAAGACAGGGAGCAGAAGCACAGCAGCAGACTGGGGAGGAGGAGGGGATTGCTGTGGCACTGAGAGGTTGCAGGGCTCATCTGTGACATGCCTGTCAAAGAGGTTGGTTCCCAGTGCTATAAAGAAATTAGTTAATTGTATTTTAACTTGAGTATCCCCTCTGCAAGAGGTTGAAAAATTGTTATGATGACAGACATTTTAAACCTGGCTGAATTTGAAACATAGATAAGTAGAAATGTTTAAATCATAGAGAAATAGGACTGAAAAGGACCTCCCAAGGATAATTCCAATCTAAAACATCCCATGCAAACTATAATCTAAACTCTACATAAGATATGCTATAATGCTCATATCAGAATGTACTCCTGTCAAACATGTGCCAAACTAAGCATCCAAATACAGGATGATAATTTTGGTGGGGTTCCCATATCTGAACATTAAGTTTGGTGACATAGCAGTAACTGAGATGGGCTTGAAATAAAAAACTTGATCTGAATTTTTGGGGTTTGCATTCTCTTCTTTTAGCTTAGTTGCTTCTGTGACAAGCTAGTAGTATGCTTTAGAGTCGGTTCCCCCACACACACCCTAAGGTAAAATCCTAGCTTCACCAAACTCAGTAGCAAAACTCATAGGCCAGGGTTTCATTGCCAGCGCCTGGAGTATAAACATACCAAGCAATAAATGCCTCACTCAGTGAGATGGAAAAGAACCCTATAGATAAATGATAGCATTTTCCTAAATTAAAGCCATTTTCAAGTAATTACAATTTTATTTTTATAAATGTTCATTTTATCTGTGACAAGTACCGAACAAGCTCTCCCAGCTTAATACTGCTCCTAGACTCACTATTATTGCAATAATAAGCAAATGTTTTCTTGTTTCAGTGAAAGCATTGCTCCTTGAGATGCCATGTCCAACAGTAAGATGACTGGGTCATTCCAAGGCATAATGAATTATTTCTGTCTTCAATCTAAAGAAAATTAGTGTAGGGTTTTGTCATTTCAGGGGCTGATGTGTTTCAATTATGGGTTACACAGAGTATATCTCAGCGCTATTCTAGAAAGAGCAGTCAGTTATAGGGTCTATTTTTATTAGTGCCACAAGAAAGCAAGAACTGAAACAGCTCATCAGGATGTGTAAATGAAACACAATAATGACATTCTCAAGCAAGCAGAAACCAAAAAGCCATGTGGCTTTTTTTTCTCCTTTTTGCATTTATATTCATGAGGTATTGTAGGATATGCCATCTATTTAAATAGATCTTTGCCTTACCATACATAATTAAAAATCCCCCAATGCTCTATTACTCTATGCTGTACATTCAGGTGGAAAACAAGAACACAATATAAAAGTACTGTACCAGAATTCTACTTCTGCAGTACCCTACTCAATTTGTATCAGTAATACAATAGTGTTGAACTGCAACATATGTTCTTTCAATCAGCTTTATCATAATGCTTAAAATATACTCTTTCCAAAGATTTAAGCATGCTTTTCAAACATTAATTTAGAGCACAACTACTGAGTAGGCAAACATTGCTCTCTAAATGAACAGATGGCCCTTTACACTCTTGCTTACATCAGTGTAAATCAGGAATAAGTATAATGAACAAGCCTCAATTTGATACAGGGTAAGTGAAAGCAGAATCAAGATTACTGAGTTTATTTCTACATTAGAAATGAACCACACCCATTTCTTACAAAATTAGTACGTACGTGTGTGCAAGATACATATGTTAAAATAAGTGTGTTTTTTTTTTTTAAGGTAACATCTTTAGATTTGGAAATTTACCTTCAAAGAATGGCCTGTCTAATGGATGTTTGTTTGTCTGAAGCCTGGGGGAGTTGTGTTCTTTTTCTGTTTTTGTTTTTTAAGTTTTAGCATTTGTGCACTAATTTTCTGTGCCGGAGGCTATTTTCTCTGTACCTCTATACTGGTACATGGTATCACAGAAGGCAGGGTAACATAAAAGCCACAGCTCTGTGTGGGCTTTTGCTCTATGATAGCAGTTTTTTCGAGGGGCTTGCATACAATGTAAATCAGTGTAGAATTTAGTCCAGAGACTTTGAGTTCCCTCAAATATCTTAAAAGATGTAACCCACGTAGTAACATGCAATCCTTTTACAATCCAGCCAGCTCAGCCTTGTTGCCCTGGAGTCTGAGTGTAACTTGGAAACCAAAATTTTCTCTATAACTCCCAGGGAGCTCTGACTCCCGGCTTGGCACACTCCCTGGCCTGCCAGGGAACAAGAAATATGTAAGAAGACATACATCTCCCATGCCCATATATGGAGGTGGCTGCCGCACCAGCTGCAGAGCTGAGCTGGCTGAATGAAGCAGCAGTCACATCCACACGTGGGAGAGCTCTCTCCTGGGGCCCGCTACAGATTCTGCATCTTCACAGGCAATTGCCCTTTAAGAGAAGCATGCATGTGTCTGCTTCTGCTTTAGCAAGCTCTGTCTTGCCTGTACCAGACAACTTTCCCCATCTCTGCTGCTAGCAATGGTGTCAGTAGTAGTGTGGTCCAAACATATTTCCTCATGTCATGAAGATCAGATGCACCACTTATACAGGATACAACAATTTCTAGTGTGGTTTTGGCCTCAATGGCCCACTCCTTCTGCAATATATAACTAGACCTACCCCCCAGTCCTACTTCTGCCTAATGGGAGCAGAAGGCAGGGGATAGTCCTGCTGAGCTGCCTGCCAGCTCAGGTATAACTGACACACATGAGCATTTCCCTTGTCTTTTCACGGAGAAAAGAGTCTGGAGATCCTGTTTCTGTCAAGGCTGGCTCAGTCTTGAGCTTTCTTCTGGGATCCTGACTATAACAGGGCCTTCCAGCAGGCTCCAGCCATCCCAGCAGCGATAGGATAGGCAGGGGGAGAAACTAACACACAAAGATTGCTCAAGCTGTCAGACATGCAGATAAGAAGAGCTAGAAGCTGTGGTTTATTAAACTGCTAAGCGATGACACTGACCACTGTGACCTGCAAAGAGGGAGAAGACATGAAAAGAAAGGAGTGGGCTCTAGCAGCAGAGAAATGTTTGAAAGGGAATCAGATTGGCCTGCCTGGAGGAAATGAGCTAACTTTATGTCTTGATCCCAGACGTGGTTGAGTTTTAAAGGGTGCTGGGGAACACAATTAAAATGCTGGTTTTTTGGAAGAAGCCCTGTGAAGGGAGATGGAAGGCAGATGATGTTTTGGATGGATTTTTTTTTTTGGGGGGGGGGGGGGGAGAGGAGGTTACTGGCTTATTTTGTTTTTTGTTTCCCTTCAACCTCTGGTCAAAGAAGGCATCTTATTAAAGTTGTTTTCTCTGGCTAAAGTAGGAATTTCCAAAAGGAGGGGGAGGAGGGAGGAATCTGCGGGACCTCAGCTTTCAGAACTAGGCTCACACTGTGTAAGGCAAGTGTGAAGGTTGTGTACTAAGATGGGCCATCTGGACTTGGCTACAAGCAGCCAGGAGACAAAATGCGAGCATCAAGTGTGTGTGGATGGAAATCGGGCCTAGGTGAGAATAGTGAAACATTTGCTCTTCTGGACTCCTGTCTCTTTTGGGAGGGAAAGTATTTGTAGGTCCAGCTTGGAGAGAAATCCACTTCAGAAACATCCTCCAGGGGTTTGAAAGGGATGTTTTTAGTCAGGCTGGACTGGGAAGGAAGTCTGGGTAGAGGAAACACCTGGATAGCAGAAGAAAAGGAGACAGGAGAAAAATATTGAAAATAATGAATGGCACTGAAAAGGTGGGATGGGACCCCTACAGGAAAAAAAATTCAAAGTCCGGTTGCCTTGGGGATGACAGTGATTACCATCTCATGGTAGCCTACCACATGTAGCTGTAAAGCAAATCTAGAAGTCTCTAGCAAAATGATCAGCAACCCCTACTAGGCCTCCCTTATTTCACAGGAACATGATTCATGAAACCAAAAGGGGGCAAATTTACCCCCCGAGGCAGAGGAATCCTTTGGAAGTTCTCAGGTGACTTTTTCACGGCAGCAATGGAGACAAGAGAGTGAGGTCTGGACAAATACGGACAGATAGCCACCTGAACAGGATAAACACCGTCACCATTGTTCAGAAGGTGGAAAACCCTCACGGTTTAGAACTACAACTTAGATTTCTAGGGCCGGGATAAAACCTTGGAGTGCAGAGTATCCTATAACTTCCTCCTGCAAAGTTTTACGCGTTCCTCCCTAGCACTTGGTGACGGCCTGGGCCTGACCTGACTGCTGCTCGGGTGGCTTTTCTTCCAACGTGGGGCTCAGCCTCCTCTCCTCCGCAGACAGCTCCTCAGGTAGCCGGCCAGGGCCAGGAGCCTCCTCAGCAGAGCACGGACCGCCGCCAGCCCTGGAGACAGCAGTGATGGCAGCGACCTGAACTTCCCCGAGGTGTCCTGTCCGCCGGCTCCCGCACGTCCTGGCCCGGGCCCTCCCCCTCTGGCACCAAGCGGCCGCGCCGCGATTGCGGCCTTCCCGCCCGCCGACCCCCTCACGCCCTTTCCCCGGGCGCCACATGCTCCGGGGCAGCGCTGGGAGGAGCCGCGGGCGGGGACGGAGGAACTTCATTGTGGGGGGAGGGGGCAAGAGCGGGGGCCCTTCCCTGGCGGGGCGGGGCGGGGCTGCAGCCGCGGCCGGCCGCGAGGGGGCCGCGCCGGGGAGCAGTGGCAGTGGCATCAGCATCAGGACCGAGGCTGGGGCAGGCGCTTGTTGTTGTGCCCTTTGCTGTCGCCGCCGCGCCCCGCCCAGGGCTGGGACCGCCTCGCCCGGCGAGAGATGATGGTACCGGCGCCGGGGTTAGCGTAGCCGCCTTCTCCCCCAGCAGCCGGAGCGCCGTCCCCGCCGCCTGCGGCTTCCCCGGCGCGGAGCGGGCAGGCAGCAGCGCCGGAGGATGTCCGCCCCCGGCCGCGGCAAGAAGGACAAAGAAATCATCGCGGAGTACGAAAGTCAAGTGAAAGGTGCGTGTCTGGGGGGCTGCCGTGGCCCCTCGTCGCAGGCAGGCTGGGGGGAGCGGGGCGAGGGGCCGTGCGCGCACCCCGCGCCGCGCTGCCCCTTCCTCGCCGGCCTTGGACAGGACGGGCAGCGCCTTCCGCTGCCGGCTTCTGCGTGCCCTGCGAAGCCGCGGAGCTTGGCTGCGCTGCGGGAAAGGCTGGGCATTGAAAGGGACAATAGGATCCTTGCCCCTTTCCGGACGCGCGAGGCTAGAGCTGCCAGGGCGGCTCTTACCTAGAAGCGCAGGGGGATAAAGTGAGGGCATCGCTGTCTTCCAGTTGAAATCATGTAATGCTGAAATGATTTCCATTATCATTATCAGAAGCCCTGCACCGTGGCTTGAGGTGGCTTAGCCCTGGGAGGATGGCTAAAGCTGGGAGTGGTGCCGCTGCTCATATTCCTCAGCCCTCCTTTCTTTGCCTGTTAGCATCTCTCAGGAATTCCTCTCTTCCAACAAACATATTTGTACATGTGCATTAACGACACGGGGATGCGTGTCCCTTGGTACGTGCCAGTTCCCTGTTACTGATATTTCTCAGCGAAGATGGAGGTGAAGATCTGTTCCTTTTTCAGTCCAGTGTTTTATAGTAAACTTGTAACGTGTACCCCAGACAACGGATACAGACGTGAAATGCTGGCTGTTAAGTGCTACCCAGGTCTCTAACAGGGGTTTGTGTTCCCAAAATGACGCTCTACCAAAGCTCATGTTTGGGCTCCTGATTCTGTTGAGACGTGGGTCCTGAATACTGCTTGTGTACATGCAGCTTTGCAGACTTCAGGACCATGGGTGAGATCAGGACTGGTGGACCCAAAAGAGGGTTTGAAAAATGGGATGTAGACCTCTGCAGCTGTGTATGCGCTTCAGTAGTTCTGAAGTCCATCTGCTTTTGAAGGCCATTCGGATCTCCTGGATCCTGCAGTGAGGTCAGGTTTTCCAGTGACATGGCTTTTCAGGTTCATTTGTCAAAACCATAAGCCTCCTATGAGACTGTACCAGTCTGATTGAACCTTCTATAGGGAATATTTGCCCGGGGAGCAAGAGAGAGTATCCGCTCCAGAGTAGGCAAAGCGTCAGAGGTTTGGGTGCTCAGAAGGGCACGTGAGAAAAAATACTTCGACCATGGGGCCTTTGACCATTCTGACGTGGCTTGATCTCTGGCCTCTCCCAAAAAAGCTCTGGAAGGTTTTGGGTTTGTCCTGATGTAGACTGAGAACATTTGAGAAATCTCTCTCTTGCAGGATATGAGAACAGTTCTAGTTGTAAGTTACCAAATATGTGTAGTAGCTAACTGTTTACCAGTTTTATTTTTCTAAATAAGGAGAAGCAGCAGGGGCATGGAGATAAGAGCCTATGCATTTCAAGAGAAACCACGCTAATTTTTAAACTCCCTCTCACTCTGCCATCCTCCTTTCTAATTGCTGATCCTCCATGCATTTGTAAACCTTGTGTATTGGGTACTTTGACTGGTGCACCTTTGCGGTGTCTCTAAATGAATATAATGATCTTGAAGCATTTATGTAGTGCAGTGATTCTCACTAGGATCCCCTACAATCAATATTAGCATGGTTAGGTATGCGAATACCTACATGGGATTCACAAGTTAAGCCCAGAGATTTCAAATAGAAATCCATAGTGTCAAAAACATTCTGACATTTTGTGGTCTTTCTGAATTCTCTGCTTCTCTGATAGAAGAATTGCTCTATTATTTTTCCATAGTCAAAAACTAAGCAAAAGAAAGCTAAAAGCTGGGATTTTCCCAAGGGGTGCCTTGAGTCTAAAAAGGTTAAGAACCACTTGTGTAGTAGGAAAAGCTTTGTAGAAAGTCCCTCTAAGACCTGTGGTTGTAGTAACAAACTCTCTTTCTGTAACCTGTATCATTAAGATATGAAGTCTGTCTTTATCTGAACTCACTTTTCTTAAAGTTAAATGGGTGTGTTTTACCAAAGCAGAACTCCTATACCAGATAAATAAACGCAAACACAAATATTCAAAGGTCAGAGTCTGGTCCCCGGTATTGTTTGTCTTGTCATGAGGTACCAAGAGACTGTAAAGTATCCTAAATGAGTTGAGATTCCGAAAGTATCCTAATGAGATAGAAAGATGGATAAGTGTGTTTTAGTTAATATAACACCAGAACACATCTGTAAATGATCTGTCTAGTGCAGGGTGTTACTGGGGTGTACTAGGAGAAGTGGCATGGCCCAAGTATTTCTGCTTCCAGTGATTCTTGATCAGTGTCATTATGGAGGGGTTGTTATTACCAGCACCTGCTTAAGCTGCCTCAGGGATATAGGGAGAAAGAAAGTGGCAACCTGGCCAGGTTTCCAGGCATATGCTGATATTGGGCTTTGGGCTCCTTTTGCCCTTTTCTGTATCCAGGTTCTCAGCCCATATTAATGGGGTTTAAGGAATTGGGTCCTAAACATTGAACGTTTTGAAGCTAAAAGCATTCCAGAATTTGCCAACTTAATAACGTGTGCATTTGTGTGAGCCTTGTTGCAAGCTGTATTTGAATATGCTTCTGAGCAAGTGGGCCTCTATTGTACTTGACAAGTATACATTGGTGCCATATATGGACAAGAGGATTTACAGTGTCATACTTTACATATCTTGCTGTGTTGCTAATGTCTAATAGTACTGCTTCTTATTCTCGGAGTTTATGGCACCAATTATTTCTTTGGTGGTGTGAACTGACAGTTATTGCAAGCATACACTTCTAGTATTATCCTAGAGTCATCGTTACAGGTGAAGTCCAAACGGGAACTACAGAAAGCCTGTAATTTTTATCTATTTGTGTAACAAAATAGAAAGGGTATTTTTCATTGATACATGTAAATATACCAGACCAGTTTCACCTTGTCGCACATCTGACATCAAGTATCTTGAACTACTACTGGTTCTACTGTGTTGTCTTTTAAACATAACTTCTATTAGCAAAGGTAAAACAATGAACTCTATAGAAATAAGACTCTGTTCACTTTAATTCCTAAATGCTTTTCAAATTTAAGGCTACAAATGTTTGTGTCTTCATTCTGAAATGAAATCGATTTAAATAAACTCTTCCCCTGGTGTTAAGTCCCCTGACTTCTTATGAGCATGCCACAAAGAGCTAAGGGCTAGTATATACCTACATCTGATTGCAAGGTATAAAAGCCCTCATTTATGGAGAATAAGGAGGATAAATACACTTTTGTGTGAGGTGTAACTTAATGATTCATTGGAAGTGAGACCTATTAGCATGATGAGCAATTTCTATTGTATTGTAATTTTGATCGGTCAGAAATAGGTATTTCTGTGACATTAAATAGCCCTCATGAGGACTAGTAGATTTTCTTCATCTCAAGTTTATTTTGATGGTAGGTTTTATAGATGGTCTTAAAATTACTAGTGAGAATATTTGGCAGTGTGTCTTAAAGCTCCTACTGCCAGTAGGGCAAAGCTCCTACTGGTTGGGTAACTGAGTGAAAAGTTTCTGATGCTTTTGATAACTCTCTCTCTCTTACTTTGGACCACACATTGCTGCAAGTTCTATGAAAGCTCTTGAAGACTTCAAAACTCGTCATTTCTATTTGTTTTTATTGAGGGCAAAAAGCCTTCGAAAACTGTTGCATTCATTTTTAAATAGGTAGCATCAGTGTAAGGTTTCATAGTTTGTAGGGTCGGAAGGGACCTTGACAGATCATCAAGTCTGACCCCCTGCCATGACAGGAAAGAGCACTGGGGTCAAACGACCCCAGCCAGGTGTTCATCTAGCTTCCTGTTAAAGACCCCCAGGGTAGGAGCCAGCACCATTTCTCTTGGAAGCTGGTTCCAGGTCCTAGCTGCCCTGACTGTGAAGTAGCATCTCCTCATGTCTAGTCTGAATCTACCCTCTGGCAGCTTGTGACCATTATTTCTAGTCACTCCTGGTAGTGCTCGGGGGAACAGGGACTCCTCCAGTGCCTGCTGGTCCCCTCTGACTAGTTTGTAACAGGCCACTAGATCCCCCCTCAGCCTTCTCCTGTGGAGACTGAACAGGTTCAGGTCCCGTAGCCTCTCCTCATAGGGCCTGCCCTGCTGCCCCCTGATCATGTGGGTGGCCCTCCTCTGAACCCTCTCAATGCTGTCCATATCCCTCCTGAAGTGTGGCACCCAGAACTGGACACAGTACTCCAGCTGCGGCCTGACCAGTCTTGCACAGAGGGGGAGGATCACCTCCTTGGACCTGCTCGAGATGCATCTGTGGATGCAGGACAAGGTGTGGTTGGCTTTCCTGACCGCATCCCCACACTGTCGGCCCATGTTCATTTTGGCATCAATAATGATTCCAAGATCCTTTTCTGCCTCTGCACTGAGGAGAAGGGAGTTCCCCAGCCTGTAGGTATGCTGCTGG
>JAGPOW010001296.1:81691915-81718078 GCA_030014935.1 Caiman crocodilus | reverse complement strand
TCATTTTGGCATCAATAATGATTCCAAGATCCTTTTCTGCCTCTGCACTGAGGAGAAGGGAGTTCCCCAGCCTGTAGGTATGCTGCTGGTTCTTCCTCCTCAGCTGCAGCGCCTTGCACTTGTCAGTGCTGAAACCCATCCTGCTCTCATCCTCCCACCCCTGTAACCTGCCTAGGTCCAATTGTAGCCTATTCTTCCCTTCTAGCATGTCTACATTCCCCCACATCTTAGTGTCATCAGCAAATTTGAATAGGGTGCTTTTTGCCCCCTCATCCAAGTCACTGATGAAGATGTTGAACAGGACGGGTCCGAGGACCAAGCCCTGGGGAACTCCACTGCCCACATCCTCCAGGTTGAAAATGACCTGTCCACCACCACTCTCTGGGTGTGGCCCTCCAGCCAGTTAGTGACCCATTTGACTGTGTAGGTATCAATGCTATAGTCCCCTAGTTTTTTAATGAGAATGGGGTGAGAGACGGTGTCGAAGGCCTTCCTAAAGTCCAGAAAGATTACGTCCACCATGACACCTGAGTCCAAGGATTTTGTGACCTGGTCATAGAAGGCCACCAGGTTGGTCTGACAGGACCTGCCTCTAGTGAACTCATGTTGGTTCCCCTAAGCATAACCTCCCCTGCTGGCCCCTCATGGACATGCGCCAGGATAAGGTACGTAAAGGTACAGCAAAACACTAATCTCCCAAATCCTAGAAAAATCTCTGTTTTTGTTTTAACATACTATTAAATGTGCTCCTTTAAAATGGATTGGGAGAAAATTCTACTTAGTGAGATTTACTTTTGACTTTACCAACAATCTTATTATTCCTCTGGAGCATCTGAGAACGTATCCCCTTTCATATTTTGGAACTATGCCTAGTATTTTTGAGCACCTAGACATGTGCCCAATGCCTGCTCTGATTCATTTTAATTCAAACAGGTTGGAGCAGACTCGATTAATTGAATCTACTGGAGCATGCTAATTAATCTGTGCATCATGTGTATTCAGCATTTCTGCTCTTCAAAATGGCAGCAGGGGCACTTTAACTAAAGCTTGTTGACTGAGCTTTAATTAAAGTGTCCCTGCTGCCATTTTGAAGTGTGGGGATGCTAAATATGCAAGGTGATGTGGGCACATTAATTAGAGTGACTCCTTAAGTGTTTTCAATTTTTACTGCATAAGATTCAGTATCATTCCCTCCTCCCCTTCCCCCCACAACATTAGTTCTGAATAAACAGTAAATTTGCAGTGAAGAAAAAAAATGAAACAACATTTTGATTGATCTGACACTTCATTTTTTCAGAGCTCTGTTGTGTGGTAAAGTGTTTCAAATTTTAGGCTGGATAAAATAACACTTTTATCACAGTTGAATGACATGTCAAGGTCATAAGGGAAGCAGTGCAGCAGAATCAGAAATAGGCATGTAGACTTACAATGTTTAGTCTTGTACCTTAACAGGGTGACTAGCTTTTCTTCATTCTTGTTTCTCTCTCTTTTTTCTTCAATGGACTTTAGGAGTAAATGGAATCCTAGTTACCTCGAGTACATGTGACTAGACAGCCAGTGATTATAAATGTGCTTGGTCATATAATCATCTTTATTTTTATACAATATATAAATAGCATCAGTTCTTAATAATTGATTGTGGATATAACATTTTATGATGTTTATAATTCTTGTTGTCTTGTGTATAGCCATGGTTTTCGTGAACATTAAGGGTTAAAAATACAAGTTTTCTTTTGCTGTGGTTAAACACTATTTGAAACCAATGCAATTTGGTTCTTATACAGTGGTTTCTTCTGACGTTCTTTCTCCACAACATTTCAGCATAGTATGATTTAGAATCTTACTATGCAAAGGTTCATTTAATATCTTGTCATTATCTTTTATTGGTCACTTTTTATGAACTAAAGTACCAGTTACTAATAAAATTAGACTTACAGCTTGGTAATGGCTGTGGTAAGACAGAATGGCTTCTCAATTTTATTTCCTTCTGCTTCAAAATTTTGCTTAGGTTAATTTTGTTTTTTATGAAAATTGGTTCCCTTACTAATCAGAGGTAATAGACACTAGCACTGAAAAAAATTCAGTCAGCACTATGAAGACAGGATAAGAAATCTGTTGACTATTACAAAGGCTCTTAGGTCTCTGACCCTGTCCTGGCAGTGTGGAAAGGATGTCTGTTTTGGATGGAACACCTCACTGGGATGAGGCACGAGCACAATGAGGCAGGTCTAAGAGGAGCAGCAACATATTGTTCCATTAACAATATGTCCATGGCTTCTCACCTAGACATTCCCAAAGCCTCTCTAGTATCTAACTGGTTCAGTGTCTCACCTTTGGCCCCTCTGGTCTCATTAGTGCAAACTAATGTTGCCACTAACTTGTATTAAATTCATTTAGTTTCTAATCTATTCTTACTGCTCAGCTTTCATGGAACAATTTAGCCTTTCAGAGTTGTCTTGTTTTCTCTGTCAACAGCTTACATAATCATGCTCATGCATCAGGATTCTTTGCGATCTGTGTGCTACTTCACTTCACTTTCTTGGTTTCTGTTGCAGCATTTCCTCATAGCCAGATTTTCTCTCTCTAGTCAAGTACCAGTCATAACTGTCTTGAGGCCTTTTCTGTGCTGTTTACCTTAGTCTCAGCTCTGTTCTGGAGGCCCAGCATTTGGGACAAGAAAGTCAGATCGCCATCCTTATCCCTTCACCTCAGGATTAAAATGAACTCAAACTGTGATGACAGTTCGTCTGTGGAAGCTGTGCCAGAGGTAGAGGCCAGAGATCAGCTCTTTGTATGGGTCACTTAACTGGTCTAGATTAGCAATCTTCATCAAATTTCAGAAAGCAGAAATGGTGTGGGGGAGACCACTTGTCACCTCTTTGATTTTTTTCTTACAAGTGTGGGATTGTTCCTATGGTACATTTTCTAATATCTTAATCCAATTACAAATGTCTCGTTATATGAGGATTTTATTGCTTGTCTTAGAAGACTTATCTGAACTTGGAGAACTGACTTTATAAAGACTTTTTTGAGTTTTTTATTAAGATTATTCGGCCTAATTTTTCTCTTTTTCCCCTCACTGCTTATTCAGGATGTTGAGATTAAGAAACCTTTTTTTTTTCTCTCTTCCTATAACCAATCCACTGAGCAGTCAATTCTGGGTGAACTAGTTTTCACAAACTGAAGAAAATATTGGCCTTAGTGCCCTCAAGCCAAGAAATGCTGGTAGCTTGGAAAATACTTAAACAAACACATAAATCTTGGTAATATCCATGCAATAAACTGAAGAATTCTATAGGTTACTGCACATTACACTTTGGAATAATGAAATCATAGAAGATTAGGGCTGAAAGGGACCTCAGGAGATCATCTAGTCTAACAACCTGCTCAAAGCAGGACCATCCAGCAATATCATCCCAGCCAAGGCTTTGTGTAGCTGGGTCTTAAAAACCTCTAGGGAGGGAGATTCTACCACCTAGAGCCTATTCCAGTACTTTATTGTCCTCTGAGTGTGTGTACGCTTCCTATTAGCATACAGTAATAAACTTCAGTGCCTATAGTGCCAGAGTTTATTGCTCCTTGGCATGCTGTTGGAACATTGAGCCAGGTCAGAGCAGCCCTGCCTGGCAGGGGACCTAGAGGGCCAGCCTGCCAGCCTGGTGCTGCTCTGACTTGGCTCAACATGCTGCAGAGGGACTTGCTGGAGACACGAGGATGCTCCAGTGTGTAGCTGGCCAGCAGGAAGCCCCTGAACTGAAGCACCCTTTTGGCCCAGCCAGCCCTGTCAGTGTTTACATGTATGCTGCTGCCAAGTTTATTAGTTTTCTGTAGCCTAGTAGGGATGCATGTGTAGATGTGAAACATTTACTAAGGAGCTAAGTAGTCTACTCAGCCGTAAATGTCTTCTGTAGATGCGTCCTCTAAATGGGAGAGATTTTCCTAATATCAAATCTCAACTTCCCTTGCTGCAAGTTGAGATCGCTGTTCCTTATTTGTACGCATCCTTTCTGTAGTGGGGGACCCCAAACAGGACACAGTACTTCAGATGTGACCTCACCAGTATCAAATAGAGGGGAATAAGCACTTTCCTCTATCTGCTGGTAGTGCTCCTACTAATACAACCCCATATGTTGTTAGCCTTCTTGGTAACAAGAGCGCACTATTCAGCTTATTGTACGCTGTAATCCCTAGGTCCTTTTCTGCTAAACTGCTGCTTAGCCCAGTTGGTCCTTAGCCTGTACTGGTGCATGGAGTTATTCTGTCCTAAGTGTAAGACTTTGGAAGTGTCCTTATTGAAACCCATGCAAGAGCTTTTGGTCCAGTCCTCCAATTTGTTGAGGTCTCTGAGTCCTAGCCCTCTAGCATATCTACCCTCTCGCATATCTACTACTTCCCCCCCCCCCCCCCAGTTTGGTGTAATCTGCAAACTTGCTGAGGCTGAATTTTATCCCATCTTCCAGATCGTTGATGAAGACCCTTAACAAAATTGGCCCCAGGATCAACCTGGGGCATTCCACTTGATACTTGCTGCCAACTACACATCAAACTGTTGACATCTACTCTTTGAGCCTGATAGTCCAGCCAGTTTTCTCTCCACCTTACAGTTCATTCTTCTAACGCATACTTCCTTAGCTTGCTTGTTGTGGGAGATGATGTAAAAAGCCTTGCTAAAGTCAAGGTATATCATGTTGGCTGCTCTCCCAGCATCCACTGAGCCAATTATCTCACCATAGAAGGCAGTCAGGTTGGTCAGACATAACTTGCCTTTGGTGAATCCATGTTCTTAACCACCACCTTCTCCTCCAAGTGCCTAGAAATAGATTCCTTGAGGACATGCTCCATGATTTTTCTGGGGACTGAGGCATGAGGCTGACTGTTCTGTAGCTCCCTGGATCCTCTTTCTTCCAGATGAGAGGAGGAATTGGGAAGAAGCTTGACCTCCAACCGGACAGGCCGGGGATGAAACGGTTCAGGAACGTGGTGCCCTGTTTCTTATTCTTTCCCGTTCCACACAAAAGATTCCGAGCCAATATAGAAAAGAAATATGTGTGAAATCACACCACGAGACACCTAAATGCCTCGCTCCGCCGTGAGGTACTTCAGCGCTGCGTACCTCACTCCATGCCAGCAGTTCCCTTAAACTTTGCAGCCAATGCCGCAACCAAAAAAATTTTAACCGTGGGAACTCGAGAGCTCTTAAACCATATCTGCTTGCAGACTATCTGTTAGGAGCGCCCAGGGGAAGAGGGAAACCGTGGGCACAGGACCTCGGGAGGGTGATCAGTCCTCCTGATGCTGTGTGTGGTTCCACCTTTCCTTTCTCCAGCTTTGCCCTTTATAATGCCCCAACAGCCAATCAGATCAGGTCTTTCATTCGCATGCTTTTCAAGCAGCATGATCTGGGGATTTTGCAGCATGCATGCTTCACGCGGCTGACTGGGCTGCACTCGCTGCTTCCCCTTGCAGTGAGCACAATTCTGCTGGTGTTTGGTCACTCTTTATTACCCACACCAGATGGGTACTATATATGCCTGTTTCAAGTCATCCAGGACCTCTCCCAAGAGATAATGGCCAGTAGCTTTGCAGTCACACCTGGCCAGCTCCCTTGGCATCTTCAAGTGCATTGTGTGTGGCCCCATGGCCTTATACACTCCCAGCTTTTCTTAATAGTCCCTAACCTATTCTTTTACCACTGAGGACTGCTTTCCTTCTCCCCAAGCTGTGCTTCCAGGTTCAGTAGTTTGGGAGCTGACCTTGCCTGTGAAGACTGTGGTAAAAAAGACATTGAGTACTTCAGCTTTTTCTGTATCATCTTCATCTGTCACTATGTTGCCTCCCACGTTTAGTAAGGGACCCACACTTGTCCTGCTTTTTCTCTTGTTGCTAACACACTTGTGGAAACCATTCTTGTTACCCTTCACATCCCTTGCTAGCTGCCACTCCAATTGTACTTTGGCCTCCCTGATTTCATCCCTGCATGCCCAAGCAACTTTCATATACTTCTCTCTAGTTGTTTGTCGAAGTTTCCACTTCTGTGAGCTTCCTTTTTGTGTTTTAACTTATTGATGAGCTCCCTGCTAAGCCAAGCTGGTTGTCTGCTATACTTGGTAGTCTTCCTGCACATTGGGATGGCTTGTTCCTGCATCCTGAGTATGGCTTCTTTAAAGTACAGCCAACTATCCTGGACACTCTTCTACCTCAGACTGGCTTACTGGGAAATCCTGCCAATCAGTTTTCTGAGTGAATTGAAGTCTGCTTTTCTGAAGTCCAGAGTCCTTATTTTGTTGCTCTTCATCGGTCTTTTCCTCAGGATCCCTGAACTCAATCATCTTGTGGTTGCTGGTGCCCAAGTTGCCAACCATGACTACATTCCCCACTAATTCTCTGTTTGTGAGCAGCAGGTCAAGAAGAGCATCGTCCCTAGTTGACCTCGCCAACACTTGCACCAGGAAGTTGTTCCCAACTCTCAAAACTTTCTGGGTTATCTGTGCACTGCCTATTGATGTCCCAACAGATGTCAGGGTGACTGAAATCTCCCATGAGAACCAATGCCTGTATTCAGAAACCTTCCATTAGCTGTTCGAAGAAAGCCTCATCCACCTCATCCTCCTGGACTGGGTGGTCTATAGTAGACACTCACCATGACATCGCCCTTATTGCCCTAACCCAGGGGTTTTCAACAAGCTTGTCTCCAGCTTCATACTGAAGCACTGAGCAATCGTACAGGTCTTTTACATAAAGAGCAACTCCTACTCAGCTTTTCCCCTGCCTGTCCTTCTTGAACAATTTGTACCTAACCATGACAGTACTCCAGTCATGTGAACTATCCCATCAAATCTCTGTTATTCCAATCACATCATAGTTCTGGGACTGTATGAGGATTTTGAATTCTTCCTGCTCATTTCCCAAGCTCCGTGCACTTCTGTACAGACACCTGGGGTAACTAGCTGATTGTCCTACTTTCTCAGAAAGAATGAGAGAGCCTCCCCTTTTGCCCCCTCCTTTTTGTGCCATCTCCAGGTCACCCACTTTGGGGCTTTGGTCTCCAGGTCTGCCCCCACAACCTAGTTTAAAGCCCTCTTCACTACGTAAGCAAGCTTGTCTGGAAAGATGCTCTTCCCTCTTGATCTTTAAAATGCACCTGCTTCTGCCTGGGCCCTTTCCCTGGACTGGAAGGATCAAGGAGGATGCCACCTGAGCCCCTGTCCCCTTCACCTGTGATCCCAGAGCCCTGTAGTCACTTTTGTTCTGCTCAGGGTTGCCCCAGGCAATATCATTGGTGCCCACATGGATGAGCAGCATAGGATTCTAGTTACAGGGCCAGATGAGTTGCAGTAATTGCTCCATGACGTCTCAGATCCTTGCTCCAGGAAAGCAGCAGACCTCCTACAACAAAGATCAGACCAGCAAATGGATGCCTCCATCCCCCACAGAAGGGAGTCTCCAACCACCACCACCCATCACTTCCTTTTAGTGGCAGTGATCTCAAGCCTCCCAACCTTGGGGATGCCTGGCCTGGCCGCCTCCACCAATGGAACGTGCTCTTCCTCTCTTGCTAGGGCTTCATATCTGTTCTCCAGGCAAATCGCTGCAAGTGAGGATGACAGCTTCCTTTTGCGGCCAAGGTCACGAGCTTCCAGCTTCCACCTTTTCTGGGAGTCCATACCCTCTTCTTTCTCTAGCACTGCCTCTGGCTTTCCTTCCTCTGTAGTCCTAGGGTCTCCTTCAGCATCAAATTAATGAAGTTCTCATGGCAAAGGATGTTTTGGAGCCTCGCTACCTCCTGTACGTTTCTCATCTGCTCCCTGAGGGACACTGGAAAGAGGCACCGCTCACATTGCAGACACTCCCCCACCTAGATGTCACTGGAAGGAACCTGCAAGCTGCAGTCTCCACAGCGGTAAACTAGGGTGCCTGGACAGTAGCAGTAGGTGTCCAGTAGCCTGGACAGACCTCACAGCTATAAGCAGAGAAAGAGCTGGTAGTGGCAATGGTTCTTGCATTGTGACATCCTCCAGCCATTTCTCTGGGTCTCTGAATCTGCTGCCTCTCTCTGTCTGCCCCCTCTCTCTAAGCAAACCTTACCTAGCAAACTCCCCTGTAAACTGTCTATTAATCGGTCTCCTTCAGGGCTGTTCTGTCTGCTGAAGTTTGTGGGGTTTGGGGGTTTTTTGTTGTGACCTTTTAATCTTAAAAATATACGAGCATACTAGAGAAGTAGAATGTCATGCCTAGCCTCTCAAATGTGACATTCCTCAGAATGAAATGTAGAGTAGGTGGTAGGCAGTTTTTGAACCCTTACACTCTTTAGGTCCACTGTCAACACCCTGGAACTAGAAATGAGGACCTTTTATTTCATTAGAAAGGGAAGATAAGCTGTATTTGCTTCTAGCTCTGCCAAGTTCTGGGATACTGGATCTGAAAATCACGTTGTGGAGAAACATTTGTGTGGCTCAAAGCTGCAGCCTGACAAATTAAATATTTGTCTCTCTGAAAGGTGGCTTACAGGGATAAAGAAAATCTTCAAGTCCTCTGCCTATAGAGTGGACAAACATACCATGCTCAGTAGTTCTTTCTCACAAGGTGAACTTATTTCCATTCATAAATCAAACCTGGGTAACAAAACAACCTAGGTTTAAAGGAATAAGTTGATTCCCAAGATACTGTCACTTTCTTTCATACCCTGCACCCTTTTATAGCTTTTCTTATAAACACTTGTGCAAGAGAAGCGATCTCCTCTGTCAGGAAGGAAAGCTGCTACATGATCTCCAGTACATATGTATTAATAAGAGCATTAAAAATTCTGTTCTAGAAAATATAATACGTAAATCATGGATTATGGCATGGCATGATATAAATCTCAGTGGCATGACTTTGGAATAATCTGCTGCATGCAAGAGATCCAAAAGATAATTATGCAGGGCATGTGACAACCTGAACAATGCTAGTGAAATCCTTATGATACTACTTAACTTGATTATACTTTTTTGGAGAGCATCTACATGAATCTTAAGATGCTAAAGGAGAGAAGGGTGAGTAATTATTAACTTGACATTTGAAGAAAAAGCTGGCTGGTTTTTTTTTCAGTTTACCAAAATTGGTAGAAAAAAGTATTCATGCCATATACATTCTTTAGTCTCTTTCTGGTTCATAGCTGACTAATAAGAGACTGAAACAAATTCAGATTGTGTCTTAAGATGTGTTCCTACAAATGTCTGTTCCCAAGCCTTCATACTACCAAGAGGTACTGCTATCAAACACAGAATATGAACAGGAAAACTCTGAAACTTTTGAATAGATGCTTTACCTGAAATGACTTGGAAATATGGAACATGACTGTATTTAAAGGAATGGTCATTAGAACCTTTTATGATACAGCATTCCCTGTAAAGCTTACATAAAAAAAAAACAAATGCAGCTGACTTATGGAATGATCACTTCCAGTAAGTAGTGATTGTGACCCCTTACATACTTAGCCAGGGTGGGAGAAAAAATATAAGTGAACATGACATTTTCATGTAATGGACTGTCCAGCTTGCTTAATGGACATGGTCTTTGTTTTGTTGACATGCATCACATGTGGTGTCCTGTAAGCACCATGTTATTTCTGTAAGGAGCTTTGAAGTTTTGTCACCATGCTCCTGTGATCTTTTGTTTTTATTTGTAGGTCTAGTAAATGGAACAATAGGTAGTTACGTAGCTGGGGAAGTTGAAAAGAAAAGTTGATAAGGAAATTTAGTGGTTCTTCATCCCCCACTTTTAATCAAGGTACCTTTTAATGCGGTAAGTGGATAGAAAGCAGGAGGTCATTTCAACTCCCAAAATTGCCTATCTGAAAACCAGATGAACCAAAATATTTTTATGACACTAACAAAAAAAAGTGTAAAACATTACAACAAAAATTATGCCTGTATCTTACTAGGTTAGTTTTGAACAACCACAGTTGTTTTCATTCAACTGTCTTTTATTTCATGCAATTCTTCTCAAACCTACATCTTGTTTCAGTAACTTGTATAGAGTATAAGCTTAAAGAACTATTAATTACTAAAGAAATATTAATATTTATAATTAAAATACTAATTACCCATAATTAGTTTTACTCATGTTTATTTTCAGTTAACATGATGAGGCAAAATGTGGCCCGCTGGGCCATTGTATCTGGCCTGCGGGGCACCTCAAATCTAGAAAATTAATATTTATCTGCCCTGGGCTGCCTGTCATGCGGCCCTCATTGGCTTGCCAAAACTCAGTAAGTGGCCCTCTGCCCAAAATAATTGCCCGCCCTGAGATAGATGCTCAGTTTCTTAACTCACCAGCTTTTCCTCAGACCTCTTCATCTCGAGGCACAACTGTATAACATTAGCCATCTGAAAGTATGACAGAGGCTTCAAAAGAAGGACGCAACACAGCTGTACAAACAAAGCCAAAGGGAAGAAAAATGTGGAAAAATAAAACACTCTTTCGGCAACTTCATTCTTCAGATTCAGTTTCTGGTGACAGTTTGCAGTTAGAGATCGCATATAAATGGAAGTTTAGGGCTTAACTGGCAACTATAAACTTAATCAGTACAAATTGAACATTACAGTACACAAGTTCCCTACTGTCATTTTTTTTCTAAATAAAATCATTGGAGCAAACACTAAAATTCTTAGTCTGCCTGTATTCAGGTAAAACTTGCATTGATACAAATAGAAGTTTTGCCCAATAACTTAAGGATTTCACCCATAATGATTTTTGGCCGCACAAATGGTTGACAAGAAAGGGATTATAAAAGTCAATTTCATGAGTTCAACTAAACAAGACAGACATTCAGGGATGTGTATGAAGCTCTGTTGCAATAGAAATCATCTGGTGGAGTAGAAGGAAGAAGTTAGCAAGAGCTATTAAGAAGCCATCTCCTTTGGGGACAATAAGCTCATAATGTGGGGGAAGGGGGAAAACAATCAGTGGCCACGTTTCTGCATATAGAACCTGCTGCTGCTAGACTCTCTAATCTCTCTTTTTTTAGACAGCAGACCTTTCCCCAGTCTGCAATTCATTATGATTTTAATTTAAGAGTATTTGAGGAGATTAACACTTCTGTTCTATTTTCTGCTTTGACATTCAGGATCTGACTAATTTTGTAAACTGTTACTTGGAAAAACAGAACACCACCAATAAAGGAAACTATTATGAACAAAGCCACATATTATATACAACTCTTAAAACAGGAATTTAAACTTCCAATAGCATAAGCATCGGAATGTGAGCCTTTAAATACATACAAAACCCAGTTATCCCATCAGACTAATGAGAGGTATTAATTTTATTTGGTGTACCTTTGAAATGTAAGTTAAAACTTAAGTATCACAAGAGAGGAAGAGCTCCCTATTTATTCATGTATTTATTTTTACATATTTGAATATGTAACTAAATAATTTTTTAAAAGGACAACAGTAAAGTTGATAAGCTTACATTAGTCCCAGATTTGCTTTACTTAAAAAGACATGCGTTATGCAGCATCTAGTGAGCAGGGAACAGCAGTGGTGAGATGCATAACCTTGCTGTCGTAAAACAAGCAATAACAGGGAAGTTTCCACGAATATAAGACTGGAAGTGACCTCTTGGTCTATCAAGCCCCTTCTCCTCCATCACTGTAGAAGGTAAGGAACAGCACACCTTTATAGACTAACTGAATCAAAAAGATACATATGCTTTTATGTGCCACAGCTCAATTCATTATAGTGTTTTACAAAGTGAGCGGTGGCATAAAAGCTTATGCATCTGATTCAGTTAGTCTAGGAAGGTGAGCTCCTACCCTAGTCTTCAGAATAACACACTACCTACCTCTCTCTCATTCTCAGCACCCACATCATATATCTTTTTCATAAAACTATCATTATGCATCATCTATATCCTCCTTAACATGACTTGATTGTTGAACAGCGAGGAAAGTTAGAAGATTCTAAACTGGAGATGGATATATTCCAATTTCTTCTCCTTCCACAGTCTGTCAACAAGACAAAAAAAAATAAACATCCATTTCAATGTAATTTAGTGCTTTCCATCATCATGTTAACTAAATAATACATTAATATTGCAGTCAGCAAAATGTCTTTAATTGCACACTTTCAGGCACAAGTGCCCTTCATCAGGCATTGGAGAAAGGATTGTAAAAAGTTTTCCTGAGTAGAAATGAAAGTTAATATTTCATAGGAGAGTTGAAGGTGAAGATTTTACCACCTTCAACTCCTGTGAAATATGAACTTTCATTTCTACTCAGGAGAACTTTTACAATCCTTTCTCCAATGCCTGCTGAAGGGTGCTTGTGCCCGAAAGTGTGCAATTAAGGATATTTTTTTTTTGCAAAAATCTAGTTGGTTTAATAAAAGGTATCACCTCTACCATAAGTCTCGATTGCTTTTTCCTATAGATCAATATGGCTACAACCTGGATACCTTAAAGTAGGAAGATAGAGTACCAAACACAAAAGTACTCGATTTTATTTAGCGTATGACAATACAATGATTACAAAGCAAGGAAAAACATATTTACATTGTTATGTCCAAATTTTGTAGTCAGCTGATTGCCTCAGGTGTAGTATTGTGCAAATTCAATAGAGTTCCACTTAAATGCATGGAGTAGGCATTCAGAAGTGATGTCCAAAATCTGAAAAGGGGCACCACAGTTGCAATTCACTGAGCTAGTCCAGCCCCAGTGAGGTAACAGAAATCCCCATCTGCTGTGTCCTGTTCTGATTCAGTTGAAAGAATACCAAAGATGACTAGGGAGATAAAAGCCAGCTGATCCAATGGTGGGATTTGTAATAATAATTTCTGTATTAAGGAGTTAATCGAGCCACTCTTACGCCCAGGCATCTTGGATATAAAATGAGTTTCAAGTTTAATTGCTGTTCTCCAAGGGGAATGTCTAGTTTATAATCTTGGAGGTCATAGGTTAAAAAGATCATTGTATATAGGCAGCTGTGGGCTATTTTTTATTTTAGTCCATAATTTAGTTAAGGCATCTTTCTTCTTAATGGGGGGATTCATGTTACAAAGAATAGGGAGCCATTGAAGAAAGGTGGATCAGATTGTTCCTGTAATGATTCATGTTGCTTGGTTGAGTTGTATGAACACTGTTTAAACATATTGGGGCACAGTCTTCCACCAAAGAATAAATCAGCGCTAAAGCTGTTGTTCTAAGTGCATTGGCGTCAGCTCCCCAAGAAGTCCCAGTGAATTTCTGGAGCAAATTATTATGGGTTTTTTAACTTGGCTGCTGTCAGATAAGTGATTTTTAGAGGATAGTGTTCTTTCTAGGATGATTCCTAAATATTTAGGAGTACCATTATAATGTAGGAGCTGGCTTCTGAAAACAATAATGACTGACACACCTAGAAACCACTATTAAGAAGAGGAGGTTGCAATGGATTGGCCATGTCTCCTCCCATTCTCTTGACTATATTTCCAAAAATATTTTGTACAGTGAGATTTGAGACAGCTCTAGAAAGTGAGTTTGTCCTCTATGGTGGTACCACTATGTGTGCAAAAATTGTATGAAGTCATTCAGCATCAATATAGAAAGCTGAGAGAAGTGCGTGGAATCCTGTCCAATCTGGAAAAAATATCTGGCACTGGGTGCAGCTTATCATGATGTAGCTTTGATCCAGAGGATGAAAGCAAAGTGAGAAAGAAGAAAGCAGCATGCTGTAAATTGGAATTCCAGCTCAGACAACATATGGATCTGTGAAACTTGTAACAAGCTGTGTTGCTCCTGAAATGAGCTTGTCAGCTACAAATGGATTCATCAGGCATCATCAGACTAGACCTCTTACATGTACATCATGATCCAGAGGATTGGTAGTTGCTTACTAGCAATTTTGCAAAATGATTCAGAAAGGCCAAGGACTGAATAAGGACTTGGGGCCAAATTCATTCTTCAGGTGTTTGGGCGCTACTTCAGGTGCCCAAACCAACATTCAGGTGCAGCGGACATGATCAAAACTTTCTCAGCAGATAGCTAATCAAAGAGATGCCTGGCTTTTTTTCTTTTTCTTCTCTGCCAATTTTTGCCACATGGCATGGGTCAAAACAGCCAAATATTGACATTTCTGAGCCATTCAAAATCGTAAGTGTTGCCTAAGCCTCAGGGGGATTATTAAATAAGGTGCTTAACCACTCCACTTGCCTGTAGGGGCTGATCTGGTATATATTTTTAGAGCACTCTTATTGGCCAGAATGGTTGACTATGCCCCCTTACCCATAACTCGGTGGTTGGAACACCTCTCTGCAACCCAGTGCTGTCACCTGGAGCCCGGGGCAGAACAGGGCAGGAGCGGCCCTGGCGTAAACTGTTCCACCTCAGCTCAAATTGCTGCTGTCCCAGGTACATGTGTAGATGCTGTGCCAGGGAGTCGTTTACTCTGGCTCAAACTGCTCCAGAGATCATTACTCTGAATTAAGTTCAGAGTAAGTTTAGTAGACCTACCAAAGCTGAGTAATTTGGAGCCTGGACTTGAACCCATGTCTCCTGTCTTTTTTTTTCTAAATTGCTGCTAACAGCATAACTATAGAGTGTTCTGGGGTGGGTCTCCTGTTCCTGCTGTTTCACATTCTGTGTCTCAATAAATATTTCGTTATGCTATAAAGAGTGAGGGTTATTCTGTAGCCAGGTTGTTAGGACACTCACAAGGGAGAGTTGAATTTCAGTTCCTGCTCTAATGGGCATGTGCTACTGCTCTACTTCTCTGGGTATATAAATGGACTCCAGATTCAAGATAATTGTACCAACTTTTAAAGTAAAAGATAATTTTGCCTTGTAAGTAAACATTTTATTTATTTTACTTAGATTTCTTTTGCACAGATTATTAGCACCTCTTTCTTTGTATAAACTTCACAAATAAAAAGGTGTTCAAAATTAAATGAAAAGTCTATGTAATTCACCTCTCTTGAAGGTTTGTTGTATTTGGTTTGTAATTTGCTATTCTTACTGCAGAATCAGTTACCTCCCATGTGACCTGTCTGCCCTCTGATTGTCTGAGTCCAAGGCTCAGAAACAGCTCTTCTGATGGTGATCAAAATCTGCTGCAGGTGCTGTCCCTTGTTCTAGTTGGTTTCGGTGAGCAGTCCAGCAAACAAATTTATCCAAATAAATGTTTGTGAGAATTGGAAGAATGGAAATAGCTTGCAAATAATTTTGAAGCACATTTGCAGCATTTATTTGATTAAATAACAGTTATTTGTGGTAATCATCCTGCTATAGTTATAAGTGCTTTTAGTTGAAGGGAGGAGAACTGACTTCAGTGACCCTTCAGTGGGCAAGGTTCTTTGGGTAGATGTGATATCTTTTATTAGACCATCTGTTGGAAAAATGTGTTTAGCAAGATTTCAGGTGCAATCACCCTTCTTCAGGCATAGGGAGTCTCTGCTGTTTTGAGACTCCAAGGAATGAAAGAAGCTAAAAGTGTGACAGCATGTCTGTGAGAATGTAAATAGGTAGAAATTAGGAAAACAAAAGGTAAAGCAGTGAAGAAAAGGGGAAAAAAGGCATGGGGGAGGAGCCAAAATTAAGTGACCCTTCATCACTCATAACAATTAACCAAAATTGACTTTTAGAATTGTGCCATGGGAAAGCATTCAATATTTCAGATTCCAGTTATATTTGAAAATTGATCTGGTTTCCAAATTTTGTCTTTCTAATAGGATGCTCTTGTGTTCCCCAACCTTTATTCTATGTGTCCAGTGTGAAGTAACTGAAAAGCTCTGTGCGAAGTGCCATTACTCAAGTGCATGCTTCAATATCAGGAATAGACAAGGAGAATGAAATATCTGAAAAAAAATTTACAACCTGTAGAAAGAGCTTTTTAAAAGACATTTTGGTAATGCTTCTGAATCCCTGCCTTCATGTTTGTTCTCAGAGAATGCCTTCTTTCTTTATGGAAAGAAATACAAAACTGTAGAACACTTGGTTCAAAAGTGATACCTTTTTATTAGACCAACTAAGAAGTTGGAAAAAAATATCTTTTTCTGCAAGTTTTTTTGGGCACACATGCCCTTCCTCAGGTTCAGGGAAAATTAAAGATGGTAAAAAGTCCCCAGTAAGTAGAAAATAAACTTCATTTTACACAGAAGAAGCTGAAGGTGGAAGTCTGTTCCTCTGGGTCAAAGAGTGTCTTTGTGAGTTGCTCTTTGATGGAATTTCTCTATGGAAATTTATTTAATTGCAAATTTCTTTTTAGAAAAATATTCTTAAAATTACAGAGACATCTCTCTTCTGGGTCAGTAGCAGTTCTTTTTATGTTTTTTTTCCTTTTAAATATTTTAGATCTTAATCCCTTTTCCTCAAGTAAAGTGATGAAGTCAACTTTATTATCTCTGCATGCACTCAAACTGTAAGGATTTGTTTTAACCCATTGCTTTCTGAACTAAGACATCAGACTTGCAGAGCACCTGGGGGTCACAGGATGTTGGCTTATCCTTCTTGTGGCCACGTGTTACCTTGCATTCAGAGAGCTAAAATATACTACTTCCAAATACAAGCTTTCTAGATTGGCAATTTTTGTAGTTGCCACAGAAATGCTATTTGATTAATAGGAAATTAGTAATATGAGAAATCATAGTAGAGATACTCTCCTAATCCTTTAGCTGGAAGCAAAGCTGGAAGCCAAGTCCCATTCTGTTGGCAGATCTGTTGTAAATATCTTTGAAAAGAGAAAGTGTAGAAGAAGCAATGTGTCCTTACCAACACAGTTGAAATCTTAGCTTCCAGGTGATTCATATATATTTAACACTATGAAATATAAAACAGTACAGTAAAATCTCCACTGTCCAGCATTTAACAAACCGGAAATTCCATTAACCAAGGGGTGGGTGGGAAAGCTTGCATGCAGTGGCCACCGCCGCCAGCCACCCTGCACTGTTGCTGCTCTGCATGCAACCACCACCATCCTACCTCCTCCTCTCCACATGAGGCCATCACCTTCGCTTTCCCTGCTCCATGTTTTCTGAAAACCCCTCCTGGGGGCGTTATAGATAAATGGAACTTTTACGTAACTGGTGCTTTAACTAGAGCACCTCTTGGACACCTCCCCCTCCTCTCTTGTCCCAGAGCACATGCATAAATGCCCCGTCGGTCAGTGATTCTCAACTTTTTCAGACACAAAGAATGCCTCAGTATTTTTTCTAAATTTAACAGTATCCTATTTCAAAAACTGATGTCATGTATTGATTATGAAAGATTTAATTGAGCAGTTTTTCTGTTGCAAAGAACTCAGAAAGACCACAACAGGTCTGAATGTTTTTGATGTTTGAAATCTCTGAGTTTATCTTGTATATACAGTATAGGTCTCCACACATCTAACAGTGCTAATATTATGCATCACCTCATGGCACCTTTAACAGGATCTCACACCATCCTTAGTTGAGAATCACTGCTTTAGACAAGAACTGAAACAAGACAAGAACTACTACTTGACTTTTGATGCAACTGTTAGAGTAAAATGCGCTAGCAGTGTTGTGAATACATTTACGTTTTATGAAATCTTTCAATTACAGTTGATATTGCCTATTTAAAACAGTTGTATTAGATATATTTTAAATGTGCTGCATGCTATTTTACTTGTCTGTGTGCACAGTTTACATGAAATATTCTATGAAAAAGTAAGCTTTAGAAAGTAAAATGACTTTATCAGAGACTGTGGCGCTACAACAGAGAGGAGAAATTCCTGCCCAAGGGGCAGGAAGTCAGCTAAAGTCAAAGGATCACAGCAAGATAAGCATGCAGATGTTTCCTAAAAGTATCCAGAGTAGGTGCTTGCACCACCTCTGAGTGGAGTCTGTTCCAGGCCTTGGGGGCTCAGACAAAAAGTTTTTCCTTATGCCCTGCCTAAAACAGTCTTGCAGGAGTTTGTGATTGTTGGACCTTGTCATCCCTTGAGGTGCTCTGGTGGACAGGCATTCCTCCAGCTCCTGATGCACACCCCTTGTGTATTTACACACTGCCACCAAGTCACCCCTGAGCCTGTGCTTCTCCAGGCTGAAGAGTCCCATAGCTCGCAGCCTTTCTTCATAAGACCTGTTCTTTTGCCCTCTGATCATGCATGTGGTGCTTCTCCAGACTCTTTCAAGCTTCTCAACATCCTTCCTAAACTATGGAGGCCAGAAATGGATGCTGTACTCCAGCTAAGGCCTCATCAAGGCCGAGTACAGGGAGAGGATGATTATGTAGTTCTTGCTCGGGATGCATCAGTAAATGCAAGCCAGAGTTTTGTTCGCTTTGCCAGCTGTAGTATTACATCACATCTTGTGGTTGTGACCCCCAAGTCTCTTTCGATCATGGTGCTAGCAAGTGTAGCACTGCTGAGCCTGTAAGTGTGATGCTAGTTTTTACTCCTGAGTTGAAGCATCTTGCATTTCTCTGTATTGAATACCATCAGGCTTTCATTCACCCACCTTGTAAGCCTTTCGAGGTCGGCCTGGATTACCAGTTTATCCTCAGGTGTGAACACTCTTCCCCAAAGTTTTCTGTCATCAGCAAACTTAGTCTGCTTCTGACACCAGCGTCCAGATTGTTTATGAAGACATTAAAGAATACAGGTCGGAGAATGGAGCCGTGGGGGACACCACTTGTCAGTGAGTGCCATGTTGATTCATTTCCATTAACTACTACCCTCTGGGCCTGGCCTTAGAGCCAATCCCCAGCCATGAGACTGTCGAGTAGTCAAGCACGCAGTTGCCCAGTTTTACCCTGAGGACATGGTGGGACACCAGGTCAAAGGCTTTTTTAAAGTCCAAATAAATTATATCATCCTATTCCCTTTTGTCCTGCTGATAAGTCACCTGGTCATAGAAGGAAATGAGGTTGGTCAGGCGAGACCTACCTGTAACAAACCCGTGCCTCAGAATGCTGCCTTCTCTAAGCCTATCGAGAATGGTTTCTTTGATAAATTTTTTCCAAAATCTTCCCAGGGACTGAGGTCAAACTCATTGGCCTGTAGTTTCCCAGGTCTTCTTTGGTCACTTACTTGAAGATGGGCATCACATTGGTCCTTTTCCAATCTTCAGGTACTTCGCCCAAGCACCATGAGTTCTTGAATATCCTTGTCAGTGGCTGTACTATGATGTCTGCCAGTTCCTTTACTATTCTTGGGTTCAATCTGTCTGGACCAGCTGATTTGTGGGGGTCCAGCCTCTCAAGATGCTCCTTCCCAAGATCCGCTCTAGTAGTGGGCATATATTCACCATCACCCTGGTCATCCTGTATCATGTTAGGCAATGTGGTCCCTTTGGTCTGGTGAAAAACAGACACAAAGTAATCATTAAGCAGATTGGCTTTTTCCTGGGTGTTGGTAGTCAGCCACCCCAGCTGGTTTAGCAGGAGTCCAAAGTTGCCCTTGTTTTCAACTCCCCACATCTCTGAAAAAGGACTTTTTCTTGTCCTTGATTTGTCTAGCCAATTGGAATGCAGTTGCAGCCTTGGCTTTCTTGGTTCACTCCCTGCAGGTGCGGACCAGTGCAGAATACTCCTTAGTGGAATTTCTGTCTTCTATCATTTATAAGCCTCTCTTTTTTGACATAGGAGGTCCCTGAGTTCCCTGTTGAGCCAAGGGGGTTATTGAGCCCTTTTACCACCTTTTCTACAGGTTAGGATGGACTCCCCTTGTGCTTCTAGGATCGCTTCCTTAAGGAGCAACAGCTTGGAATGAACTCCCCTCCCTGTGAGATCATGGCCTCTCAGGGCCTCAAGAACAAGCCTCTTGAGCTTATGAAAATCAGCTTTCCTGAGGTCAAGGACTACTGAATTGCTGACTAACTTGCCATCTTTGTGATGGATAGTGAAAGTAATCAACTCGTGGTCACTGTCACCCAACTTCCCTTCAATTCTTAGGTTGCTGATTAGGCCATCCCCTTTGGCCAGTACCAGGTCCAGCAGTGCTTTATGGCCTGTCGGCCCATAAACTTCATAAATTATTTGACCATCACTTATATCTGTGTACAACAAAATGTGAAAAGTACAATCATACCAACCAAAAGGCTGATATTTTTGACATTTTAATCTCTTAAACCTTTGAAACATTTGTGTACATCAGAGGACTTTTAAATCCACTGCATAGTGTTTTCACTGTCTCAGATAGTGTTAAAAAATTGTAGCAGATAAAATAGGAGTGATCAGAAAGCTTAATGCAATCAGAACATCATGACCTGTTATGTAAAGCAACATTTGGCAAGGCCTTCCCAGCTGCTGTAAATGAATGCTAACGGTGTTTTATCGGATGCTTTACTATCTTTATTACATAATCCGAATATTTATGACCCTATTAATATGTTTAGTTGTGAAATTACAATGTTGATGGAACAAAGAATCCATATAAAATGAAGAAGCAGAATTATTCTTGCATTACAAGGTGGGTGGAAAGAAACCCTGTGTATGTTTAAAAACTTCAAGTTCATAGCTGAGAATGAATTTGTTAAACATCTTGAATTCTCTAACAATTTCAAACAAAAGGTACATTTAGTAGAAGAAGTGTTGCTGAACATCTGTATGTACAATATTTAAATATGCACATGACTAACAATGTGATATTCTCATGCAAGCGATCTCCCAAAACCACATAAACATCTGTGATCTACCAAATATCCTTTTGCTCTACAAAATTTTATTTTAATTCACTCTTATCAAGATGCTTATGACCCTAGTAGTGTAGTATCCTGGTGCCTCCCAGCCATTTAGAAATGCATTTTTCTTCCTTCACGTTCTTTAAAATAAATTTCTTGATTAGTTACAGGCTTGTGAGGTGGATGTTGCATGAGAATGGCTCAACTGAAAACTGAGTTTTATATTTAGCTGGAAAGTGGTGAGGTCCTTGGTCATTTTTAGTTTACCTGGGTCAGTTCTATGGTCTGATATTAAGCAGCTCCTGTGGATGTTTTTGTACTGCATTTTAAATCCTTCCATTATTGGTCAATATTTTTATTTCTTTTGTGACATGTAGTTCTCATAAAAGTTCACGTTCTGCAGAGGAAGAGGGAATCTTTTAGATAGCCAGTGACAATCCCACAGAGTACTCTGATCGTGTAGAGATACAGGATTTTTTTTTACTATACTGTACCTATTACCTTGGTATCAGAATAACAGGATTTCTGGATGCCTCTTCTAAATTTTGTGGTGGTCTCAATTTTTATCTGCTGTTTGTGTGTGTGTGCTCTTATAGGAAGGTTTACTTTCATTCAAGTGAAATAACACATTAGAAATATGAAGAAAACTAGTGTGTTGTCAGGGATATTAGATTTAAAAGTAAAGTAATGAATGAATGATCCTTCTGGATTATTAATCTCTCCCCCCCTCCCCGTTTTTGGGCTCCAAGCCAGTTTGTTGCAGCTACTTTGAAACTGCAAAAGGGCTTTCTTCCTTTATAAGGATTAGAGATTTAAATATGTATTGTTCTTCTGGGTACTATTACTGAGCAGTCAAGAAAGGTTCATAATAGAACAAAGAGACCTGTAATTAAACTAGGAGTTTCAATTGCATTCCTTCTTGCTTTGTGTAAAAGAAACTTGTACTCAATCAGATAAATAAAAACACTGACTGAGGTGGAAGAACCTTGGAAGTAGCACATCTGTTTACAAAGTTAAGTGCTGAGTTTATAATAAACCTGTAATTTTTACTTGGAAAGCTCTTTACTGTTTCCAGCTTTGCTCCTTGCCCTTTCTCCCCAAATGGCCATGAGTTTCAGCTTGGATATTTCTTTCAATTAAAAATTAAAAAAGGGGGGGGAGCAAAGAAGACATTCAGCGTTACCACCTCTATTTTTACATTTGTGATTTTAAGACTACATTCTGTAGCATTTTTTTGAGCATTTAAAAAAGCCAGACAATAAATTTGGCTTGAATTTGATAATATGGTACTGTGTACATAGTACATTCTGGGTACAAAGCTCTACTTTAATGAAGGCCCTGAAGTCAATGAGGATCTGTGCAGTCTCTGCAGTCAGTCCCTGTGCAATGAATTGCAGAATTGGGACCTCTGAACAGTGACATTTTATGGAACCATTGAAGCCTTTTAACTTGGTTAAGCCACTTTTTTTGCAGAAATGTGGAGTATGAAGGCTCAGCAAGTCACTGAATTTGGGAGGAGTTTGGCAGTTCTTAAATTTTGGATTGTTTTTTAATAAACCTTTAAGTATTTTTATGTGGATATTTTCCCCCTGTATTTGCTTAACTACTGTTGATTTTGCTTTATTTCATGCAGTTAACCAAGGAATTATTTAATTGTCTAACCTGGATGTGTGTTTGACTGTTTTACCAAGGGGGCATCCCACAACTGTTGTTCTACTTGTCTCATTCATGTGACTGCCCATCCTATAGTATTTAGATATCAAATACAGTAATAAGAAAGAAATATTGTCACATTTGAAAACTACAACTGATTGATTCTATTTTATTCTTTAAACAGAAATGATCTCTGTGCTTGAGAAGACAGAATTAGAAAAATGGGATGATCTTTTATATATGTTATTGCCTTTTCTTGATTGAGAGGAGGCAGTTCTCTCTAAAGAGATGTCTTACGGCCTTTTTCAAGGGACTAATCAAGCTTCTACTGAAGTTTAAAGATTGCTATTGACATTCCTGAGCTTTGGATCAGGTTTGAGAGGAGGGATGTGGAGTTTCAAAGCCTTGTACCATAAATACCCCAGCAGTAAAGCAATGTTCCTAGTTCCAGAAGCTAAAATTCCCTGTAGACAGGAATGTATGCATTGGAAATGCAAGCTTTCATTTTTATTTAAGAACAATTTCTCTGTGTTAAAGGCTAAGCACAATGCTGTTTTACTCATGGAGTTGCTAAAGTGCTTGCAAAATTAATAGTATGGGGAAGCCTGAAAACATTGTCCACAGTACTTTGTTGCATTTGTTTTGATTTTGAATTAAATTTAATTCGAAATGGTAAAGTACTGCAGGGTTTTGTTTGAGTGGTTCATGTTTTTGAAGTGATGTCAATATTAACAGATGATGCCATCTCCTTTCTCAGTTTTTCTTTTATTAGTCTATAGAATTTCTTTGTGTGAGAGAGAGTGTTGTAACATATTTATAGGGTGGGGTAAAATAAGAAGCTCTCACTGCACTACATCTACTGATCATAAGACATTTCCATAATGGAACAGCCATTATAAAAAAAAGGATCTGTGCATCTTCCGTATTAAGTAATGTTTAGAATTTCAAGCCTGCAAATTGAATAAGACTACAAACTTCATACATCTTGTCAGCGAATTGGAAATTATCAATCACAGCTGCAAATGAAAGCTAGCAAGACCTACATCTGTCATGTCATTACAGTGATGCTGGCACTACAGTTCCATTGTTTAGATTTAGGGTCAGGCCTGCTGAGTTCTCTTTTCACTGTGTCCTGAATGTATCCATTTTCATTAAGTTTCTCAAAGCAACAGTGAAAGACTCTGCAGGGCTAGATGCAGTGGTGTTGAACCTAAGGTAGTTTATAAGCTGCAAGAGTGTTTCACAGTCACGGATGGTCACGCCAGCCTACCACCAAAACTGCTATTGAACTAACACAAAACTTAGGTACAAAAGGTCACTTTTTACTAGCCAATAAATGAGCCGAGTTTACTGTTGCTGTGAGCTCACATTGTTAAACGCTTTGTGCATGAGAAAAATGGCTGTTGACAATTTAGTTTCCAAGCCTGAAAATGCTACTCTTAGTTCTGAACTCCAAGTTCTTCCTTGGGTGAATAATACTATCTGACTAATAGTGAAGTGGCATTTTGCAAACTATTTTCATTCAACGTGCAGATGACTGCTATACCTGGGTATGTCTAGCACTGACAGCAGTAAGCAAAAGCTTGTTCACAGGCTAAACAAGGTGTACTTCTGTTCTACAATTCCATTAAAGGAAAATTTCTTTGACTGTATACAGTTAAAAATATTGGGAGCATTAGTCACTAAGCTTTTTATGTTGGACACATTCTAATGATGTTACTAGTGTCCTCATATGGATTTGGTACAAAACTGCTCAATTTTCTGACTTAATAAAATGCCTAATTTTACATGATTTTCACCTGCACTATAAGAACATTTAGCGCTTTAGAACTTTGAGTGAATAGCCTTTCTGAGTCTCTCTTCTATTGTAAATATGGTAATATTATTTCCTGAATTTTTATAGCAAACAAGTCATAAATATAGATATGTCTGTGAATAATGGAGTTGTTGAGACAAAAAATAATTTCCCTTAACAAGATGGGAACAATCTGCAGCAATGGGGGAGGTTTGATTCCTATTATCTCTTACCTAAACCCATTGTTGCTATCCTTACAATTGAGGAATGCTGGCAGTGGCTTATTTGTGAGCCTGTCAGCATAAATTCTTAATCAGATAGATAGTTTTCACACTTGAGCTTTGAGACCAAGCATGTTGCCTTTGCATCTCTTGCAGCTAAAAAATATTAATTTGTATCTTCGTACATTGTCTACTATATATTTATTAATTAGTTTACATGAAATCCCTCACAATGTATATTTCTTCCAAATGATGTTGGTTACCATTTAGTCACCTGGACCTATTGTTAAAGCATGTTTCCTTTCAGCTGATTTGTGGTTTTGGGGGTTTTTTTTGTTTTGTTTTTTAATTGCATTTCCATCTCCCGGTCCCCCAAATGATATGATTCTCTTGGTAACAATACAAAGTCTTTTAAAGGTGTTTCCTTGCAGTGAAGCTGTTAAGGAAGATCTTGCCAGAGTAACTCATTAGACTGGATTGTTAATAATTTTAAAACTTTTAATACATTCTTGTAAATGGTATGGAAGACAACTTGGTTGCAGGACTCTTTCATGTTATTAGAAAACAAATATTTTACTTTCACATTTTCTTTAATTGGATATTTTTAAAACTCAAACTTGTAAACTCTTAACTACATTTTAAATTCAGTATAATCCACCCATACTGTGACAGGCTCAGGTATTCTGCCCTCCCTGGACTCTAGTACCCCTAGTGGCCAGACAAGTCTGCCTTTGTTCCCTGCTCTCCTATGCCTCCTATCTCTCACCTGCCATGAATTGATGTTGCATAGGTGAAGGGGAGGCTGCCCGTAGTGGCTGGAGTGGCTTATTAGTCGGTGCTTTTTACTTCTCTGCTCTTACCCCATGAGTGTACTCCCTCTTAAGTGGGCCATAGTCTCCTTAGGGGCTAGACTCGTGATTTCCAGCTACCCCCATAGTCATGCCCAGGCATTGCAGATAACTTTTGCTTGCCCCTTATTGGAGCTCTCTTGGTCCCAAATTAACACTGGGCCCTTCAGGCCCCACACCCTTCTTGGCCTTTGCCCCTCTTTATCTGGATGAGTCCCCCCCAGCTGAGGCCCTCTTCTTCAGACTCCAGGTTCCTAGGCCCCAGCCTCCCATGTCTCTAACTCAGGTCTTACAATCAATGGCACCTCTGGCACCCTGCCATGCGTTCTCCAGACTTTCTCTGTGACCACAACCCAGTCCACTGGTTACAGACTTAAATGAAGAAGAGAAAACCAACCCACAAAAGGCTAACTATCTGATTCTAACTCAAACACAACCCCTCAGGGCCATACACATTGTCACCTTCTTAAGGAGTAGCCCCAGCCCTAGGATATTTTTCCCCTGGCAGACACCTCTGCCACCTAACTTTTTCCCCTGCATCGTGGACTGCCTACCCTTGGGTAGAGAGAGGGCTTAGTTGCAGCCAACCCCACCCCTCCAGTCAAGGAACTGCTGCCCCCTGGAGATGTGCCTAGCAGTTCCTACTCAGCCTTACAAGGTGTTGGGTTGTTCTTGTTTTGTAGCCTTCCCATGGTTCTTAGCAGGTCCAAGCCTCAAGGCTAGAATTTTTGTTAGGGCTGGCTGTTGCAGCCGTCTTCCCCTGTGCGCTACAGAAGTCCTGCTCCTCCTTTGATTGCAGTCAACAAGGTTGGGGTTCCCTGTTACACAGGCATCAAACAGGCATCACATTTGTCCTGAGACAAAAGCAGTTCATACGTCCATGCCTGTTGTCTTGGGAGACATTCTTCTCATGTCTCTGCCTACACTTGACCATTTTGTTACACATGCTTGTGCTTGTTTCATAGTTTCATAGTGTCTAGAGTCGGAAGGGACCTGGGCAGATCATCTAGTCCGACCCCCTGCCTTGGCAGGAAAGAGCACCGGGGTCAGAT
>JAGPOW010001296.1:81672398-81691815 GCA_030014935.1 Caiman crocodilus | reverse complement strand
CGAGGGGACCGGAGCCTGCTCCCCTAGGGTTAGTCCCGGGGGCACTCCCTGGCTAGGGGGACAACCCCCTTAGCCCGCGCCTGTTTGCGCGCTCTGTTCACACGGCTCCGGAGCGCGGCTCCCTACCGGCTTGGCTAAGAGGGATCTCTTATTTATTGTGCTTTGCAAGATCTTTCATTGTACATGTACCTTCAAGTAGCTGGCATTGCAGCAAGTGTTGCAGAGTGTGAGGCTGTATGCCACAGGTGGTTGAACTAGTGGTATAGTCCCACTTCTTTATTAGTTCCTTGAATATCTGACTCCAGTATGTAGGTAGTTGAGACACTGCCACCTTTGCCATGTTGCCATGATTTGTCAGCCCCTGGTGATAAAGACTCAGCTGCTGGAATGTGCATATTTTTGCTGTTGGGTATTTTCTTCAGCCTCTCATTCCACATCTGTAGTCATCTCTTTGGGTTGGCATCAAGAGGTTGGCAGCTTGTGAGAGAGTTCCTGTGTGACTTCAGACATTTGTGTGCTGTGGGACGGTTGTACAGCAGGTGTCTTGTACCTTCAGTTTGTCCCCATTGGTGCGCCACTGTGTGCACAGCATTAAAAAGTTATTGTATAGCATGATTTTTTTATTGTGTGCAGCTACACATGCACACAGCTTAGAGCAAACACTGCTCACAACCCCTCACATACCCCACCATATACACATGCACCCCCACGCTCCACACACAACAAAAAAGTAAGACTATTGTTGAGTTATGATGCAGTCCCTTTTATATACACTACACTAACACAAATCTGTTCTAGCAGGTGTTTGACTTTAAGTGTATGATTTGTTTTCTTTCTGGTTCTAAGATGGTAACCCTTTCTCCTAAAAGAAGTATTTTTGGGGGTCAAGGGGAGGAACAAAGATCAGGGGTTAGGACTTCCCATCCCAGTATAGCATCCAGGGACCCATGTGGCCCTCAACAGCTCACCCAAACTTGTTAAGTGGCCCTCCACCCAAAATAATTGCCCAGGGGCCAAGCAAGAGTTTCTGCCTGGCGCTGCCACATTGGCGCTTTGACCCTATTCTGAATGATAGCTTCTAGTGCATCTCAGGATGTCTGAATCCTACCAGCCTAAACTGTGTATATCTGCTGACTGGCATCACCTGGCCTGACATCAGAAGAGCATTGTCCAGCAGGATAGCATTTCATAGATGTTAGGGCTGAATGGGATCTCAGAAGATCATTGAGTCCAGCCCCCTGTCCTAGGGGCAGGAAGTCAGCAGGGGTCATACGATCCCAGCAAGATAAACATTAAAATTTCTCTTGAATATGTTCAAAGCAGGTTCTTGAACCACCTCTGGTGGCAGGCTATTTCAGACCTTGGGGGCTTGGACAGTAAAAAAAAAAGTTTTTCCTTCTGTCCAGCCTGAAAGAGTCTTGGAGGAGTTTATGACCATTCAGCCTTCTCACCCCTTGAGGTGCTCTGGTGAATACACATTCCCTCAGATCCTGGTGAGCAACCCTTATAAACTTATAGGTAGCCATCAGATCACCCTTGAGCCTGTGCTTTTCCAGGCTGAAGAGTCCCATAGCTCTCAGCCTCTCATCAGCCTCTTTTCCTGTCCTCTGATCATGCGTGGCTCTTCTCTGGACTCTCTCGAGCTTCTCTACATCCTTTTTGAATTGTGGAGCCCAAAACTGGATGCAGTACTCCAGCCGCAGCCTCACCAAGGTAAAGTACAACGGGAGAATGACATCCTAGGACTTGCTTGAGAAGCATCTGTGAATGCAAGCCAGTGTTTTGCTTGCTTTACTAGTAGCACCATCACAGTGAATTGAAGGCTTATGTTCATCTTGTGGTCAATCATGACCCCCAAGTCCCTTTCGTCCATAGTACTAGCCAGTGTAGCACTGCCGAGCCTATATGCATGCTACGGGTTTTTCTCCCTAAGGTGAGAAAACCACCAGGTTCTCGTCTGCCCATTTCGTGAGCCTGTCAAGGCCAGCCTGGATTGCCCTCCTGTCCTCAGGTGTGGATACTTTACCCCAGAGTTCGGTGTCATTGGGGAACTTGGCCAATCCACTTCTGACTCCAATGTCTACATCATTAATGAAGATGTTAAATAATATAGGTCCAAGGACAGAGCCTTGAGGGACCTCACTGGTCACAGCACACCACGACAATTGACTTCTGTCAACCACCACCCTCTGGGTCTGACCACAGAGCCAATTCCAGCAGCCAGCAGATCGTGGTCAACCCAAGGCTGCAGTTGGACAGTTTTGCCGAGAGGTGATTGTGGATAACCAGAGGCTTTTTTAAAGTCAAGATATACGACATCAATCTCCTCTCCCTTGTCCAGATGATAGGTCACCTGGCTGTAAAAGGAAATAAGATTGGTCAAGCAAGACCTACCTGCAACAAACCCATGCTGGCTATTCCTCAAGATGTTGCCATCAGCCAGTCTGTTAAGAATGGCCTCTTTGATCTTTTCCAAGACTTTCCCCAGGATAGAAATCAGGCTGATGGGCCTGTAGTTTGCTGGATCCACTTTCCTCTCCTTGAAGATAGGTACCACGTTGGCCATCTTTTAGTCTTTGGGCACTTCTCCAGGAGTTCTCGAAGATCCATGCCAGGAGAGCCAAGGGGGCTGCTGTGCCCTTTTGCTGCCTTGCTGCAGAGCTGCCCCAGCCCCTCTGCATGCCCAGGATGCAAATGGGCACATGGAGTACAGCAGTAGCTGAGCAGGAACACGGGGTCCATGCCAGTGTGCCAGAGCCAGTGCCTGTGAAGACCAGAGCTGGGCAGCAGGAGCACAGGGCACAGGCTGGCAGGGCTCTGTAGAGCCAGTCTGAGCTGCGCCAGCAGGGAGGGAGGCAGCTGGGCCAGTCCCTACGCTCCTGCTGCCCTACCCTGGGCCCTGCTTGCACTGGTTCCGGCCCAGCTGTTGCTGCACTCTGCACACCTACTCACTGCCACTTCCTTCCCATCTGCTGCAGCCGTCTTAGTTTTCCTGCCTGCAGCTGCTGCCACTCCCCTCCCCTCCCCCACCCCCAGTCACTCCCCTCCACCCCCTTGCCAGTCGCTCCAACACCATGTGGTTCCTGGATGCAGTTCTAGGACTGCAGCAGCCAACCTGACCCTGAGGACTGGGGTGATCTTCCACGGTCCTCCCCTGTCTTTCTCCCCCTCACCTAATCCCCCTTATCTGAGTTTCCCTCCAGTGCAGGAAGGCATGAACAGCCTCAGGGTCCCAGGTCAGGAGCCTGGTAGACACAGGCATCTGGCTGGGGGATGGGATGGGGCTGGGGCTGGGGTTGGGGTGCAGCTGGGCTGGCCTTGCTTCTACAGCTGTTTGGTCCTGCTGGCAGCTTCCCCTGGGTCATACTGCCCCTTGTTCCTGACATCTTTGACAGGCAGCCAGGGGCAGATAAATATTGATTTTTCTAAATTTTTTAGGGACCCTGCAGGCCAGGTAGAATGGTCTAGCAGGCCATATTTTGCCTGCCTCTGGCTTAGCATGTTTATATCTCTCCCATATACAGATTAATCTTGGAATAAATCCTTATAAAAAGGTTCATGGGATAAGAAGTCCTAACAGTTTATTCTGTGATTTGCAAAGTACATCTGAATAGTTATTCTGAGATTGCATCAGGGGGTCAGACTCTGTGATCTCTTGAGGTCCCTTCAATGGCAGAAAAGTAGTGGTGCATTCAGCTGCTCACTTAACCTCAATTAGAAGGGTGATGTGTGAACACACCAATCCCTGGATAATTCTGCTCAGGGATAGACACTAGTCTTAGTGTTCTACCAGCTAGAGCTTTTTGTACAGGACAGAAGTGGCAGAGATGTGGAAAAAGATGATTTGAGTACTGGTTTGAAGATAAGTGATACATTGTTAGGGAAGTAGGAAAAGAGACTTGGCTTCAGGGTTCTTGCTTCCTGGAAGGATGGCATAGAAATATACTGATGGCTTAACTTTTTGTTTAGTTTGTGGGTTTGTTTTTTAGTGTTTCCATCTTATAAAAGATCCACTTAGTTGCCCTTTGTCCTGGATATGCTCGTGTGTGAAAATAACTTACATTTATATTTCATTGCCCTTGTGTTAACCTCAATACTAACTCAGAGCATTTTTAAAAGAAATATTTTTGGATGTAGTTTCACATAAAAGTCAGAAAATAACAAGCACAAAAGGGCTCCTAACCTCGTGCTGAATATGTTTAAAAGTCTATGAAAAGAGGTATTCAGGGACATGATGCAGTGTTGTCTTGCATCCTCAACACAGCTGCTTAGCAGTGATAAGGAAGCAATGCTCTATTCATGCTGACCTTGTTTCCAAAGCTGCCTTGTCCCATGAACTACTGAAAATAAGGAAGAATTTCCTGTGACATGTTGCTAATGCTGGCATTTAAAGGGGAGTAGAATGAAATCTCTGAGCATGACATATACTGTGCCTAACCACACAGGATTTCCTGTGCTGGAATGGAAGCTTAGTGGAAGCCACATTTTTCTCTTCCTCTTAATTCATTCAGAAAAATAGAGGTCAGCAGCATGAATTGATATGGCTGCTGTTACCGTTAAAAGCTTAAATCAGCAATTGCTAATGGATATAAGGTAATGCCAGGAGGACTGCAGGGTAAATTGTTTCATTGTAATAGAATAAAGGTGCGTAGCATCTGATTATACTTAAAACTATACTAAAAAAATAACTGTGTGGACTGACTTCCAGAGATTAAATGTTGCAATAATTAAAATTCCTACAGCACTAAAACCTAATTCAAGTTGGATAAAAACACATAGTATACTATATGTTCGTTAGTTTGGGGCCATTGGCTGCATTGCATTGTAAGCTATTTCAGTGATATAAAAATCACACAATTGAAGCAGATATTATAAGAGTATGATAGAATCTTATATCATTACTAAGGTTACTATAAGACAACTCATTAATTTGATCCCCCCCAAAAATTCAAGTTGGGTCTTTTCCCCATTCTGTAGGAGCTTTAGTTAACAAATTGAATCCCCCAGTTGTTCTTTTATTTTTGGCTGATTTTGTAATATCTACTTTTACTATCTTCATAGCTAAGCCATTGCCTATGATAAGTAAAGTAAATGTAGTACTATATATGTTAGACAGTTTGGATTTATGCAACTGTCTTGGATTAGATGAAGTGCCTGTGGTTTTAATTTTGTAAATGAATTGGAAAGATGGGGGCGGGGAGGAATTCTTCAGAGGGCCAGCAAAGGATGTATGTCCATGCAGGTAGTCTTTGGGGGCTTATGTGAGTGGTACAGAAATTTGGCGCTTGCTGTCTAGGGTATGTACAGACTCTAGGAGAGGTAAGATTGAGTCAAATAAGCCCACCTGATTTAAGGTAACTTGAAATGAGGGAGGGTGGGGGAACTTGGGGGAATTAAGAGGAGGAAGCAGGGTCATCAGAGGCTGGTGGGGCTGGGAGGGTTTGGTGGGATGGGGGGGTGGTGTTGGGGGGATAAAGGGCTTCTTTTATCCCTCTCCTAGGGCCAGGGGATACTTTTAGCCCCCCGACTACTCTCACCCCCAGATAAACACAGATAAACAATACCCTTCTTCCCCACAGCTAACCAACCCTGCCTGCCCCTTCTCCCAGCTTACTTCTTGGCTACCAGCACCAGCAAACACCAGTAAAACCATCACTAGGAGCACATTACAGGATGATGGGGAGAGGGGAGAGTGGGCCTGACTGGTCCAGGGGGATGGTTGCCATCTGGGGGGTGGGCTGAGAGGCTTGGGAAGCTAAAAATAGCCCAATGTCAGGTGGCAAGGAGGAAAAGCATAGTCCTGGGCCTGGGGCCAGCAGCTGGCCTTTCTTAGTCTCCAGGCTGCGTTGGAAACTTTATAGAAGTTCAGTTAAGAGTCTCATGTGACCTGATCTAAGTTAGACTGCTGCCAGGGTATAGTCAAACTTAGGCCAGCCATTTTTAGATCAATCCAACCTTCCCAAATTTCTGTACCATTCACTTAGATTGACCTCACTAGGCATCTAAATGTAGGATCTGAACCTGCGAAAACTAAATTAGATTGAGTGGCTGTTTTTAATGCAGTCTAATCTCCCTGAAAGTCTTTATGTACCACTTGAGGTGCTTGTACTTGCAGGGCATAAAGATTGCTTGAAAATGCTGGTATAGTTTTCATCCAGTGATTCAAGCAATTTTTATTTTAATTGTTATCATTTTCATGACCATTAAGCTGGCACAAATTGTCAGCCTAATGTTGGAATAATTTTACTGAACTTGAAATAGCTTTTATTTAGCTATAGAAATTCTGAATAATAACTCTTCTGGAACTTGTGTCTTAATGATTCACAGTGTAAATGCAGCATTTCTGTTGCTGTTGTCATTACTTCCTCGGCATTGGAAGAGAAAGTCCAGAGTCCTAAGATCTTAAATTTTCAGAAGTGCTAATGAACCCAGTCTTGGGAATTTTCTCTGGAATCATGATTAAGGCTTCATGGTATGCAGAGTTTGAAGGAATAGGCTCAGTCCTGCTTATCACTTTTTTCCCATGTTATACTAGCCAGAATGACCCCCTTTTCTTCATGAATAAGCCTATTTTTGTTTTCTCTTAGCTAATCAAATTGTATTATTGGAAGGATATTAGAAGCTAGTCTTTATTTAACTTCTGTCCCATTTTGTTTTGACATGAAAATATTTAGATGCAATTATTTTGCATATACAATGATTCCCTTTTACACAAGGTTTTTCAAATACCATTTTACTTATATTTTGGTTTTGTACTAAATTAAAAAGAACAGAAGCATCCCTTGGAACTACTACAGATGGATTGGTATGCAAATGGTACTTACTAGATTAGCAACTGGATGATAGGTTAAAAAGCAGATTTTAAAACGCATTTTATAAATAAAATATTCTTTGTACCTGCTTTCCCATAATCCCATCATGAATTATTATTTTAACAAAGATCTATTTTGGGGGCTGTGATATACAGGATTGCTCAAAAGCCAGGACCCCTAGGCATGATCTTTTTTTTTTTTTTCTTTTGTTCTTTTTCAGGTGAAAAATGCCCATTTTAAAAGAGAATTGAGGAATGTGTTGAAGTTAATGGTAGCCAGTTTGAACATTTATTAGAATAAATGTTGTAATGCCCATGGGTCCTGACTTTTTCATCACTTTGTACAGTAGACAGAACATTGATTTAATTTTTTTAAATCTTGATTATAGTCTCTTAAGCCATTGCTAAGTAATAAAGAAGAAAGAATGAGAGCTTTAAAATGCAACTTTATAAAGGTGTTAAACTCTTTATAAACTTGAAAATAATTTAAACCTGAATAACTGTATATAAAATGTATGTAAATACATATGCTATGCAGTGCATTTGAAATACCTAAAAAATAGGTGACAAAATGTATTTAATCAAAATCATACCATTGTATCCAAAGTTATATATTGCAAATTGAAATGCAAAGATGGATGTAAAATAGAATATTAAAAATACAGATTAACATGTTCTCTCTTAACTCGTAAAAGACTGAGGTGTTGCTGACATGCCAGAGAAGCAGTTGTAAAATTTGAGGTTAAATGTATACATGCTCTGTCTTCTTAGAGGAGTGGTTTTCAAACTTTTTTTGACTCAGCACCCCTCACTGGACTCAAGGCATTTTCTGATGGATGCCAGCTTTTAGTTTTCACTTGTTTTTTGCCTACAAAAAAATAATAGAGCAGTTTTTGTGTTATAAAGAACTCGGACCACAACAGGGCAGAATGGTTTTGACAGTATAAATTCCTGTTTGGAATCTCTGGGTTTACCTTGTGAATCATGTTTGCACACCTAACAGTGCTAACGTTAGTTCATGTCCCATGCTATCTTTGAAAGGATCTCAAGGCACCCCAGCATGCTGCATAGGGCTGCCAGCTGTTTGAATCTATTCCAGGAGGTTTCTGGAACACCAGCATGCCCGTGACACACAACACGAAGGTACCCACATGTTTGTGTGTATCAGTTACAGCGTATGGTGTGGGGACTTTGTCAGGAAGGCAAATGTAAGTTACTGTTGCATTTTAAAAACCCACTGGACTACCGTATAAATTGGATTCAACATTTAATATTTATTTTAATGAATGCCCTATTGCTTATCTCACAGGTAAGACTCAGCAGTCTTCTGGAGATTTAAATCCAATTCCTGGAGACTCCAGGGCAATCCTGGAGGGTTGGCAACCCTAATGCTGCAGTACCCTGCTTGAGAATCACTATTAGTTTCTGCTCAGCCATGATTTAATGTGGTACTTACTACTGCAGTCTTAAATTGCTTAGCACTGCTTCTCAATGTTCAGTTTGGTTTGGTCACTAGAACTCCTATCACCAACAGAGGCCACACCTCTAACCAACTGTGGATTTTGCAGACATCGCCAAGGTCTTCACAACTGTTTGCTTCAGTTGTTTATGGTGCAAATGTCCAGAATGTAACTGCTGAAGTGGGTGGAAATATATTGTTTTCTGTATTTGTTGCAGAAATTCTAGGTATTGATCATTTGTACACAGAGTTCCAGATTGGGACCAAACTATTTTCAGAACTGATTTCCCATTATAATCCACTGAATAAACTACGGTCAAACTTACTCCCAAAGATGGAACTTGCTGTTACAAAGGCAAGTCATTTTTGGTTCCATTTCCCTTGAGATAAGTGAAGCAGACTTGGTTATGTTGAAAAAGCTGTAACAATCCACAGCTTTGTTTAGGGCTTCACAACTGATAAAATTGTTTATTCTTGACCTCCTATCTGACAAGTCATTTTTTAAAAGTAGCAAACAACTGAGAAGGGCGTAACTGCGGTTTTAAGTTGGAGTATCACGTATCTACTTGCACTCTATATGTACCTTCCCCAAAAATTAGCCAACCAAAATTGGGGTGCATAGTTTAAGCAAGAAAGCTGACTTACATGCTGGAATGGATGCACAGGGTGCTATCATGGCTTCTGGGAGCTATGCTGCCTTTTCTTCTCTTCCCAGCTATGTGGAGATGGTGTGAAGCCTGATGCTCAGGTCATGCACTCTTCCCTTGCAAACTGGGGAGCCCAGGCTTTAACCCCATAGCCTCTGCCAAATGGGCAGCAGCTGTAATGGGGTTAAAGCTTGAGTTGCAGAGTTTGCAAGGAGAGGGTGTGTGATGCATGTGCCCAGAAGCATTCAGCCATAATGAGCCCATGCTGTGGCAGGGAAGACTGGAAAAGTCTTTTTTTCCCTTCATTCTGCCTTTCCAAACAAAATGCATGTTTTATTTCAGGGCATATGGTTGATGAGAAAAATGTTACATGATGGACTTGAAATCCTGTAAAATATGCACCCAGAAACAGTGATAGAGTGCCCTGTTGATCAGTGGTGATGCACAGGGGGCACACAGGGGTGCACGTGCACCCCCTGAGAGTGCTAGTGCACTCCTTGTCAGGCTGCACTCCCCACTCAGGCAACAGGCCAGCCGGGAGTGCTGGTGCCCGCCCCTGCGAGCTCCAGCTGGGGACTGTGAGTGCTGGATGTAGGCCATGGCCACTTCCAGAAGCCCCGCGGCCACATCCAGGAGCACTGTGGCTGCTTTTGGAAGCAGCGTGGCCGCTCACTGCTTGGTAAGTTTTGCTGCGGGAGGACCCCCCCAGTCGGCCCATTTGGCTGTGGGGCGGAACCCCCCTTGGTGGCTGACTGGTAGCTAGAGGGCTTGGTTTGCTCCCCCTGACTAAAGGAGCACCAGTTGCCCATGCTGTTGATGCCTGTAATCTTGTAATAAAAAAAAATGCTTGAGAAAGAATGCATTTATAGCAAAGGTTCAGGTTAGCTACTTGAGTTGATAAAAGGGCCAAAAGGAGGTTTTGGGGAAAACAATTTAGAAAGTAGTGAGCCTTTCTTTTAGAGTGAGGGAAATTCAGTACGTTGCTTAGTGCATGCCTAAATTACATCAGCACTCATCGCTATGGTTGTGTGCTACTCTTTCAATGATGTTTAATGAATGAATTGCCAAGAATGGTTTTGCATCTGTGGTTTATGAATGAAACATCTGATTGCATATTATCATAGTGTCCTTCCTGTTTGGTATTATAATTTTTCTTTATTAGAAACTAACCCCTTTTCCCTTTGATTACTACCCTTTAAAAATCATATTTTCAGATGAGAAAGAGTTGTTTTTAAGAGAAAGTTGTTTTTAAATGTGTGTTACCTGACTTTACCCAGGGCTGTAGTATGCCATAGAGATAAATCTAAAAACACAACATATTTGAGAACTGCATGCTGATAAACTATGTGCTTGGGTTTTTAGCATGCAGATGTTACGCAATTAGGCTTTCAGCATGTAATTGCTATTTCACCATGCAGTTGCTATCATCTTGAAATTGTGTATATAAAAGACTGATTATACCAGTGGTCAACTGTGGAGCCTCTGACGGTCAAACTCAGTCTGTCAGAGACTTCATGATTGGGAGCAGCAGGATGCACATGGCTGGGCTGAGCCACGCCCCCTGCCACCTGGGCCAGGCTGGGTGAGTGGGGTCAGAGCCTGGGCAGCTTGTCTGGAAGGCCAGTGGAGCAGGGTGGGGGGCGATAGATCCCGGGGTGCCCTTTACTTACAAAAAGTGATCTTCACCATGAAAAGGTTGGAGACCACTGAGTTAGACCCTAACCTAAATGATTGTGAGGGCAGATACTTAGAAAGTATGCTGAATCATAGTTTCTTGAAATCACATATTCCTAGATGGCAAAATTCTTGATTCCTATTATTAGAGAGATAAAATGTGCTGTGTTACATGTGTGTGTGTATGTCTCTGTTACATGTGTGTGACTTAAATCGCCATGTTAATGGGGCTGGGTAAAAGAAAGATCAACAAATAACATACAGCCTGCCCAACAGTAGCAAGTATTGTGTCCCCCTTCCCCTCCCCTTTTTTATTTTATTTATAGATTTTCCTCTTTTTCTCCTTCAGAAAATTCAAGTACCATAACAGTTTAGCCTGGATGACTGTTTTATATTGTCAGTAAAAAGTAATGTTCATCAATAATTTTCATACTTTATGCATGTACATGTAGTAAGTGAAAGATGAAAAAATGATCCTTAATGTAGCGTGTTACTACTGTGGGATAGTAACATAATTCTGTCAGCATTTGAACTGGGGAAATTACTGAAGATTTAATTTAAAAATTACCTGTGGGGGGTAAAAAAAAAAAAAAAAAAAAAAAGTCTTCCTCCTCAGCCTAGCATAATTGAAAAATAGGACTGAAAGGGTCATGAGGTCATCTAGTCCAGCCCTTTGCTCAAGGCAGAATCATCCTTTTTTTTTTTTCTCACTATCTCAAACATGTGGATACATACAGCCATTCATCACACCTGTTCTATGTTCATGTGACTTGCTTTCAGCCACATAAATGTAGACTGGGAGTGTACAGTTGTTTGTAGTGCCATAGCTGTGTGGCGAATCCAGGTTAAATAAATTTGGGGGGATGGGGGCAAGCAAGTCTGCAGGGTGGGTTATCAGTCCAAGGTTGGAGTGGATGAGGCTTAGAAAAAGCTCATTCAGGATTAGTGGGGTAGGAAGAGCACAACCCCAGGGCTGGGGGCAACGACTGGGTTTTCTCAGGTCCAGGGCTGCACTCTGAATGTGTACAGGTATTTAATAGATAAAGCTAACCCTTTCTTACTCTAAGTTAGCTCACTTCCTCAGGTGAACTCAGATTGAGCCACCATTTTTTGCCTCATTTAATCCCTTTGAATGCCTACACAAATGGGTATTTAGATCAACCTAACTTTCATTAGGTCAATCTAAAGGTAACAGCTCTTCATACCGTATGGTTAAGTATAGATGGTCAAAAAATCTGAGGCTGAATTGATTCAAACTTTGCAGGTTTGTCTAAGATGCAGAGATTAAACTGAGAAGCAAGTGAACACCCATTAACTTCTGATTTGGGGAATGCAGCCACATGCCTGCAGTAGCTCAAGCCAGAAGCCAGGGGACACTAGATCATGCCTCCCAGCCTGCCAGCCACTGCCAGAGGAAAAGGACTGAAGCTCCAAGGCTTGTCCTTCCTCCCTGCTTGAATGGAGGGGGTGTTGCGGGGCCCCAGCCCAGGGCTAGCAAACTGGAGGGTGGTGGTTTAAATCCCCTCCCTGGCCCACATGGGACCCCAGTCCGGGTCTACCTGGGCAGGGGAACACTGCCTGCCAGGCTTCTGCCTCCCCCCTGCTTCTTGCTTGAGGGAAGGGGAGGGCAGCTTCTGGCAGCAGGCTGAGGAGGTGGTGAGTGAGGAAAAAGGTAGTGGCATTGAATTGATAAAAAAACTTGAACAAGAATAGTCCTTTCTCTGAAGCAAGTATGTATTGAACACAGCAATTTGCAACCTCAAGCACACAACAAAGAACAACCAAAAATCTTTGCTTAAGCTAAGATACAACACAGTAAAACACAGTGAGAACACACACAACTTTGTCTAACTTAAAATGCAATGTAATAAACCAAAAAAGACAAGAGAAAGCCTTGCATAAGTCATGCATAATCCTGTGGGCAGAGTGTCTTCTTACAGCCAAGTTCTCAAAGTCCTAATTGGGGAATCAGCAGGTGGTTTTAGGTGTTGGAGTGGAGATCCCACAGGCCTCATTTATACTTGGGTTTTTACAGGCACACTTGGACTCCCTTCTCCTCCTTGGGTACCTTGATATTAGTAAGCTTGTCACTATCACCTTTGGCAGGACTCTCATGCCTTTAGTGTCTTTTGTCTCTGCTTAGGTATTCCAGTCTCCCACCTTTTACAGGTTCTGCTTTATAATAGAAATGTCATTTTCTACTTTCTTTGGTCACACCAAACCAAACAGTCTCCTGTTCCCTTAGCTCTGTCTCCAGCCCATACGTGTGGTGATTGTTCCAGATCTTTGCCAACACCTCCCACCTCTCAGTCTGGTCATGCAGAGCTTGGCCCTGTGCTCACAGGTAGCAGGGGACCAGTCCCTCCAGCCCTAGTTCCCCAGCCTCTTCCTCTTCCCCCATGGCCTGGGGTAGGGTTACCATATTTCTAGTTTCAAAAAAGAGGGCACCTGTTGGGTAGAGGGGAAAGTGGTATGTGGGGGAAAGTGATATGGCCCCTGCCCCTGCAGCCCTGTTGGTGCCCTATGTTCCTGACCCATAACCCCATGCCCCCCCAAGCCCTGCTGGTGCCCTTGTACTCCTGACCTGCAGCCCCCTGCTCCCTCCTAGCCTTGCTGCCCACACAGTTAATGTGCATGCGTGCACACGCGCGAACACACACACTCCCACTCACACTCTCTCTCTCTCTCTCTCTCTCTCTCTCTCTCTATTATCCAGTATGAGTGGATCTCCACACAAAAGTAAAGGCAAAGGAAAAACCTGGACAATTGCTTCCATTTGAACAACCTGCCCAGACAATGAATAAGGGGTCAAAAAAGAAGACATGTCCAGGAAAACCTGGATGTATGGTAACCCTGGCTTGGGAAAGCTGAGGGGAATTGTACCCCCTCCCTCTCCCCTTATCAACAGCTTGCTTCGGTCTCTGCCAGAGGTGGGAGGGAGTAAAGTCTGCTGGTCTCCTGCTGGCTCCCTACCAAGCAGACTCTGGTTGGGGTCCTGTGTGGATGAGAGAGGGGGTTTAAACTCCACCCTTTACCTGAGCCTACCTGCCCACACCCCTGCCCTCTCTGCTCTAACAGGTAAAAAAGCCTGGCAGAGTGTGCATGCTCACTCTCTGCCCAGGCAGACCCATCCAGGTTTCCCACCCCCAGCACTGTCAGCCAGCCCTCATCACTCTGGTTAGGGAGCAGACCGGCAGGGTCAACCTAGCTGTCTGGAGCAGATGGCCCAGCCCAGGGTTGCAAAGCATCCTGGGATGTCAGGGGACTGTGATTTAACTTGAACCAGGAAGGGGTCTGGGACAGAAATTTAATAAACCAGTTTGACCTAAATCAGTTAAGCCTGATACTATATTCAACCAGGCTTATCTTGAACCAGTTTCAGTCATTTTAAAACTGGTTTATGTGTATTGAAGTTCTGTTCTGTTACAAGTATAAGCCAGTTTATGTGTAACTTCTGTTGCTAGCCTGTGTCTAACCTGCACTTAAACTTATAATGAAAGAATTTACAACTTCTCTATACAAGCTGTTCCGGTGCTTAACCATTTTCATAGTAGGGAGCTTCTTCCACTTTTTAGTCAATCTACAGTTCCTTTGTTTCAATTTAATCCCATTACTTCGGGTCCTATCTCATATGCACACAGAGAATAATTGGTCACTATCTTTTTCTTTTTTTTATAGAAAGCTTTTTTGTATTTAAAGATTTATCAAATCTCTCCTCTGTCTTTTCTTTACATCTCTATAAATCTTGCCCTTTATGAAATTTCACAATTATTAGACACTTTCAGAGAGAAATAGAACCTTCTGCCTCCATTTTAAGACCCTTTTGAAATGCAACAGGGAGAGAGATGCTAATGATTCCGTAGCTTCTTTCATTTGGTATTCTGTCTTTTCCCTGCATTTCAAAGGGAAATGCTTTTCATTTCACAAAGTTATCAATAGAAGCATCATCAGTTCTCTTATTCGTCGCAGAGGTGAATATTTCTCCTAGGCAAGGTTTAGATTAAAAAAAAAAAGGAGGCTGTGTTAATAGCATCCTGGGAAATAAAAAGTCATTCTTATTATTTTGAATGTCAGATGTCCATTTCCTTCATTGTCTACACTCCACTTTGAATTGAATAGCCAGATAAATTTTAAGAATTCTTAAGAAAAGATCTTACAACACGTGTGGGCAGCTATTTGAGCTGTTGCAAGTCAGATCAGCGTCCCTCCCTCTGAGCTCCCCCCTTCCCCCCCTCCCCCCCCATCTGTAACAGTTTACCAAAACTCCCTAGGTGGTTCTGCTCCCAGCTCCAGGCTGTCACCACCCGGCGATCCTGGGGTCTCCATAGAGATCAGACCAAGGCAGGGCATGCTCAGCCACAGGGATGGGATAGGACCTTGGGCAAGTGGAGAGCAGTGTCCAGGAATGGGACAGGTGGACAAGGCCAGGGCTGGGGCTGACACCATGGGGTGTTGACAGTGCGAGGCTGGGGTCTGGGGCAGAACTGTAATCCTCTCCCCATACAACCCTGCCCACAGAACTGGTGCATGTTGCAGGGATGTTTAGGCAATGGATTGTGGCTTTGCCCTGGGCTGCGGCACCATGCTGTCACTGCACCATGATCCCAATCCCAATTCCAGCCTTAGCCCTGCCTGCCTGTCTTGCTCCCATATGCCACTCCCCCCCACCCACAGCTCCATCCCATCTGCCCGGCCACGTTCCCTGCCTGCGTAGGTCCGGGGCCAGTCTCCATGAAGACCCCCCAGCTCTGTCCAGTGCCCCCAGCGGTGGGTACAGGGCAGATGGGCGGGGGTGCCTGGGCAGTGGGCTAGGTCTGGTGGCTGTGGAAGTGGAGATTGGCAGCGGCAGGGCTGCCAGAAAGTAAATCTGGCCTGGGCTGCTCCCCCCACCATGCCTGGGCCAGGCAGAAGGTGCCCTCTGCAGGCCAGATAAAATTCCTTGGTGGACCAGATTCAGCCTGTGGGCTATATTTTGCCTACCCCTGTTTTCCACGTATTACAAATTTATTTTCCATGGATCAGTCTGTCGCAGGCTTTCTACATGCTACAGTCTGTGATTATTTTTGTCTGGCCTTCAGCTCTTATGTTTGATTCATTGTTCTTTAAAAGGTATTGCAGATAGACCTCCTTTACTAAACTCTTGTGGTTAAAGCAGACAAAATCCAAGAGGAGAGCAGAACTGGAGCAACTTCGTAATGTGATACTGAATACAGGCTCTGCATCTCTCAGATATCTGGCAAAATTCAAAGGCTGCAAGAGCTCCTGTTACAGTGTTGTTGTTTTTTTCTTCCCTCCTCCCCCAACACATAAAGCTAGATATTCCCAGAAAATAAGTTTATTGGTTCCTGAACCTTAGAAAAAATTGGTCTATCTCTTAAAAGGGATTAGGAAAACATGCAGAAATTATACACTACTTTGCTCAAGTTCTCTTGTCATGTTCATCAGTGTCATTGTACTTGGCATAGTTCACCATTATTTTCTAACCTTTGTTTTAGCTCCCCAGCTGTCTTAAAGTTGCACTTCCCAACTTAGATGCTTCTCACGCCTTGACAGGGTTTTAATGTGCAGCACAACACCTAAGCACAGGATTATCAAATTAGCATGCTCTATCTCATATAAGGTTGTGCAGTAGCACATTTATGCCCCCTTTTTAGACCATGCCACCAGATCAGTAGCTGGAGCCGTTAAGTCCCTGAATCAGGTAAGAATCTACCCTCTCCTTTTCTCTCCATGTTCAGTAGCAACTATTCTCCCCGCACCCACCAAACGCTGCCACTGTCACCAGCTTCACTGGGCGCAGAAGAGCTTCAGAGCTGCTGTTGCTCTGCCCTAGCTGAGCTACACAAGGAGCACAGCTCGGCTAGGGACAGCAAAAGCAGTAAGCAGGTTTGTCCTCCCTGCCTGATACTCTTGAGTATACCCTGCCAGCCTGAGAGCAGGCAGGAGGAACTTGCCCCCTTGTTGCTGTTTCTGGCTGAACCTGGCTCCCTGTGTAGCCCAGCTGGACAGAAGTAGCTCTGCCTTCTCCCCCTCCCAATTAGAGACAGCAGGAACAAGGGGCAGGGGGCAGAATGGGAAGAGAGAGGAGGGGACATGCTGGTGAGCACAGAAGGGAAGGAAGGAGGATACTAAAAGCTGGATGGGGTGGGGGAGAGTCTTCCCCGATTTGGGGACTTTGAAAGTCTCTGGCTGCTCTTCCGGTGGCATGGTCTGTCCATCCCAATGGTGTGGGGTAGAGGTGCAGCCATCCTTACAGCATGGTTGCTACTTCTATACCCCGCCTTACAAAATCCTCGATTTCCCCCAGGCCTCCTCTGTGGGTGCTGTGAAATCCTTTTAAGGGATATCATGCAATATTAGCACTGCTAGGTATGAAAATACCTGCATGTGGCTCTCAAGATTTATACCTAGAGATTTCAAATAGGAATCCATTGTGTCAAGACTGTAACCTACTGTTGTCTTTTCTGAGTTCTTTGCAACAGAAGAATTGCTTCAAAATAATCTATTATTTTTCAGAAGCTAAAAAGCCAGTGAAAGCTAAGAGCTGGCATTTTCTGAGGGATGCTTTGAGTCTAAAAAGTTTGAGAACCACTAGATTAGAGCAACTGCCAGGTCAGTTACCTTTTCTGCCTCAGGTGATTTATACCTACATTTCCTACCTTCCTAGAGGTGTTGAAGTCCCTGAGAAAAGCACGATTCCTATTGGGTAGTTTTGGTGCCTTTTCAATGAGCTGGTTGTGGGTGAATTTTTTTCTGAAGCCTCTAATTCTTCCAGACATGATGTAAGGAAGTATAGGCACCTAACTCAGGGCTGTGAATTCTGCTGTGGCAGGAAAACACCAAAACTGTAAGAACCTCAGTGCTGAGTTTTATGATGCTGCAGACTTTTGAATGTAGCCTCAAGTTAGTGTTTTAAAGTGCTTTTAAATGCAGGTTGCCAAACCAACTAAGTATTTGGGTATTTGATGTCCATGTTCCAGCTCTTGAAACTGTGACTTTCCCTGTTCATCACCCACAGTTACTTTAATGTCCCGCATCAGGCTACCATTTGTGAATAACCTGGAGCTGTTACAACCTTCAGACCTAAAGGTAGTACTATATGTATGCATTGTACACACACAATGATGTAGCTGCTTGAAGTCTCTCTCCCCCTCTCTCTCCCCCTTTCTCCCCCCCCCCTCTCTCTAGTAGCTGTTCGGCCAGTAGAAGCAGACTGCTAAATTGCTTCCTTATCAATTGAGAAAATTACTGCTCAAGCTTTTTTTTAATGGGATATTGTATCACATAGGTATGTTTTATTTCTCTACTAGGAAAAGTATGAATGAAGGGTGAATTTGTATATTCTGGAACAGTATAAAGTTTTGCATTCCATGACTCTTTATACTACAATTCAAATTGTATCCAGTTCAGATTATTTAAAAACTGTATTCCTTTCCATTCCAATAATGAGGGAAAAAAACCTTAAACGTTATAGTACTGAGTGGCAGTTGCTCCAGTGTATTGGGACTCAACAGGTAAGGACCATGCTATCCTAACATGTCAATGTGTTACACCATAGAGAGGTTTGATAAGCCTCCTAAATCATTCTGTCAAACTGGATTCACAGCAATGTGAGTGTGTGTCTTTGTTTCCAAGTACAATTAGGCATGATTTGCACACTATTTCAATTCTGGATCTGAAAGGCAATAATCAAACTATCACTTGTGTTGTAGATTAATTCAACTATCTCTTTCTTAATAATTTCATTTAGTAAAGCAGGAAAAATAATTTCCCTCTCCCCATTCCTGCTCCCCAGGGAAAACTTTGAAGCTGAAAAGTGCAATATTTTATTCAAAACAGCACCACCTGACTGATGACAGTTGTAGATTCCTTTAGGAGATGAGTTCTTCAACCAGACAAAATCCTGTATGATTTTGTTCCCTTTGCGGGGGAGGAGACACATGATAAGAGTTCCTGATCTGGATGAAGAATGAATTGGAGAAGAATGAATGGAGGCATAAGGCACCCAGAATAGTTTCCAGGAGGTACTGTAGTGAGCCTTTTAATTTAAACATTACAGGTTTTAGTTGGAAAATTTTGTTCTGTTTTGGGTTTTTTTTACCAAAATACCAAAATGTTCCATGGACAGCTGATGATTTTTACAAAAAATTCTTTGTCAAAACCGATTTTCCATCAAAACTGAGAATTGATGGAAGACTTTCATCTAGCCTCACCATTTAGGCTACAGACAGAAGTTACACATAATCTAGTTTAAGTGATCAGAAACTGGTTTAAATGTGTAACAGAAATAGAAGTTCAGTGCACATAAACCAGTCTGAAAATGGGTGAAACAGGTTTAATATAAACCTGATTGAATGTAGTATCAGACTTAACTGACTGAAGTCAAACTGGTTTCTGGAACTTCTGTCCCAGACCCCTTCCTAGTTTGTTAAATCACAGTCTTCCAGCTTGCTTTTAGGGCCTGGGCTGGGCTGTGTTGTGCTGTCTGTTCCAGAGAGCAGGGCTGGCCGCACCCCTCTGCTTCCTAGCTGGACCATTGTTGGCTGGCTCTCTGGCTTCACTGACACCCTGTGGCAAACCCCAGCTGGGGTCTGAGGGTGGGGTGGGGGAGTTAAATCCCCCTTTCTCTGAGTACAGAGCTGCCCTGCCTTTCTAAAACTGTGGACTACTGTGACCCCTCTGGGCCCCTGGGTCGTGGGTAGTTCCCGAGACGTTCCTTTACCCCTCTTTCTCGCCCGCCACGACTTTGATGGTTTTGAAATATTAAGGGGAGGATGGTCAGTGGTGTTATTCGTCTAGTTGGGATCCGCCTGCGGGGTACTCACG
>JAGPOW010001296.1:81652815-81672298 GCA_030014935.1 Caiman crocodilus | reverse complement strand
CCGTCCGGTTCTCCCGTCCCCGGTGAGTCTGCTGCCTCTTCCTTCGCCCCCTGGGGTCCCTCTCGGGTCCCTAGGGACGGCCCGGCGCCGTCACAACTACAAATCCCAGAGGCACCTGGAAGCAGGAAGAAGTGACAAGCAACCTTGAGAGTCCTGTTACTGTGATTGTAAACTACAAATCCCAAATACTTCAGGGCAGCAAATCTCCCCCGCACATGAGCAGAGCATGGGCTGGGGCCTGGCCATGCCTTCTCCGTTCCAGCAGGGAGCGGGAAAAAGTCTTGGAAGGCTGTCTTCCTTCAGCAGTGGCTGGCAAGTGCACTCTAGCACTCCCCTAGTTTTTGGCTTGAGCTACTGCAGGCATGTGGCTGCATTTCCTGAATCAAAAGTGAATGTGTGTATATTTGCTAATAGGTTCAATATCTGCAGCTTAGACTAACCTGCAAAGTCTGAATTAATTCAGTCTCAGGCTTTTTGACTGTCTGTACTTCGGCTTAGAGGTATGTGTGCTTCTGCGTATATGTTCTGAAGTTTTCTGCTGGTGATCATGCCTCAGTCTTCTATATGGACAACCTTTTAAATCCAGTGTATGTCCAGTATATTTGGACTTACAAGCAATTTCCTGTGCAGCAGATTGGTGATGGTTACAAATAAGTTTTTTAACTCTGTAAACTTGCCTTTGTGTTAGATTGTCTTCAAAATTGGCAGATTTTAATTCATCAGATGCTGTGGAAGGACAGCATAGAGCAGTGTATACAGTGGAGTGAGTAATCTGAATACCAATAGTGGGAAGACAGAAGGAAGGGAGAATGGGAGGGACCATGGTGGGTGAGAGATGCAAGCAAAGAACACATAGGAACAAAGAGGTCACAAAAGCTAATCAAGATAATGGGATAAGAATCCATAGTCCCTGTTTAAACTATACACAGTCCAGTTTGTACATGGTTTCTTGTTCTGCAATTTTTTGTTCAAGCTTAAAAAAAAATTCTGCCTTCAATACTGAACAGCAATCCTGAAGCCAGCAATGGAGTGATTTGGCTCCAAAGTGTTCTGATGCAGGCTTTTGTTTTTCTGTAGTGGATGTCAGAGCAGTGTTCATTCATTCATTCATTCATTCATTCATTCATGCACTTGGAGATTGCCCTGTCTGTCCAATGTAGACAGCAAATGGGCATTATAAGCATGTGATGGCATATGACATTGGTAGATTTGCTGGTGAATGAACCTTAGCTGTTGTACTCCATGCTATTCAGTCTGGTCATGATGTGGTCTGTATTGATATGGGGGCACAGCAAGCACTTGGGTCCATTGCAAGGCCTGGTACTTCGGTGATGATGGGAATTGGTTATTCCGTTGTGTGGGAGATGTCTTCTGAGTGCACTCATTCCAAAATGTAAATATGTTCTAGACTAGCCAAATATAATCATAAAGACACTGGACCAAGTTTTCTTACAATGCATTTGACTGGTAGGAAAGTTACAGCATGTTAACTAATCAATCATAAAATATTTTGGAACAAGTAACTTTTTCTTTAAATGATTTATTCATTTAGGTAGAATTCTGGAAGTTGAACTGTAATATTTTATATTTATAGAGAACATGAATTCAAATAGATTTAATTGCTGAAGATGTAACACATTAAAATACTGAAATGTTTTGGCAACAGAACTACCGATGGGACCAAGAAGATAAAAAACACATTATTTTAGCAAATGAAGAAGTATCCTAAGGATCTCTAGTCATCAACATCTTGCATGTTTTTGAAGCATATGTGTTTCATTTCTCAAATTAAGTAGAGAGGAAAAAGTTAAATGTGAGTGCATTTATGCTGCCTGAGTATGGATTGGAGACATGAAGGCAAATGTGCAATTACAGCAGATTAGGCTCTTAAGGTCTGATGTTTAAATCAATGGAAACAATCTTATTCACTTTATTTAAGTTGGATTGGGTCCAAGGATTCTAATTCTGCATGGTTTTGAGCCTCTGAGAGGTACTGGGTACCTTCAGGCCCAATTCAGCCAATGGAAGTTGTGGAATATTTCTCAGCCTTGGCAGGCAGTGATCAAATTCTGAAGGTCTTTCTTTCTAATCCAAAATATTCTCTTAGAATGTTAAGCAGTCTAAAGCTAATGAAACGGACTCAGAGATTCAGATTTCACAGGTAAATGGGCAAAAGAAGAATTCTGTGATTTTGTTTTGTAGAAGCAGAAACGGTGACAAAATTAATAAATTTGGGGTCAAAAACAACTGTATGAAAGGCAGTACAACTACATTTTGAGCATTACTGGTGACAAATGTTGAAAGTGATCACCAGGGTGATCACTGAAATTCTGAAAAATGCTAAGGTCAGATGTGAACACTAAAAGAAATTCCATCTTGATTAACAGTTTCTGGATCTATCAATCTTCCTCTCTCCAGCATTCATAGTATAACTGAAGTAGACAATGTAACTTGGGAGGGAGAAATGGGGTGGAATTTCTTTAGAGTAAAGAAGAGAAATATATACTGAAAAACTGACAACCCAAAAAGGAAATTGTACACATGCACTCGGTATCTAAGTCTAGAATGAAGTTGGCTTTCTAATTATGTCCAAAGGCATGCAATTGCAGCAGGTTGGCAGATAAATGGCTGTGTTACATAGTTTTGGTGGACATTGTTACCATGAAGGAAAAAGTACTGGCAGGGCTGGTCTAATCATTAGGCCAACTAGGTGGTTGCCTAGGGCACCAAAATTTGGGGATGGGGGACAAAATTATATGTAGAACAAAATAACAGGAACATCATTCTAAATAACAGCCCTGACTGGCTGTTTATAATTGTGCTAGAATTGATGAAAAGTGTGAAACAATGAATAATTTTTTTGGTTTATTGTTCATTTCCAATATCAAATAAGTACATGTAGAAGTTAATTCTAGACTTATTTTCCTCTATACTGGAAGTGGTGGTGGCACTGAGGGTACACAGTTTGCCTAGAGCACCAATTACCTTTGGACCGGCCTGAGTACTGGCATGCACGCAGTATAACAGTTTGTCTAAAACATAATAATATATAGACAGTTTTCTATGGTAAATCTAAATATTAAAAAAGCAAACTTGTTTTATGAAGTTAATGATCTCATGCAAACTATCTTCTCTCTTAGGTGTAATGGGACTGTTTCCTAACACCTCAAGCTTTGAGATTGGTTAAAGAGATTTTTGCTTTTTATTCTCAGTTTGCTAGTTGGGAGGAAGCATCTCTTTGCAAACATATACCCATTTACTCTATACCAATGTAGAGTAAATGGATAATTTCAAATCCTAGACTTGTGTTTCCAGGCTCGAGCTAATGATGACTGCTACTTCCCAGTTCCATTGCTGTCTATTGTCAATTACTTTAACAATTGTAAAATGACCTACCACCCCAGATTTTCAGAGACAATCCTTGTTTCAGACTTGCATCCCTTTAGGACTCCCTGAAATAGGACGTCTGTCCTGAAATTGAAAAAATGGTATTAACTTGACACTAGGCTGGGCGGGGGCTATTATTTTAGTTGGAGGGCTACTTAACAAGATTTGGTGAGTTTTTGAGGGCTGCATGGGCCACCTTGCCTCTTGACAGTTGCCCCACCCCCTGATCATCATCTTAGGATTGGAAGTCGCACCCCTAACCCCTGATCTTTGCCACTACAAGTTCCTTTCTTTGTGCCCCAGAAATACTCCTTTGAGAGGGGAAGGGGTTGCCATTTTTGAACCAGGAAAACAACAAATCATACTCTAAAAGTAAACACCTACTATAACATATTTTAATTTTATTTTTAAAAAATTGGTGTCATTCTTTGAGTTTGCATACTGTATATAGAGGTGATTTGCATAATTATTAAAAAATAATGTTTTGGTCTTGTATAGTGTGTGGTGGGGGTAGGGGGAGTATGGGGTTTGTGAGGGGAGTGGCTGTGTGTGTGGAGAGTAGTAGGGTATGTTGGGGAGTTGTAAGGGCAAGATGTGGGTATGTGGCATTTGTGGAGTGTGAGGGATGGTGGGGGGGCAGGGTGAGGACCTACTTACAGTACCCCCCACAATGGTGCGCAGCCCCTGCAGTTGGCAGCAACAGGAGCAGCAGGCAGGGTCACTCAGGGCACTTGTGCCTGGCACAGGTGTTGCTGTCTGGCGGCACGCAGCTCCCACCAGTGCTACACATCTCAGGAAGGAGGGCAGCCCGTTGGGCTGCTTCTGTCGCTGGGGCTCCCTGCTGTGCACATGCAACTCCCATATTCGTGCAGCACTGGAGGGAAGCTCCACACACTGGCGTCAGTTGTCTTCGCTGCTCCCTGCTGCTTAGGTCCCAGGACTCCACCAGAAGTGAAGGGAGAGCCCTAGCCCCTGCTTCCCTACAGAGTCCCGGGACCTGTGCAGGAGGAAGCAGCAAAGGCAGCCGGCTCCAGCACGCAGAGCTTCCCTTCAGTGGCACATGAGTGCAGGAGATTTATGTGAACAGTGGGGAGCCCCAGTGATAGATGCAGCCCAGCTGGTCTGTGCTTCTCACCATGATGTGCAGCATTGGCTGGAGCCATGTGCTGCCTGGCACCAGTGTTTGCACTGGGCACAAGTGCCAAGAGTATCCCCCCCTGCTGCTGCTGCCACCCCCTGCAGGGGTTGCATGCCATGGGTGGGGCGTCCCCACACCCCGTCCACCATCCCTCATAGCCACACTATGCCCACCCGAGCTCCATGCTGCCGCTGCCCCCCTGAACATGGTCTCCACGCTGCTGCCAGTCCCAGCCCCATGCTCCACACTCCTGCCCAGCTTCAGTTCCCCTGCCTTTTCCCTCACCTCCTGCCACTTCCCTACCTGCTGTCAGGGAAGCTGAGCAGGTCCCCCAGAGGCTGCAACACTGGCAGCAGCATGCTTGCCCAGAAGCTGAATGCTGGCTGGTGGGTCCATCTGCCCACAGGGGTGGAAGTGAGGTGCAATAGGGTATGCTGGCAATGGAGGTGTATATGTGGGCACCTCACTCTTACTCTCATGGGTGGAAAGGCTAGCTAGACAGGGTATAATTAGTAAGTGGGTGCTGCAGGCTGGATGAAAGTGCCTAGCAGGCTGGATGTGGCCCCTGGGCCATATTTTGCCTGTCCCTGCACTAGGTAGCATTTTGCTCGGTTTTTTTCCTGAGAAAATCACAGCATGACTTAGCTTGGCACTGTTTCTTCTAGGTGGGAATGTAGCCAGAAGTTAACCCCTGAACCAGATGTATAGCTGCATTCATATAGCTCTGTACTGTGGCTAATCAGTGTCGCCTTTCCAGCAGCATGTAATGGTGGCTATACTAATCAGCTCTTTTGGGAAAGCATTACTAATCAGCTCTTTGCCTATGCTGTGAACTGTGTGAACTTGGGAGCTGCTAAGTAGGCTGTCTGTGACATCACATCATGACAGCTACATGAATCAGAACTAGAATGGTATAAATCAGGGGTTCCCAACGTTTTTTCCTGTGGAGCATGGGACCAGGATGGGGTGCAAGAAGATGGCTGTCTCTCTCCTGGGACTACCCCACCACCCAGCTTTAATCCCACATGCCGCAAAAGCTGCTTGCCCAGGCAGACAGACGGGAAGGGGGTGGTGTCTGAGTGAAGGGCTTGTTCCATGACCTGGCAGCCAAGTCTTTGTGGCCCAGTAGCAGGCCATGTCCCAGGTGGTTGGGAACCTCTGGTATAAATGACTGGTAGTTCTAGGGGTCTGTGAAATAACCAGGACTGTGTTCCAGATCTTGCTTCTTGAACACTGGTCACTTGACCTATTATTTCGGTAGTCATGGCAGTGTTGTCATCAGACTGATTTTTCTTTATGGCTTCAATGATGTCTTGCAAGAGAGCTGCTTTGTTTGCTGCATCATGCCTCTTCATTAATCTGTTCTTTTTAAAGTGTATTTTGGTAAATTCAGTGCTTTGGTTCATGCATTAGGTTGTAACAAATTCTAAATGTATTTCATTAGTTTGAGATGCACAAATATATAACTCTTGCTAATTTTACAAATAACATAAGGATGCTTGGACTGAATCAGTCCAGGCTCTGTTGTTAATAAAAGGATGTTGACTGCCTGGAGTTTGTCATATCTAGTAAACTTAATGGTCTTTTTTTTATTTTTCAAACTGAATGCAATAAATAGGCCCCTTTGCTAACCAGGTGGGATGGTTAAATACAGCTATTGGCAAATGACTAATGCCAATGACTAAAATCTTTAGCATGTGTACAGGTGAACCAAAATGAGATGCATTAAAATAGCTATACTATTTCCAGGATGGATACAAATCAATGATTTTTTTAATAAAAAAATTGGATTTTTTTTTATTTAATAGTATTAGTAGTATTTTTTTGTTAAGATGCTTTTTAAAAAAAATCCCTATATAAATATAGTTTTAATTTAAGATATGTTAAAGTTCAAAGGTATCATCCTGGAATAAGGATTGTAGCTTTTAAATATATACTATTTGAAACAATATATTCATGTAACCTTTTTAGAAAAGTTTTATAAATAGGTCACAACAGGTCATGGGCTATATTAGGGATGTAATCTTATGGGGTTCCCAGAGGCTCCTCTATAAAGTAGTAAAGACTAAAGAAAACCACTCTGTGGTTGAACTCAGTGGGACTCAGTGCTCAGTCTAGAACAGTGGTTCCCAAACTCTGACAGATTGCACACCACCAATTTAAAATGGTACAACCTTAAATACCACCTGCAAATTTTTGTCATATAAAGTAATTATAATAAATCTGTTAATGCGTACCACTGACAGGTTGTCTATGTAGCCCTGGTGGTATCCGTACCACAGATTGAAACCGCTGGTCTAGAAGATCCCATTAGGCATCTCCGTGATGCTTGGTTTCAGTTCTCAAATTGTGGATTTGCATTTGGAGAGATAACATCCTTGTTAACAGCAGCTTATGGAGATGAAAGATAACAGACCTGATTACCTACCAATCAGCCGTTGTCTCTCTGCAAGTTTGTGTACAGAGGCAAGGTTTGCCTCTCTAAAATTGCTAAGTTTCAAGAAGTTAAATGAGTAAATAATATCAAACAACAAGAACGCACTTTTTGTAGAAAACCATGATTAAATCAAGACTTCCTGACCAGTGATTTAAATCATGACTAAAATCATGATTTAATTCAAGTTCACCCTGTGCATTTCTAAAGCGATGACTTTGCTACTGTGCTGTGCTGTTTATATCTTCACTAAGTGTGAGAGGTAATCAGGTCTGCTCTGAGAATTATCAGGTTTGCAGATTGTGGAAGTTTCTATTAGAAAATTAATGTTCCAGATTCTAGGTGCAGTTCATTTTCTTTATTAGTTACCTATTCATCAGTACTTAAAGTGAAAGAGGAAAAATAGTGGCACTCATGCCTTAGAACTGTTGCAAGCTGTTTAGCAGAGAGCAAGGACTGAATGTTATGGTAATATTGGAGCAAATACTTAGAACATAATTCATTCAAGAGCCAAATTACATTTCATCCTTTGCAGACTTTTATTTATTGTGTTGCTTTTGTCTCACGTGAGGCATGATATTTTATTTTCCCCCTAGCTCTGGGAAAAATGCTGGTATTCCACTGTTATTTGGGCAGGAGCATTTAACATGTGTGGGCTATTGTTCCCTCAAAGCACTGCCATGGATGTTAAATCAGGCAGATCTGTAATATGGTCACTTACTGAGTTAGTGTTTTCCTACTGCCTAATATTTGTTATAGTTATGACATGCTTGAGGCTTTAAAACATTGCCATCTCATTTTTCTTTATTAAAAAATCTAAATGTAAAGTTTTATTTCCATTTACTTCTATAGTATCATTCTGTAGACAGTAGTAGAAATAGTTTTAATTTTGTCTGAAAGCCAACATTCTGGTAGCCTAGATGTAGCTAAGTCCCATCTTATGTGTGACACATTTCCCTCACTCCGCTGCTGGAAACAGTGGAACCATTTTTGCCTTTTACTGTGCCCAGGGTCTGGCCTTTTTGCATCCACAGAAGTCCTTAACCAGTCATAACCTTGTGGGGGGGGGGGGTGTGCGCGCACACGCACGCGTGTGTTCCCTGAATTAACTATATTCCCAATGTTTTTACTGTGTAATGCTATTCTGAAAAATGGCTGTTTAAAAATGGCACCAACTTATTTAACAGATCAGCTCCCGTATATATTTTTCTTCCTTGTAGTGATAGGAGTAGATTTTACTCCTGTCAGTGTCAGCCCTGTAAAACTAGCAGATTCTAGAAAACCTAGATTCTTTTTTACTTTAATCCTGGCTTATAAATCATGGTCAGTATTGTTAAATAAATTGCACAGGTGAGGCTGCTGATGGATCCTTTGTCTTCAATTATGTTCTCCCTTTACTTGTGTAACAACTTGGATAGCAATTGGCTTATGCAGGTGTAACTGAGGGCACAATTTAATGACAGTAGGTTTTCACACATGTAATTGAAGGCACACTTGGAATGCAAAATCTTTTGTTAGTGATGCCCCAGAGCACATCTGGTTTCTTAAATTATCTTCACTGGATACTTAGTCTGGGTTCTTTTAATCCCCACTACCCTGTATACTTGCAACATCTCGCCAAGATGAGATGAACAGACTCAGGAAAATGGGGAGATTGAAGCCCAGATTCTTCTTTTACTCAAGCTAGTAGTTCTCTAATCCCACTTTGCAGTGAGAATGCAGGTTAGAGTGCGTGAGTACTGATAGTACCTACTTCCTGTGACCAAAGAGAGGGACAAGATCTCTCCCAATTCACAGAGAAAGAATCATCAAATGTCATAGATCACAGTGACACTAAAGGAACCCTTGTGAGACACACAAGTTAGCACTATAAGGACACATTAACTTGGTCTCTCACATGGTCCAGGGTAATTTGGGTGCTAAGGTTCAGGTACCTATCACTGGGCTAGCTGTTTAGGAAAAACAGATCCTAAGATAAGGCCTTGAACATGCAAACTGCTACACTCCAACTCAGTTAAACTGCATATAGGCACAGGTGTCATTCTATGTAGCATTTTTTTTTTTCCAAATTGTAACGTGTAATATCTTGATTTTTATTGATGTGAAGTAGGTCAGGATTCAGTTTTAGAAATAAAGAAGAGATATATTGGTCAAAAGCTGCATTTTAAGTTGTTTACAGGTGCAAGGAAAGACCAAATTAAAATGGAATTTAAGATGGAATTAGTCACGGAGTTCCTGCTTGAATTGCCATTGAGTCAAGTACAGAACAGTTGGAATATGAAAATAAAGCCATTGTTGTTTGCAGCAAATGATGCCTTAGCATTCTGTTTCCATACATTCTTTTTAAACAATTTCCTTAGCTCTGAGTTTTTTTGGTCTTCAGATGTTTTAATTGGGATTTTCATGAAATGTCAAAGGAAGTTGGGTACCTACCTCCCATGGTATTTTAAGAATCTCAAAATTCTATTTTAGAATGTTCTGGTTTTATCTGTTTCCCATTTTAAGTTAATTATGTTGATCTATATTTACCACCTTAACCTCAACTTAACAGAGGGTTTTGTTCTATGTTTTACTTTTGAACTCTTACATTATTACTTCTTTATAATGGAATGCACTGAATCTTCATTTATGTTAACTGCAGAATAGATATCTGAAATGCATGACCAGGCAGAGCCTAGTTGGTAAGTGTGGGAGCCCCTTCCCTCAGCACCAGCTGCAGCTTATGATTTCTCCTAGCACTGATCAGCACTATCATGATCCAACCACTGTGTGGGCCCCACTGAGTCACCCTGCCTACCTCTTGCATACACACACCTGCCCCCCCCCCGACTCTGCAGCTCCCAAGAGCCCTGATGACAGAGTGGGACAGCATGGAGGCCTGCATCCAGGCTCCATACCCTGCATACAGAGTCCAGATCTGGCTTGGAGCAGCCCCTGTGTGGTGCCCCCTAGGTTCCACCGGCCCATGCCACACAGCCACATGTCACCTCCCCACTGCCAATGGTAGCTGCCTGGGGATGCCATGCCCTGCTGCTGTGCCCACTGCCAAGGCACGGCTTGTGCATGAGGCTCCCAGACTTGGGTGGCCATCCCAGCTTGCCCCGTGCAGGTGCCTGAGACCTGGCCTTGGCCCCCTCCTCCAGCTTGCCCTACCTTGGCCAGTCCACACCCCAAGCAGGAGGAGCAGTGCTCAGCCCAGTCTGTCCCTAAGCCACCTGTCGCTGCTCAGGAGAAGCTAGCTCAGCATGTGTGGGTGGGGTGATGCCAATCCAGGACTTCTGCTTCAATTTACACTCACTGACTGGGATTCCAGGAGGGCCTCTGAAACCTGGGTCTGCCCCAGCCAATCCGGAACAGATAGTCACCTTAAGAGTTAGGTGCCTTAAATACTGATTTTAAAGAAAAGTCAAAATAAAGGAAAACCTCTGAATCTTCCAAAGAGTGTATCTGGGTATATATTAACAACTCCATATCTATATATGAATGTATATAGATGATAAACTTTATAGGAGTGTTCTGATTTCTTAGAGAAAAGATATAAAAAAAGAAATATTTTTTATATGACCTATATAATTTTCTGTAATAAACTCATTCCAATTAATCTCAACCTTTTTCTTATAAAACATGGCATAAGCTGTCAAACATTTTTATAATATTTCATAATTTACCCCCCAAAAGTATAATTCTTCCCAATAACATTTTATCACATAAGACTATATGTCTAGTAACAGGGGGGGAATAGGTTGTTCCTAAAAGAAAAGGGTTTTGTTTTTTTGGTTTGGGGGTTGGGGAGGGAGGAGGGTTCATATAAACATGTGTGGTAGATATGACATGAGCATAAAAAATACATTTTGGATTTTACCCATATGGACATAGAAGCTAGATAAACTTAAGCTAGTGACCTAATAAAACTTCATTCAAAATCTCCAGTCCTTTATCCATTAACTTCAACAGGAGCCTGACGGGACACTAGCTCCTTATCTTGTCCTTTATAGGAATCTTAATTCTTCACTGTCTTGAATTTTGTTTAGGATTTACAGCAAAATAAAGTGGCTATAAAGTTCCTTCATCAGCTACAGGAACTTGTTTTTACAGTAATAGAGCAACATTGTTGTAAATTAGTATTGTAAATCAGAGTGTTGAGCTTCTACCCCTAGCACACATACAAGGGCACTGATATATATTAAGATGTCTGTTGGCATTAATGACCACATTTGTGTAACTATACCTGAGAGAGAAAATACAACTGTTGAAGCTGGTTGTGTGTGCAAGATATTAGAAAAGAAGGGACTAATCCAGTTCCTTCTCTTCCTACTAAGGTTAAGTTACTCAGGCCCTGACCCTAAGGATCCTGTAATAAAGGAAGATAAAAGTGAATTAAACTGTTAAATGGAATTAAGTGCACTTTTTGAATTTGCAGTGGTACTTAGTGTGAGGTGTGATATACATAAACTCCATATCCACTTGGGCACTGAGGAAAAAGAAAATAAATACATTTTCTCTGAACAGTTTAATTGTATGCTGTCACCAGGCTCACTAATACTTTGTGTAGCGTACCTTTGAGTATTTTTTTGCAATTTTCTTCTTTCTCTATAACAGGATGTATTTTGAATATAATATTTCAGTTCTGGTGGATCAACAATGACTAAAATGATAGATGACATGTAATTTCCATCCTTACTTTTTATAAGGTGGGGGAAAAATCATAAGAGGAATTTATGTCAGTCTCTTAAGGGTCCAAGCTGAAGTAATAAATATTGTATGCCAAGATACTGCACTTATCCAGTAGTTCTTAACTTTTCCTATGCTAGGAGCCCCCTTCCATAGATCTGGGACACAGCTGGACCCTGCTTTTCTTTTTAACTATATGGGAAGACCAGAAAAGGGATGATTTCTGGACATCTCCTTGTGAGCCTTAGAGATTACAGTGTCCAGGCAAAGGACCTATGTTTTAAGCTACAAGACTGTGTCAGACCATTACACCTATAACTCTGCAATGTTACACCTTTTAACTTCAACTAAGAAAAAGACCAAAGTAAACATCTTCATCTATATACTTTGAAGTTTTATGCAGTTGTGGAAGACATGCTGTGGCAATGTGGGGCTCCCTACCTAGCCACAGTGCACAGTTCCCCACTTGTCTTTGGGCACACCACCCACCTGACTCACCTGCTACACCTTATTCTTAATTAATTAACGTCTTAATTAAGGCAGGAGGCTGCCCATTTGTGCCCTCATGCCACAGGGTGCTATCTGTGGCTTCATACCTTCCCTATGCCACAGCCCATGCCTCACAGATGGCATCTACTGATGTTATTCTCACCAGCCCCAGACTGGGCCCCAGAATCCTCCAGTCGAGACCCCTCTAAGATCCTTCCATGCCAGCAGCATACCCCACCTTCATTGGGCTCTCTGGCTCCCTGAAACTATTTCCCCTCCTGGGAGTGGTCGCCTTCCCCGGCACCTTTGGCCATACAGGCCCTGGCCTCACCTCCAAGGACAGTTAAACTCCAGGACCTTCTAGCTCTGGGCATCCCTCATGGTGGGCCCCTGGCCCTCTTGACCAGTCTGGTCCTGGCCCCAGCATTGACTGGCAGTTGAGGGTATTTGATTATCAGGTCTCTGAGCCTCTAACCCTACTCTCTCTCTCTGAGGTCTGCCCTCTGGACCCTACTAGTGGGTGACCCACCTGGTTATGGTAGCTGGGGTTAAGGCACCACGACCCGTCTTTCACCAGGGTGGTAACTGGCCTGGCATTTCTTGGGGACTCCCGCACCGCTGAGAGCCCCACCAGACCACCCACTCCTGGCAGGGTGCAATTTTAGGTCATGCCCAGGACCAGGAGCCTCCTAGCCATCCCCTACAGCTCCTCCCTTACCTCCAGAGTGTTCCACGAAGCCTTACAGCCAGACAGTGTTGCTGCCTCCTCTGCCAGCAACAAAATGCTCTGCTTATATTGGCAGCCCAGAATCTAAAATGGCTGCCACAATCAAGCTCCTGCTGCCTGCTTGGCTTATGTCCTAAAATGGCAGGCACCAACAGTGCCTTGCCACACACTTTCCCCCTTAAAATGGTACCTGGGGGAGGTTTCCCCTACTGTTCCTCCACAGCAGGCTCCCCTTGGAGCTTGCGAGAGCCCTCAAGTGACGCGCACCGCCAAAGGTGCACTACCACACACCACCCCCCTTAGAATGAGATTGGGGGGCTTCACTTGGCTGCCTTCCCTGCTGGGCTCTGCCCCAGCCTACTGCAGCCCTGCCACATGGCAAGCACCCCAAAGGTGCTCCACCACATGTGCTGAGACATATTTATGAAGGATCATTGAAGGCTTGTCTCTTCCTCTAAAAATCGTGGTAGGGAAGTTTTGTAACTTATGTATTGGAGAGAGAATAGACTCACTGCATGAACTTAGCAAATCATTATAAATGTTGCATGTGACTCGGCTCATATCAAGTGAACTTACTCACATAGTCATTTATATATTATAATTTGGTTGAAATACATTTAAAGACTGTTGTTGGGGTTTTTTAACTGTATTGCAGGCATTTCTCTACACAGTTGCTCGGCTTTGTATGTTGCTAGTCCTTTGAGCATCTAAAAATAAAAATGTGTATTTCAGATTTATGCAACCATCTAATAAACCTGAGGCCAGGGTGCTGGCTGCATACTCAGATTTGGTTGACAGCACCTCAGTATTGGCAGGCTGACAGCATGGCGCCACACCCACTGTTTTTCAAGATTTGGAGTCTGGAGCTGATTAGCCGGGCCAGGAGTGCTGGGTTACGGGGTGAAACTGTGGGGCTCCCTGCAGCCTGGAAGGTTGACTGCCTTATCCCACACAGCTTACAGGGAGCTGCAGAGCAAAGGCACATGATGGCTCATCCTGGCTACAGGAACCCTTAACTAGGGAGAGATTTTTCTGATCCTGGGGTCCCAGTGCCTCTGGGCCTTTTAAAAACCATGTTTTTTAGCCTAGCTGCACACTCTGTTTTCTGACATCCCTCATGCATGGGGACCTTGTAATCAGGGAACCTTTCCTAGATCGTGGGGCCCTGGCATGCTGGGACCCTAAAAAACCTTATGTGCAGCTGGGCTGTACAGAGTTTTCTCACATCCCAGGGCATGGGCCTCTGAAGGCTGTTTGGAGAATCTGGTGCAGTCCTAGGGCTGAGACTGACAATCAGCTGATTGTCAGGACCACACTTGTTCACCAAGCACCTGGCTTTCAACATGCTAATATAGAGGGGAGCCTGGGATCATAATCATGCAATGGCATGATTAGGATCTGACCCATGATCCCAAAACTGCATGCCCTGTTATGCATGTGTGGCATGGCAGGAGTTGCAATGGGAAGAGATCCCATTGTGTCATTAAATTATGTGTGCCAGTATCCTTAATGTCTCAGTTACTGGGTGATCTGCACATCTGGCCCATCTGGATATCTCCCAGTACACCTTTATCAGACTGTAACTCCTACTTGAGCTGTCCAGACCACTTTCAGGGTGGAATTGCACAATTCATGATTCATAGATTGTTAGGGGCTGGAAGGGACCTCGCAGATCATTGGGTCTAGCCCCCCCTTCTCTAGGCAGGAAGATAGCTGGGATTAGGTGACCCCACCAAGGTGATTGTCCAGTCTCCTCTTGGAAGCCTCCAGGATAGGTGACTGCACCACCTCTGAAGGGAGTTTATTCCACAGTCTGGACAACCTGACTATGAAGAAGGTTTTTCTGGTATTAAACCTGAAGTAGTCTTCCAGAAGTTTGTATCTACTGGTCCTGGTCTTCCCCGTGGGTGCCCTGGTGAACAGTTGTTGCATTCGTCTGATATAGTGGTAAGCCGCTATCAAGTCCCCTCTCAACCTTGTCTTCTTTAGGCTGAAGAGGCCCAGGTCCCTCAGCCTTTCCTTGTATGGCTTGCCTTACAAGCCCCTGACTATATGAGTGGCCCTTCTCTGGACCCTTTCAAGCTTTTCCATGTCCTTACTGAAGTGCGATGCTCAGAACTGGACTCAGTACTCTAAATGCAGTCTCACCAGTGCTGAGTACAGCAGGAGTATCACTTAGTTTTACACAAGATTCATCAGTTGATGCATGCCAGCATGGTATTTGCCCCACTGACCACCCCCTCGCTCATATTCACATGAGGGTTAATCATTACCCCTTGGTCCCTTTCATCTGGGTTGCAAATCCAGCTGTCACCACTGAGCCTTTATGTATGTTGAGGGTTGTTTGTTCTCCCACTTACAAACCATGCTTGGAATTGCAGCCTCCCAGTGTCAGCTGTGATCATTCCAGCAGGCCTGACTTGTTCCTAGACCCTGCAATTCTCTTCCTGTTAGGAAAATAATGACCAGGGGTCCTGGTTTTCAGTTTCCCATGGGAAAATTGGGAAAAACTTCAAATTTTCCCCTTTACTCAAGAAAAACACAGATTTTTCATTTTAACAGAGAAACGCATAGATTTTGTTCTTTTGCAAAGAACTCTATGCAGGCTGGCAGAGTTCCAGCTTGCTGGGGGGAATGGGAGGAGGGCATTAGGTAGGGGTGCCATGTGCATGTGTCCAGGGATCAAAAAAAACATGGAAAAAATCAACACAGCACGTGCTTGGGCAGTTCACCCTTGCAGCGGGGCGTGTGTTTGCAATGCCACATACTGCACAACCGCACTCGTTTGGACGCGCCCAATGGGGCTATTGGACGTAGTGATGTCCTACATGCTCTTCTGTAGTGTTTATCTCCGTGCAGCATTCCCTCGGTTGCTATCAGCTTCCTGGTGGGTCTCAGTGTAGCAACTTTTTTCTAGCAAAGGGGAGCAAAACATTATAGTGCTGCGATTTGGTAACTCCATTTTTTTGCAAAACAGTGTTTGCAGCTAACTAGAGATGGAAGAAACAAGATCTTTGAAGCAACTTAGCCCATTGTTTTTAAAAGTGCACTTAATATTATCTGGGAAACCATTACTTGCTTGCCTATTTTAACCAGGATATCTGTTGCATTTGAGCATTATAGCATCTAATAATCATTCCATTGTCCCAGTAGTGCCTGCTTTCAGTAACTAGGCTACATATCCATATTCTGTAACTTGTTACTTATGTCTTTTACAGCATCTATAGCCATTGCATCCGTTACAGCTGACGCCATCCATCTTTCGGATTTTGAGCTGACAGGTTGAAAGTTTTCCTCTGAAGACCTAGAATAGCGTTCTTGTGGGTCTTTAGATAAGACAGTGTTGCAACTTTATGAAAACATTGGAAGTGTTGGGTTTGGCTGGTTGGTTGGTTGTTTTTTTAATGGTTAAAAGTATTGCATGTTTTGCAGACTGGTTCCAAAAACAAGAAGCAATTTCTGTATGCTCTTTGGGACATTGAGAGGCCTACCGCTGAGAGCAAACTGTTTGCGTCATCTCTAATCAAAGCATATTAGTAACCTCTAAAGAAAAACATTCAGAACAAAAGCTTAAACACTTAAAACTGGAGCATAATGTGACAAAATCCCATGAAATTTATAAAATGTTAATGGAAACTAGGCAGGAATTTAATGAGGCAGTCATCCAATTTGAGTTGAACTAGTGGCTAACAAAAACTCCAAGTAAATAATTGGAAAAGAGAAGTTGAAAAGAGATTGGCCTAGCAATTTGGAAAAGAAGGGAGAAAAACAGTTATACTTTTGTAAGTGATGCTTTTGGAATAGGGAAAGGCTTCTTTTTTTAGTTCATTTTGGGACTCCTTGTGTCTTGGAAGACAAGAATACATAGCCCACAGCCTGAAAAAAAACAGACCTAACAATCTCTGGAAACCTGGGTTCTGTTGTCGGCTCTACCATTTTTTGGGCAAGATGATCTCTCTCTGTCTCAGATTCCCAACTGTAAAATAGGGATAATGCATCCTTATTCTGTTCTTACTTTGATTATAAGTTCTTTGGTGCAGTGATTGTTCCCTATTATGTATTTGTACAGAGGCTAACATAATAGGACTCCATTCTCAGTTAGGACTGTGAGAAGTTATGATCTAAATAATAATGTAGGTACCACTAAAAATCTAAGTGTTGGCATAATCTAATTCTGTAGTTGAATCGGTTACTGAGTTGAGCACATCTTTGGGGGTTAGTCTTCCATTCCATGTCCTTTATAAACAAACAAAAAGGTTAAATTTGAAGTACTTGGCTTCCTCTGAATCATTAAAAACATTTTCATTTAATGCAAAAGAATGTGAAATATAACTGAAAAGAGATCATGTCAAATCCTTTTACATGTAGCTTCCTCTTTAAGGGACCATGTTTGTGACCTTCTGATGTAGCATAAGCCAGATCCAAAAAAGCAAAGAAAACTTTTAAAAATAACATTTTAGGGATGGCAGTTTTATCAGCAGTGCCTTTTACCATTTAGTTGTTATCATCAAGGATATGATTTGTAGTTAACAGAGTATCAGCAGTAAGATGAACTGTTTCTAGCTGTAGCGGGGCACTGGGATGTGCCTGATTCTTTAAGGGAGCAAGCAGCCTCAGAGGCTGAAACAAAGAGAAACTAATGAGAGACTCACTTGACTGGAAGAGGGCTCATGCTTGAGGTATATAAGCCCAGGGCCTGCACCAGTCAGTTAGTCTTGTCCTGATAGCTATGGAGTGAGGAGCCCCTGACAGCAGAGCACCAGAACTCCTGAACTGGCAGTGGCTCTGAATGAGAAAATCTGCAGCGAAGGAAACAAGGGAAGGTACCTGGAACAGGAAAGAGCTTGGTTATATGGGCAGGTGGCCCTGCTTAATGTTAAGCCTAGAGAAGACTTGAGGGCCTGCCAGAGAGAAGGTGTTCATTATTAAGTTGCTCTAGTAATTTAGCCTGGAGCCCTGCAAGGGCAGAAAGGCTGACTTAAAGGGCCAGCAACCCAGCAGGGGCTGAGTGGGGCTCAGTCACAGGTGCAAGGGCCTAGAGAGTAGGAACCCAGGAATCCACGAGCCCCAGGGCTGGGAATGTGGTCAGAGGGTCCAGGGACATGCAGGGCTGAGAGAGAGTGAGACCCAAGAAGGTCCAAAGACAGGGGAAGCACCTGAGTGTGGAACCTGAAGGTTCAAGAGCCAGGGACTGATGGACAGTCAGACCAGAGGATTCGTGCATCCAGGGAGAGGGCCGGATGAGGGTCCATGAGTCTGAGAGGGGCTATGAGCTGGACTTGAGGTTCAGGAGCCTAGAGAGATGGACAGAAAGTTAGACCAGGGGTCTGGGAGCTCTGAAAGGACTCAATATGGGACCACAGGGGTCAAAGGGCCAAAAGGGGCCAAGGGTGTGAACACTGTAGTGATAACACATGAGAGGCTTGGGTCATGGTGTAGGAGAGGAACAGAGCCGTGCAATTTGCCCTTAAGTCTACAGGTGCCCTACAGGGATATAGTCAGGCCAAGAACCACCTATCAGGCCTGAGGGCTGGATTAAAATTAATGGGGTCCAGGAAAGACCCAGTGGGAAATTGTTAGAATCGAGGATCACTCTAAGGCCTGTGGGCAGCTTCCCTTAATCAGCCTCTTAATAAGAACAAGGCATGCCAGGTCAGCAATCTAGGGAGAGCAATATTAGAATCCAAGCCAGGCAGAAGCTACAAGGCCACTGGGGGGCATTACAGCCGCCCTGCGGCCATGAGCCTGTCACAGTAGCTATGGATAAAACTAACTGAAAATGTATCCAATACGGTTTAGAAATTTGCAAGGGAGTGAAGAAGAATGGAGCTGTTCATTTATAATATTTAATATTTGCTAGAAATTGTCCACTGTCTTAACTGTCCCAGCTCCATCGGGATATTCCAGTACTTTTAATTACTACACAAGTTTTTAAGCAATGTCTTATGGCTACATTCTTTAATGAGGCTTCCATTAAGGGCTTCTGGACTCTATAGTTCCAAACTCTTTGATATGTATCAGGTGGTTATCATGTTACCCCAATATAGCCCAGTTACTATCTGAAACAAAGGCTTTTCAAGACCATCTTCTGCTCCAGTCCCTGATGTCTTCTGGGGTTTTTTTAATTATTATTATTATTTTGCACTTGCCAGTGCCAGACTGGCTTCCTCAATGGTGTTGTGGCCTGGAGCCCTGTTTCCAGTGGGCCCCATATGCGACTCAGGTTGAACCCTAGCTTGGTCCGTGCTAGCTTCTGGTTTCCCCTTAATCTGGCTGCTAGATAGATCAGATTTCGCGAGACCGCAGGAGGTGAGGGTACTTACGCAGCTTGTTGTTAGTAGCTGTTTATTGAGGATCATATTACAGCAAGTAGTTAATCACCGGAGGGAGGGGGAGGGTTCCGGAGGTCTCGGGCATTGCTGCAGCTTCTTACTATGACTTAGTAAGCGAGTTCTAGCAGGCACCCGTGTCCAACCTGTGCAATGACCTCCATCTGCAGGTCGTGAGAGGGAGAGCTCTGCTTCGGCTGACTATGGGTGGGGTTATATAGTTAGAGTCAGCCTATGGGATCTAGTGTTTTCGTTCTATTCCTTTTTTGGTATTAGAGCTGGCTTCAGGCACTACGGGGGTTTGGCTT
>JAGPOW010001296.1:81629017-81652715 GCA_030014935.1 Caiman crocodilus | reverse complement strand
TTCTATTCCTTTTTTGGTATTAGAGCTGGCTTCAGGCACTACGGGGGTTTGGCTTGCTAGGTGGTGTCATGGATCACCGCCTGCAACACAGTTTGCACAAATGGCAGTATCAAGTTTGCTTTCAGATAATTTTAATATCTTGGTGAATAGCTTTGTCCAGGTGCTGTTGTCATATGGGTAGTTTTTTACAAGTAAAATCTGTTGTACCTGAATGTTTGTATTGTTATTATAACTAGTATGTTCTTTCCCACTTGCTGCAATTCCTTTCAGGTATCTGAGTTTGAGTTCCTTTTATCATTACTTACTTTTAGAGGTGCACTGATACATTGGTCTGATATTGGATTGGTACCGATACAAAGAAAATTGGCTGCATTGGAAATTGGCCCAGTGGGGCCAATAATTTGGTTGATAAATGCTCGTGCATGCATGCAGCCGCAGCACAACATGCAGGCAACATGGAGAACTGCCTCCAGCTGGTAGGTCCATTGTGGTGGAAGGGGAGGGATGAGGTATGGAGCGGGGCATATCAGCCCACCCCCCACAGTGCAGGAGAGGGGGCAGGGTGGCTCCTTTTGTTGCTTGCACCCCAGGAGGGCATGGGGGGTATGTGCCCCCTGGATCTATGTGGGCAAGGGTAAGGCTGCAGCTGCAGGCTGGGCTTTTCTTGCTGGGGGCTGGGCTTGGGGCATGGGTAAGGGAGGGGGGTGCAGCCACCCCAAACTTCACCATAACTCCCAGTGCTACCACCTCGCACAGCCCTAGCTCTTTCTAGCACATGAAGGGAGGCAGGAGTTGAGCCAGGAAGAGCTAGGAGTGTGCAGGGCAGGCAGGTGGTAGCAGTGTTGGGAGGGATTTATGGCAAAATTCGGGGTGGTTGCAACCCCCTTCATAGCCCCCTTCCCAAACCCAGCCCCTGGCAAGATGAACCTAGCACAGCCCTGGCTCCAGCCTGCAGCTGCAGCCCACTTGCCGGCCCTGCGCAGATCCAGGTGCATGGGCTTCCCCCACCCCCCTTATACCCTCCCAGGGTGCAGGTGGTGGTGGTAGCTCCGCCCCCCCCCCACAAGTGCCCCTCTCTGGTTGTGCAACGCCTGCCCCTGCCCTCTCCTCCACCTGCCATACCCCTTCCCTCGCCCCTCTCCTTCCACCACAACAGATTTACCAGAGGGAGGCAGCTCTCCATGCTGTATCGGAAATCAAATCAGTATCGATCAATATGCCTCCTTAAAAATCAGATATTGGTATCAGCCCCAAAAATCTCTATTGGTGCACCCCTAAATACTTTTTTCCTAAATGAAGTTTAAATATTGCCTGGCACAATAAAATCTTGTTCTTAACATGGTAGCAAAGATCAGAGCTTGAAAAATTTAAAATAGCACCTTATAAGATAACATGATGAAGGTGAAAAATGGTAGATGAGGAATGATCCTGCTCCCACTGAAATCAGTAGCAAAACTTCAGTGTTGCAAAATTCAGGTTTAAATTAATAGTGTTCTGTCAGTGTATTCTATAATAAATTACTTTGACCTTTAGTTTGAATTGCATCTGTTCTATTATCTAAACTTTGAAATAAAAACTTAGCTTGCGACAATTGCAGTTTGCCCAGAGGGGGATCAAGGTGGGGAGGGGAAGGCTGCAGTTGCACCCCACCTTTCATTCCCGTTCTGCCCAAAATTTAAAACTAACTGCCTGGAAACAGTTTATATTCAAGCAGCAGTAAGGCAATCAATTGGCTTCATGGTTCATTATAACTTACCATGATTCCCAAACTCTGACATGTTGTGCACCATCAATTTAAAATGGTAGAACCTTAAGTACCATCAGCAAATTTTTGTTATATAAAGTAATTATAATAAATCTGTTAATGTGTACCACTGACAGGTTGCCCATGTACCACTGGTGTTACTTGTACCACAGATTGGGAACCTTCTAAATCTGTCATTCAGCAGTTGTTAACGCCCCTTTCTCCTTTTTAACAGTTTTGATGTTCCACTAATCAAGCTTTTCTTTATTCTGCAATTCTGATATCTGTCAGTTGCTCCTGATTATTTCAAACTTTGCAAAAATTTTTTAACTCTAGCTAAAAACAATTGAATATTGACTGAGTTGTGGAAATAACTTTTAGTGAGGTACTGCCAACATGCTCAAAAAGGCTAGATGTTGTTTTATCTGAAACAGGTATACATTTTACTCTAATGACTACAGGACTCATGAAACATCTTTTTTATTTATTTTCCCTAGTTGATTGTGTTTTTCATATGCAATATATGTTATAGCAAATGCACATTCCAACAAAAATTGTACTGGTTTTTGCTTTGATCTTAACCTGAATTGTATAGGTTAGAACTTAACCTGAATTATAGCCTTAGCATATGAATAAAACCTCTAGTTTCTTTTCAGCTTGAGAAAAATATGTTGTGTTTATATCATGTCACACCATCTGCACCCTCATTTTCAAAATCCTAGATCCACCTGTGAGTATCAGCCCTGTTTCCTAGTTCTTTCCCTTCGTTAGCCGTCTTCCCCACATTATACTGTCTTGTCCTTTCCACCCAACAACCCCATGTTCCAAATGACCTTTTATTATCATGATGTTGGAAAGGAAGGAAAAATAGAGTTGCTTCTATTTTCAATAGAATTAAATAGTTATTTTAATTTGGGAAACATCATGATTTCGAATATTTTGATATACTAATTACTTTACCTTTTAGAGTTTGATTTTTTTTCTAACTGGAATTATTTTTGTACTCTTGTAATAAGCCATTCTAAATAGTTTTCTCCCCATAACATTGTCATAAGTTTACACTGAGCCCTTACTAATGCCTTACATTAGGGGTGGCCAACCTGTACAAGAGCTACAAATGGCATAGACAGCCTTTGTGTGTGGCATGCAGCAGATAAGAGAGGGGACAGGTAACACAGCAGCAGATAGGGCAGGAAACAGTTGAAAGCAGAGCAGGTGATCAGACAGGGAGCCCAGGACAAGAAACATAAAGTGGAGGAGGAAATGTGGCAGGGAGCAGAAAGCAGATTGGGCAGAGGAAGGAGGTATGGGTCATATTTTGCCCACCCCGGTATAAATATCTGCCTGCATGAACATCATGGGAGAGCTATACGATCTATCTAAAACTGACTAAATTCTAAGGTCCCCTCCTGCCACAGGCAAACTTTCTAGGAAAGAAAATATTATTGCTTTAGTTATTCTTTGTGTCTGTGTATGCGACATTTGTGAAAACAAAGAGAAAAATGTAATGGTGCTTAGGGCAATTGGATGTCTGATTTTATTTATTTATTTATTTATTTTTTTCTATGTATATCCCATGCATCATTATCAGTGCTTTGTGGGTTAGGCTTTTTGATCAGTGACACAACTTTGTCAGAGACAAGGCACCTCTCATTAGACTGAATACAGCCCTCAGAAAATGCCAGTTTTTAGTTTTCACTCTTTATTTTTTCTGTAGTCAAAAAAACCCATAGAGCAATTCTTCTGTTGCAAAGAACTCAGCAAGCTTATAATAGGTCAGAATGTTTTTAAAACTGTGGATTCCTATTTGAAATAGCTGGGTTTGTGTTGTGAATCTGATTTGTGCACCTAACCATGGTAAGATAGCATGGCACCCTGAAAGGATCTCCAGGCATCCCAGAATATTGTGGCACCCTGACTGAGAATCACTGACTAAGCCCTGGATCAGACAAGCTTATGTAAGTGCTTTTCCAGGGCTAATTACAGGCATTTGCTCAAAATGGGAAGAGGTAAAATCAATTCAGAATTGCTGCCTTATCTCAGATAAGTCAGAATGGGGAGGCTAGCTGGGGGGTTGAGGGTCCAGCAGGCTGGGAGGGAATCAGTGGTCCACCAGGGGATGGGGGCAGGCTCAACCCATGGGTGAGGTGTGGGGGCAGGCATGACACACGGGTAGGGTGGGGGTCCCTCCCCAGCAAACCTTCACTCTATCCCTCCTACCCCACCTCACTCTGGGGCTTACTTGCTTGGCTCTGACAGCAGCAAATGCTGACAAAAGCAGTTGCACCCCAAGGAGCTCGTGGGATAGGGGTTGAGAGGGCTGGTTGGTTGGGGGGCAAAAATTTGACCAGTTACGGGAGGAGGAGAGAGTGAAAAGAGTCAGGGCTGGGTTTCCCAGCCCCAGGGCTGCACAAGCTTCTGTAATTTTTAGACCAGTTTGTGCATGGGACTTCTGTACAGTTACAGGTTGAGACTGATTGCTGGTCACTGAGACAAAGTCTATAAATGTAAGTTTGGCACCAGGGGGAGCTACATTTTAAACTGGGCAGGTGTCTCCCCAGATGTCTGTACTTAGCCCAGAAGCTCTTATCCCATCCACTTCAATGTGAGTGTTAAATTACTTAATATTTAATGTGTAAAACTTTTCGCAGAATCAAAGCTTTATCTTTGGAGTGTGCTTGACTCAGTTGCATAAATATAATGTTTTTTTTAATTCAGTGTCCAAAATCCCCGTCATAAGAAATGCATGGATTAAATCTTCTTTTAATAACTGCTGGAGGTTTTTAATGACACTCCTGCTCTGTAAATGAGAAAAAAGAACTGGCTTAGAACATGTACGTTGTTTCTGAGTTCAATTTCATACCTCTTCCTGGGTTTCTGAATATATACTGTAGCCATAAACCAACATTCGAATTTTGCTAACCCAATCGAGCTGATATTTAAGAAACAGTTTTAAAAGTAGCCCTTGTATACAAAGGTGTTACAGAAATGGCAAAATGGTTGCCCACTCTGTATGTACGCGACAGTGGAGAAACTACACAACAGCAGGGAACACTGGCAGCATTGTTGAACACACCCAACAATGGAGAACACACCCAATCAATGGAGAAGTGATGTGGCCCACAAAAGGACCATAGCGCACAACATGGGTTTTATTTCAAAATTGCTATTGACTTCTGAAACACCCTTGTACAATATTATATTCTGTCTTCCTATTTTTTTCTTATGCAGCCCCCCTGTGTCCTAATAAAGTTCCTGTTTAGCTTTTAAAAATCTTCACTTCAGACTTTACTAGAAAAGGAACATGCATTTCCTTGCATCTTTTTTCCTTTGATATTTTTTCCTATATATTGTTCCTCATTTGCTTCCTCTCTTTGAACAATACCAATCTCTCTAGAGATCATGTTATTTGTCATCCTGTTGTTTTGGCCAATACTTTTGTCTTTGCTACACAGCTGCTTATCATTTTAACTTTACTCACTTAAAAAAATTAGCAGTCCTTCTGTGAAGTCATGGTGGGGGCAGGGGAGAAAGTGGATGTCACTCTACAGAGGGCACTCAGGTTGAGGTCTACCAAGAAACAGGAAGCACAATTTTTCATTTTTTCCTGACATTGCAGGGATGCTTCAGATATACAGTCTGATCCTGAAACTATTTAATTCAAGCAAATAACATTATTTTTGTGAGAAATCCCAGTGGAGCTGAGGCAGGGGGAGGCAGAGGGCTGCAATGCATATATTGCATTGAGTCCTGGGTTTCAGTAAATGTTGATTTTTACCTCCTCAAAATGTACGTTAATAAAATAAGCCTATGTTCTGTTAGTACCCTGAGCAACTGATGTAATTTAGTGGGTTAATCATACTTAAAAGTTCAGCCAACTACTTAATACAATCTTTAAGCCAATAACGTTATTGGGATGGTTTTGCCAATTTGTTTTTAAATGTTAAATATAACATAATGTAATTTATGAATATTTGCCTTCAAGAGTCACCATGAACACTTACTGGGACATTTGCTTCAGACAGCATATGGCATCACCTATGAATTATGCACAGCCAACATACGGAGAATGGAGATAGCCTAAGGAAATGATTAGACCTGTTATCATAACAACAGTTGTACATTATTTTCACATGACTGGAAAAATGCAGTTTTACTGTAGACTGGGGCCGCAATTGTTGCTTCTAGGTACAGTACATAAGTACATATGAATATTTAATGGTTTCTAGGTACTATAGTATTTTAATACTGTGTTAGTTTTATTAAAGCTTTTCATTGAACTAAGGTTGTATTTCTCTTCAGTTTTAAACACAGTATTTAAAAAGAAAATGATTTATTTGAAATAGCAGTGGCATAAAAATAGATGTCAGTTAATATTAATTTTTGTTAATGTTTTATTTTAAAACATAAGTTATGCTGTAACAAAAATCACACTCCAGATGGGCACAGGTCTGAAACACGAGTTTCTATTTTTCTTGATTTACAAAATAATAAATATTATTAAAAGTTGGTTTTGCCTTGAATAGAAACAGCTTATTAATTATTCCTGCATTCCACAAATAGGAGCAGTCTGTCTTTCAGTGAATACTGCAGCCCTAAACCCTGAGAATTCCTTAGCATTTTGCTGAAGTTGAGGTAGACTTCTCTGGGAATGTATGTCACAAACTGCTCAAATGCTCTAAATTGAGAATGGGAGGCAAGTTTCATTGTTTGTTTGCCTTCCATAGATCTTTTTTCCAAGAGGAAAAAGATAACACTATAATCACAATCATACAGTTGTCTCTGAGCACCTGGCACCTATAACGTTTGGACTAGTACAAAGGGATCGGATTTGAGTGATTTTGCTGTCTTCATAACATCAATTGGTAATATCAGTTACCAACAGGAAAAAAACCATGGTAAATTAGATTTAAATTTTAAAAAAATCTAAACTTTGTAATGGTGAAAAGCCTCTTAGAGAACTTCATTTGAGTGATTTAATTAAAATAAAACTGCAAGGGATGGAGGAAGAAAGGAAAACTAAGAAGGCAAGAGAATGCAAGTGTTCCCCCTTCCTGAGGTTTATTTCCAGGCCAGCCCTGTAGCAGTTGCCTGACCTAACAGAAACTTAAGCACCCGACAGTAATGGTGCAAACTCTTAATCTGAAGCATTTTCCTTAGCACTTTCTACTAATTAGTGTTTAAAAAAACTGCTGAAATCTGCTAACTGCCGGATCCAAGAACTTCACTGCATATGAACATTTGAAGGCACCACTGAGACTGCTGTTTTGGGGGTGGAATGTTTCAGTCAGCTGATAAACTGCATATTAATGTTGGAAAAGGAGCATGACTGAGGACACTCTTGGGAGAAACCCCTGATCTTGAAAAAGAGTGATAGACTGTTTGGAGAAAAGTGTCATAGTTATACATCAGCATTACATACTTATGAAAATCCAAATTAACATCCTTGCTGAAAAAGTTGCAGAGTTAACCTATCCTTTCTCCCTTTCAACTAGATTGGAGCAAGCAAAATGGTGGATCCAGCTGGTGGTTGGATTCTGTTTCCCAGCAGCCCCTGCCCATGTGGCTGGGGCTCCACAGAAACCCTGGCCCTGCACCATCACAGCATGGCTGCTACTGGGGTCTCCATGGAAAGTGGCCCTAGTCATGCGGGAGGGGCTGCTGGAAAATGAAGTCCACTGCTGGCCGGATCTGGCCCATGGACCAAACTTTGCCTGCTCCTGAAATAGACTTTAGTATTGCCCTGGCTTGCTCTGCACAGGCATCAATTAAAGCATATGATGTATAGAGAATTAAATCCTTGCATCTCAGGATGATAGTCTGCAAACCTCACTTTGGGGACAGATTTTGATCATGGTTACACAACTGTAGCTGGAGCAACTCTGAAGTTTTTAGAGATCATCTGGCTTTGTGTTGCTGTAATAGAATTTGGGCAAGGCTCCAATCCAATCTTAAAGAAGCCCAGTGTCTCAGAAGTTTCTCTCTTTTCTATCCACAGCCTCATCTGTAAGCATTAAAACACTCAAATTATTTTGCAAGAAGACCAAAAGATGCAGCTGCCCCGTGTTTTGAGCAGGTTCCACGTCCATCTGGTTGATTTCCAAAATTACTTTGCAAGTGCATCCATTTGTACATTCTCACTGTGGCCCCGTGTACTGTACTATGGATGCTCATGTGCTGCAAAAAGACTCCAAGTTCACATGGCTGCCACTGTAGTGTATAAAGCATGCATGTGCTCTGTCTGCCCTTGAGGGCTTAAAGCATGATTTACGCTTCCTGTTCCTTAGTTCCTCTCAACCAGCCACCTTGGCTTGAGATGTGACTTCTGCAGTCTCTCTAGACCAGTTATAGTTAACCAGTGTGGCATGGCATCCCAGGGTACTGCCAGACTCTTTGAAGGGTGGTATGAGGAGATAAGCATAGTGCAAGTAGGTGAGCACTGGACAATATAGATTAGTTTTTGAAATTAGGTGCCACTGAGCAACAAGGAGCTGCACTGGGCCAGGCACCTGGACGCTGTGTCCACATTGCTACCACTTTTCCTTGCTGCCTACCCCCCACCCTCACTCTGTGGCTGCAAGGCAGGCGCAGCTTCCAGCTGGTGGGGAACCCAGCTGGGGTTGGGCAGGTTCCTGCTGCACCTGCACTACAGCTAGGAGGTGGAGGTAGGGGAAGAGAAGCAGATGCAGTGGGAACATAGCTTCTAGCTGCCCAGTGTTGCTTCAGTTCTTCACCAGCTGGAAGGTGTTCTTGCGCAGCAGCTTCAGAGTGGCGGGGGCGGGGAGAAATGGCAGTGGCATGAGTGCAGTTTCCAGCTGCAGCATAGCTCCCCTCTAGCTGGAAGCTGTGCTCGGGACTTAGCGAAGAAACAAGGATCTGGGAGAAGTGGCAGCAATGTGGACACAGATACAGGCACAGACAAACCCTTCCCAGTTGCTAATGTGATACTGAACCGACCCATTCTACACTGGACTGGAGCTGAATAGTTCCAGGCCATGGCTTATGAAGGTTGCCAGCCTATGGTTGCAGCCTATGACTGCTTTTGGCCTGCAGTCATTTAAAAAAGATTTTTGTTTTTGTTTTAATTTTATTCCTTGTATATTTAGCTTTTGGAAATATTCTTTTTTTCCCTTTTAATAATTTTTGCTACCTTTTATTGTTTTGGTGTCTGTCCTTACTGAAGCCTAAGGCTTCCATAGCTCACAATGCACGGCGCTTTTAGCCATCCGAGGCTCCATTTTCTTCCTTGCATTGACCAAGATATGCTCTCGCTCTCTTGGTTTGCTTGTTTTTAATTTTTTTGGCTCTTCACCAGTCTCCAGGACTAAAACTGTTTTTACCTTGTGATTGACTATGCTTTCTTCTGACAGAGATTCTAAGTTCCTCTTTGTATAAGGAAGACCTATATTCCCAGTGAGTTCTCCACCTGTAAATCTTTCACATTCTGGATTAGAAATGACAGATTCCAGGTATACATTTTAAATAGGTTTATGGGATTAGACTGATGCTAAAACTCTGTAGGAGACAGATCTTCCAGAAGTACCACTTTCTTGTGGAGACCATCTTCCTACTCTGCACCTGAAATGTTCTCTGTGTGCAGATCCAACCCTTCCTAACATTCCCCCAGAAGACCTTCTTAACCATCTCCTCCTTCCTCTGATTTTAAGATCCATAGTTCTGTGAAGCTCAGCAACATCTTAGTGCTAGGATCCCAACGTTAATTCTCGTTTCTGTTGAAAACGTCCCAGTGATGCTCAGGAAACACAGATGCCTAAGGCATCCTCAGCCTTGCCTCCACCAGGCAATGTACCTCTTGGGTCTTCAGCTTACATGAGCAAGCACCTGCATCTTCCTGCAATGAGTGAGAAATTAAAGCCTCTGTTATTTAAGTACTCAGAGAGTTCCCTGTTTACTTTAGACAGTAACAAAGCTTTGACTCTTTGTTCTGCGGTGTTGGGGGACCTTAGCCCTAGCTCAGTTAATTCATCCTATGGTCAGGAAAACACTTAGCTCTCCCCCTTATCTATATCTCTGATTTCATGGGTGCTGCATAAGGTGCCAGGCAGGACTCTCCTGTCTGTCTGATTATGCTGACTCAAGTCATCCTTCTTGTTCCAAGAGTTCCTTCAGATGTCAGCTAAGAGGCCTTCTTGCTGCTCCCACACCTGCACACTCTGCATAGGAGAGCAATACCTAGATCTACATATGCTGCATCTCACAGCCTGGATGCTGGTTGGCTATCAGTAGTTATACATTCTTATACATAGCGGGCAAGACTCTACTAGCCAGACCTATCTAGCTTATCTGTGACTGAGGGTTTTTTTTCATATTCTCCATCTCAGTAAAAAGGGTGGGTGAGATCCAAGTGCTGATAAGCTAAAATATTGCATACCTAGACAAGATCTCCTTGTAGCTTTGCACTGAGATTCAGATCTCTGAACTCAATCTCAGCCAACAAATTCACTTGACACTTTTTTTTTTTTCTTAAAGCAGCACTCTCCCCAAGTGGTGGCATCACTGCGTACATGAAAAGAACCTTGTCTTGTCTTTTTCTTTTTTCTTTTTTTTCCACTTTCATATAACTACACATTTCAGAAAATCCCTGCTGCTCATTTCCTTGGCTGATCCAAAGGCAAAATGATGCTCTCAGAAACCATTAAACTGGTTATCAAACTGTTTGTGTTTGAGATTGCCAAGGTAGGTTCCTGTTGTCATGTCATTGTCATTCCACAAATGTCATTGGCTTCCCTAAGAAATGTCTCTATACCTGGCATCTTTTTAAGACGGACACTTTAAGAACCATATGCACATACTAAGACAAATGACATTGTAGAGCTTTCAGAATAGACCTGGCATTTGTTATCCATGTAGGACTTGGAGACCTGCCTAAAGATGGACAGAACACTGCTTTTGAGTCTTGCGCAATGGATGTGCATTTAGACAAGCATTTTAAGGGAGAAGAGGAAATTACTTTTTGATCATTGGAGATCTTTGGACTGTGTAACTTTATGTGCACATTCTAGATTCTAGCTACCATCACCTCTTCCTTCAAGTCCTTGACAGTCTGTGATTCTGTGGTTTAGAGGAAACTGAGCAAGAAATAGCATGGTCTACACTTTGAACTCCCTTCACTGGGGGTTAAGGAGAGGCCGCATGCTTCTGTATAATATAGGTACTGTTAGGGTTGATGTGTCAAGCTAAGGTGCTTGAGCCACACGTACACCCACCAGAATGAAATGTGCATGTGGACAAGACATCCATGCTTTCCTGTCCCACAGAAAGCTGAAGTTTTGAAGCTTTAGTTTTGTTCCAATTAAGGAAAACGTTAGAATCTTTCAGAAAACAAAAATCCTGAAAATGTTAAGAGTCTAAAAAGTCAAAACAATAACTGAAAAACTTCTATATTGAAATATTTGAGGATCTCCCACAAAAATGCTGACAACATCAAAAAATTCTATATATAATTTCAGTTGTTGGATTAGAATTTTCTATCAAAAAACTGTTCCTTATAATATTTGGCCATCTCTAGTTCCTTGTCACACAGAGTTCCATTGTAGAGGTATCTGGAAAATGACTGTCCTTTAAAGATTTAGTCGCTCTGAAAAACAGCTATCTAAAATGGCACTTCCGTACTTATCTCATCCTTGTTTGCATTCTGTCATGTCAGCTCATTTTCATGACACAGAAAAGCTTTTACTCCTTGTTTTACAAACAACCAAAATAGCTATGCATGTGTGACCTGTGGATTCACTTCCAAATCTGCATTAGTAACAGATTTACTTACCAAGTTGTTATTGCTGATTATATTTATTTTTTAAAAACTCAAGGCACTGCAGGTCACTGAGGGGCTAGTTGACAAGTGATGAGATTGCAAAGATTTAGTGTAGTGTAATTTGGTCCAAAGAAGTTTTATATGTAAATGGGAATGATTGAGTTAAATGCTCCTTCCTTCTCAAAACCCATGGCTAGCCATTAGGAAAGTATTTTTACTTGTAAACTGAACATATTTTGAATGGAAATCTCTAACCCCACAATGCCAGTTTCAAAAGCTCTTTTCAACTGAGAACTGTGATAAGAATCCTACTCCTTTGTTCAGAGCTACACGTCAGCAATCAGCAAGGGCTAGGGCCCCAGCCATGGCTCCAGTACAGGGGCAGGCAATTGTTTCGGGCGGAAGGCTGCTTACCCAGCTTTGGCAAGCTGTCAAGATTTGCATGGGTAATCCCAACCCCTGGTCATCATCTTGGGACCAACATCCCGATGTCTTTGATCCTAAGACATTGCAACACTGATCCAATGCGCCAGGGGCAGCACCAGTGGGGCCCAAAGCGGAGCACAGGTTGCACCAGCACGGAAAGAGGGGGTGCTGGCCCAGCTCCATAGAGCCCCTACCAGCTGGGACCCCACGCTTCTGCCACCCTGCTCTGGGCCCTGCTGGTACTGGCCCTGGGACACCGGTGCAAGCCCCAGGCTCCCTCTGGCTCCCCGCCCACTCACTCCCAGTGCCCCCCAGCTCTGCGGTACAGGCAGGGGGCAGTGCACAGCCCCAACCCCCTGCTCGCCAGCAGAGAAGCAGCTGGTGCTGAACAGGAAAAGTGGCCCCTTGCCCACCTCATGGCCGGCACTACCTGCTGCAGTCACTTGCAGCCCATGCAGGGCTGTCCTGAGCTGACACAGGCAGCCCCACATGGGATGCAAGTGGCTTCAGCGTGGTGCACTGGCCAAGGGGCAAGTGAGGGGCTGCTCTTCCCTATGCTCAGCACCAGCTTGTAACCCGCCCATACTGCCAGCCTGGACTCTGCGCCAGCTCCGTGCTCGCCTGCCGGGGCTGCACATGGTGACAGGAGCTGTGGCCTGCCTGTGTACCACACCAGGCAGTGTTTGCTGCTGCTGCCTGCCCAAAGCGTGCACTGGGCAGCCCAGGGGTGGTGATGGCAAACACTGCCCAGCATGGCAAGCAGGGGGGCCACAGCTGGTGTTGCCACGCGCAGCCCTGATGGGCGAGCCCGGAACCGCATGGGGCCCAGGCTGACAGTGGGGCTAGGTTACAAAGTGGTGCTGAGCACAGGGGGGCTGACAAGCAGCCTCTCACCTGCCCTGAGGCCGGTCCCACACTGCAGCCACTCACAGCCTGCCTGGGGCTTCCTGTGCCTGCTCTAGACAGTCCCGCTTGGGCTGTGAGTGGCTGCAGCAGGGAGTGCCGGCCATGGAGTGGGGAAGGGTCACTTTCCCCCATGCCAGGAAGGAGCAGGGAAGGAGCCCAGGGAAAAGATGAGCGCAGGGGGGGGAAAGCGGCCCCTCCCCCACCACATGCCTGGTGCTCCCAGCTGCAGCTGCTCACAGCGCTCGCGGGGCTGTTCACAGCAGGCACTGGCAGCCCCAAGCAGGCTGCGAGCAGCTACAGTGCAGGGTGCTGGCCATGGGGTGGGCGAGGGCCTCTCCCCTTTTCCCCCTGCACCTTCCCCCTCTTCCCCTACACTCAGCTTTTTCCCAGGGTCCTTCCCTGCCCTTCTCCCTTACCTGAGGTTCCAGCATGGGGCAACCATGTGGTCCCAGGCCAGAAGCCCCAGCTGAGGCTTTTGTCTGGGGAGTGGGGCTGGGCAGGCCCTGCTGTTGTGGGAGCCTGCTGGGCTTTCCCTGGGTCCTACTGCTCTCAGCTCCTGTCATTTTTGACAGGAACCAAGGGCAAATATGTTAGAGCCAAGGTGTAGTGCATGGGCACTTGAAAAGGAGAAAATGTAACCCTCCTAAAATAAGTTTGACACCTCTGCATAGAGCACTTGCAACAAAGTCAGTCCTCAGTTTAAGTGTGGGTACATGAACAGTTATTGCTCTATGGGGCTGCGTGAATTGACTGGTTTGTAAGCATGGTTACAAATAGAAAAAAATAGAGGCTAGAGAGCATTAATAATAACAATTTAAAAAAATCTTCCCATTTAAAAGCAATAGTAAGTCGGGAGCTAGGATTTTAGACTAGAGAGGTTAGAGAATTTTAGGGTATCTCTTATTGGACCAACCATGTAATTGGGAGAGAAGTTTGACAAGCTTTTGGGCAGGTGCTGCCCTTCTTTAGGTCTTTTCCCACAGAACCTTTTCCTTTCATATTTCCTGGATTATCAGCACTGCGACAACAATTTTAGGCTTGCAACCAGGAATATACAAAATGTTTGCATCTTCATTCCTAGAATCTTCAAAAGACTGGAGACAGACATTCACAACTGATATCTCTTCACAAATGTAGATTAGCTGAAATTTTGCCATGTCAGGTTAGAAGCTTGTCTCACAATTTAAAGGAAAAAATAACAAAGAAACAAAACCATTGCTGTGCTGTACTCTAGTTGTTTTGTTGTTTGCATATATTACAATGGGGGGTGTTCCCCACAGCCAAATCTCTACATGTATCCTGAATTGTAGTTCTTATTTATTTCCCTTTCTAGCCCCAGCTGCAGAGAATAGAGGTAGACAGCTGTAGGGCTCTCCTGCTTTTGAACTTGCACAATAAACTGCTTGAGACTCAGCAGATGTTTATTTTGGAGACTAAAGAAGCATAAAATACAGTTTCCTCTCACTGTCCTAGGGGCAGATGTTTGTATATTTGAATGCCAGAGGTGAACTTCCCAACACCTAGAATGTTTGGATAAGTAGGAAAGCATAAAGTAGTACAAGACAGTGTACAAACTGGAGTTTGAGTTTTGAGAGAGATTATTCTAAAAGCAACAGAAATATTAAAGATGCTGTCACTCTTCCTGGATTCCTTGCCCATTTGTTCATGACAGTGTGTACATATAATGTGTATATATACCAAGTCCGTAATTGGGCATATACAAGTGGGAAAAGACTTTTAGACTACAGCTGACCTGCCTGCTCCTCTTTGTCTTGCCAGCCATTATGTTGCATGATTCTACCCTTGCTATAGGGCCTAATTCAGAAAACCACTTAATCTTATGCTTAGGTCTATTTCTGTTGAGAAAAGCACAATCAGTTGTGTGATCTTAGGCAAGTCATTTTACTGATCTGTGCCTCAGTTTCCCTATGGAAGGAGTACTCGCTTTGAGATCGATGGACAAGGATCTAGATGGTGACATTAACTATATGCTCAAGTTCCTTGATAAAGGAAGTTTTTCCTAGATTTTGGGACCTTAATACACCTGTGTTATCACTTTTGCATTGATTAGCAGCTTGTCTCACCTGCAGGTAGAAGGAATGGAGAATACTGGGAGGAGCAGGGGAAGGGGGATTTGAACTTAATCTTCAGTTTAATCCTGTAATTTTCATACTTTCAGGTCTGTTTGTGGCAGAGGTTGAGGTTATTATGGTTGTGTCGATGAATGAAGAGTCTTTGATCCTCTCACCACGTTAGAATACATAGAAGTTAAAAAAATGAAGAGCATCTTCCTGTTCCTTTCTCTCCTTTCCCCATGATGTAATAGCAAAAGGGAGAGGAACTGTCACGTCCTTATTCCTTCTTGATAAAATACGGGCTAAAAGAGATGCAGCATGCAAGCTGTCTTCTCCTCCTAAAGGCCTCAAACCTGGGAAACCTAAATAAAAAAATTTAGAGAGAAATACTTGGCTCCCTCATGTGAGAGGACAGTGAAGTGATGTGCTGCTGTCAGGAAAGGAAATTCTTCTGTCATGGAACTCCATTCATAGGGTGAAAAGCAAACAGAATGCTGTACTAGGATATCAGAAGGGTACATATTAGCAAGAAGCACTGAGGAAAAAAGGATGATGACAAAACAAGAAATGTGGGACAGCTTGTGAGAAGGGGAGAGAAAATACTGAAATGGGAACAATGGCACAAACTGGGTGCTACCTGGCATTTTGCCATTTGGTCTATACCTCTAAGCTGAGTTAGAGGATACACCGATTTAAATGACAGCAACTAGTTTCAGTGCCAGCAACAGCAACTGCCAACAGTGGTGATCCTTTGGGAATAACAACAGTGGGAAGTTCCAGGGGAAGGAAGGTCAGACAGAGTAGAGAGAGAAGCATTTTTCTCTTCTTCTCCCAACACATGTCTTTTGTGAGCATTTTGTCTAGTCCATTTTGGTTTGCCTCCACATAACTAGTTTCTACTGTTAGTTTTGTATTTTTATGCATTCTTTTATTCATCAACAGAGGGAAAAAACTTTTTTTTTTTTTTTAATAAAGGAAAAATGTAAGGATAACTTCACAGAAATTGGCAGGAGCAAAAGCAGCAACTGAGAAAATGACTGACATTTTTGGAAACTGGCTGAAGTTCAAGTTATGCTGTGCCTCATAAGGCCAAAAGTAATCAAAACGTGTTGGGGTGGACAGAGCTGTAGCAGAGTGAACACCTCAGTGTTTCAGATCCATAAGGGAGATTATCTCCAGATTAGGTGCTTTGGGTTATTCCGTTGTTGTTAGTTTTTCATTACAGTGTTTGACCAGATATCAGCTTGCTCCTGGAAGGTATTTCTACAGGGTTTAACTCCTAGTGGCATTCTTTTGCATTTATCTGTCTGTGGGAGTTGCAGATCTATTGAATTGCACATGGCTTCTATAATACTTCTTAGCTCCTCCACTTCTGAAACATGACCTTGCTTTGTTTTGTGATCAAATTTTGTGCTGTGATATGTCCTTTCTTTGATGTGTGTATTTATAGATTAAATTCCTTGGAGTACAGAGATTTTTAATTCCCTACACACTTCCATGGCAAATGGCTTTCTGAGTCTTTACTCCATTTTTGTAAGTATTATTTATATTAGAACTTGTACTGAAAACCACCTATCTTATGATTTACTGTATGTAATGGGAAAGAAGTGAATATCTATGTTAGTCTGACCAACTTGTTGCCTATGAAAATTCATGCTTCTCTAAACCAGTTAGTCTCTAAGATGCCACCGTGTTGTACCTTCTACCTGTATGTGATGAATCTTTTCAGTTAACATAAGGGGCTCTTATTTTATCGCTTTTCTGACTCAAACAGGATGCTTTCTATCCTGTCTTCTGAAATGTTTTGGTTGAAATCATGCCCTTGTTGAGGTTGGAGTGGCTATGGTAAGGGAAACATTGCCATTCTCATACAAGTCAGAGGTGGCATCCAGTTGGCGAAGGGCAGTTTGTCTCGAGTCTCATAGTTGCAGCCTGCGGTAAGTGGACATATCGCTACTGCTTTGAAAATGAACAGTACGTGTGTCTACCTATTGGGTGTTCATTATCTATTTAGGGACCCAGCTAGACTTCCAATTAGTGAATCACATCCCCTTACTGCTCTGGGGTATACACCTGAGCCATAGCCAGTCCTCCCTGAATAGTGCTAATATTTAAGCTTTACCATAGCTGGGAATTCTACTGCTCTGTTGACTGGGAAATCGGGGGGTAAATCTGGCACTTGGCTTTCTCTAGTTCTGCCCAATAAAAATAGCCAGTTTTGCAGGATACAGTATTTCCTTTTCCTGACAAATTAATAATATCCTGATGGGCTTTTTACATCTCTCTACCTTCACGTGCAAAGGCAGTCATATAAAACACTGTTTCCTCCCTAGCTGTCCCTGTGATTCACCCACTTGCCATATGACACTCTTACAGTTTCTTTTCACGTAGTAAATCCTAACTACAAGTATGCTTTTTTGCAGTCTAGTACCCAGAGTCAAAATTTCTTATAAACATTATTGTTCCTGTGCACCTTGAAATCAACCAGCAAGATAAACTCATTAAATGATTGCCTTGCCAGAAATAAAACTGAAATTAAATTCTTACACAGGAAACAAGACTATATAGGAATGCCAGGATTTGCTGTAGTACAGATCTTTGCTAGAAGCCAAGTGCTGCCAAGAACATCAGTGAACTCATCTTTCCCTCATCTTCCTTCCCCCTGAAACAATGGAACCTATATGTGGAGATGGAGGAACCCGTATGAGGTCAACTTCTTTCCACCTGTCTCCTTCCCTAGCTGAGGCACCCTTATTTTACATGTGCAGGACTACAGAGACTTTACCTCACCAGCTAGTCCTCTGTAACAGCATGCCCTTGAGGAAAAAAGTCCCACTCTATTTCTTGACTATGTTCCTTGACTGTCAAAAGTGCTATTGTAGGTGAGTATGGATACAGGGCAACCCTCAAAAGTGTTTTGGGCCTTGGATTGCAACTTTCAAGCTCCTTTTCTCTTGCCTTTGTTTTACAACTGATTATTTTTTAGCATGGATATAAATATAAATTTTTCAATGAAGATCAGATAATTAATTCCATAAAATGGATTCAGGGTCATATAGGGTAACCAACATTTTTCTTTTTGTAATACCATTCGCACAGACCTTAACTAAAATGTTCAATAACATTCATTGTCTCTTGGCCACCTGTGATAATGGAAATTATTTCAGCATTACATGATTTCAACTGGAAGACAGCGATGCACTCACTGTAGTACTATTACATTGCCAAGACTTTGGCATGTCATTTGTAGAAAAATATATTTTAATTAATGCTGCATGCAGATGCCTACCACATGTACCACTGAGAAATATGACAGCCCCTTTGCCAGCCAATGGAACAATAATGAAGCATTTGATCAGATTGGAATCGGATTACACAGGGTGACAAATGGTTTTCTTATCTCTGGTTATGTACATGAAAAAATATACAAATGACTGTAGTAAATCTTGCCTTTGTGCCACTGCACCTATGTGTGTATATATTTATCTTTTTAATCATGTGTATAATACTAGTATATTCCTGTTTGTAAGTTGTCTTCTTGAACAAAAAGGAGTAAGGGTTCCTATATCTTTTAAGAATTCTAAATCTGTTTGTCAATAGAAAATAGACTGTGCATAGAGGAAGTATTGTCAAAGAATGTTTAATGATTATATATGGTCATTCACGTATGCAATTGGTTCACTCAGATAATTTCCTCAAATTCCTGTTAGATCTAAAAGTAAGTCCTGGGGCCACTAGAAAAATGTAATATATTTTGCAATGTACTGTAAAGTCTGAGTTTCTTTTTTCGAGGTTTCATTGTTTCAGGATTTTGTTGTTTTGTTTCTGAAAAGGTGTAAATATGTTGTGAGGCTTCAGAATACTTGAATATTTTAGTGATAATCAGTCTATATATCTAGATGGAACATTTTTCAATCTATTTTGTCCTGTGGTAATCAATCTAGATAATATTAAAGTGCCATATGTACACAATATGGGTATTATCTTTCTGCAAGAAAAAACAGAAATGTATATTGTAGGAAGTACTCATTGCCTTTTTGAAGTCTTGCAGCTTATTCCATAATAAATTTCATAATGTTATCAATAAATCAGGGATTTAACAATACCAGTGACCATCATAAATAGAATGGCTGCTAGCTGGTTCTACATACTTTAGCCTTGATTTCAAGAGGCTAAAACATCAGTCAGGATCATCCCTCTCCTCTTGCTAAAATGATAGAATCCTGTCATTTTATGATGTTAGGTGCTTTGCATTCCCATTGTGATCAGAGTTCAGATGCAAAATAGAAGACAACCTGTGTCCTGTAATGGAAAAAAAATGGATACATATTGCTGTTTTATATTGGAAGGCATATGTTACTAAATTAAGCAGATGTTTACAGGTACTTCAAAGCTATTGTCACTCCCTATCTCAGAGAATAGGTTTTTGTATGCTTTACAAAATAGAATTCAAAATACATGTATTTTGAAACTTGAAGCCATTTTCTGGTCCCTTGAACCAGGAAAACCTCATTTAAATATATTGTTGATCATTATATTGTTGCCAGAAGCAGCCATCCACTCATTCATGGAAACCATCTCTATGGTGTTGATTCAATGCAGCCTGCACTGAACATGCCTATAGAGCACCTGGCACAAGGCCAAGGATCACACAAGTAAAATATAGTGGTGGGAACCTGCCATAAGGGTAGGTTAGTGCAGCTCATCCAAATAAGACCGGGAGCATTGTGCTGTCTCCCTCAGCACCGACTCTTTTTTTTCCAAGACATAGAGTATCTTCCTCTTGACTCCCACAACTGAGCAGCACCTTTTTTTTTTTTTTTTACATACATTTTTGGAGGGTCTCAATTCTTGTGACAACACCTTGTTCCAGCTGTGAATGGGGGGCTAATTATCATGTGGATCTTTTGTGGATGGTATCTGGAGTACATATGTACTATGACCCCCATATGTACTATGGGGTCACCATGGCTTGAAATACTGTTGACTGCTGGGGCCCATCCCAGTGAACTATGTTGTAAATCTTGAGCCCTTTGGCTTTGAACTAATATCATGTATAGTTTGCACTATGTATAGCAGGTACAAAAGTGCTGCTTAAAAGTGTTTTTATGGAATACCAAGTGCTGAAGTTTGTAGCAGTTTGCAAAAAGATAATATGTATCAATCCTGGATGAACTAAGTCTGTTCTCATTATAATTTGCATATATGCACATTACCATGGGTATGTTTCTGTCAAACCCATTTATTTCCCCAGTGTTTTGAATTAACGAGGTTTTCCTGTAATTAGATTTCTTGGCAGCAACTGTAAAGTTGCTTTAAAATGCAGCTTGCATCATAAAATTTTGTATTCTTACATGCCACTTTTTTTCTTTTGATTCTGAGGATCTTTTTCTGGGTATTGCTGAGTAAGATTCCTCAGTTACAGGGCCACTCTTTACTGAATCACAGAGAAAGAAAAAAATATTTGGCCTTAGATTTCATAGGAAATCAGTGATGGGCTAAGGAATAAACCCTGATCTCATCAGTACTGGTACAGTTCTTTCCCTCCCCCTGCCAACACACTTTGTAATCAATCATGTAGTCTCCTTTCAAACATTATTTGTATCTAGTTTCAGCCTGGGGGTGGGTGTTTTATATGAGAGAGGAAATGTAACCACACCTTATCTTTGCAGCATTTTGACTGGAGTACAGTTTATGAGATGTGTAGATGATAAGTTATTGTAAAGATCACCATTTCCTGGTATACAAGACTATACAATAAATTGCCCCTAAGCTAGTCTATTGAATACAAGATGTATAATTTGAAAATGGTTTCCTGAATCCTGTTCTTAACAAGTGCTATCATATGCAATGGGATACACCATTATCCTTTTGCATGTAATATCAGTTAGCTATAATTTTACAAAAATGGACATCTCATGATTTACTGAACCAAAACTTCTATATTCTGCTGTGTCAAATGTTTCTCTTGTAATTGCCTGTAATGGAGTAAATGAAATTCCCCCAATTTATGAAAAAATGGGAGCTAAGAGGGAGAGCATATGGGTGTTAAGCAAAACACACTGGTAAACAGAGAGGAGTGCAATATAAGTCACTGTATTTTGGGTTCCTGTCTGATTGTTGTCCAAATGGATGATGAAGGGATTCTTTTCTTTCTTTTTTATTCCCCCTGTCATTGCTTAAGACTCTTGCTTTCCCCTCCCTGTATTCAAGGGATCAATTTAAGGATTTTCACCTAATTCTCCTCTCTGGTGGACTTAGGATGGAGGCATATCTGCTGGAATGGGTAAGGGACTTACGTTGCGAGCCACCCACAAACCTGGCTCCTACCCTCGGGGTCTTTAAGAAGAGGCTTGATGTCTACCTGGCTGGGGTAATTTGAGCCCATTTTTCTTCCTGCCCAGGCAGGGGGTCAGACTTGAAGATCTACAAGGTCCCTTCCAACCCTACTTCTATGATTCTGTGATTCTAATTTTGCAATGTGACCAGAAGCTAGTGTATGCAGTTTTAAAGTGGACATGGATTCAGTGCATATCTGCACTTCTCTGTTTCAAATTTAAAACTGTCCTCTCACAGTGGATTCTCAGGAGAGAGAAGGTGATGATGAATCAAGCCTGTTAGGGAGGAAGGGATTTGTTACTGTGTATGAACCAGTGCCAAGCTGTGTGCTTTCTTGCATAGTTAAGATGAAACAAGTGCAGGATTCTAATAAGGCTGAGACGTGTTAGAGAATTTTGAACTGATTGAGTGGAAACTGAGTGACTGCACAATCCACAAGGACTAGCTATTTTTTTTATTCCCTGAACAGAAATATGCAGCTAAAAATGTAAATGGTAAATCATCGGCAACTCATGAAAGCAATGACAAGTTTATAAGGTCTCCCAATTTCTAATATGAACTGCCAAGCTGCTTTTTTGCCTGTGACATATGCATTGAGTGTTTTTACCTTTTATTCTTCTGGCAGTAGTAACTGGGGGAGTGATGGGAGAAAGGAGAGATATTATACAAAATTCTACAGTTTCCATAGAAATTACGCTGACCGAAGGTAGTAAAAATAAGAATTTCCCTGCATGAGACATGCTAATATTTCAGTACTTTGTTTTTATTTTGAATGGGGTAAAAATCAAAATATTGAAACTTTTGCAGAATAGACAGTTCCAAAAAATTGGTTTCTAAAAGTTATTAGCAGCATCTAGCATTTTCAATCAAAGTGAAGCCTTCAGTTGTTTTTGAAATTTTAACTATATTTATTGTTCCAATGAGTTTAGGAGTACCTCCAGTGATCATTCCCATGTGTTACTTCATTCAGAATCTAGTCTTATTCTTAAGTGGCTTTTCTATGTAGGCAGAGAAGCTTAAGCAACTATATTAATGTTTGTGGTAGAAGCTGACATGCCAGACAAAAGTCTTTTAATTTTGGAGCTGTCTTTCATCTAGCTATATTTGAGCTACCAGTCTATTGATGATGGGCAAGTGGCAAATCATAAAACTAACTAGATTAGAATATGGCCATCTGCCGTGGGATATGAGTGGAGCTTTTTGTCCAATAGCCCAGTGTTTAAAGCACTCACCAGTGTGTGAGAGACTGATTGAACCTCCTCAGGGTGAGAAGGCAATTGACTATTCCAAGCAAGGTCTCTCCCATCTCCCAGGATTGCTCCAACTGCCATGCTCAAGGGCATTCTGTGGGCAGAGGGTGGTTCTTGAATTTACATCCTACTTTTTTTTTTTGGGGGGGGGGGGGGTTGTAAAAGGACTAGAGCTCCAGTGTTTCACCTGTCAATTGAGTGTCCTAATCACTAAGCTAGCAAGTCATTAGTATTTAACTATTTTCTACAAAAGAGGGCAGCTTCAGCTGGAGTTGTGGGAGACCCTCTTCAAAATACCCCAAAGTGTGCTGATTAAGGCAGCCAGCTGGAAGATGAGAGACCTTGCTTCAAATGTACTGTGCCTGATTCATGGCAGAGATTTGAACCAGTTTCTTAACATCTGGCTGTGTCCTAGTAACTGGTCTCTGTAAGGTATTCAAGTTGGTTTCTCTTTTCCTCTCTTTTGAGAGGCTGTTTTTCTTTGTATTAAGTGTTAATTGAGCTAGATGTAGAATGCAGCTTTCTAGTCCAGTAGGTAGGGCACTCACCTGGCATGTGGAACACTTGGGTTATAGTCCCTTTATTAAAAGAATAGCATCAGTGGGAGAGAGACTGATCCTAAATATAGCCTATAGCATGGTGCTTAGAGATCTCAACTCCCAGGAAAGTAACATGGGCTCAAATCCCCTTAGACAGAGGAAGGATCTCCCACATATTAGATGAATGCTGTTTAGTGAAGGGCAGTGCTACTAGCACCTCTTCAGCAATTCTGTGAGTCTAGTCCTGAAAATATTTTTTTTCCAGTCAAAATTATTTGGCTACTCTTGGTTATACTTGAAAATAGCTTCAAGATTACTGAAACTACATTTTACAAAGAATTTACAGTTTATGGAGGGGAAAAAATTGCCCAGCTATAAGATCAAAATTGCCTGCGCCTCTAACCAAGAGATTAGGGATGCTATAGTTGGCCTGGCCTTTCTGACTACCTTTTCTGCAAACAATCTATCTATTGTTTTGTTATCTCCAACCTAGTGTAAGAATGGAATGAGAGCTTGGGATTTGCAGAAATGAGATAGGGTACCATCAGACAAAGTATGTGGGACTTACAATATAAGATTCTCAAGCATTAAGCAAAGATATTGCAATACCCTTTCCATTATAGAAAAGAAAAAAAGATTTTTTTTTT
>JAGPOW010001296.1:81609914-81628917 GCA_030014935.1 Caiman crocodilus | reverse complement strand
TTTTTTTTTTCTCCTGGTCATCTGTTAATGTCCCCAAAATAGATGGCGAAAGCAAATCAGTTTTAACCAAATTTGGGATTCACCAGTTTTTCCTGTCTTCATGGAACTATCATACTCTCCTTCCCCTAGCACTATGCCACAGACAAAATCTATATGTAAGACCATTAAAAATCCTCAGGTCACCATATTAAAACAGTAATGATACTGTTTTAAGAGGAGACATCTCTATTGTAGCATTCGGATCCTAAGTACGTAATTTTTATTATGTGTATTGCAGTGCCTCATAGAAGCCCCAGTCCTGGTCCACCAAGACCCCATTTTGCTAGGTGCTGTACAAACAAAGCACAAAAATATGGTCCAAGTTTTGGAGCTTGCATTCTAAGTAATTACACTTTTGAATTTTTTCTGAACTGGCATATATATGTTCTTAAATGGGCCCTGCCTCCCTTGAACAGCCTGTCTTGAGAATCACCCTTCCTTTTAATGATTACTCAGTATTTGATATATGTGTTCTGTTTGTGTCTAACGACCACAGCCAAGGCAGGTGTTTTTTTATAGTGAGCTCCATGCATATGTAGAATAAACAATAATCCTATTTCTCACATTAGGAGCAGTGGCCAAAGTGGGAAGCTACCTGCTGTGTTCCTGAAAAAGGGATAATTACTTGTGAAACTCTTGCTGATGAATGAAATTACAGCTAATGATCTCTAGCAGATGAGGAGGAAGAACTGTGCAGTACTTTTCCTCCCCTTGCTTAAACAGTGGATGGCATCAGAGAAGCAAAACACAGCCAAAGTTCAGGGTGTGTACTTAGAGGATATCAATCCTCCTCTGACTCTGGAGGCTGGTTATTTTTATTTTTTATATTCATTAAGAGTTTATTAATAGGGTTTTAATGGGATGGGAGTGTAATAATTTATGAGGATATGAATTACAGGTAACTTGAAACTGACCTTGCACTAGTAAATATAACTGGCATAGAGGAGATGAAACTCAACCTTGAACTTGAGATAAATATGATGGGGTGGGTCAATACAAAATATCTAGTTCTCATTCTGGAAAAAATGGGTTGTATGCATCCCATAATACATCTGGATCAAAATTCTACCCTAGTATAGGCAAGCAGTTCTCACTGGCTTCATGACATCCCTGTTCTTGCTTGACACCATGGCTACTTAAGTTCCTCAATAAAAAAACCCCTCTGTTTGGAGTGGGGGAGATGAAGGAGGAGAGAGTTAAATATTAAATTTCTAGCACAAGCACACTGCATTTTGCAGAAATCCTGTTTGCTTCTTCTTGGGTCCTTTATCTAGTTTTTATATTCTTGTTGCCTATTTTTAATTATAGTTTCAAGTAATTTATTATATGCTAAAATAAAATTTACCACTTCATATCCCTAGGATGACTTTATCAGCTTTCCTTTTTCAAAAGATGAGGACTCTTGTTTCCAGTTCCCTATTCATAGCAGCTGCTTTCAGTGGCAGACTGCACGTGTTTTGTATGCAGTTCAGCCACTCTTAAGTTTATACAATGAGGTTGTGTAGAGACCCACCAAGCCTGGTGTCTTAGGGCTTGTATACCTGTGCTCCAGGACCATAGGCAGCACTTTACTTAGAGTGGCTCTGAAAACGGCTTTAATTAAAGCACCTGGAGTGTCTCATGTCTCAGCATCTCCATGCTGAAAAATGGTGGCAGGGGCACTTTAACTGAAGCTCACATATGAGGTTTAGTTAAAGTGCCCCCGCCACCATTTTTCAGCGTGGGGATGCTGAGACATGAGACACTGAAGTTTACAATAACCACCATGTTTCACTAGACTATTTAATTGAGCCTGCTCCAACACACTGTATTTACAGTGCATTAGAACAACCTTGCTGCTCATGTACAGGCACCCTGATTGCTCCGTATTTTATCTATTTGTTTCAGCACCTCTCCTGACACCTCAGTCTCACTACCTCCATCTTTATCTCCATGAAAACGGTAGGCCCAGTGTGGCTGTATCTTCCAAACAGATTCTGTGGTAAAGACTGATGCCAAGAAATAATTTAGCTTCTCAGCAATGTCCTTATCATCTTTAATTGAGATAAGGCCATGTTGGCAAATTGTGAGAAATCCATAAAATGCATTGAGTTTTCCCGTTTATTTCTTCCTGTCCAAATTCCCTTACTTTTTCTCTTTTGCCTCTTCATCTGTTGTGTTTCTTTCTTCCAAAGGTACCTTTTAATTTCAATGTCCCTTGCTTATGCTTGGGCACAGGTGGGAGCGGGTTCCACTTTTGCTATCTTTCTCAGCTTTATGGCTTCTGCTAGGAGCCTGGAAACTAAATTTCATGGCGGAAAGAAGTTGTATAATGGTTTTCCTTAAATTTACTATAATTGTGTTATAGATGTACTGTCTCATCTGGCTTACCTGCTAAATGGGTTATCTGTAAAGGGCAAGTTTTAACTTTGGCTTTGGAGAGTGGGTAGGAGTTAGTGTGGTTCCTCTGCCAACCACAGGCTGCAAATGTGAAGAGCATGCTGCTAAACTGCTATTCATAATGTTTATACCATCTTCTCCAGAATATTTACCTTCAATTTCACTTTCCAAAAAAATGACTTTTTCCCCAAAAGAAATCCCCAGCATACAAAGGATTTCTCCCTTGGTTCTTCCCTGCTAGATTACTAAGATGATTACATTAGTTTATTACAGCTGTTTCTTGTGTCTTCCTGACTATAGGGCAGTCATTAGAACCCTGGTGGAAATCACAACCATCCATATGCCTCTCTGGAGATACTATACATTTAGACTAGAAAATAATTGCTGGATTCTCAATCATGGTGTATATGTGAGGTCACCAGGACCTTTGACATGTACACCTAGGCAGAGGTATGGAGTAGTGGAGGCTGCCCACACCTTCCATCTGCCCTTTAGACCATTGAGATAAAATCCAAAGTCCAGACCAAGTCTGAACATTTAGTACCTTGAGAGCTGTAGTTATCTGCATGTCTGGGAATCAAACCCAGGTCCCTCATGTGACATACAAGGATTTTACCATTGAACCATAGTAGCTGCTAGAAGACCATGCAGGTTCTGCAATCTAACACTAACTTAGCTGGCTCAAGTGTTTCCTCCCTCTTAAATGCATATATTTTATATTTCTAGTTGACTAGGGTTTGACTGTACTCTAGAGCTGGTAACATGCAAACGATTTAGTTCCAGGCTCATCTGAGCAGACCACCCTTCCTCTTACCATTGAACAGGTATGTTAGGGTGTGAAAGGGTTATTCACCCAGCTTCCTTATCAAAGTCTGTTAGCTCTGAGTTCAGAGTTTCCAGCCATTTTATTGTTCATGGGGCAACCTTGCCTCCTCAGTAAAAAAAAACAAAAAACAAACACCAAACAAGGAACAATACATATAAACAGACTAAACCAAAATGTGCTGTCTTCCTTCAGCCCCCAAAGGACAACCCAGGCTTCTCCCTGTACACAACAGCCACCTGCTCTCTTTCTTCTCCTTGCACTTTGCTCCTGCAGCTTTAAACCTTCTTTGTGTTACCACCTTCATTTACTAATCATTAGTTGCACCTGTTTCCCAGCCTTTTGACCAGGCAGATTATTAATTGTTACCTACCTGCAGCTGGGGTTTCAGGACTCTTCCCCCACCCCACCCCCCAAAAAAGCTGATCGCCTTATATATCTGTTGTCTCCAACTAGTTCCCAGCACAGGGGTCTGATAGTTAATCCTCTATCCCCACAGCAGGATTCTCAGGGGAGCCATTCTCTCCTTCTGCTATAACAATTGAAGCTAAATTTAATTAAATGTGGTTCTCAATCCAATTTAAACTTCCCTGTAGTATGAAGCTAGAACAAAGAATCTTCCCCTGGACAGTCAAAGATTTATTTTTTTTCAGCTACAGTTAGTGAATGTTGAGCTGTCTCTATATAATTGAGTTCAACTGTGCCTTAAAGCATCCCTTTGAGAGAGATGCTTTATTTTCTCAGTTGGAAATTGTCTTTCACTGAATCAGCACAGAGTATATTTTATTTAAAGCTTAGGAAAATATATAACATCTTATGTGTAGGTGATATATAGAAATGCCTCTGACTTGTTATAAACTTACTACTCCATGGTAGTTAGTTATATTGAACTTATGGCATGAAATTGTTACCTTTATTGTTAGCATTCTCATGAAACAAATGCTACATTCTCCCTTATACTAGCAGTTGTTGACTTTTAACTTAATTCTGATTGCAAAACTCTTAAAAATTACTTGGGTTTTTAATCCCCAATATGGAATTATTTTAATTTTTTAATGATTTATGTATTACTGGTTAATCTTGAACATAACAGAGAGTTCTTTGACAGAACAGAAAACAATTGTATTCTAAGTCTCAGACTAATCAAAAAAGAGACCCCAACCTTGCAATCATTTATATACCTCAATAATGTTACTCATGAGGAAAGTTGACCTGAGCAGTCAATGAAATTATGGGCATTTTTACAAGTGGTTTGGGATGCAGTGCCAGGCGCTTTAATTAGTGAGCTGTGCTAATTAAAAGCTCCTGCACATCATGTCTGTGAGTTTCCCCATGCTGAAAAAATGGTGGTGGGGCACTTTGAACTAAAGTTCATCAAACGGATTTTATTTCATAGTGATCTACCACCATTTTTTCAGTGCAGAGACACAGGAATGCTGACACGTGTTACGTGGAAGGCTGCCAGAACACATCAATTTCTGTGCTCCAGCAGACTTGATTAATTGAGTCAGCTCTGACTACGCTGGGTTTCCAGTGTGTCAGAGCATGCTCCCTGCACATCTGTAGGAGCCCCATAAGATCAGAGTTTAGTGCATCAGTACAGTACATTTAGTTGTTTTTTTTAATGAAAAATGTGGAAAGAAATGACTTTATCATTATAATGTTATCATCATAATTTTAGTCAAAGCAGAGAAACAAAGCCCACAATAGTTTTAATAATTAAAACCTATGCTTCTGTAGAAAAGTGTCTTAGTGGTATCTATTAATAGTTTGAAAGAATAAGAATATGGCAATAGAATGACAAAAGAGCTACATGCATAAAAAACGCACAAGAGGTGTGCTCCCTTGAAATCTTGTCCTATGAAACATTTCCATATTCCTCAGAGGGGCCAGAATTGCATCCTATGTCTTTAAGAACATCCATAAATTTTGGGTTTTCATTCACATCACGGCTATGACAAATATAAACCTTACTTATATGTTGAAGTATGTTTCATTTTAATCAGTTCTTTACTTAGTTTTAGTATTTTTTTTAGAATATGCCCCATGAATCAATGAAGGTATCTTCTGCAATTATTTAATCCAAACGTTTAAGAAGGGATATTACTCAAATGCACAATAAATTATGTGCTTCTTACATGCCAGAAACTTATCCACAAATAAAGCAGGAATGTATTCTGTTGAGCTTTTTAACCACCTTGCTGCACAAAAATTAATACCATTTGCACAAATTTCCCAAACACATAACTAGCCAGGGTTCATCCTGAATATTCTTATTCCTAGAAACAGACTCAAAGAGCTTGTATTTAGCAACCATCCCCCCTAAATATTAAGGATTGAAAGGGTTTTGATGTTGTTAGCTTTAATAAAACATGGCCATCATCTATATTTAGGAAGGCTTTAATTTCTCCTGAGGCGAGGGTGATGTTTTAGTTCTAAGTCTGAAATAGTTTCAAAAAAGCATTGGTAGACACTGCATCATCAGTCTATCACCATGTTGGTGCTGCTGTGCTTGACGTACCTTCCTCACAGTCCAGGCCTCTAGGGCAGTTGCCCTAGCAACTAAGTCAGATTTAACCCATCTTTACTGAGTTTAGGAGCAAGGAAGCTGATTAAGATCATTAGGTTTTCATTACTGGTCTGGCCATGACCAACTGATACTTGATTTTCTTCCTTTGCTACATACTTGCCTTTCACACTATGTTTTAAGCTTTGGTGAAAGAGAACTTTACAGAGGTTACAGTTACAATATTATAATTATGTATTTGTGTTTATTAATGAGGCATATTTCAGTTAAACACTGTTGTACTGCGATTCTGTCTTAATATCCTATCATCAGTTGAACCAAAGGCAAAACATTATAACCTTGGAATTTGTTGAGAGGCAAGGATTTCTTAGAGTGATATCTTTTATTGGACCAACTGCATAGTTGGGATAGAGTTAGATTGTTGGAGTGGTGGGACAAAAAAAGAGTGCAGACAAAGGGACCTAACTAACGCATGTTCAGATAGAAGACTGTTGTGTAAAGCATATTTCACAGCATCTGGGTTTCTTCCAGTCTATGCTAATGCTGCCTAGGTGTGATTTTAAAAGGTTGCGTGTGTCTTAGTAATGCCCGAAAGCTTGCAAAGAATTTTTTCCAACTATTTAAGTTGGTCTAATAAAAGATATCAGCTTTACCCGAAGAGCCTTGTCTGCCTTAGTAATGTGTACACATTTTGATCTGTTGTTTCTCCGATTTATATATAACTCTGGGAAGTTGTATACACTGATACGTTGTTAGGGCTGTGACTGAATGCAACATTTGTCAAAAACAGTGATAACACACGAGAAATTCCAGAGCAAGGCTGGTTAATGGAAATACCTGTCTGTGTCTTGGTAATGACTATGTTGATGATCCCAAGATCTTGTCTAGCTGCCTGTATCCAGGCTTTGCTTGTTCATTGTACTATTAGGTATGAAATTGCCAGCTGTTGTTTTGACTTCTCTATCTTTGCTCTAACATCTCTTCCTCCATCTTCTACCTTTTATTGGTCTATATGCTCACACTGGGGTTTTCAGACATGCCCTTGCTACAACAACTTGCCTTATTTCATAAGTACCACTTAACACCCTTTTCTCCCAAACTCTCTTCATTATCATGTGATGCAGTGGGTATGAACTAAAGACAATTCTTTGTAAGTGAAATGTAAATTTTTATATTATTATAAAGATAATGGGTTGGTTTTGTGAGTCTGCTCTTGTGTATATTTCAGACATTTCTGCAAAGAAAAGGAAAAGCTAAAGGAGAATAGTGTAAGTACCTTCTTTTTTGGTTGAGCACTTCAGTAGCATGAAGTGACTTTTTTCATATGGGCTTCAGGAATTTAAACCAAATTCTCATCCAACATAAGAGATTTGGATAAAATAAGAAATTCCTTAGAAGCCAGAAAACAAGTTGTCACACAAATCCTGACTAAATGGATATTTAGACACCTACTGCAATATAATCTGTCTGCTTGGCAGACACAGTTGCCCATTGAATCCTTGTCTATCTTCTTCCTTCCTTTGTGTCCTATGTATTTTTTCAAATTGGTGTTTATATTTGCCATAGTTTTTGTTTCTTATAGGTGTTTTTGGCAAATTGTTTTACTTCTGTTTGGTGGATTTCTCTGTCTCTTGTGGAGTGGTGGGGATTGTTGTTGTTATATGAAGTTGTAGGGTTGATTCCTTCTGTCTGTGCCTTGCCTTTAGGCCAACAGATTTTCTGAAAAAAGAATTTTAGATGGTCTATCCCCCCACATTAATTATAAGGGGCAGGGGCAGGGGCAGGGGCAGGGGTGGGGAGCAGACAACTAAAGGTGCTCTCTCCTCGGGGAAGAAGTCTTTGCCCTTAGATTCCTATTCTTTGCTAGCCAGGCTGCTATGATGAGTTTTAGGGAAGATGTACTGCAAGTACTTAATTGCTGGCATGATTGAGAAGCTACTGCAGAAGAGAGAGCACTCAAAATGTTATGCAGGCAGCTTGCCTGCCTAAGCCCATGGTCACTTGGCACCAGTGTTGTGGCAGAACAATCCAACCAAATCATGAACAGGCAAAATGCCATCCATTCAAATGGGTATGGCTGTAGGCAGCCAAATGACCATCAGCTGTAGCTGTGAATAGCGGGGCTTTTATCCACGAACAAAGAAAAAGTTTCTGTAGCTACATATAAGTGTACTTCTTGGCTCCTGTTAACATAGCTTCTATGTTGCATAGGAACAAAAAAGTGAGAGGCGTTCTAATGGAGTCTCTGCCCCCTTTCTGATTTTATGTGCCAGGGTCTCATGGGCATGAGAAAAGATGAGCCACAGTTAAGAGGATGCATTACTGCTAACCTAGTTTCTGGATGGTTTAACCAAAACTCACGAAAATATTTGTTATTGTATAAAATTAGATTTACCTTGCATAGGAAAGAGAGAATTTGTTTTCTATTTTCGACCTAACTATTACATGGTGGTTATTAAAAGGAATCTGTAAATGCTCATTTTCATCATTATAATAGGTACTAAGCTAAAATTTCCATTAATAGCAACAGAAGAACTTTTCATTTTTGTTTTATGCAATGTAAAGCTATATACTGGTAATTACTGTAAGGGTTTTGATTTATGGTTTTTTGGAAGTGAGGACACAGATTTCAGCAGAAGTTCCAGTGTCCACCATCTTTGGCTTTTTTCAGAACCCTTTCAGATGATTCAAGATACCTTCTGTATTTTGGATGACTTCCAATACCATCAGTATGCCTGCTATAGTGCTGGATCAGTTATCAGAGTCTAGAATCATGTTCCTCCAAAAGAAGAGAATATATCACTTTTGCCAAATAGAAGCTTAAATAAATACAGAAGAGAGATCCTGGCCTATGGCCTACCGTCCCTTGCAGCAAGACCTGCAACTTCTGCAGGTGGGTTTGTGGCTCAAGGATTGGACTGTTAAGTCAGATCAAGACCTATCAGTTAGCTGTGGTAGAGATCTTTCTTCAACTGACGGACTGCCATTACCAAAATTAGAGGGAAGTCCAGAAGCAGCACCTGTAACACAGTCTATGGTCAGGATCTGGGGTTCAGATGCTGAGTACCAATCCAAGCAGCAGTCCACAGTGCAAAATCCAAAAACGGCACCAAACCAGAGTCGGGAGCCAGGATGCAGATCCACAGGGAGATCTTAAGCTGAAGTCCAGAAATAAGCCAAATCCAGGGTCGGGGACCATGAGGCTTACCGTAGCAAAACTGTTAACTGATCTGCATACCCAAGGCCCCAGATGGTCTTAAATGAATAGGTAGCACTCCCAGCATCCAACCAGGATCCTTGTTGCTGAACTGGGGCAGAGTTCACAAACTAGGGCTTGCTGCAGGTGTGGCTGCTAAGGTACTTGATCTAGGCTGGTCTGCCTGACCAGACTCCCTGGCAAGTAGGCTATAAACATATCACATTTGCGCTGGGACCAACTGTACTGTGACTTCTTTCACAATGAAGAAGTTGTGGGATTGGTGTGTCCACACATCACCCTTCCAGTTGGTTTTTAAAACTGGCTGAATGCATCCTTGCTCTTCCACCAGCAGGTGACAGGAACATGAGCAAGCACACATCTGAGCTTTCCTTGTGCTGGTCTAGTGTCTGTAAGTTCTGCTGACTGCCAGTGCTGAGCAATGCATCTGTAAGGTATTCAAATTGTGGGTGGTGAAATTCTTGTGGGTGGAATTTTGTTGCGATTCACTACACAATTCATGCCCCTGACCTGTATTTCCAATGCATTTGGGCTGCCAGTACTGTCTGTGACACAGAGCATCAACTACCATCAGCTACTATGAATCCATATGTGGTCATCATTTCATGGACAGTTTAAATTTGCAGATGACACCAAGATTTGGGGTGAGATGGGTACACTAAAAAGGAAGGACAGATTACAGCAGGACCAGGACAGGTTACAGAGGTGGGCAAATGAAAATAGGATGGGATTCATACTGACAAGTGCAGGGTGCTGCACTTGGGCAGTAAGAACCAGCAGCATACCTATAGGCTGGGGAACTCCCTTCTCGAAAGCACAGTGGCAGAAAGATATCTTGGGGTCCTTATTCACTCCAAGATGAACATGGGCTGACAATGCAAGAACACAGTTCAGAAGGGCTAACCATACCTTGTCCTGCATCCACAGATGCATCATGAGCAGGGCCAAGGAGGTGATCCTCCCCCTCTATGCAACACTGTCAGATCGCAGCTGGGGTGCTTCATCCAGTTCTGGGCACCGCACTTCAGGAGGGATGTGTACAGCACTGAGAGGGTCCAGAGGAGGGCCACTCGCATGATCTGGGGACAGCAGGGCAGAACCTATGAGGAGAAGCTACAGGACCTTATCCTGTTCCATCTTTGCAAGAGAAGGCTGAGGGGGGGACCTGGTGGCCATCTATAAACTTACTAGGGGGGACGAGTGGGTTTTTGGAGAGATCTTGTTCCCCTGAGCGCCTCCCGGAGTAACAAGGAATAATGGCCATAAGTTGCTAGAGAGAAGATTTAGACTAGGCATTAGAAAGCACTACTTCACAGTCAGGGTGGCTAGGGTCTGGAGCCAGCTTCCAAGGATCTGGACCCAACTTCCAAGTGATGGCTCCCACCCTGGGGATCTTTAAGAGGAGGTTCAATGTTTACGTGGCTGGGGTCATTTAAGGCCAGTTTTCTCTCTTGCCCATGGCAGGGGGTTGGACTAGAAGATCTAGAAGGTCCCTTCCAAACCTACATCTATGAATCTATGACATTGTTGGCCTGGCATCATGATTGAGTGAAAACACAGTTAAGTAGAAAAGATGATGCCAGGGGGTTCTGGAAGCAGTACTTGTGGGGGAGAAGCTTGTGTGTGTGTTCATGGCCAAATTATGAATGGCCACAGTTACGTGGGAGGTATGTCTGAAGATCTAACAGATAATGGCTCTGCACATCATGTACATTTCCAGCCTATAGGAGATTGTGGATGGCTTTGCTAGTCTGGGATTCTCCAAATGTCTTGGAGCTATTGACATGTTGTCATCCTCTTCCTCCCATGCACCTTGGCTGTGAATTCATCAACTGAGAGGACTTATTCTTGATCATGCTTCAGGCAGTTGTAGACCACTGCAGTCATCTCATGCACACAAATACCAGCTTGTTTGGCAGGATGCATGACTCAGGATATTTAGGAGCTCCCTACTCCATGAACTGATGGAGTAGAGAGAGTTTGCCCCTGGTGTACCTGGTATCCAGGTGGAGAAAGTGACTGTACCCTGCTACTAATGAGGGGCCCTGCCTACCCACTTCACTCATGCCACTTACCATTCCTGAAAGTGTCCCATCACAAGCTGGGTCTTCTGGAGCACCAGGTAGCTTTCTGGTAGGAGAGGGCTGGCTGGGATGCTGAAGACAAGGGAAGACGGGAAACTCCACGCCTTCGCTGTTTAAGCCTGCGTCCATTTCAGAGTCTGTGCAGCTCTGGAAGATGGCTAGGGAATCAGCACAGTTTGGCAGGATGTCCAGAGAGACTGCAATCTTGTTCATTGCCCAGATTGCTATGCTGACCTTCAGGGGCTGTGTCTTCAACAATGGTTGAATCAAGAGTCCTCATTGCACTCTTGGGTGGAGTGGGGTTGCTGTGTCACCATCTTTTCAGACATAACCATATCAATGACTCTGAAGAAACAGGACAGTTCTTCATAGTGGGTTCATATAACCCTGTGCATGCCCAACACCTGGTTGTCATTCTGTTTTCTCGTGAAATGCTGCCTCAGTACCTTGCACTTGGGCTGACCCTGTGTCCAGTCAGTCATCCCTAGGCCGCCATTTCCTTTACAATAGAGTGTGAAGACAGAACTCCTGCTCCCTGCTGTGACTGAGAATGCTTTGCAGGAAGTGTTCTGAATTGCAATGATCCCCCGGACAAGGCAGAAATTCACTGTTGGTTCCAGGGGGAGGAGAATCTTGCTGCTAGCTATGAACCTGAAACCAGTTGCCCCTAGCATTGGAAGCTATAAAGTTTTCAGAATGAGAGGGGGAAAAAAGGGAGCAGAGGGAGCTTATTCTAGGGAATCCCCAGCTGGCCCTGGAGGCTGGAGTCATAGGCAAATTACTGAATGGGCCAGCTGGGCACAAGCCCAGGGGCCTCTGCCGATTCAGGGCCCAGGGATCCTCATCACCAGGAATGTGAAAGCCACAGTTTTAAACTCAGCACCTGTTTTTTGTCTCCCAGCAGGGAGACAAAAATGGCACCAAGTTTAAAACCACGGCTTTTGCATTTGCTTCCCTGGGAGCTGGAAGCAGGGCCCCTCTACCAATGGGATGGCAGGGCTGGGGCTGTGCTGGGAGAATTGTGCTGCACCGGGGGAGGGGGGGCGGGGGGGGGAGAGAGAGGCAGGCTGGGTGGTGCTGTGCCTGGAAGGGAGTGGGCTGAGCCAGGCCAGCAGAGCCACAGCCCACCTGGCCAGGGGGCAGTTGAGGCTAGGCCAGGCCAGCAGTGCTACACTGCATCACGCCTTTGCCAGTGGCAGTGCTAGCAGGATCTTAAGGGCTATAGCCCCCCAAAATTCATCTTAACCCCCCCATAGCCACCTGCCCACAGAGACATGGTATGGCACTCCCAGCCTGGGCCAGCCCGACCCAGCCATCTGTATCTGCATGGCCTCACAGGACAGCCAGGCAGCAGCTCCCTTCAGGTAAATGTAATAGAGGCTGCAGGTAGCTCATGGTGGGGCGTGGTGAGGTGGGACAGGGCTGCCTTCATGTGAGTGAGTGTGGGAGGTGTGAGGTCCTGTGAGGAGAGAGAGAGTGTGTGTATGTGTGTGTCCATTGCAGGGAGAGTGTGTTTGTCTGTGTCCATGTGCAGAGAGTGAAAGTAGAGCACATAAGCAGACAAGGTTCCTTGGGTGAATTTGTTATCTTTTATTAGACCAACCCAAATGGTTGGAGAATAGTTATTAAGCAAGCTTTCGGGTTCAAAAATCCTTCGTCAGGCTAAGGAAGCTTCAGCAGTTGGTGTGCGCTCTTCCTGGATGGAATGAAAAGTAAAGAAGCCAGGGGCTGGACTGGGGAGTCAGGTGCCAGGCAGCTTATAAAATATCAAAAATCCAGTGTCTGTGGTTAGTCTCTGATCTCTAGTATCCAGCAGGTTGATGAAATGGAGCTTGTAGGCTCATCTCTGGGAAGTGTTGTGTAAGTTTCCCTTGAGGATCAGGACTGAATTGGAGAGAAATTGGCCCTCCTGTGAGAAACGTGCCCCCACCGGTAACTGGGTATTTCTGTCTTTGATAGATTTCCAGTGTGCGTTAATTCTGGTGTGCAGTTGTTGTTTGGTCTCTCCTACATATTTTCCATCAGGGCATTTGGTGCGTTGGATGAGATATAGTACATTTCTGGAGGTGCAGCTGTAAGATCTTTCACAACCCAAATCAAGTGACTGTCCCTGATGCAATAGACCACCCCTCCATATGATTGGCATTGAGACCACCCCTCCGTATGATTGGCATTGTTCTGAATTTGGTATGTTCCACTTAATTAAGTATTCCTACTTGGCAAATTTTCATTGGTTACTGTAAAAGTATAAAAGTCTGCTCAGTTTCCACCCAAATCGGAGTGGAGCACACTCTGACCACATTTTAGGAAAGACCTTGCAGAGCTCTGAGCACGCCGCGAAGAGCTCTGAGCTCTGGCAGGGTGACTTTGGCGGACTGATCACCCACCAACGGCTCCCCGTTAGCAACCTCCTGACATACCTCTTCCCTGCGCGCTTTCGTCTGTACACTCGGTGCAGTAACCCGAACTGTAACTACGCAAGTGAGCATACAGCCTGCGACGTGGCCACCAGCGGCATAAGTAAAATCTGTTTTGAAACCAATACACTGTTCCGCCTCTCCATCTGCCAGCCCGCCTGACGTCCGCTTAGTTAACCACCGCTTCCCTCGACCGGCTCTGACCAGTCGGCCGGCCAAGGACAAGATCCAGGGATGCTCATGGCTCTGTTGTGGGGTGTAGTAATAGTGGGGGTGGTGGAGATGTGTTTGCAGGTCTTGCATTTCTTGTCATGGCATGGTCTGGATCCTTTTGGTGTGTTCTGCGCTTGAGAAAGTTTGCTTCTGGTGATGAGGTTTGCGAGGTTCAGTGCTTGTTTGTAGAGTGCATGCACTTGTGTCCGTGCATGCTGATATATGTACATTTAGCAGTAGCAGGGATGGGGAACAGGGAGAAGAGGAGGGCATGTACACCCCCCACCCCGCCAGCCCCACCATTCCCCATGAGCACTAGGAAGGGAAGGGGCCCCTCTCCACCCCCTGCAGCTTAGCTCCCATGAGGGGAGGTAGTCTTCAATTTTGTGTTTGCTAAGGCCCCAGTACACCTTAATCTGCCTTTGGAAGGAGTGAGTGAATTGGAGCCCTGCCACCTCAGAGGAGAAAGAGGCTCCAATACACCCACCCCACCCTCCAGTGGGGGCTGAAAACCCCCCAGACCAAACTCCCTCTGCTCCCTTTGCCCCCTTCTAGCTCAAGGCTGGCAGGCAGTGCAAACAAAAGTTACAGAACACACTTTGTTTTGAAACATCTTCATCTGACCCTTCATGTGATGAGGATTTAGATTTTTACCCAGTCAGCCATTTTTAAGTTGTCTGCATTCATGCACTTGTTTGATCATGACTATAGACCACTTTCTGTGACTAGATCTGGCAAAAATTAACACTTCTGTCTGTGCCCAGAATGCTTTGTTTCAGTGGCTTGACTGGAGAGCCCAGATAGCATTGAGATCCGCTCCCTGTCCCTGATCCAGTTGCTGCTGCTCTTGTTCACAGTGCTTCTCAGGTTTGAGCTGCTATGGTGGAGGGAGAATGGATGGATATGTGGAGATATGTTCAAACTTGTCTTGGTGAGTAGTGGATAAGTCTGGTGACCTCCCCAACAGCCAGATGGTTAGATGGGTGGAGATTCCCGGTGGCTGATGGTGTTTGAGGTTTATTCAGTGGAATCAAGCTCCAGTTCTGGTCTCAGGTGGGTGGCAAGTTTGAATCAGCTGGTCAGTTACCATACAGGGCAGTTAATCAGAGGGAGCAGCCACCTGGGGTCTAACATCTCTGAGCAATAGAGTTCTACAGTCAGGGGAAGAGTGTCTGCGCAGACTTCAAGGACTGGGATTGAGACTAAAGCAGTGCATTTTTGTATACCTGCAGGACTGACTGGCCAGCTGGTTATAGGATGATGTCACAGGACAGCCATTCACACATCCTATGTGATAGCCCAAGACAAACTGTTATCATCTCATCTCACAAACCTTTTAGGGATTCTGTCCTGCAGCAAGCCGCAAAGACATCTGAATGTTCATACGTTGTTGTTAGAGAAAACATTTTCTCCTAGGACAAGGGTAATATCTGCTTGTAGCCTTAGGCATGTGATTTAACATTAAGCATATGAGTAGTTCTGCTTTCATATGCACACATGTAAGTGAATTCCTGAAATAAATTTCAGCTCTGATCTATGATTTTCAATGGGGAACATACTAGTGAATTGTCCAAATGTATTTCTCAATTTTAAATCTGATGAATTGTCTTCCATGAGTTTGTCTTTGCCTGCTAGTCTGTTGGAATTCATGGACTTTTTTAAAGCTGGTTTTTGGCCTGAGAGAGAAAGTAGTAACATGGGATGGAGCTTGAGCCAAACCCCTTGTCATATACAAATACTGCTTGTAAGATTTGCCAGTGAAAACTTTGCAATACAAAGCTCTAAATAAAAGCTATTTAAGTGGTCAAAATACTGTGGCATTCATAGAAGCCTTTTAGAGGACTATAGCACAGGATGGGCAAAATATGACCCACAGGCAGGATCCAACCTGTGACAGGTCCTTCAGTCCTACCTGGTCCAGTCGTCGCATGGTCCACGACGCGTCCTGCCACCCCCAGGACATGCAACAGGTCTGGGGCATCTCTGCAGCTGGAATGCCTATCTAGGTAGCCCAAGTGGCGGCAGCTCCTTCTGGCTGCCATAGCCACTGGCTCCATCCAGCCTCACGGTACCAATAGGGACCCACGCGCATAGCCCAGACCCTAGCACACTCCACATCTGCTCCAGACTGAGCCAAGCAGAGTGGACTAGCTCTACACCAGCCAGAACCTAAGCTCACAGCCCTAACCCCAGCCCACCCCCCGTGCCTGCTCCAGACTTGCCTGCCCACGCTGATCAGCAGCAGCAGTGGCAGAAGCTGCTGCTCCGAGTGGGGAGAAAAAGCTGCCCCTCCTCTTCACTGCTGCCAGGCCCTCCTTGCTGCAGCCACCCAGAGCCTGTGCCTGAACTGCCCTGGGGCTCCTCTGCACTGCCACTACTGCCCTGCTGGTTGGCCAGGAGGCAGCAGTGACAGTGGCAGAGAGGAGCTGCAGGGCAGCCCATGCATGGACTCTGGGCTGCTTCAGCAAGAAAGGCCCTGCAGCAGTGAGGGGGACGTGGCTGCTTTTCCTCCCCTGAGCTGAACAGCAAGTCCTGCCCAGCCACTGCCACTGCTCAGCATGGCCGGGCAGTCCAGAGCAGATGCAAGATGGGGCGGGTTTGGGCTGGGACTGTGTGCTGTTGGAGCTAGCAGAAAGGAGCTGCAGAACACGTGGGCTCCAGGCTGTTGGGGGGTTGCTGACTGTCCCGCAACAGCTACCCAAAATTGGCTATGTGGCCCATGGGCCCAAATAATTGCCCACCCCTGCCATAGCATTTAGGCCAAACATCACAGTGGCACCCAGGATCATTGTTTTCATGGCTGCTGTGTATGGAGTCATGAATATGCTAGGTGTTGGTCTAGAGCAGTGGTTCCCAGACTGTGGGTCATGACCCCAAATGGGGTTGCAACACCAGAGCGGATGGGGTTGCAGGGGTTGGGAGTGATGGGCTGTGCTGGGGAAATGAGGCCAGGAATGAGGTCATGCTGAGGAAAAGTTTGGCAAGCACTGATCTAGAGGCCCCAGTACATTGCTACTGTAGGATCTTAGTCAAAGGAGTGTTGGGGAGTTTCTGGTGTTTTTTAGTGGTTTCTGTCACCTTTTCTGGTATGGATTATCTGCTTCGTCCACCAAACTGAAGGTGGTAAGTAAGCTTTATAAACTTATACTGGAGTGGCCCTGGGTCTGTACTGTTGCAGGCAGTCCTAGCACCCAGTGTCCAAGTAACAGTGGCTAACTTGAGCTTTAGCCAGTGATGTGTGTTAAGTAAGCAAGGCCCACAAATGAGCATCTTGCAAGATTATATCTTCAGGGAAGCAGAATTGCAAGATAAATTTTTTTCCATTATCTGTTTAATTAGAAACGTATGTCAGTCACCAGATGACATCCAGGCTGAAATAAATGCAAAGTAATTAAATGGCTGGATATTTTTCTAGGTAAACATCATCTGGATATAATAAAAGCAATACATTCAAGAAACGTGGAGATGGATGGTAGCTGAGTTGGGGCAAACACATTTACTTGAAAATGAATCAGTGACTAAATATTAATGTTTCTGGAACGTAAGCTCTTAACACTGTCGATGAGATTTTTTTTTTTAATGCTTTAAGTTTTTGTGGGACATAAAGTGGAAAGAGAATGGATACATTGTAATTCCATTGTCTGAAGTTACTGAACAGATAAAAGGTCTTGTCCTTTGGCACCTGTCTGTGAGATACCATCTGTATTCTTAAGTAGTTGTGTCTAACTCTATCATTGTTAGCACGATTGGATAATACTGTTTATATTATTAGCCAGTGGCTGTGGGTTTAATGTGATCATATATTGGTTTAGTATGATCATATATTTATGTATTTAATATGACTTGAATACAAAACCTTCCCAGGCAGAACTGAGAAAATGTGTGGGAGAAATGCACTGCCACCATCTGTGGTACAGATACTTTGTGAATCAAGAAGTATAGGCAGGGCTGGATTACCACATAGGCAAACTAGGCAAATGCTTAGGGCCCTAAGTAAAGCAGGGGCCCAGTTGTACTTATTTTACATATTATAATTACTGAGTGAAAAAGTAATATAAATATACAGTATTAAGTGGGGGTCCATGAGTTTGTTTACCTAGGACCCACTAAATGGTCAGTTTGGTCCTGGGTATAGGAAGTCTCTTGTTGCTGCCACCTTGGCACTTTTCAAGAACATTAACTAATCTGAATGAACAGTAAAAATAAGAACCTTTTTTCTGTAAGTGGAAACGTTAAATAGATTTAAAGGGTCAATATTTGTGGTGGTGTTGAGTAATCTTAAAATTTACCTAGTATTGTACATATACCAAGTGTCCAATTCAGCACCCATTAAGTTTTATGGGAGTTTACTATTGATGTTTTGGGAATATTTGCTTTGTATCAAAATAGCAACATATATTGAATTTAGGATAACAGGTGTAATTCTTGGCTGGACTGTTGCTAATGTGATCTTTCTGTATCAGACAACAGTGTAATATACTTGGTCATGATCTTAGGTTTATCATATGTTGGGCATGGATGTATGATTGGTATAGCACAGTTAGTCTACAGTAGAATACTCTGTACTGCTGCAGTGTTATATAAGTAACTTTTAATAATATTATACATTTGATGCACAAAGTAAAGGTAACCTTGACGAGATTATTTCTGGTTGTGAATTGGCTGATGTCAGTAATTCAGCTTCATCTACTCTGTATTTAATTCTTAAAACAGTATGATCCTACAGTCTTTCCTTTTTTTAATAAATTGATTTAAACCTCCTATCAGAAAAAGTATCCACTGGAGGATTATAGATGATATCATGAAGCCTGACAAGAGTAAAGTCTAATTTTGTACCTAATACTCTAATTGTTAGGGATGGTGTCAATCAGTCTATACATTGCAACAGTATTTTTTAAAATATGAAAATACTTGAGAATATAAATATTTTCTTGAATGGTTCTTGCTTTAATTTTTGTTGCAATATTTGATGTTAAGATATGCTGAGGCAGTATAATACATAATTTTTCATTAACAACGGATTGTGACTAGTACTTAGTAAGAAGAGAGTTGTCGCACCTTGAGAGCCTTAATTTCCACAGACTCCTAGGGCGAGAACGAACACTCTCCAACTAATTTCTTTTTCCCGCACTAGGCTTTGATTTCCCTTTTATTGGCTGCTAGACAGATCAGAGATCGCTGAGATAAGGTTGCATTTACTCACGCGCTCGTTAGTTGCAGTTTATTGGTTCGTTTTACAACCGATAGAGACAGATGACCGAAGGAATGTTACAACCGTCCGAGAGAAAAACCAACAGAGATAGA
>JAGPOW010001296.1:81573014-81609814 GCA_030014935.1 Caiman crocodilus | reverse complement strand
GCTCGGTCCAGCAAGGGGGGGCTTTTTATAATCACTTAGTCGCTTTTAGCCTATGAAACACTACGAGGGTTTGGCTTCTTAGGTGGTGTCATGAGTCACTGCCTACAATGCAATCTGCACAAGAGTGACTCACAAGAAATCACAGAGGTTACAAATGAAATCCTGGCCCCTGGAAGTTTTGCTGTTGATGTTACTTGGAAATGAGACTTGGCATTATGCACCCTTATTGTAATGTTTTATCTGTTGCTTGTTATTGAGGTTTATAGCCTGGGAATCTTGTTAGAGTCTTAGCTGTTTCTGAACCCACAGGAGCAGTGGTCACCACAAAGGTCTCTTTTTCATTTTGGGTTTGGGCAGAAGATTTATTTCCCTCTCTTCTCCCCCAAGGAAGATTTGTATCTGGGTCCTTGTTACCCTGAGGTTGAATGACTATAGCGTGAAAATGGAGTTGGTTGTGAAGATTTTTAGGGAATGAAAGCCCACACAGAAAGTGATGATCTTTTTATCAAGCTATCAGAAGGCTCTGAGATTTGCACAAACTGTCATTTGGTTTCTCAGTACAGTTTTTAAGATGGTGGTTTTGACTTAACTTGCTACAGACTGGACCTTGCTAACCTGAGATGATACCTCTCTTTCTAAATGAATGAGTCCATTATATGCCAGTGAGAATGTGAAAGAAATAAATGCAAAAACTTAAGTTACAACTGAAGAAGCAGCCTTGTTTGAATGTATTGCATAATGATGGTAAAAATTAAATATTGAAAACTCAGTAATAACAGTGTTTGTGATGATTTCTCAGATTAACATTTTCTCATATTAGAAAAAAGTCACCTGGCCTCTTTGAGTTTCCAAAGAAGATAGCCAATGGCTCCAAAATTATTTCAGCCACATCCCATCCAGCTCTGCCAGTGTGAAAGCATCTAGCTTCTTTAAGTAATCTCTAACCTACTCTACCATTCCCCTAAGCTGTTTGTCTCTCCCTATCTCTGCTGCTAACTGTACTTGTCATCTGGTAGCCATCCCTATTTGTGAAAATTGGAGTACAAAAAGGCACTGAATCCTTCAGCCTTCTCTGCATAGTCTGTAACAAAATTGCCTTCTGTATTCCTTAATGGATTTATGGAATCTCTGGCCTTTTGCATACCTAAAGAATCCTTTCTATTACCTTTTATGTCCCTTGCCAGCTGCATCTTAAATTGTGCCTTGACTTTCCTAATTTTCTCCCTGCATGCCTTTGCAATGCTGTGATACTCTCCCCTAATACTATGGCCCAAGTTTCCACTTTTTATAGGATTCCTTTTTTAAGTTTCAACTCCTTGAAAAGACTGCTGTCTAGCCAGGCTGGTCTCTTATTGCACTTCCCATTCTTCTGTCCCATTGGGTTATCTTGCTTTTGGACTATTCGGCAAGCCTCCTTAAAGAGCAGTCAGCTCTCCTGGACTTCTTTTTCCCTCAGACTTACCTCCCAAAGGATCATGCCCACCAGGTCCCTGAGTTTGTTCAAATTTGATTTTTTCTGAAGTCCAGGATCCTGTACTCTGGTGCTGTCTTCCTCCCACCCGTTAGGATCTTGAACTCCTAACATCTTCCGGCCACTATCACCCAGGTTGCCCTCCATCTTCATGTTCCCAATCAATCCCTCCCTGTTTGTGAGCAGTAAGTTAAGAGCTTCCCCACTTGTCATCCTCTCTACCACCTGAATAAAAAAGTTTTCTTCAAGAGACTCCAGGAACTTGCTGGATTGTTTCTACACTGCTGTGTTTCCCTCACAGTAGATATCCCAATAATTGAAGTCCCCTATGACAGCAAAGGCCTGCAATTTGAAAGCTTGGGCATCATGTTTAAAGAACATCTCATCTACCTCCACTTCCTGATTTGGAGGCCTGTAGCAAACGCTTACAATGACATCCCTTCTGTAGCTGTGCTGCTCTTCCTTCTGATCTTTGTGCAAAGGATTTTACCTTCCACTTCATACTGTATCAACAAACACCTGCACATTGCCTTCAAATATAGGGCAACCCCTCCCCCTTCCATCCATCTATCTTTCCTGAACAAACTACACCCATCTCTGACCATAGTCCAGTCATGTGAACTATCCCATCACATCTCCTGTAATCCCAATTACATCATAATTCTGTGACTGTACTAGAACTTCCCAATTCTTCCTATATGTTCTCGCATATGAACATTTCAGGAGTCTAATTGACTGTCTTATCCTCTCCCTGAGAATAATGCTAAGGTTTCCATTATTACTTCCCCTTACTAAGGCTTTATTCAGGTCCTTCCGGCTTTTTACTTACCTCTGGGCTTTTCTTTCCATCCCCCAGTGAACCTAGTCTCACTAGGTTAACAAGCCTGTACATGAAGACAATAGATAAGGGAAACTTTTTCAACATAATGATTACTCAGCTTTTCTAGTTCATGAAGTAGCAACATTAATGAATTAGATTTCCTTTGAAACCAGTTTTTAACCACAAAGGTGGTGACTGTGACTCAATGTTAATATTAATAGACAGAAAAAAGCTGCTTCATCTACTACTGAAATGCATCCACCACTGGTATGGAAGGCAACAATGGCCTAACATCCTGTAACAAAGGAAGATGGAAATTCTGTATTATACCTGGTATTAGTTGAGCTTTGTGCACACTCAGAAGAGAAGATCAGGTCATCAGGGAGATCCCTCAGACTCTTACAGGTGTCCTTTCCACCATGGCAGACTGAAGTAAGAACCTTGGCATGGTGAAGCTCTTTTACTGCCTATACTGTACCTGTTCTCCATATTGATAAAGAACAGCTATTTCTAGTGTTTTTAATCTTTTAACAGTCGTATATATACTTTTTTTTAGAATAAAGCACAGTGATACTTCATACAGCCATCTGTGGTGCTAGGGAATTCACTTAAACTAATTGGTTAAAGAAGATACTGTTGTCTTGGTGAAGTTTTCTGTAACAAAGTCCATAGTAATTAGTAGTCCTTTGGCATTTACTGTGGACAAACAATTACAAGGACTAGTTTTGTTGCATCAGCAGGCTTTTTCTAAATCACAGCTTTGCCATGATAAAACCATTTTTGCTAATCTACTTCCCTCCCCCTAAAAAGATCATCTGCACATTCTGCTAGAGGAGGGAGAAAAAGGCAAAAGTTCAGGGGCAAAAGAAATGGGTGGGCTTAACAAAAAATTTTGCTCCTTTAAAATCTGTTAGAACAAATCTTGATCCACCTGTGTGAGTGGAGATCTCCATAGCCTTTGTGCAGGTATTAAAAATTTTCACAGGTCCTGTGACCCTGGCACTCGTTCCTGCCATTGGCAGGGGGTCAGACTAGATGGCCTGCTCTAGGCCCCTTCTGACCCTAGTTACTATGAAACTATGACCCAGCCTGCTGAATCTACCGTGGCAAATTCTAGTCCTTCACCCTCCTTCTTGCTTCCACCCTTTGCCTCCCCCACCCTTCCTTGAAGGGCCTGAGTATCTGGAAATCATTAAATCATAGAAAAGCAAGGCTAGAAGGGACTTCTAGAGATATTCTAGTCAAAGGTATTTAATCTGTGATTTCCTTGACAAGCAACTATCTTAGTAATCATTGGGTGCCTATATAGATGTAGCAAGCCTGCTCCAATGTGCTGTAAATAACGATTGAGCACCAAGGTTGAGCACCGCTGTAATTACAGTGCATTGGACCAGACTTGATTAATCGAGTCTGCTGGAGTGTGGTACCATTCTGAAATTCTTTTTTCTCTTCTCTGCTGCTGTGGAAAAGACCTGCCCAAAGAGAGTAAGTTACAGCAGTAAATCAGTTGCCCTGAAATAAAATAAGGATTTTATATTCTAAAACCATAACTTTGCTTACAGTCATTAAGAATATCCCCAAATTTTCAGAGGTGGTTTCGTGGCCATAATAGACTAAATACACTTGTCTTCATCTGGCCTTTGAAACTATGCAGTCTTCAGCCTGACTGGTATTTGAATGGGAGACTACCTGTGAATCCCCCAGTGTTATAAGATGGAGGAGGTGGGAGGGTCAGAGCTTCCACGCCAACACAAATTTCCACCCTTTGGAGAACTCAAGCTGCCCTGACTTCCCTCACTGCAGATACCTGGCCCTTCTGCAGTAAGAGTAAGTAAGTAGAGGTAAGAAAGAACAGCAGGGGTGGCTGCTGAGGAGGGTGCTGTGGAAGGGGATGGGAGGCTTGGTGCACCAGCCTGCTGCCTAATTCTCTGTACTGTCTCAAGTCATACCTTCCTAGGCTAGATACAACCTCTTTACAGGCCAGATCCGGTGAGGGGGCTATCAGTTACCAACCCCTGCTGTAAGATGCAAGCTAAGGGTTGGGCTTGAATACTTGGTGAATATTAAGTTATAGAAATTGAACAAGTTGAAGAAGACTTCATTTAGCCCTATTGTTATTAATAAAAAGCAAGCAATGCATTATGGCTGTATTACCATTTACATGGATCAGTCTAAAGATTTTAATTTAGTCAGTGAAAATCACTGCTCCAAATATTGAAAATAGTTGGCTTAGGAATGTATTCATAAGTTACTTTAGGAATTGTGTGCAAAGTTTCCATAAGCCCAGTACAGGCTTGACAAACAGTGGACACGTTAGATGTCTGTTAATAACCTTCCAAGTTCAATGTGTTTTCTCCTCGAGGCATATGTATGTCACGGATACAATGTTGTATTGCATTGTCTCATCCTTGTTGTATGTATGATTCTTTTCCAATGACTTGATTAGATATGAAATGAACTCATGATCTTTGGGTTCACTCTAGAAATAGATGGTCTCATTAATGATTAACATAGCTGCTAGTGCCTTAGGAAAATCAGCAAAGAGTTCTGACATTCCCTTCTCCAATAAGTACACTGATTTAACAGTTTCCTGTGCTCATTCCAGATCACTTTTTAGTATGTATGTTTGAAGTCCAGTGGTTTCGTGCATCATCCAGTGGACTTCATATGTCATCTAAGACTCGTATGGATGCCTTAGATTCTAGTCAGAATCGGAGTTGAAATAATTTTGGTTTTATTACTATTTACAATTCATAGTACACAGTAATATCACTATAGCATTAATAGTGTAATGCTCTTCTATTACATATATCAAGCATGCTAAACACAATTCTGTTTGTTTACTTATCTTTACCATATGGCTCAGAGTAGATTAGAATAAAAGACAAAACAACGTATAAAAACAGAATATTTAGTGAGGCATTTGAGAACTCCTAATGTTGTTTTAACAATTAAATGATCACACAATTAAAGGCCAATTCATAGAATCATAGAAAATTAGGGTTGGAAGGGACCTCAGGAGGTCATCTAGTGACTATAACCCCCTTTCCAAAGCAAGACCATCCCCAACTATATCATGCCAGTCAAGGGTTTGCCTAGCCAGGTCTTAAGAACCTCCAAAGATAAAGTTTACATAGCTTTTCTGGGTAACCTGTTCTAGTGCTTTACTACCCTCCTAGTGAGGTAGCTTTTCCTAAAATATAACCTAAATTTCCCTTGCTGCAACTTCAGACCATTGCTCGTTGTTCTGTCATGTGCCAGTATTGAGAGCAGTCTAGCTCGCTCCTCTTTGGAACCCCCCTTCAGATAGCTGAAGGCTGCTATTTAATCCCCTCTCTGTCTTCTCTTCTCCAGACTAAATAAACCCAGTTCCCTCAGCCTCTCCTCAGAAGTCATGTGCCCCAGCCCCCTAACCATTTTTGTTGCCCTTTGCTGAACTCTATCCAATTTGTCCACACCCTTTCTGTAGTGGGGGCCCAAAATTGGACACAGTACTCCAGATGTGGCTTCACCAGTGCTGAATAGAGAGGAAGAATTGAATCCCCCAATCTGCTGATGCAGCTCAGTATGCCATTAACCTTCTTGGCAACAAGGACACACTGTTAGCTCATATTCAGCTTTTTATCCACTGTAACACCCAGTTCCTTTTCTGCAGAGCTACTGTTTAGCCAGTCAGTCCCCATCCTGTATCACTGCCTGGGTTTGTTCTATCCTGACTGCAGGATTTTGCACTTCTCCCTATTGAACCTCATGAGATTTCTTTTGATCCAATCTTCCAATTTGTCTAGGTCTGTCTGGGCATGGGAGCAAATTGCTTCCGGCCTACACAGTAGCTAATGCACAGTTAATCTACTACCTGTATTTTCAGGTAGTAGAAGACTGCTCGTTAGCCTATTTTACTGTGCAGTAGCCTAGCACACAGTCAAATAGTGACACTTCACATAGTAGATTAGTCTACTGCGCAGTAAAGCATCTCATGTAGATAAATAAGTGTGATACACTTGTGACACACTTGAAACTTTCTTATGAAATCATGAGACCTCATAACCAATGTGTTTGTCAGGAGAAGCAAACCATGGATCATCTCCCAAGATGTAGCACCACAGTGCACCCCACAAGATCTGGCAGCACCAACACCAGAAACAGTGGTCTATGCAGAATATTGCGAACAGAACATATAGAAAGGCTGGATTGGAGATGCAACAAACCCTCTTAATCCTAGTCCTAAACTCCATCGCATCTCCCACCATCTTGGTGTCACCTGGAAACTTACTTAGGGTGTCCTCTATCTCATCTTTCAAGTTGCTGATGATGACATTAAAATCAGCCCCAGGACTGGCCCCTGCAGCACTCCGCTTGATACTAACTACCAACTAAACATTGAGCCAATGGTTACTACCCTTTGAGCCCAATCCAGCCAGTTTTTTATCCACTTTATGGTCCACTTATCCAACCCATACTTCCTTAACTTGCTTGCAAGAATGTTGTGGGATACTATATCCAAAGTCTTGCTTAAAGTCAAAGTATATCATAACCACTGCTCTTTCTGCATCCACAGAGCCAGTCATCTCATCATAGAAGTCATTCAGGTTGGTCAGGCATGTCTTGACCTTGGTGAATCCAGGCTGACTAATTCTAATCACCTTCCCCTTTTCCAAGTGCTTAGAAATGGTTTGTTTGAGGACCTGATCCATTATTTTTCCAGGGACTGAGGTTAGCTATGACTTGCCCTTGGTGAATCAATGCTGACTGATCCTAATCAACTTCTTGTTCTCCAGGTATTTATTAATGGATTCCTTGAGGACTTGCTCCATTATTTTTCTAGGGACTGAGGTAAGGCTGACCGTTCTGTAGTTCCCTGCATCCTCCTTCTTCCCTTTCTTAAAGATGGTCACTATATTTGCCATTTTCCAATCATTCAGGACCTCTCCCAGTCACCACAAGTTTTCAAAGATGATGTCCAGTAGCTCTACAGTCACATTGGCCAACTCCCTCAGCACCTGAGGGTGTATCATGCCCAGTCCCATGGACTTGTACACATCCAGCTTTTCTACATAGTCCCTAACCTGTTCCTTTGCCACTGTTGGCTACTCACCTTCTCTCCAAACTGTGCTGTCAGGTTCAGTACTCTGGGAGCTGACCGTGCCTGTGAAGACTGAGATTAAAAAGGCACTGAGTACTTTAGCCTTTATTGCACCATCTGTTACTAGTTTGCCTCCTCCCCTTTGGTAAAGAACCTGCACTTTCCCTGATCTTCCTTTTGTTGCTGACATACTTGTAGAAACCCTTCTTCCTCTTCACGTCCCTTGCTAGCTGCAACTCCAAATGCATTTTGGCCTTCCTGATTTCATCCCTGCATGCCTGAGCAATACTCTTTATACTTCTTCCTAGTTTGTTCAAATTTTCACTTCTTGTAAGCTTAATTTTTGTGTGTTAGCTAACTGAAGAATTATCTGCTAAGCCAAGCTGGTATTCTGCCATACTTACTAGTCTTCCTGCATGTTGGATGATTCATTCCTGCACACTCAATAAGTTTGTTTTTTTTTTAAAGTACAGCCAGCTATCCTGGACTCCTCTCCCCCTCGCCTCAGACTGGCCTCCTAGGCGATCCTGCCCATCAGTTCAATGAGTGTCTCAAAGACAAAATCGTATCTCTTTAAGATCCTTGCCCTTGACTTAAGTAGGACTTGACTCAGGCCTATCATCTCTGCTATCAAAAAAGTCCCTGTTATATAACTACTTTTCAGAGTAAATGAAATGTGGTTCCCATTGCACTGTGCCACAGTGGCTTGTTTATTACTCTGTTTTGAAATTTAAATTAATAAGTGAAAAAAAACAATATGACTGGTAATGATGAAATGATGATAATTGAAAATCGTTGAAATAATGAAAGTCTAGGGATTTTTCCAGTTAAAGAAACACAACGATGTTTTTAGTATAGTTATCCAAAATTTAAGAAAGATGTACATAACACTGCAGAAACATTAGCACAGCGTAAAAATACCAGATGCTAATTGTGCTTCAGCCAGTGAACAAAAAGAAGAGTGGTTAAAAATGTGCATTTCTGGATAAATGTAATTAAGAGGTGTTAGGTTTTTTAATTGATTGGTTTGTTTTGCAATGAGTAAGTATAGCATAATGTCAAAGAGCGTGTGCACATCTCTGATGTATTTTGATTTACAGAAACACATGTTTTGTACTAGAGTGGTTGCTACTACAAATTCAGTATCTGCAAGCAGCTAACACATCCATGATACCTTAGTTTCTCTCTCTCTCAAGAATAGGGAGTAATTGTGGAATCCCACTGATGCGTTGTGATTTACTCCTTTGTTGAAAATACTAAATGTCTGATCCTATTGCTAAATTATTGCATTATATCAAAAGTGGTATACATAACTTTAATTGAAATTTTTCCTTATATTTTTGGGCTTGATGCAAAATGTTCAGTAAACATTATTTCTAGTGCTTTTTTCCTGCTTTTACTGACTTTAGTTATGCACATTTTCTTTAGAAATTCGAGCTCAACTGATAGACCAGCAAAAATGTCTGGAGCAGCAAACTGAAATGAGGGTACAGCTTCTTCAGGACTTGCAGGATTTCTTCCGCAAAAAAGCAGAAATAGAGACGGAGTATTCCCGAAATCTAGAAAAATTAGCGGAAAGATTCATGGCCAAAACAAGAAGCACAAAGGACCATCAGCAGTACAAGTAAGAGGGGTTATGACACTCAAGCTTGTCTAGCTTTCCAGTATGAAAAGTGATTTTTTTTCTTTTTCTTCTGTGTGTTGTTTTTTCTTTAATTTTTCCAAATGTCCAAATGCTGTGTAATCAGACCGCTTTCCAACACTTTGGTTTGTTGACTCCTCGCACCCTAAATTGGTTATTATTCATATGCTACTATGACAGATTGAAGCAGTCTCTTAAATTTTAAGATGCATAAATATTATCCTGAAAATATAAGTGTTTGTAAAAAACAAAATGTAATAGCTGGAAGACAGCTATGCATTTTTGCAAGATGTGCACTGATTCCTTGCAGTGGAATTTCCAGAATTAGAAAGTCTTCATAACAAAAATCAGCTTTACAGGAGGTTCCAGGAAGAGTGAAAAAGAAAATTACGGAACTATTAACATTCTGTGTATTGCTGCATGTATACTCTTGCTTTCTCTTGATTGCTGCTGCAGTTAGAAACAAGGAAGTATAAACCAGTAATACAGTGAGCTGTAAAATAATCAAGGGAATAGTCATTTGCAAGTCAAGGGAAATTATTCTTCCCCTCCTTGAGTACTGGTGAGGCCTCAGCTGGAGTACTCTGTCCAGATATGGGCACCACACTTCAAGAAAGATGTGGACAAATTTGAAAGAATCAGGAGAGCTACAAACATAATTTAGACATCTGGGAATCATGACTTATGAGAGAAAAGCCTGGAAGAACTGGGATTATTTAGTTTGAAGAAGATAAGACCGAGGGGAGATTTGATACTGGTCTTCAAATATTTGAAGGATGGTTATAAAGGAGATGGAGATACACTATTATCTGTGGCTACAGGAAACAGAACAGTGAACAGTGGTTTTAAACTGCAGCAAGACAAATTTAGGTTGGATATTAGGAAGAACTTTCTCAGAGGGTGGATAAACATTGAAACATACTACCTTGAGGTGTCATGGAATCTCCATCCTTGAAAGTTTTTGGGAGGAGGTTAGAAAAACACTTTACTGAGATGGTTTAGTCAGGGATGATTCTACCTTAAGCAGTGAGTAAACAAGATGATCTCCTGAGATTCCAGCCCTACTTTTCTATGATTCTATTTTGTACTTCATTGAAGTAAAACATCTGAAATGTGTAGCTTTTGTGCACTACAGAGCTGGTCAGTTAATAATTGTTGACTAATTTATTCAGTGAAAAATCTGCAGAGTATTTTAAAATAATTTTCAAAACTTTTTTATGCCTAACTCAGGATTCCTGGAATTGGTAATATTTCTCACTTATCAATTTTAATTTAAAGATGTTATCTTCTAAAAGATATGCTTTAGCTCAACACATCTGAGCTTGTGAAAAAATTGCTGAGTAAGATTCTATGGACTGTAGAAGGTCAGACTAGATGATCATAATGGTCCATTCTGGCCAGCAGCATTGTTAGTCAACTCTGCTTTCTGTGTTTGTGAGTTTAACTAATTGAAGTTGAACTTGCTTTGAAATTAGTTTTGCTAGTTTGAGACAGCAAGGAATATATTATTGTGTGAGTTTGTAATTTAAGTGCAGCGTCTACTCATATTGAGCTACAATAGTATGCATCATCTTGCCTTACGTGCTCCTAGAATATTCTTGCTACTAGTAGAGTTCTTAACATGGGGATTTGTTGTGATTCAATGAGGGATGCTGTAACACTATAAAGTAGTGTTATAGCAGTAGAAGTAAGGGTACAGAAGCTAATACTAAAAGTTTAGACATCCTCTTAATAACATTTTTTAGGTTCCTGCATTTTCTATTTTATGACATACAAAAGTATAAATAAATATTGACTATAAAGTGGTGGACTAGTCCATCTGAGTTCTAGTGTTCGTGTTTTAAAATTAATTGGAGAGTGTACAGAAAATATAGAATAATTAGAAAACAGAAAAGAGCCCAGAAATTATTTCAGGAACGTCAGAAAATACCATAACCAGACAAAGAATGTCTTACATTCAATAGATTGTCTAAATTTATCCTAACTACTTAGTTGGTCCACACTAAAAAAAACTCCTTACTTCTCGCATACTTTCTGGACTGTCATGGTGACAAGAGTTTTTTTACACTTAGAGTGAGAAACAACTCAACCAGTTCATTTATTTAAATAAAAAAAGGATGAGAGGGGACTTGATGTATAGTGTTTAGGGAGAAAATCCTTGCTACTAAGGAGTTTGATCAGCAGTGGTTAGATGCTTAAGGCATGTGAGTTCAAATGGGAATTTAGGGCCCTCTCCAGCTCAGCCCACTGGCAGCTTGTGCCCCAGTGACAGAGATGTGGGCAGGATCCACAAAAAAAAAGGATCGGGCCCTTCACCACTTCAGCCTTCAGCCCACCTCTCTCGTGGTGGGGGGAGTTTAGTTGCAAACTAAACTACATGAGGATGTGGTTTAGTTTGCAACATAGCAAACTTATTTAAATAATAAACCTCTTCCACCCGCTTTTCACAGTGCCCCCTGAGGCCGCCAAGGTAGGCTGCTAGCGGGCGGATGCTGCCCCAGCTTCCCTTGGCCTTAGGGAACATTTTGATCAAGCTGGGTGCTACCTGCGAGCTGAGGCAGCACCCACCCATTAGCTGCCTGCTTGGATGGCCCTGGGGTATGCCACTGCTGTGGCAGCTCAGGGCCCACTGGCAGTTCACCCCCCAGCTGCGGGAGATGCAGGCTGGCTCCACAGGGGAAAGGGGGGAAAAAAAAAAAGGATCAGGTCCCTCATCGTTTCTTTTTTTCTCTCAGTGGAGCCTGCCCACATGAGCTGCTACCAGGCTGTGCAGCCCTTGAGCTGCAGGGGTGCCTGGTCCTTTCCTCCACCACAGCGGGGTGCTAGCTGCATGGATGCTTTCTCAGCTCTCAGGCAGCGTGCACCGGATCCATCCCCTCCCCGAGCCTGTGCACTGGAAGCCTACCATGTGCTGTTCCTTGCATGAGCTCAGGGAAGAATTGGATCCAGCAGGTGCTGCCTGTGAGCTGGGGCAGCACCCATGCAGCTAGCAACCTGCCTGGGCAGTTCTGTGACGGGGTACCACTACAGCGGAGGGAAGGACCATGCCCTCCTGCAGCTCAGGGGCTGCACCACCCAGCAGCAACTCATGTGGGCAGGCTCTACTGAGAAAAAATAAAGCAAGCAGTGAGGGGCCAGATCCTTTCTCCCCCCACCCCCAATGGTGTCTGCCTACATATCCTGCAGCCAGGGGGTTGAACTGCCAGCGGATCCTGAGCTGCAGGGTGGCCCAGGCCTTCTCTCCGCAATAGCGGCATATCCGGGGTGGCACCTACCCACTAGCAGCCCACCTAGGAGGCCTGGGGGCGGGGAGGAGGGTGCCCCCACCATGGAGGAGGGACTGGGCCCCCCCACAGCTTGGTATGCTGGCAGCTGCTTGGTCTGCTAGCAGCTTACCCCCTGGCCACAGGAGATAAGGGCAGGTTCTGCAAAGAAAAAAAAAGGATTGGGCCCCTCACCATAACAGTAACAGAAGCCCCTAAATTGAAATGGTGGGTTTTTAATCGTCGCTATTAAAAACCCCCGGTTTCCATTTAGGGGACTAAACCCCATTACGTGTACAAGAGGCACTGCTATGGATTTTTTAAAACTATATAGTAGTTAAATCCATTAGAATAAAGCTGCATTTTGATAGTTATCCCTACAGTTATTTATTTGTGAAGTATTTGGACTTTCTTTACTGGCCCAATATTTTGGTTCTAAAAGAAATAATTAATGTGACTCTTTTAGTACTGGACTATGTCTCTAGTGGGTTATGGAACAGAGAAGATCCCACACAACTTACTGATTCGTTTGATGCACTGGCTGGGGAAGTATTTAGTTGATTGCACGATTTCACAATGATTGCACACTTAATTCATACACACAATTTTATTTTAAAATTCTTTGCTACACATATAACACCGCTTAGCTTTAAGAAATACCACAAACATTAAGAACACAATCACTACATATATTAGAAACAATGCTCCAAATGCACTTTCTTCCCAAACAGTGTTATAAGAATTAGTATTACAAAAAAAACTACAATTACAACTCAAAGTTAAATTTGAATCAATACTATTATTTTCATGATATACTTACAATCTTAGAATTCTGGGAAACCAAACACCTAGATATATGATTTCATTCCTCAGTAGTACAATTTAATGGGTTGGCCTCAGTAGTACAGTTCAATGGGCTCGCCTTAGCAGTACGGTTCAATAGGCTGGCCTCAATATTGATAGGACTAAGTCCCCTTCCTTCAGTCCGTTTCAGGCGTTCTGTGGCTTCAGCGTGAACTAAGAGATTCATGTTCATGGAGAGGGTGGTTCAGGTGATCAGTCTGATCCGGCCTACACTTACAATTCTTCCTTCGTTGTTCTGCAAGTGAGGTTACCTCCAAATTGGGACAGTAGGTTACAGTTTTTATTGAGTAAGTTGCCGTCTTGAGCCCCTCCTACCCAAACCTGTCACAACTCCCAAATTTGGGCTCGGATCTTCCTTAACAGATTTCTGCAGGGTTCACTTTCTTTTGTTGATCATTTAATTACTTTGGGGAATTTCCACACCACTGCAGTGACCTTTCTTTCCAATCTTTTCAAAGGCTCCTAGGGTTTGATTTCTCGGAATGTGGGATGTTTGCTTAAGGGTTGTTTTATGTTAACCTTGTAAAGGCCTCTAAATATAAAATTCAAGAGTTAAGACTTTGAGCAAAACCCAGACCTTCCGCACATAGACCAAAACAATGGCCTAGTTAAGAAGATGAATCTTGTCTTCTTCCTAAACTGGCTAATGGGCAACTGTTACAAACATTCAAACTATTACATTCAATATGACAGACTATAGTGGGATGCCCATGCCCACTACGGGTCAGGGAGGTCTGGGTGAGGATGATCCCCTGCCCCCTATCAATGCTGACCTTGTGAAGGAACACCATGAGAGGCTGGATACCTTCAAATCAGCAGGACCTGACAGTCTGCACCCCAGGGTACTCAAGGAGCTGGCGAGCATCATAGCCCAGCCCCTGGCATGGATCTTTGAGAACTCCTGGTGCTCTGGTGTAATGCCTGAAGACTGGAAGAAGGCCAATGTGGTACCTATCTTCAAGAAAGAGAGGAAAATGGATCCATCAAACTACAGGCCCACCAGCCTGACCTCTATTCCGGGGAATGTCTTAGAAAAGTTTATTAAAGAGGCCATCCTTAATGGACTGGCCAACGCCAACATCCTGAGGGATAGCCAGCATGGGTTTGTTGTGGGTAGGTCTTCATTGATCAATCTCATTTTCTTTTATGACCAGGTGACATATCACTTGGATAAGGGAGAAGAGATTGCTGTCATATATCTTGACTTCAAAAAAGCCTTCAATCTGGTATCCCATGATCACCTCTTGGTATAAATGGCCAACTGTGGCCTTGGGTCCACCATGATCTGCTGGCTGGGAAATTGGCTCTGTGGTTGGACCCAGAGGGTGGTAATTGACAGAAGTCATTCATCATGGGGCCCTGTGACCAGTGAGGACCCCCAAGGCTCTGTTCTTGGACCCATATTGTTCAACATCTTCATAAATGAAGTGGACATTGGAGTCAGAAGCAGACTGGCCAAGTTCGCCAATGACACCAAACTCTGGGGCAAAGCATCCACACCCGAGGACAGAAGGGCGATCCAGGCTGACCTGGACAGGCTCAGGAAACAGGCAGACAAGAACCTGATGGTGTTTAACACTGAAAAATGCAAGGTTCTCTACCTTGGGAAGAAAAACCTGCAGCATCCTTATAGGCTTGGCAGTGCTACACCAGCTAGCACTATGGAAGAAAGAGACTTGGGGGTCGTCATTGACCATAAAATGAACATGAGCCTTCAATGCAATGCTGCGGCTAGTAAAGTGACCAAAACACTGGCTTGCATCATAGATGTTTCTCAAGCAAATCCCCAGACGTCATTCTCCCATTGTACTCAGCCTTGGTGAGGCTGCAGCTGGAGTACTGCATTCAGTTTTGGATGCCACAATTCAAAAAGGATGTGGAGAAGCTTGAGAGAGTCCAGCGAAGAGCCACACATGCATGATCAGAGGTCAGGAAAACAGACCTTATGATGACAGACTGAGAACTATGGGGCTCTTTAGCCTGAAAAAGCGCAGGCTCCGGGGTGATCTGATGGTCACCTATAAGTTTATCAGGGGTGACCACCAGTATCTGGGGTAACGTTTGTTCACCAGAGCACCCCAAGGAGTGACAAGGTTGAACAGTTATAGACTACTACAAGACCATTTCAGGCTGGATATAGGGAAGAATTTCTTTACTGTCTGAGCCCCCAAGGCCTGCCATTGGAGGTGGTTCAGGCACCTACATTGAACACCTTCAAGAGAAATTTGGATGCTTATCTTGCTGGGATCCTATAACCCCAACTGACTTCCTGTCCCTTTGGCAGGGGGCTGGACTTGACGATCTCCTTCCGAGGTCCTTTCCAGCTCTAATATCTATGAAATCTATGAAATAGATTCAAAATTTTATGTCTAGTCCATTTTTAGCAACTACAGGCTCTGTGACGTTTTTGATATTCCCAGATAGATTGTAATGTTCTGAATTCTTATGCTTTTTTCTAGTTATGCCTCATGTTTTGTAAAACACATCTGAAAGTACTATCTAAACCTTGCCTATTGATTTCAGTGGGTCTACTTCTGTGTATGAAGGGAACAAGACTTGGCTTGAATTTATATTTACAGACGTGTCACACATACTTTGCAAAGTTGAACACTTGTTTTTTCAACTTTAAATGTAAATTTGTTGGGTTTGTGTTTTTGCATAACTGGTATTGCTGTAAGTGGTATGGGGGTACTTGTAATATGTTAATTATGTAATATATCTATATGTTTTAGGAAAGACCAGAATCTCTTATCCCCTGTGAATTGTTGGTACTTACTACTGAATCAAGTGAGAAGAGAAAGCAAAGACCATGCGACATTGAGTGATATTTATCTGAACAATGTTATCATGCGCTTCATGCAGATAAGTGAAGATTCCACCAGGATGTTCAAAAAGGTAATACATATCACACTGGATTTCAGTTAGCAGTGGAAGGGAGTGGTCTAACAGGTGCACTTGTAAAGCAAGAATCAACAGTGTGGAAAGGAGTGCACTTGAACACACTAATATGTTCTTCAAAGCATTTTTCCACAGCGAAAATTGTTGTGTAAAAGTAGTATGGAAAGTGCTATCTGTGATGATGACCTTGATAATGGAACAGTTTTATATCCAGCAAGCAAAGATGTTCCATTCTTTGCTCAAAGGTGTGTTTCTTTAATCAAAGGAAGGAAAAAATGGTTGGCAACTTTAACCTAGATGTGTTATAGTGTTGTTGAGCTAAATGTAGAAATGTTATTTGGCTTTGACATGAGAGTAATTCTGATTCATGTAGTGAGGCTCTTGGATTCCATGCATTAAGCTTGTGATCATTTTATCCTGAAGGTGATCTCTGGAGACAAGGAGACAGTCACATGCTCTGCTTCTTTCAGAATACTGTCTTTTTTTCCCTTCTCGTGTTGCTTTTTTTTTTTCAGTAGCACAGCTACTGGGGCTTCATTTAAACTTGGCTTTGTACAAGTTGTCCAGACATTTTGTTTAAAAGATTATTGGTTTCATAAGAGTGCAACTCCCTCTCTGGCACAAGGCAGTCTCAGTTTGATGTTTGTTTGTGTGCTGAGTCTGTAGCCATCATCATTATAGTGTTCTAGAGTAAAAATAGAATGTAAATACATGATCATCACTCACAGACTGATTCTGTAAGCATGCATGAAATTTATTGTAAAATTGAGTCCCCAAAGAGCAAAGTTTAAAGATACACAATCAGATTCAATGATGGCATTTCCTAATGGTTATCAGGATACCTGATTCTGATTACAAAATTGGAATTCATTTGACAGAGAAAGACTTGTCACCTTCTAGAAGGATGTGAATAGGTAGTAACAGGTTTCAGGAACATCTTAGCAAATGATGAAATAATACAAATGAAAGAGTAAGTGAAATAATATTAACCAAATGCATTGTTATGTAATAAACCTGTGACAAAAATTTAACTGAAATTGATTACTTTCTCACTGCTTTGTAGCTCACTCGCAGAATGTCCTCTTGGATACATAAACTTGCTCTACACAGACTACTATACTAATTAATAAGAAAGGTATTATAGGTGTTTAAAAAGGAAATTAGGAAAGCATTTTGAGTAGAGTCCAGCAAAAAATCTACATGCTGTTTTCTCATTGACTTCAGTAATAATACAAAGTGGTTGGCTTTCAGTACCAGGTCCTTTCTAAGATTCAAAAGTTGATTAATTTAAATACTATGATTTAAATTTCATAAATCTGAGCTGTTTATGGTCTAGATTCTTGAATCTAACACTGAAGCCCAGTGTACAATAGCTCTGACTATGCTAGCAAAACCTTCCAAGGGAAATCACAAAGCATACAAAAATATAGAGTTTGTATGAACAGCTTATGCCACCAATTTAGCAAATGATACCACTTTTAGGCCATTATTACTGCCTCTATCCTAGAGATTTTGCCAGCATGTAGGTGTAAAAAAAATAGAATCACATCTCACCAACATAACTGACTGGCAAATTTTCTAATATGAAGATTTTCTAATGTTAAGTTGTTTAATAATATTTTCAAAAGCATGTACAAGCAAGTTCTTATGTTAACAGAAAGAAGGGAAGTCTGACTCCTTAGAGATCAGCTAGTTCAGAGAGGCATAATATTTTGTAGGTGACAGCTACTTCATTAGATGTTCTAAGGTAGTAGGCACCCACTTTTTTGGCAGTTGGGCCACAAATTAGCCCCTCCACCCTCCATGCATGCCACTCAGATCCCCTTCCTCTGCCCGTCTGCTGCTCTGCTTTCCTTGTTCTGTGCTCCCTGCTTGATCTCTTCCTGTGTCTTCTGATTCCTGTCCTGTGCTTCTTGCTTGATCTCTTGCTTTGCTTTCTGCTTCCAGCCCCATCTGCTGCTGTGCTTTCTGTCCCCTCCCTGATCTGCCATACACACAGGCTACCATGTCACTTCTGGCACTCATACCACAGGTTGCCTACCCCTGCTGCAAGGTGCTACTCTCCCCTGCCTTTTGCCTGACTTCACACCAACACAGCTAAATACTTCTGTTAAATAATGGGACTGGAAATGTTATTGTTTACATATACTACCTAAAAGTGAAATTAACTATCCATGAATTGAACCCATTCAAGTCGTTTTGCTGAAAAGTTACAGTTACTGGTCTGCAGCAAGTTCCACATTACAAAGGTGCACATTAGCTGTTAAATGAGAAATGGTGGGGAGAATGGATATTTTAAAGCATTTGTTTTAATGTATCGTTTAGCGTATTTTATGATGCATAAGTCGAGATTTGAACCCAAAAAACTATACCCTTAAATTTCCACCTTGACTTATACACCATATCAGTACTTCAGCCAGACCCCGCACCAGTGCCCTGCCACATGAGTCTTTGGGATCTCAGGAAGCACACGGCTCAGGGCACACTGACACTGTGGAAGGAAGGACTGCCCTCCCCCCACCACACAGCTCAGGCTGCCTAGCCTGGCAGCAGCTCATCCCCAGCCATGTAAGAGGCTCTGCCGATCGCAGAATCGGGCCCCTCACTACTTCTGCCTTCAGCAGGCTCCTGCAGCCCAGAGAATGCCTGGTGCCACCTGGGAAGGGCCTGCCTTGCCCCCTGGGCATGATGGGGGGACATCAAGGGGGTGGCAGGATGTGCTGGAAGTAAGGATGGTGTTGCGAGGTGCTGAAAGCAGGGACAGCACCTACCCCTGCCCAACACGCCAAACTGCCCATGGGGTGAGGCAATCCCTTCCTGGGTAGTGTCAGGTGTCCTGTGGGCTGCAGGAGCCTGCTAGAGCAAAAATGGCAAGGGGCCTGGTCTTGCTTTTGGTGGAGCCTGGCCACCACAACCTGCACACAGGAGGCAAGCTGCTACTGGGTCAGGCAGCCCCTGAGCTGTGGAGGAGGGGGGCTGCTAGGTTCCACTGCCTTTTCCTCTCAACAATGCACCCAGCCACCCTCCTGCCATGCCCTGCCCCCCCAGGCAAGGCGGAGTCAACTTATACACAGGATCTTCGAAAATCCAAACTTTTTGAACGGAAATGTGGGGTCTACTTGTACAGCATGTTGACTTGTACGTTGTAAAATACAGTAGCTACTCCCCTGGAGTCGGGAATTATTTTTGACTGTTAAGTGGTCCGTACATCATTTAACCCTGACCTACTTCTAAAGATATTTTTGCCTTCCTCTTTATATAGATATCACCAGGAAAATTTATTTTAATTAACTGCTTCAACTGGGTTTTCCTGTGCCTGTCAGGAACAACACCCCCTTTTTATATGGAGCACTCATTCTGTAGCCATGTGTAAACCCAATATTAAGTGCCAAGTTTTGGGTTGTTTTTTTTTGCTCAGAATACATAGTTTTTGCAACTTTTTGTAGTCCTAAGCCATCCTTAGTAGTTCAATACTTATCATTTAAATGAAGTATTTGTTTTTAAATAAAAAATAGAACTTAGGAAGAAGGGAAGGATAATACTCAAATGAAGTCAATTATACTAAGCATTGTGTGTGGGATAATAGGGGTTTTTTGTTTTTTGGGATTCTTTGAACAGATGTTTGGTTTTTTTTTCTAGCAGTATAAACCACAAGTCTTTCCTGGTTAGGAGACACCTCTTGCTTTTAGTTCAAGTAACAACAGCAATTACACCACATTTCTAAAGGTATCATTTGATAATGAATAAAATCTTGTACTATACTGTAGCTTTTAGTTTACTCTTAAGGAAACTTATTTTCCTGTTAAGATCACAAATGCTTTTGCTTGTAAGAGAGCCTAAAAGCAAGTGTATAATCCCTTCCCAATTTTAGTAATATAAGCTCTCATTTACTCACTCTATTTATCACAGTTGTACAATTAATTTCATGACTGACAAACATAGAAAAAGAGCTACAAAAAGAAAGCAGGTATAATTAGATTAGATTGGTCTTTGAGCTTTGATCAGGCTTGTTCATTTCAAAGCCCTTTCCATCAAGGTGGCAGCTGTTGGCTTGGATCATCTGTCCGGGCAGCAGCTCACATAGGTGTTGACTGGCTGGCAGAGTCCAATTAGCACGACACATATACTGGCATCCATTCATTCTTCAGCAGCAGTGTCAGGCAGTTACAAGTTTTGTATCATTCTTTTAGATCACAGAAAGCTTCAGCAGGTATTACCTTAGTACATTTAATCTTTCCATTTCAGTGCAGCATAGATATCCAATTTAGGGCCAGAGTTTGAAAAGTATATACTTTGTTGTCTTTGGGCCCAAGAACCTAGCTTTTCTTTATCAAGAGGAAAATTAGGAGAGTCCTAGGAAACCGAAATAAAGAAACCAAACAAGGGAACTAAAAAATGGAAAATTCTTCATGGAGCTTGGAAATGGTACATGTAGCTTTGAATTGTTCAGTTTTATACACAGTTTATGGTGCATTACAGACTTGTTTTGGTACCATAAGATAATAAGCAGTACTATTCATAGTCATATGGAAACTGCCTGTATCTGACCTTGAACAAATGGGCCTTGTAGAAACAGCGAAACTAGTCTTTTCAGCTGAGAATGCAGTGGCCAAGAATTTTTTCCTTTCTTCTTTAAGCTTGGCATTGCTGGCATATCTCTTCATCTTAAGATGCCAAAGTTCAGGTGTTTGTTGTTAGGATTCTTGCTTACCGTGTCTCCAGAAGTGCTGTACAAGAGCATCTAAATTAAGCCTTGTTTACTGAGGCATGTCTTTATTCAATCCTAGTTTTTAGGTGAGATTCTGATGCTTCTTCCCCATTGGTCAAGGAGTAATAGTTACACAGAGAATTATGTCATGCATATATTATGGGAAGGGCAGTGTCACTCTTCAGTACTAACATAATTTTTTCTCAGATTATATTTCTACTTTGAATTCTTTCATTTCTAACCTCTCATTTTGTATGAGAGAAGGAGTTAGCTGTGATAGTCTAAATTCAGGCAGAACCCAGGCCACTGATGCAGTTTATAAACTAACTGAATGAGAGATGCATACTTTTATTAGTGTCTGATGAAGTAAGTGTTTTGCTCATGAAAACCTGTGCATCTCTTAGTCTACAAAGTGCATCTGTATCCTGCCTTCTACCTTCATTTTATCTTTGTCACCTGTATTTAGATGTTCAGGGTTACAAGTGGAGTAATGTAATCTAATATAGGGAGTACTAGGTAAACTCTAAGGCCCCCTCTGCACATGCAGGTAAAGGCACGATGGGATCTAATATATAGGGACCCCTGGGGTGCCCCTTCAGTTGGCAACCTAGGTCAGCTGATGGGGCTTCCAGCCACAGGGCAGTGCATGACATGCTCCCATGGCTGGGAACTCTGGCAGCTGACCCAGGCTCCAAGCTAGGGGAGCTTGCTTCTTCCCAGAGCCCCTGTGGCAGGTTGACTGTAGTTGCTGTGATCTCCTAGCTGCAGGTAGCTCCATGCATTCTACAGTTGGGAGGCCACAGCTGCTGTGATCTCCGAGCCACTGGGGGGCTTTCAACACCCCCACATCAGCAGCTGTCTCCCAGCCATGGTGGTGATCATGGGTCACCCCAGCTGGGAACTCTGATTAGCTGACAGAGCTCCCAGCCACAGGGGCCCCTAGCCACATGTTCAGTTAATGGAGTAATAAGAAGCAGTTATAAAATTATTCCATGTATTTTGTGGAATAACTTTGTAGCTTATTCCTTTTTTTATCACATCATCAATTGAACATGTGGCCAGGTGACCACTTAAGGCATGATTAACTGGTTGATCGTGTCTCAAGTGTCATATGTAAAGGGGGCCTTAATTAAATGATATGACTGTTTTCTTTTTAAATTATTAACATAGTGGGAGTTAGGTTCTGTCCTAGCAAGAAAAAAACAACATCGGCCAAGTCACTGTGTGAGAAGATCTTGAAGGACTCTCATTGTTGAAAGACTTAGTAGGAGCAGAAATGTGGCTGGAAATAGGCAGCACAGTGTGGGTGTGACTGGGCTTTTGACTGTGTTAGTAGGGAACATGACAGCAGCTCTTTACTGATATTACAGTTCATTCTTATCACTTATTCACAGGACTTGTCTTTTTGGTATTTGATACCAACCGCAAAATATTATCAATTGTCTAGGTATGTCTGCCAAGTTCCCAGACATATCGTTTTTGCCACAGTTTTGTCTTCTCAGTCTAAAGAAGGATGGGGATGGGCTTCTTACGTTCCCTTGCTCTAAGCCAGCTACAGAGACAGTACTCTCTGGAACAGCGAGGGAGCTCCCAGCTTCAGTTGTGGATAAAAGAGAAGTGAGGCAATTAGCCAGCCTAAGTGAGCTTCCTGGGCAGGGAAAGAGCAGAGGTAGGCAGGAGCTGGGGGTGATAGAAAGCAGTTAATGAGAAGGAAGCAGTAAATGCAAACTGTCAGTAACTAAGCTTAGCACTGTATCCTCTAGACATTCAGTTTTTAACGCAGTTTCGGCCAAATCTACATGACCTGCCTAGTTTACAATATATCACAAACCAAAAACCATGTTGTTGTGAAACAAAATATTTCATAACAACATGGAAAGAGCCAACAGTCTATTTCTACTAGGGACCTGAAGATTAGGTACATTATCCATGGTTTTATATTATAACCTAACTACAGCTTTGGTACTAGAGCTAAATACAGGTGCCCTCACAAGGAGCTAACCTAAGAAAGGCTAAAGTCTTTGTTCGTCCTGTTAGATACCTTTAGGCTTTTGCATAATAGTTTTTTTCTATCTGTCCATTGTTGTTGATTTCCCAAACTTGTATTTTTTTTGTAAAGTTACTAAGTGTGCACTATTAACAGCCCTTACTGAGCTATGATGCCATCTGCTGAGTGTCCTTAAATGTTTTGACCATATTTAGATATGTGAAGTTTTATTCTTGAGCACTTGCTGCCTCTCCCAAAGATACAAGGCAGAACAGAGAAATTTTGAACGAGAAAGGAAATGCAGTTTTTCTTCTGTCAAAATAAAATTTAATAAGAATTATAACCTTTCAACATATGTGTTTAAACCAGCTGCTATCACTTTCTATAATGGGTTTAAAAATGCTGTTGATGTATTAAAGGGATTTCTGCAGAATCTATTGCTTTCATTTAATTCCTGTTATATTCTACAGGATATGTTCATTGTACCTAAGGGTAGTAGGCTAATGGTTACAGATCATGTCCCCTTTAAGTACCTCCATGCTACAACTGCAATACTAATGAAGTAATCTATCCTTCTAAACAGTGTGCTGAAGAATAAATTCTCTCTGCTTTTTCAGTCTGCAAAATAGCAATACTAGTAATAAGCATAGTAATACTAATACAGAGATGGAGTTTGTTAAAAATAAACATTTACAGTATAACAGTTTAACTGCTCAGTGCAGTATATAATGAAGAATTGGAGATGCATCCATCTGGCATGTATTTACTTTAGTAGGCTCTAACTATAATTAGCCTTTATACACTACTTTATACCTTTCAGAGTTCTTTACAAATATCACTTATCTAGCTCTTCCCAAACCCAAAATTTTATGTAATTCGTTCTATCACTCCCATCCACACATCTCTCAATATACCCTGCGCAGCAAATAACTAGGCACCCCCATGCCTACATCAGTTCTGCTCCCCACTACTACATTCTGCTCCTCCTTCAGTGCTCATGCACTCACTTGTCCACATTCATTCTCTCTCTTTCTCTCCCCCTTCCTCATCCTATTGACTATGTCTGTCTCCAAGTGGGTGATCACCTGCTGATCTGTCACCTTGTGATGGAGGGTGCAGAGTAGTGAATCTCTTGATTAATAGACTTGTTGCATTGTCCCCTTATCTGAAAAAGGTGTGTCTTAACATCTATGATTATTCAATATGCAAGTCTAAGTGACAGCAGGGAGTTCCATGCTCTCTCTGGTATTTTGGTTCATCTATATCAGGCCTGTTCACTTCCAGATAGCTGGGAGTCTAATGCCATTCAGACCACAGATCCAAAGTCTGTACATCATGTAGGTGTCCCCTTTTCACCACTCCCTCTCACTGTGTGGGATGTCTAGCACCCCTATCCCCACACAGCCTGGCTCCTTCCCTTTCCCAGCTGCATGCACCACATGGGCTGTTCCCCTAGTAGAGGCAACTTGCCTCTCCCCTGCCATGCATGCAGCATCTATCTGCCACCACCTCCTCTCAGCTACATGTACCACCCAGCTGCAGTGCAGACAGGCTTCCTTCTTCGCCATGAGTTCAGCTTGGACACTTCAGCCCCTCCTAGCTATCAAGGTAGGAGCAAATAGGGAAGCAGAATAGCAGCCAGGAAGGAACTCACAGGCCACGTGTTAACCCTTTAGGGTCTGTGAGGCCTGTGGGCTGCTAGTTGAACAGTCCTGATCTATGTTTTCCTCCTGACTCACAACATCATCTGCTCTCTTTTAGCTGGTTCTTTCACTTCTGCTTGAACTTACCCCCATGTCTTACATGAAGTTCTCTTGGGATGGCCCAATGTAGATATTAGGTTCTAACTAATTTACTCTGATTAGCCCAGGCTAGGATATTATATTCCTGAGTCTGGTTGTACATAATTGTCCCATTGCTGGTTCTGTCCTGGCTCATTTAGATGTATTCAGTATTGAATATCTTCACAGACATCTGTCTTTCATTACACTGGTCCTAACTCCTGTGCATTCACCATTACTTTGCTGGGGTCCGGACCCAGGTGAATTTTAAGTTTACTGTAATACACTTAATGCACCCAAGAAAGGATCTAGATCAGGGTGGGCAAAATGGCAGATCTGGCCAGCAGCTAGATTTAATTTCCCAGCAGCCCTGCCCACATGGCTGGAGCCAGTTTCCTTGGAGACCCCAACCGCAGCTGCACTGTGATAGCTCAAGCGGTTTCCATGGAGAGCGGCCCCAGCCAAGCTGGTACGGCATGTGGCAGGGCAGGGCAAGGGGCTGTTCCAGAACTGCTGGGATCTGGTGGTAGAGGCAGCTTGATCAATGCCAGGGCAGAGCCCTAACCTGCAGCATGCATGCTTTGGGCAGGGGCACATAGGCAGCAGATCATGGCTCTGCCCTGGCTTGGGACCATGCTGTCACTGCTGCAAGTTGCTGGGGCAGAGCCATGATCTACAGCCTGCATGCTCCAGGTTCCTTGCAGCAGTGACAGTGTGGTTCTGAACCAAGGCATAGCTGTGATCCGCTGCCTGCACGCCCCTTCTCAAAGAATGTGGGCTGCAGATTGCGGCTCTGCCGTGGCCCTGACCAAGCTGGTCCTGCTGCAAGATCCCAGCAGCTCCAGAGCCAGCCCCCTGCCCTGCTCTGCCACATGACCTGCCAGTGCGGCTGGGCTGGTCTCTATGGCAACCCCAACCTTGTGCTGTCACAGCACAGCTATGGCTGGGGTCTCCATGGAAACTGGCCCCAGCCATGTGGGCTGGGGCTGCTGGGAAATGGAGTCCACTGCAGGCCAGATCCAGCCCATGGGGGAGACTTTGCCTGCCCCAATCCAGATTTACAGAATAGCTCTGATATTTCCCTGATCATATTGTGTGGAATGTCATGCTTCCCATTTAGTGCTAACGCTCCTTTTTTTCTTTGGTTGCTAGTGTATAAAAACAATGGTGTTTACTATTTTATAAGCTGCTTGAAGACCAACATAAGAGCAAGCATTGAGTAGCAGAGCTGAAGCCTAATCTTCAGGTGGCAAAAATGCCTGCATAAAGAAGAGCTTTTTTTACAGAACATTTTATACAATGATGCTGGCGGTGGCTGCATTAATAATCAAGTGCATAAATACATATACACCAAACCCTTAAGCGGACTTGTGTATCTATAATTTATAGAATCTTATTTTCTTTGGACACAAACCATAATGAGCCAAGATGAACATATCTTCCACTGTTTACGGTAAAAGGCATTCAAGAAGCCAAGCACAATAAATATTTTAGTTCCCTAATCTTGCTATTAACAGGAAACATGACTACCTGCCAACTCTAGTTGAAAGTTATAGAAATGGAGGTTAGAAAGTGAATCTCTGTATCATTTTCTCTGGTCATTAAGATTAAGAAGAGTTATGCCAAACAATTAAGGGCTAGCAAAGCTATTCATCACTGAAAACTGACATCTGGGCCAGTTTTTACTGTTTTAGTTATCTGTCTATACAGAATCACTACAGAGGGCAAAAGTTTCTTGTTAAAAATGGTTTCTACGGGTTACTTCTTTAGGCAGTAACAAGCAGAATCATTGAAGAGAAATGTTTGCTGAATATTAGCACTGACTGCTCTAGAGGATGGTTGCAGAATATGTCTCAAATACAAGAGCTATGGAATTCCATGAAAAAAATAAACTTAATGGGCTATAAAATTCCAGTGCAAGCCAGTCAAAAAGGGCTTTGGGGTGCAATCCTATTCCAGCTGAAACTGATGTGGAAATCCTCATGGACTTCAATAGGAGCAGAAACAATAAGTTTGCAATATTTTTTTAATCTACCCTGCACAGACAGTATGCTTCCTAAAAACTCGAAGTGCTGCAGTTATGCATACATGGTCTAACATTAGGTGCAAGTGTCATTAAAGAAGTGAAGTATATGTTGTTTGTGTTTAAGAATTCAAGTAATTGGTTCTCTCTTGCTGTTTTGAACATCGGGGTGCCTATACATGAGCAAGGTGGCTGCTCCAGCATGCTAGAGCTCCAGCACATCAGAGCAGACTCGATTAATTGAGTCTGCTGAAGCATGGCAATTACTGCACTCCCACTGACATTTTGAAGCACTGGGCCACAGGTATATGAGACACTCTGAGTGTTTTAATTAGTGTGGCTCTCAGAGCTACTGTAATTAAAGCTTCCCCCCCCTCCCCCCACCCCCGAGCATGTGTATAAATGCCCCAGGTGTTGGACTTTCCAGCTTCCTAGAAAAAAAAAATCCCTTCCTTTGGCAATTGGCAGAATAAATGTTTTAGAGTAGGCCCTAATTCTGGTATACTTATGCATATGCTTAATTATAAGCATTCAGTTACTCCTATGACTTTTGTGGAGCTACTCATATGCCTAAAGTTAAACATGCACAGAAGTGCTTGAAGAATCAGAACTCCAATATGCACATTTTCTGGATCCTCCAACATATAATTATTACCATGACAAGTAACAACAGAAACACTAGGAACAATAGAGATGTAATTGTTAGCATTAATCGAGACATTATCTTCAAATGATCTATGAAAACACTTTGGACCAGATCCCAGGTGCCTTCATTTAGGCATCAAAATGCCTAAATTTTACGTATCTTGTCCTGTGAGGGAGATTCAAATCAAAAGGGGTAGGGCCCTAGGCTTCCTATACAGTAAACAGCCTCTGCCCAGGTGCCTCTTGAAGTTATTCCAGATCACCGCAGGCTTACCTTTCTTCCAGCAGCTGGAACAGCACCTCTGCTGGGGGATCGAAGCACACTTTACAGGTTGGGAGGGAGAGGGAGGGACCACACAGAGGAGGGAGATGGGGCAGCGCTCCAGTTGGCTGAAGTGCTCTCTGATGCTTCAGGTTCTAGAGCGCTGCCAGGGAGAGCAGGGCTAGGTAGAGAAGCAGAGTGCGGTCCCCGGCCATACAGTTGAGTCAGCAGGGATCCACACCGCACCTGGCCCTGTCCTAAGTAGGGGTGCGTCAACGGGCCTCCAAACACTTTCAGGGGCAAATCTTGGAGGGGGGCACATGCCCCCCTGTGCCCCCTACCAGTGGCCAGTGCTCAGTAGTCGCTGGGTAGCCAGTGAGTGTAGAGGTAGTTCAACAAAAAGAGATAGAAGATTCCTCCCCCAGCCTGGTGGTCAGGGCATTCTCCTGGGGAGCTGAAGATGTGGATTTGAAGCGAGGAGAGCCCAGAACCCTAATCTCTCATTTATTGGGTTAAGGGTTTCTCCCATGACACTGTTGGGCAAAAGGTGTGTGTCACTGCCCCGGCTGTGTTTCTTGTTGGGCTGTATGGTGTGCTGTCACCAGCAGATTGTTGTGTGGTGTGATCTGTCCCCACCTAAGAAATTGGGACTTAGGTGGACTTTGAGAGAGTAGGTACCAGGCAGCTGTCCTGGCATGCAGAGTAGCTGAAATCTAGGTGCACAGGGATCTTTTCAGGCCCAAACGGAAGTACCTAATGGATCTCTGCACCTAAGTGGCTTTGCTACAGCTAAGAAAGGTCTTTTTGGATTATTCCTTGTAAGTTAGGCACTTACATTCCATCCAAGATAGGGTTACCATATTTCCATGTCCAAAAAAGAGGACACCTGTCACCAGGGGGAGGGCAGAAACACGCCAGTACCCTACCCCTGCCAGTTTTGTTCCCCCTCACTGCCAAGCCACAGTACCTCCCAGCCCTGCTGCTGCACCTCACTCCTGACCCACTGACCCAGCCTTTCCAGTGCCCCTCACTCCCAACCACAGTACTCTGCCTCCCGGGCCATGATGGTGCCCCTCGCTTCTGACCTGCAGCCTCCTCCCTCCCCCCACATCCCTGCTAGAGGGCCCCAGCTATCCCTGTCCTGGCTGGGTCAGTGTCCAGTGACTCCAATTCATGCAGGCGGCAGCAGAGTGTGTTGGGCCCTAACACACACTGAAGGGAAGAAGAGGGGAGGCTTGTGGCACCCCGCACCCTGGGATGGGGCTGCCGCTGGGGCCATGCAGCCTGGCCATGCCTCCCTCCCCCTCTCCCCCGCGAGTATGGGCACAGAGTGATCCTGGCCACAGAGTTCCCTGTTGCTCCTAGCCACAGAATTCCCCACTGCCCTCAGAGGGCCACTGCCCCTTTCCCCTACTAGAGAAGCAGACAGCGCCCCCCCGCCTTATCATAGCCCCAACCCCTGCCCTCCTGCCCTGACCAAATATCCGGGATTTTGCTGTGCTCCAGGGGTAGAAGCAGGATGAGGGCTTTCAGGCAGCAAGGAGCATCACATGGGTCTGTGCACACCTCTGCAGCTGCAGGCAGGTATGTCTGTACTCACCGCTGCCTTCGATCACCCTCCCCCTGTTCCCACCAGTGGGGCAAAGCAAAATCCCAGACATTTGGTCAGATTTAAAAAACCTGCCCAGATGGAAATCAGAGGGCTCAAGAAAAGAACGTGTCCAGGAAAACCCAAACATACGGTAACCCTAACAAGTCCTATTTTGCCATCTCATAGGTCAATTTAGATCTAGCTCTTTGGAACTGGATCAAGAATGAGTATAATTGGCTTAGGTAATGATTGATGGTAATTTAATACAAGAAGATTGTTATTTAAACCTTTCTTATGAGGCCTGTTAAGGCCTTCCTTTGTTTTTTGGCTTTACTCTTCAGTTGATGGATTATTATTTATCTTGAAAATTTTAATCACTGAGTGTTGCACACCAATTATTTTCTCTCAGGAACAGTGAAGATCAGGGCATCTCCAAACTTGGTTTTAAAGTCTTGATAGATTGATTAGAGATACCAACTTAGCTTTGGGAAAATGTGCTACATGCTTCATGCTGTGATTTGGCTTTACTGGGGATAAAATCCCAGAGGATGGCAATCTTGAAGAACACTGTAGGAGTGAAGAATAAGTAGCAGGGCTGAGGAGAAGACAGAAGGTGTTAATAATTGAAAATAAGTGCACTCCATGTCTGAGGGGTGTTAATTGTAGCTGTGTTCATCAAAGGACATGGGTAGACAAGGTTCTTTGGGCAGATGTAATATCTTTTATTAGACCAACTAAATAGTTGGAAAAATTGTTCTTTGCAAGCTTTCAGGCACAAGCAGCCTTCTTCCGGCATAGGGAAAGTCTGTTGGTGTTTGTGTGCTTTCCTGGGTAGAATAGAAGCCAAAATGCAAAATGCAGGTCTGTGAAAATGCAAATGCGTCAGAGTAAGTTTCAAAGGAAATGGGAGATAATAAGTATGAAAAGGTAGTTGGGGGAAAGGGGAAGAAGATGATATAATGTAGCTGGTAAAATGCATACGGGTTACCTGGGTTCATCAGATGGCAGGCAGCTTATAATGTGCCATAAATGTAATGTCTATATTTAGTCCATGATTTTTTGTATCCAGTAAATTTATGGTGAAGTGAAGTTCATAGTCTCATCTATGAAAAGTATTTTTTAAATTCCCTTTGAGGACTAGAACTGAGATTGGAGAGAGTGGTTGTCTTGTGAGAAATGTGCACCCACAAGTAATTGGGTAATTTGCCCTTGAATGCACAACAAAAATCTATCATTCTGGTATCCATGTCTGAGCTGCACACACAATACATATAACACACTAAAAGCCTTTTTACTAACTTTATGAGTCAGTATTTCCTAATGTTAAATGCTAACACAAAACATATTCATTCTTAAGAGTGAATGTATTGGATTGCCTATGTCTGGGGTTAACCATGTCTCTTAATTTAGCACAAAACAAAAAATCTGATTCCATCTCTTTCCAGTCATTTGTTAGCCCTGTTTTGTAGCCTGTCCCGGTCTGTTTTTCTCTCTTGTACATCTTGCATTTTGACTTCATATTTAGTTTCTGTTTTAGAATCTATTTTTTAAGCTCCTTCTACCTCCCTTCTCCAGAAGGCCATTTACTGCTTGGAAAAGGAGAGGAAGATAGGGATTGCAAGGTGTATTCATTGAAAGTTCTGACAGTGAGCTGTATGTGCCCTTGTAGCTGGGTTTAGTACTACAGGGACAGATCAAAACAAAAGAAGTATGTGCCTAGGGAGCTGCTCCCAAGCCAGTGGTCCTCTGGGGCTAACATTCAAAAAGCCTGAGTCTGAATTGATTCAATCTTTGCAGGTTAGTCTAACTTACCTAGGCTGAATCAGTTTGTAACCATATAGGCATCCCCTCTGGACTGAAAAAATGCAGGCATATGCCTGCAGTGGCTCAGGCTAAAAGCTGGGGAGGGGCACTAAAACATCCTTCCCTTCTCTTCTACAGTACTGAGCTGAGGATGGGGGGGGCGTGGTCAGGCCTCGGCAAGATGCTCTGATTAGGGAGAGGTTCCCCCCACCCCTCGCCTCAGTCAGCAAGGAGCCAGCCAGGATTTACAGAGCATTTAGTTATCGGTAGAGAACATTTATCACCCCATCGGCAAAACAGAAGGTTAGTTCAAGCTCTTAAACAACTAGTTCCAAAGAAGGAATAGAGGAACATTACCAGCTTAGCTATTGCTTAGCTCCAAAGAGCCCTAAGCAGCACAGTTGTGTCTGTCTTTGTCCTGTCTGCCACAGCACAGACCGTAGCCAGCATGTGGTATGCTAGCTAATGCCAAGAGGTGTCTCTGTATGGCAGAGGGGAGAGGAGAATCCCTGCTTAGCAGGGAGTAATGAGGGGAGGGTGGTGAGGGTGTAGGGGGAAGCCAGGTAAATGCCTGCAGTCTCTGCCAGAGCTTCAGCGAGGAAGCAGAGGGAAGAGGCCAGCTCTACTGTGGAGCAGAGAGCCCAGCCTAGAGAGTATGCCAGGATGCTGGTGGAGTCTGGTTTAACTTAAACCAGGAAGGGGTCTGGGACAGACATTGCATAAACCAGTTTGACCCAAATCAGTTAATTTTGATACTATATTCAACCAGGTTTATCTCAAACTGGTTTCAGCCTTTTCCAAACCAATCTATGTGCACTGAACATCTGGGCTAGGGACATTTATTCAAAAAGCCTGAATTGGTTCACTCTTTGCAGGTTAGTCTAACCTGTCTAGGTTGAACCAGTTTGTAACCATACAGACATCCCCTTTGGACTGAAAAAAATTCAGGCACATGTCTACAGTGGCTCAGGCTAAAAGCTGGGGGTGTTAGAGCAGCCCTCCCTTCCTTCCATACTGCTGAGCTGAGGGGGTTGTAACCAGGCCCTGGCAGACGCTCTGATTAGGGAGTGGTTCCCCCCACCTCCTTGATATCAGAGCATTTATCAGCTTTGTTATCAGCATTTAGCACCCCATCAGAAAACAAAGCCTTGCTCATTAGTTCAAGCTCTTCTTAAACAGCTTTTCCAAAGGAAGGAATGAAAGGACATTACCAGCCAAACTGTTGATTAGCTCCAAAAAGCCACGAGTGTAGATCCAGGGTCAGCCCCCGCTCCCTCCACCCCCACCCCATGAGCCACGGCTCCATCCTGTGCCCCCTTGCTCCGGCTGGGCAGTGTCTGCCCCTCACCACAGGGAGTGTTGATCTGCGCCCCCCACACACCCTTTCTCTTCCCCACTCCCTTCCGATTTACCAGCAGGAGACAGCTCTCCACGCTGCTGGCTGTGCTCCATGTTGTGCTGCAGCTGTGCGCAGCAACGGGCATTTATCGACCAAATTATTGGCCCCATCAGGCCAATATCTGATACAGACAATTTCCTTTATATCGGTACCATTCCAATATCGGACCAATGTATCAGCACACCTCTAGTGTAATACAGTTTCTCATAATTTAAACCAGTTAATGTGTAATGTCTGTCCCTAGCCCAACTGTTCCCACGACTGCATTACGTCAAATAAACAAGTAGAAAGGAAAGGTATGACTTTCAAAGAACTTCCAGGTGCTTTATTTGCCACAGCATTTGCAGAGGGCAGGGCAGACTGGGTTGCTTTTTATTTCTCCACCTGAAAAGCCTGTGCACTTCCCTTCCCTCATTCCCTGATTAGAGAACTCTGCTCTAGAATAAAAATTGCTACATCTGGATTTTCATTTGTCATTTTCACTGCTCAGGCAGTAGAGGAGGCTGATAAACATGGATATATGCATTGAGGACAGATTTCATTTCCCAGTTTTTTCAGGGATCTCTTTCCAACCTTTGTCACTGATTTATAATATGGCTTCTGCTATATTATGCAAATATTGTGTCCCTTTTCCTGCAAAAGTATTTCTAAAATAGACTCTTCATATTTAGTTCTGCAAACAGGTTTCCCATGGGAAAACAGGTGATGTTCACTTCTGAGTTTTATGATATGTACAGAATATATCCCATCATCATGAGCTGCTGCAAAGCAGGGCTATGAAGTGTTATGAGAGCATACCAAGTAAAGCAATGAAAAGTAGGTTAGAATTAAAAAAAAAAAAAAAAAAAGCATTTACTTCATTTCAGAGTAGTGGTTCACAATTTATTTCAGTATATCATGTTCCTTTACTTGGACTGTAAATTATTCAGCTTGTAATACAAAGCCTTTATTTATCATAAGATAAATGCTACCAATTTGGCTTTTGCAAAAATAATGAAGTAGTAAGTGCTGTTTGCTATGCATTAAAGAGGCAGAAACTAGGGATAAAAACATGCCAAACTTTAAAAAGCATAAACAATGGTGCTGGTATTTACCACCAACACTAATGCCTGGGAAACACTCATATGCAATGTGGATCTCACTGTGCCTTTTATATTGTTCAAGCTTCTAGACATTCATGTTTATATTCAAGATATCTAGTAAAAATTTGAAAATAATCATCTAGGTGTGGCATGTAACTTTAAACTATCAAGGTAAAAGCTGCATGAAAAGAAGCTGTTCCATACGTTTCTCATTCCATTTTCTTTGAAAGTAAACTTGATGGCACATATCCTATTTTTCTTCATGGAACTTGGGTGTAGAAAATGTGTTCAGACTCACAGTTATTCCTGCAAGTGTTCCACTGATAGCTAAGTATATGGTAGTGGCTCTGGACATGACTTAAGTTCAGTGGTATTTCTTTTGGCTCATATACAAGCAGTTCAGGATGTTATCTGCTATAAGACTGTTTTTTAAGAGTGGGTGGTGAAAATCAGTTTACTCACCAAAAGTGAAAAGTCTCAAGTTACTACATTGTAGCTTGATTGGATGCTATAATGATTAATACTACAGGAAAATATAGATAGGCAGTTTGCCAGAGTCTGTGGATGTTTTATGTAATTGCTTTCCAAAGCCTATTGTACAAATTCCTGCAACACTTGCACAGTTGTCACTGTTTTCATCTGACTGCACTGTTATCTGGAGAAATAACAGAGGAATATATTTGAATGAAGCTCTAATTAAACTCTCCTATTTTGAAACAATTGCTTCCTTTGGCTACCACTGCCAAATATTTCTTCTTTCTGGGACAGAAACAAAGTAAAGACAGAGTCCGGAGAAGCTAAACAAAGCTGTTTCAGCTACCCTTTCTATGAAATATTATGCAGCTGGCTATCCATTTCAAAGAGGATCCATGATTATGTCTTACATAAATATTTAGATAAAGAAATAGCTGTATGTACTGAGAAACAAAGGATATACTGGTGATAAATATGGATAGGATATCCTTCCAGAATATCATGGTCCAAGTGGTTTATTATATCTATGCATCATAATAGCTGTAAAGCGGAGTATATATATTTTCTCCATTTTAAAAAACCTTATAACATTAATCTTAAATGTAAGCTTTTTGTTGGCACTTAATGTCCTGATGGGACATGGAAATTGCACTCTTAAATTACTTCCATGTCTCCCATCAGAACTTTCTTGTTCAGCTATGACCTATTTGTGTCACTGAATCTTTTATTTTTTTTATTTTATTTTTTTTTTAAGTGTTCTGGACTGCTATCAAAATGCTATCTTTGCAATCTCCATTGTCTTGGTTTTCAAACATCAATGAATACTGAATAGAAATATACAGGAGCAAATTTCTGTTTAGATTTAAGTGACTCTAATAATTTCTTTTTAATTACAGAGCAAAGAGATTGCATTCCAGCTTCATGAGGATTTAATGAAAGTTCTTAATGAGCTTTACACGGTAAGCACATTTATTTAGCTTCTGTTGCAAGACTTTCTGTTTTATGTACTTTATAACATAACAATTCACCACACAAAAATAACACAGCGTTTTTGTGAAGACACAGTTAAATCATTCTTTTTTCCATATAATATGCTTACCTGAGCTGTATGCATGTCATGAGTTGCAGTCAGGTAAGGTTAGTGCAGTGGACACCTTAATGATGAGTTTAAATTTTCTGCTTTATCCTCAATACATTTTCAAATCATTCATCACTTCTGTAGATATTGACCTTTCAAACAGTTTCAGACCTTTTACACACACATAGTTTCATAGTCGGTAGGGTTGGAAGGGACCTAAGTAGATCATCAAGACCAACCCCCTGCCATGGGCACGAAAGAGTACTGGGGTCAAACAAGCCTGGCTAGATGATTATCCAGCCTCCTTTTGATGACCCCCAGGGTAGGAGTGAGCACCACTTCCCTTGGAAGTTGGTTCCAGATCCTAGGCACCCTGACTGTGAAGCAGTGCCTCCTAATATCTCGCCTGAATCTACTCTCAGTCAACTTATGGCTGTTATTCCTTGTTACTCCTGGTAGGGCTTGGGGGAACAGGGACTCCCATAGCCTGCTGGTCCCCCTTGGCCAGTTTGTAGACAGCCACCAGATCACCCCCTCAGCCTTCTGTTGTGGAGGAGTCTGAACAGGTTCAGGTCCCATAGCCTCCACTCGTAGGGCTTGCCTTGCTGCCTCCTGATCATGCAAGTGGCCCTCCTCTGGACCCTCTTGATGCTGTCCATATCCCTCCTGAAATGTAGCACCCAGAACTGGACGCAGTACTCCAATTGTGGCCTGATCAGTGTCGCATAGATGGGGAGGATCACCTCCTTGGACCTGCTCATGATGCATCTGTGGATGCATGACAAGGTGCAGTTAGCCTTCCTGACTGTGTCCCCACATTGGCAGCCCATGTTCATTTTAGAATCAATAATGATTCCAAGATCCTGAAGGGAGTTCCCCAGCCTGTAGGTATGCTGCTGGTTCGTCCTCCCCAAGTGCAATACCTTGCACTTGTCCACATTGAAACTCATCCTGTTCTCATCCGCTCACCCCTGTAATCTGTCCAGATCTAGTTGTAGCCTGTCTCTCTCCTCCAGTATGCCCACTTCCCCCACATCTTAGTGTCATACATGAATTTAAAAAAGGTGCTTTTCACCCCCTTGCCCAAGTCGCTGATGAAGATGTTGAACAGTGCAGGCCTGAGGACTGAGCCCTGGGGGACCTCACTGCCCACATCCCTCCAGGTCAAAAGAGACTCGTCTACCTCCACTTGGCTGGAGAGTGAAGCCCTCCAGCCAATTTGCGACCCATCTGGCTGTGTAGTTATCAACGCCACAGTCACCTAATTTCTTCATGAGAACGGGGTGAGAGGCGGTGTTGAAGGCCTTCCTAAAGTCCAGATTTTGTGACCTAGTCATAGAAGGCCACTAGGTTTGTCTGACACGATCTCCCTCGAATGAACCCATTTTAGTTGCCCCCTTGCAGGTCCCACGCAGATGTGCACCTGGATAATTTTGTCAAAGAGCTTCCCTAGGACTGAGGTAAGACTAATGGGCCTGTAGCTTCCTGGGTCCTCCTTCCTTCCTTTTTTGAAAAGGGGGACCACATTGGCCCTTTTCCAGTCTTCTGGCATCTCACCAGAGCACCTTGAGTGCTCATAAAGCTGTGCCAGGGGTCCCGCAATGACCCCTAATAATTCCGTCAGCACTCTGGGTTGGAGATCGTCAGGACCTGCTGATCTGAACATGTCTAGTCCCACCAAAAGTTCCATGACTAGGTCCCCACTGATCCTAGGCGTGACAGCGCCTCCCCTGGGTCTGTCAGGTATCCCAGTCGGGGGATGCCCCAGTCCCTGCTCAAAAAAATGGAGGCATAGAAATTGTTAAAGAGGTTAGCTTTGTCATCTAGTGTAACCACCAGATTTCCGAGCGTGTCCTACAGAGGCCCTATGTTACCTGATACCTTCTTTTTACCTCTCTACAAACTTAGCTAAGTAATTTTTTTTTT
>JAGPOW010001296.1:81547626-81561585 GCA_030014935.1 Caiman crocodilus | reverse complement strand
CCGCACCCGCGCCTCCAGGGCCCTAAGGCGGACACCCCCAGGACAGGTGCAGGAGTCCCCAGTCCCTGCCCCCCCAGGCCCTGCTGGGCAGTTCCCGCCCAGCAGGGTAGGGTAGTCTATAGCTCTGTGTGCAGTTTGTCATTTCACATATAGAAGACTTGCACTTCCGGGTATCAACTCTTTTCCAGCCTTTATTATTCTGACATTGTCCATCAGAAATCTTTGTTTTAAAAATCATATCTAACATAAAAAACCTGCTAAAGTAGCAAGGGAAAATGTTTCATTTAATTATTTTTAAGGAGACTACTTTGGAATCTAAAAACATTTGTTAGATATGGAACAGGATCACAGCATATCTGTCATGGTAACAGCCCAGCATCTGCAAAATTATGGCCTTGCTCTTTCTCTTCAATGAACACTTGATGGCTGATCAATAACCACTTTGGGGACTAATTAAAGTCACTATGGTGATAGATACTCTGATAGCATGTTCTGTCAGTTCAGCAATTTGCCAGGTAATTGAGAGGGGTATTGTACATTTGGTCAGAATATTTCTGGTTTGAATAACAGATTGAGAACCTGGGTCAGAACTCCTTACACACATGGCCAATGTACAGGGAGGCAGGCTTTTGTCCCTCTCAATATTAAGCATGCTGTTAGAACCATTGTTGCAAAAGGGTGGTATGAAAGTAAAAAAATTAAGACAACACCACTCCTTTTCATTATATGTTCATTCCAGCCTGCTGTCTTTCCTATTAGTTTTGCTGCTGCTGTTACTGGAAAACACCCACTGGCAGAGTCTGAAGAAAATGGTCTCTTTGGCCTTAGGGAATTGCACGAGAACATTGTCATTGTATGAGTGCATAAGACAGGGAAGTGCTTTCAACAAACCAACCTAGGCATAAGTCAGATGTATAAAGTAAGATCTGATTGATACACATTTTGTGCACTGATTTGACTAGGAATCAGAACATGTGATAGAAGTAATATCTTTTATTAGATCAACTCAATTTTTGCAAAAAAAATCTTTAATTGCAAGCTTTCAGACACAAGCACCCTTCTTCACACATAGGAGAAAAGATTGTAAAAGTTCTCCCAGGTAGAAATGAAAGCTTGTATTTCATAGGAAAGTTGAAGGTATGGTAAAATCTCCCGTTTGGAGCAGTTCAATATGTATGCAGATTAGGCTCATATAAAATGAACTGCTCCAAACAGGAGATTTTACCATACCCTCAACTCTCCTATGAAAATGAAGTTTCATTTCCACTATTCCTTCCACTAGGCACTCGTTTCCTGCCATTGGCGGGGGGTCAGTCTAGATGGCCTGCTCTAGGCCCCTTCTGACCCTAGGTACTATGATACTATGATTTCTACCTAATAGAACTTTTACAATCTTTCTGCGCTTGAAGAAGCATTCTTGTACCCAAAAGCTTGTAATTAAAGACCTTTATTTGCAAAAATGTATTTGCTATAATAAAAGATACCACCTCTACCATGAGTTCTCACTCCTTTTGTCTCTAGACCAATATGGCTACAACTGGATACCTGATTTACCTAGAGCCATTTAGAAACCAGAATTGTTATATCAGGATACTATTCTAGTATGGACACAGCTATACCAATGTATAACAATGCAATTCAAATACTGCAAACTCTTTGAGGACTAGCATACTGCTAAAACAGAAATGTTCTCTTGGTTCTCAGAATCTGAGGTGTTCATGTCACAATAGTAGGTATAAATTTTTCAAAGACAAAGCAAGATTACCAATTTCCTGGAAGACAGTCAAGGTTGTGCTGTGTGAGAGGACAAAGTTGAGAATGTTGCTTTAATTTAGTGTATATTGGCATGCTGTGGATTTTATAGCCTTGCTGTGGGAGATGGGCAACACTTAAGAGCGCTATGGGGGAGCATGTGCCCCCCTTGAGATTGGCTGAAGCCACCGCTGTGGGAGGCACCAGTCATTCATGCTGAGGGTTAATGGCAGGGGAAAGATAGGCAAGCAAAGCTCCAGCACTGGGCTTATTGGGATTCTCAGGAAGAGCTTGTTTCAAGTTGTGGGGTATTTCATTACTGCAGATAATGGGGCTGGCTGAATGCACCACCTTGGTTTCATGTCTGAAAAACTGGCCAAGAGTGAGAGAGAGACTTATGCCACATCTTCTACTCTATAGGGGTTCATGGGGGGAGGTAGGGAGGGTGACGGGGAGAATTGCTTCAAATCTGTTTGGTTTGTAAAATAGCACTCACATGATTAAATACTTAGAGATCCACAGTTGAAAACATGCTAGGTATAGTTAATTTTTACTGTGCCCTTTTCACGGGCAGAAAAAACAGAGATGCTGAAAAACTACATGACTTTATGCCACAAGTATGATGGTGATCCTTGAGCCAAAAGATCCTGATTCTTTGTCTGGGGCTGAAACTCTTTTCCATTAAAAGTAAACTTCTAAGCCTTCGTTGTAAATGTGTATCATAAAGAAGAAAAAAGAAAGGGCACAATCTCTACTTTTAATTTTCCTTTTCACGTCTCTTTTTTAGAACATTGTCATTTCCTGTTATTTTTAGCATTCGTTTTACAAAATACAATTCTTGATAAAAGGATACACGTAATTTTTTTAATTTTGTCTATAAGAAATCCCAAGATGTAAAGTTCTTACTTGCTATTAGAAATGCTTTTAGCACAAATCCAAAATGAAAGGAGTAAAGTATAACCTTCAGTTAAACACATGAACTACAAATCTGTAGACTGGGGTTCCATTTCCAGCTCTGTCATGGATATGCTGTGCCCCTGTTTCCTCTTCCAGGCCTTTGTCTTGCTTATTTATTTTCTGTGCTTTTTGGACACATGGATATTTCCTTTTATTATGTGTGTATACAGAACAATGGGGAACTCCACATTTCGTTAGGTGTTAGTGTTAAAACAAAGTATTACAACATACCCATTCCACAGAGGGGCATAACAATTGTGATCATATGCTTGTAAATATGCTCTAAAAGCAAGTAGTTTTGAAATGCTGCAAGGTTTTGACTTAGCTAAGGAGGGGGGAAGTGAACAGTTTGCTATTTTTTTCAAGAGCGTTCACATCTTAGTTCTGCCAATAGCTTAAATTATTGAACATTTTATATATGCTATTAAGGATTCCCCAAAGGCTTTTTGTTTGTTGCCCAAAATTTTAAATACTAGTGTTCTCATACTTGTATTCTATAGCCACCTGGAATAGGATGCAGCTGGTTTCTGAGAATCATAATATTAAGACAAATTTCCATTGTGGGGTAAGATTAATTTACCTCTGTCCATCTATGAGGCCTACTCAGTGCCAACATATAGAAGCTCTTTAGGCCTCCTGATTATGCTGCAACAGAAACTGCTTCTATCCCAAGAGGGTATTTCAAGGCACCTCCCTAAGAATACCTCTCTTACTGTATTCTACAACAGCCTGCTGAGGCAGGAGCAGCCAACGTATTTCCTGGCTGGCTGACTCAGAAGCTGTAAATGGTCTGCATGGCATTGGCCCAACAGTGACATCTGCCTGACTGACAGCTTTGTCATCCTGGAAAGGAAAAAAGGAGGCCACCAGCGTTGAGGATTCATACATGTAGTGTTCTCTGAAACCAGTATAGAAACCTGAAAGCAGATGGTCACATGAGCATAGAAAGGGAACTCCTTCACTCATTGAGAAAAGGCCTTCCCCACCTGATGGCTGTTTGTAGCAATTATGGGATAGGAATGATACTTCTGCTGCAAAAAGGTTAGCTTTGAAGCTTATGTTATTTACTATTGGTTGGTTTTGTGTTTTGCTCTTCTTTTTAAGAAAGCATACTTAGGACTGTCCTGTGTCCCCTCTTGGCCTATACAGACAGATAATTCCAGAGAAGTGGAAACCTCTGTGAGCTGCATAAGAGGGGAGAGATAAATGGGATAAGCATAGAGAATTAAGGGTGGGGGAAGTTCACATACCATTTGTTTATGTAACCTCTCCTTTCCCAACTCTCATCTGATCTTTAAATCTCTAGATAGATTGCTTTAACCCTAGCCAGACTTATCTGTTGCGTAGTCAGCAACTGCTTCATTTCCAGACTAGAATTCTCCAGCAAATCATGAATATATTCTTCAGAATCAGGGTCTCTGCTAGCTTTGTTTCCTTCCTCTTCCTCTTCTTCTAAGAGCAGTCATTTAGTTTTTTTTCAAACTTTCTTTTTCAGTAACCAAAGATAAGGGTTGTTAACATGCGTGTGAAGATGTAAACATTTTTAAAATTGAACGTAATATAGCCCTGATTTATTGTGCATAGTTAAAGTATATGTATGAAGTCATGAGTTGCTTTTGGTGCTCTAGAAGTTAATGATACAGATTTGTTCTTTCATCTAAAATCAATTTGTATACTGTATGACTTATCATATTGTTTCTTACAACCAGTTGCTAAAAGATTATATTCTATTTTAATTTTGTCTGAGATGGTTAATAGCTTGATGGAAAATTATGTAGCAGCATGTTTCAATATATCAAGTATTCATTGAGGAGAAGATGAGACAGAAGGAGAAGCTAATTATTCTGCTTACATTTAGACTAATGTTCCATCAACCTTCCCTTTATTCAAAAGATGTTTCACAATGCTTTGAATATGCAAAGTGCTACAGAAAGATATTTACTTAAACAGAATAATGGCCCCTTTAACACTGGATATATCCTTCATTGAAAATACCTCTTGAGAGCAAGGCATACAGGTCTGCTCTTAACTCTTGAGATGAAATTCCACAGCAAAAAAGAAAAATAAAATCTATGAGCCTCAGACCTTGTTGGCAAAAGAACTTAATGTTTTTAAGATGTTGCTTTGTCTCAGGGGCCCTGCAGTTTTTCCAAGTCTAGTTTTTAGATTACCATTGCCTCTTACCTTTCCTTTGCCTTCTACAGGTCATGAAAACATACCATATGTATCATGCAGAGAGCATCAGTGCAGAAAGCAAGCTGAAGGAGGCGGAGAAGCAAGAAGAAAAACAGATTGGGAGGTCAGGGGATCCTGTGTTTCATATTCGACTAGAAGAGAGACACCAGAGACGGAGTTCTGTGAAGAAGATTGAAAAAATGAAAGAAAAAGTAAATAGTGTTTCTTTAAAAGCTTGTTATCTTGCTTCACTTGAAGTAAACTCAGATTTGTTCTAAGATCCCTTGAAACTGTAGCTTAGATTTTCACAGTTCAATACTACAACATTAATTAATTAAACAGGTGTGTCCATTTTGGAAAATATGTAACATATAATGAAATTACATTAAATAAAAAATGTAATAAATTAGCAGTAGTTTACAAAAAAAAAACTTAATTGCAAATAAACTTGAAATTCAAGGAGAAGGTATGTTTTCTCCTTGCAGTATACTTATTACATGGTTTGGTCATATGTGAAGTTAAATACAAAATTACTTTTTTTCTAGAAAGGTTTTTGAATTTGTGTTCTTAGTAAGTACACAGCAGAAAGCAAAGGTTCTTTCTTGTCAACAGTAACAATCAGTACTTTTTGTGTTTTGCTACATGATAATACTGAGGTACTGTAATTCAAACTTTCTCATTATAACATTCAATCTTTTTCTTAGCGTCAAGCAAAATACTCTGAAAACAAGCTGAAATCTATTAAAGCCCGAAATGAGTACCTGCTTACCCTTGAAGCAACCAACGCTTCTGTTTTCAAGTATTATATTCATGATCTTTCAGATTTAATTGATGTAAGTACTTGATGTTTATCCATTTATTCTGTTCAGGAATAATAAGGAGCATTTTCATTGCATCTTTCATCTTCAAAGAGAATACATACAATAGTTGAAGCATACTAGTCACATACCATATAATATGTGGATCGTAATAATTTTTTATAATGTAATCAATAAATTTTCCTCTGAATTTTGTATTTTACCAAAAAAAAAGTCTGTAGGCAACTGAAGACGTGTCTTTAAAAATTAGCGAACTAAGTTTTCTCCTAGGTGCCTGCAGAAAACACGTCAGTAAGAACCCTTCTATGTGGGCAGGTAAAGAAGCAATAGGCTGTAATGCACAATTCACACACTCACGCCTCCTACCATGTCATACATGCATGGCAGGAGGCACGATTGTGGGATTGCACATTAGATCCCATCATGTCTTATTGCTGGTGCAGGGGGAGGAGTACCCTGCACCAGCAAAAAGGAATCTCCTGTGGCTGGGAGCTCCTTCAGCTGAAATGGATCCCAGCTGCAGGGGCACACCACATTTCCCATCATTGGCAGATCATAGCAGCTGCAGTCTCCCAACTGTGGGGTCTGTACCATGTTCCCCATGGCTGGGAGTTCATAGCAGATGCAGTCCCCCAGCTACAGGGTGCATGGAGTCCCCCAGGGCTGGCAGGTCTCGGCTACCGCAGTCTCTCAGCTGTGGCTGTGTATGTAGCTGCCGCGCCTCCTCCTCCTCCTCCTCCTCCTCCTCCTCCTCCCCCCCCCCCGCCCCGCGCACGCGAGATCACAGCTGCTGCAATCTCCCAGTTGTGGGGGTGCACCACATACCCCTGGGTCTGGAAGATTGCAGCTGTGCCCCAGAGTCCCACAGCCACTGGGTGCTGCTGTGGCTATGAGTTCGCTCGACTGTGGAACTCCCAACCCATCCTGGGCATGGTGCATCCCTGGGGTTAGTAGCTGCTAGCCACAGGGGAGGTGCTGCTACATGTGCACATTAAAGGTAGAGAGCAACCAGCTATAAAGTTAGTACATGTTTTAGAAGTCTAACTTTTTACCTGGTTGGAGCTTCATATGGTAAGATGGATACCTTGCACATGTAGCTGGCCTCAGTTTAGTTGTGCAGTTAATCAGTTAATTGTGCAATAGCTATAAAGTGTAAAAGGGACCAAACAGTACATAACATAGGAAAGCTTAGATAGTTTCAGTTTCTGGAATAATAATGGGATACTACAAATTAAACTTTAAAGCGTTGTTTTACTCTATAAAGCAACCATATAAAAATTGTACTTTCCTTTGAAAAGTCGTTCTTTTCATATATTTAGAATAATTTCTGTTAACTTTAGTGTTAAATGTTTTTATTGTTTCCTACTCTTGTCAGCATTTGAGAACTAACAAAACTGAGTAAAATGAATCAATTATGTCAGCAACAGAACTAGTTACTGATGAATTACACATCTGAAAAACTCTGAAAGCAGTGAGGCCGCACAGGTATATGAGAACAGCTACAGCTGGTCAGAGCAAAGGTCCATCTAGTGTAGTATTCCGTCTCTGACAGTGGCAAGTATTGGATGCTTTAGAGCAGAGGTAGACAACCTTTTCCAGCTGTGGACCAGAATGACCCATCCTGGGTCAGAGTTGAGCAGATGGGAAGTCAGGTGCTAGGAACCTGCTGCGGCTCCACCTTTGTCTCTGCCAGCATAGGGAAAGCCCTTGCAGTCAGTGTTTGTCGCCAGGACAGCACAGGTAGAGCACTCACAGAAGGTGCCCCTTATCACTTAAAACTGCCAACGCCCCATGTCCATGAGTCAGATCCAAAGGTTCCACAGCCCAGATCTGACCCATGAGCCATAGGTTGCTGATCCCTGTTCCATAAGAGAAGCTTGCTAATGTAAAGCTTGAAAAATTTGTGAGACACCTAGTAGACAAAATAAAAAACTCCCCTTCAGTTTCAAAGACTAAGCTGTTCAGTCTTGTGGTACTGTATTTGATTACAACATGGAGAACCAGCTTTCTTCTTTATGCATCTTTGTAATGGAATTTATACAATCAGACTTGCTTTTGTTAGAACTTTTCCCTTCCTGGTTTCATTCTGCTTTTTCTTCCTTCCTTCCTTCTTACAACAGATCGTGGTGGATCTTTTCTTGCTGCATTTTCAGTATTGTACTATCTCTCTTCTCCTCCTTCATCTTCTCATTCTCTTCTATTTTTTCATCTGTTGATTGCTCTGTTTTCTTATCCCTGTATTCCTCTTGACTTTTCTATCTTATACTATTTCTCTTTCATTTACTCACCATGATTCCTTCTACTCTGAAAAAAATACCAAAATTGTGAGACAGTTAAACCAGAGGACTCAAGATGAGACACAGAGGCAGCACATACATGTCAGGATGTCCCAGCTTATGTGCTTGCTGTCCCTGGCTGACCCTGCTTGGAGATTCCATCATTTGTAGCCTCTAGTTCGTAGATGTCTGAGAAATCTAAAGCTCTTTGATCCTTTCCTGATGCTGCAAGGAAGAAGAATATTCTCAGTTTTTGTCCTATTGTTAATCTCTTCCTCCTCTGGCTTCTGATTTTGAGCCTTCCTCCCTAGAAGATACTTCAAGTGTCTATTTCCACTTTGGTCAGAAAGGCATCTTATTGACATGCTTCAATGCATTCTAATTGGAATATGTCAGAGCAGACTCAATTAATCAAGTTTGGTCTGTATTCTAATTAGACTGCTTCAGCGTCATCACAGTATCGTGTGTATTAAGGCCCCCTGTGTTTCAAAATGGCTGTGGGGGCACTTCAAAGCTTATTTAATGAGCTTTAGTTAAAGTGTTCCACAGCCATTTTTAAACCCATGGGGGCTTAATGCATGTGGCGCTGCAGCTTTTTAATTAGAGCAGCTGTCTGGGAACTGCTTTAATTAAAATGATCCCCTCCCCACTCTTGAGCACACATATGGGCAGCCAAAGTTCTCAGCTCCAGACTGGGAAAACAGGCCTGATTCTTGTCAATTGCACTGATAGCAGCGGTTGAAAACTGACAAGACAAATCACTTTACTGACCTGGAGCTTTGCAAAGTGGTCTGCAAAAATAAGACTTACAAAGTCTACAGACTTACAAAGACATAACTGCATTAGATAACACTTGAGGTTAATGTTTGAATCATGAATCACCAAAAAGGAGGGCTAGAAGGGGCTTCAGGAGGCCAGTGAATCCAATACCCTGCTCATCCAAAGTTTGTCTAACCTAGGGGCATCAAAATCACCCTGCCCTCTGGGCCAGGTTAATGCAGCTGTTACTTGCCCCCATTGCTGACTCACATGCTTGTCAGGCTCTGTGCCCCCGATTCTGACGGCAAGCTCTACTCTTGCTTGAGTCCAGCCTCTCTACCAGCTCCATAATTCAAGTAACAGCTCCGCAAGCCAGATCTGGTCCACAGACTAAGTCTTATACTTGGTATAACTTATTCCTAAAACTTCCCAAACAGCGCTCTCACACACCTGCCAGACACAGTGCCCCAAAACATAAAAAACGCCCCAACTTGCTACAGGAGACAAAGACACCATCAATGTCCTGCCACTGCAAAGACTGGATTTTTATTTTTTTTAAGAAACCTAAATTTTATACAATTTGGCAGTTCTTGATTGGAAAAGATGCCATTAAATCCCTAAAGGTATGCACCATTATTCACAGGTCTCAGTTATAAAAAATTGTAACCATAAATTGGTTCAGAGCCCATTTCATCTAATTTTGAGGTAGTTTAAATGTAGCATCTTTCAGACACTCCTATCATAATTAGAATATAAAGTAGGAAAGAAGGTAACAGATTTTTTTAAGTGTTTACTACTTGACAAAGGAAATACCTTTAGTAAATGGAAGCATTTTAGCAGGGTTTGAGGATTATATAATCAAAATATGAAACATGATTCTCACTGTGTACATGTAGGGGTGAACCAGAAAAACCTAATGCTGTAAATTTACTAATGGAACATTACACTTCTGACTTCCAGATTTATGATTACTTCTTCCCCCAATAATTAGATTCTGAACCTGGAAAATTATAACACATTTATAAATGTTAGAATTTAATTATTGGGAGTCATCTTATATTTGAGTAAATACAATATATAATTTGCTATATAGTCCATTTGCCCACTGTGGACCATGTGTTTTATAGTTATGCTCCGTGTTGGCTGCATATAATCAACTTCATAGGTGGTTTCCATTAATGAGCACATACTGCTTTTGGCAGTAGTTTAATGATCAACAATGTATTTAATGAGGTTTCTTTGTATGTGAATGCAAGGCAGGGCTTTTTATCCCCATGCTGATTGGAGGGGATCCTCATCTTGTATTCAAGTAATTACAGTAGTTTATTATCCATTTATGCAAATAGGATAATTTTATGAGTTAACTTATATGTTAGCTTTTCTACCTTAATGGATTCATGTTATAAGATGTATTTAAATATGCTTAGTATAATCTCAATCATGCATTTAAAAAGCTCTGCAAACTAATTCCTTTTGGAAGCGTTGAAACATAGTGAACAAGGGGCAGGGGTCATTTTTTCCAATATAGTTGGCACCTGAACTTTTGTATAACTTGATTTTCTCAAGTTCTTATGGAAGGTCTTAAATTGCAACTCTCAGCTGAACTCTGAACTCATCCTGAACTGTTCAACTCACTTATTTCATTAAGCTCAGTGCTTCTTACTTAAACCTGCTTCTGTATAGTTAAGTCATATTAATCTTCATGATAAAAGCCAGATAAAAATGAAAAAATAAAATGATAAAAATGAGCCTTAAACCTATGTTTTGGAGGAGCATTTTGAAAATGTAATGTTAGAGCCAACCTTTATAAAAGAAGTGGTAGGATAATTGTTGTTTTACATGTATGATTGCTTCTATTCCATTTTTATTCAGTCAGGGGAATTGGAATTATTCCTCAAATAGATTATTTCCTCTACTGGATGAACAGGAAGATCTACTTCAAATGCAAGACAGAGCGTACATTTGATTTAGATTGTATGGAAAGTGACAAAGACATGTTTTTCAGTTAAATTAAGCAAACTTTGTTTCATGTATTGGTTTTTGAATTAAGAATGTAGATCTCTAAGCTGCAGTATAGTGTACATTCCCTGTTAATCTGCCTGTTTGTACTAACATCCGTCCATATGGTGAATATTATTGTTGTGTTACTTGAAGATTTCCATGTAAATAAGATCTGTCTGTAAGGTGAGAGTTCAGATTTATAATCCAAAAGTAAATGCTGGGGAAACAGCAATCAAAACAAAACAGCATTAACAACAAAGCTGTCTGTGGTCAGGGAACTGGAATGAATAGAGTATTTCAGCTTTTGATTCTGGTCTGTTGTGGTGTTTGGGATGTGTAGGAGTTTAGAAGATGCGTTTAGAAATCAGTGTTGGTATTGCTTCCATCCAAACCTTCGGTGAAGTTAATTTATTCTTTAAAGACATTTTGTCATATGCTTCATTACTCATTCATAGGTCAAGTTTGAAATTAGGCTAAATTATATGCAGCTCATCACCTTTATTACATAAGTTTCCATAAATATATGTACACACAGATCCATTTGATTTTAAATCTTAATGTCCAGATAACAGTGTTGATTAGAAAATGACATATTTAGAATTCAAGGTCATCTTATAAATTTGGCTGCTTTTTAATTACGGTGGCATTGGAATTTTATTCTAGCTCATCAAAATATGAGCAATCTGGCTGCTTGATTGTACTGTACTGCACTTTTATTCAGGCCTAAATGTACTCGGGATGGGCATGAATAAATTAATTGCTCACAATATTGATTCAAATTTAATTCTAAATAATGATTAAAATGCCAAATTAAATGCCAGATACAAGGCTAATTTTCCCATTCCTCCCAAGTGTGTGTCTCATTAGCTTTAATCTTTCACTGCCAAAGACTTTCCAGTGGGATCTCATATCCCCCAAATACAGTTTCTTATTGTCTACTTTTTACATCCAGTTTAATTACAGACCATCTCATTTGTCCAGCCTCAGTGGTTGCCTATGAAAATCTTTAGCCACAATGTCCTCAGCTTTAAATTATCAATGAGAAAACCTTAAAAGAATCGAAAGTACAGTTTGTGTAAACATTAAATAGCTTATTTCAAGTTTCCAGAATTCTTCCTCTGAATTTTAGGCTGAAAATTTTGAGAGACTGTTGATTAAGAATCAGTATTTACAGTCCATCATTACCCAAAAAGTGTTAGATATAGTTGTTCTTGTTGTTTAGTCACTGATGGTTGCTGAGTGCACCTAGATTTAAGTCATAGAAAACTTAGTGCTATCAATAGACAAAAAACAGGTATCCATTTTCCAGCTACTTCAAAATTCCATGGGCTTGTTATTGTCGTGGCTTTCTCTGTAAATCAGTGTCCGATGTTGCTAATACAAGTCTGGAAGTTCCAAAACTGAGTTTGTAGATGCCTTTGTGTTTATACCAAGTGATTAGATGTGCACCCTAGTGAAAGCAGCATTGCCTTCAATTTCTTTCAGTTTAATCTTCTGTGAGGTCTCTTGAGAATTAATACACAAAAAAAAGAAAACATCTGGCCCTATCTCCTTTCTTACCAGCATTTTAATCTATTTTTTTTCATCCAAAATAATAAATTGACTCTAAGGTTTTATTTAACACAGAAGAAGATAAAATTGAGGGCAAGCACTTTCTTTGCAAACACCTGCTAAGAGCTATATTATTAGGCTGGAAATATTTAAAATATGGATGTGATTAAAATAAAGTCAGAACTCTGCCTTTTTTCGAAATATAACACAAACTTGTACAGATACGGAGGAAAAAGGATCTGGCTCTACATTCTTGATTAAGAATGACATTTCTTGGGGGAATAGGGGATGGCCTAAAATGGTCCATATATATAGTGCATCTACAAATGTATATGAACCATCTAAATTCATTTACATGGTGCGTATACACATGTACTTTACTGCATAGTTGACTAATTAGCTCTGCAGTAAATCATCACCATCTACACATCTGCCAGTTTTAGGGCACAGTAAATTAATTAACTCTGCCATAAAATAGTACCGACAGTACCATCTTACAACAGAGTCATTTACTTGACAGAAAATCACATATAGATACTGATTGGGACCGTGGCAGTGGAAGGTTAGCCACACAGCTTCACTGTGTTGGCACTCTTGTACTCCAGCCAGCCTGATGTCCCCATCCAGAGCCCAGAGCTGACTCCCCAAGCCTACTACAAGCCTAGGGATGCTCCACTCTGGCTAAAACTGCTGCAGTCCAGGGACATGTGCAGATGCTGCACCCAGGAGCAGCTGATGCCAGGACAAACTGCATCAGAGCTTATTGCACATGGCAAGATGTGTGAATTATGGACAATTTTCATGTGCAAATATATTTGTAGTGCATATTTGGAACATTTCTTCTGAATAGAGGTGAGAGAGGGAGCAGGTGAAGAACAGGCTGCTTCAGGGCATTCTCCACTCGGTCTCCATCACTCTATAAAACTTCCTTCCACCTACAAAATTCATAGACAAAGTGCTACAAGAGTACAAAATGATCATTCCCCTCCTTTGTCCCCCATGCCAGAGGAAGGAATCAAGTCCTTCCTTTGCACCCATCTCCGTCATAATGAGTTTCCCAAAGGATTTAAAAAGTTATCAGGCTTGATTCCTTCCTCTGGCAGGAGGGAAGGAGACGGGAGGGAAATGATAATTTTGTACTCTTGTAGCACTTTGCCTATGAGCTTTGCAAGTGGAAGGCAGTTTTACAGAACAATGGAAACTGAGTAGAGAATGCTCTGAAGAATCATGTTCCCTATCTGCTCTCATTACACACTTTCCCTGACTCTTACAAGTCTCTCTCAAGACTACAGTGTTCCCTTGCAGGCATCCTAATACAATGAAAGATCCTGATGTTTTGCTGTACTGTAAAACCCCCCTGACGTGGTTGTGGTATAACTCAAGCATAAATTAATTAAAACCTTAATTAATTTAATTAGTTAAATTTCCTATAATTTTTAAAAAATCAGCACTGATGAATGGTATCACTTGTATGCTGCTGTAAGCAGACCACCTTCCAGATGAATAAGAGTAGTTGTAGTATGATCGTTTAGCAGACTCTTAGAATATTGTTCATAGTATCATAGTATCACAGTATCTAGGGTCAGAAGGGGCCTAGAGCAGGCTATCTAGTCTGACCCCCCGCCAATGGCAGGAACGAGTGCCAGGGTCACAGGACCCCAGCCAAGTAC
>JAGPOW010001296.1:81498540-81541465 GCA_030014935.1 Caiman crocodilus | reverse complement strand
GGAGTTACAAAGAACAAACACTTTCTCTTATCTGTTTTACTATACAGAGCCAGCAATTCTCCACAAAGCAGTTATGTCATCTTATAACTAAAATAATCAAAGTTTAAGGCACATATTTTTTCTGATTCCACAGATTGTTTCTATACACACTACACAAACACATGTAAGTAAGGGCAAAAATATTTTTAAATTAAATATGTTATAATACAGCAAAAGCTTTGTTATCTGGCACCCAGAGGAATGGGGGGTGCCGGATAACAAAATATGTCAGTTAACTGAGAGCCTGTTCAGGCCACTGCCTCTCCTGCCACGTCCAGGGCATCACCGCCCCCCCTCCCACCATGTCACCTCCCCTCCTGCTGCATCCCCACCCTTCCCACAGGCCCCAAGGGACAGAGAGGTGAGCCCCACACAGGCTGCTATGCCCCAGGCCGTGGGGGCTCGGTGAAACTGGAAGTGCCATGGTGGGCACTTATGGTTTCACTTTTACCTTACAAGCTGGCATGCCAGTTAGTAGAGCATGCCAGCTTGTAAGGTGCCGATTAAGGCAGCTTTTACTGTAGGTGTTTGATTTTTAGTATATGATTTGTTTTTTGTCTGGTTCCAAGATGGCAAACCCCCTTCCCAAAAGGAGCAATTTTAGGAGCAACGAGAGGGACTTTTGGTGGCAAAGCTCAGGGGTTAGGGATGGGATTTTCAGTCCCAAGATGGCAACCAGGGCTGGGGCACCTGTCAATGGTAAAGGCTATCCTTGTGGCCCTCAACAATTCACCAAAACTCATTAAGTGGCCCTCCAGCCAAAACAGTTGCCCACACCTGCTTTAGCTGCTTTTATTGTACCTTATTCAAGCATAGACCTAGACCAAGGACCTAGTGATCTCATTTTGTTATTTTTCTACCCTCAAATAGCATCTAATTTGCTAAATGAATACATTGTAGTTCATTTAGAAAGTGTGCAACAGTGAATTCATTTTAGTAATGAGTTTGCCTTTTAAGCTGCTTCTAGGATTTATTTTCCTTTCTCTTTGACAAATTGTGCTTTTAACCTCAGGTTAAAAAAACCACGGAAGCTACTTTACAAACAATACAGGACATGGTCACCATCGAGGACTATGATGTTTCAGAATGTTTCCAGCACAGTCGTTCTACAGAGTCCGTGAAGTCAACAGTCTCAGAGACATACTTGAGCAAGCCCAGCATTGCAAAAAGAAGAGCTAACCAGCAAGAGACTGAACAGTTCTATTTCATGGTATGTCCACTACTTTCTCAGCCAGGTGACAGAGTCCAAACACCTGTAGGAAGCATCTTATCCAAAAATGACTCCTGAAAAGGTCCTGGAATTTAAATGACATATATAATAATCCCTTAAATCTTCATCTCTGCAGAAATTCAGAGAATATCTGGAGGGGAGTAATCTTATCACAAAACTTCAAGCAAAATATGACTTGCTTCAGAGGACTCTTGGAGAAGGTAAATAATGCAGAATAAACTGAAAAATTATTCTAGGGTGTGTGATGAACCCAGTGAAATATTTAAAGTCCACATAGGAGGAAAGTACAGCCCCAGTGCCCTGTTAATATAGGCATAATCTCTTTACCAGTCACCATTTTGCTCCAGTGATCAGACAATAAGATATAAACTACCTTTATTTCCTCATGAGAGGTTTTTTCTGTATGAACTTATCTGTGGCAAAAATAATATATTCGGGAATGGAGCTTATTGAACAAAAGATGTCTGTTCTGACTTGAGACGCAATACACTACTGGACATACTTTGATACTAGTACTATACAAAAACATACTGCTTTTTCTTCCCAATTTTTTTCAGATAGTTTTGTATATATGGAGATAAAATTTTCTGAATGCCCTAGTCTACATTTAAGTTTACTAGAACAGGAGTCTACACCTGTGAATCCAAGTGTAAGGCCACTGTCTAAAGATTGAAAGGGTGACAGTCATCCTAACAACCACCACCTGTGTACTTCTGCTGCTCATCTGATCCATGGTACTGGGTAGAGGACAGCACTTTCTGACAGCTCTCTGCTAGACAGGCTATCAGGGAGCCAGGGGAAGCAGGTGCCTCTGTTCCTTGCCATAAAATGGAAAACTGTCTAAGTTGGAACTTTTCCCCAGGCTGGTGCAATTCTGTGTTAGACAGGTTTCACTGTATTTGGATTTTGGGTAGTATGCTGAATTCATTATTGTTCCATGTGTATAGATAATATACATGGATAAGTAGCTTCATTTATTGCAGATGATTCTTATTCACTCTTACTATCTAGCCAGTGTAAGAGTTATTTGGATTTTTATAAATTACAAAGAGCACCATCCAATGCTCTGAATATCCTTTGACTTTTTTACTTAAATAACACTTATAAATAGATTCCTTAATTACTCCTAACCAATCAATTAAAATACAGCAAGAACTAACACCCTCTCCATGCCAATTCAGAACCAGCCTTCATTTCATCCAGCCTCATTTCTTCAACATGGGCAAGTACCTGAAGCTTCAGAGGAAAATGCAAGAAACTTCATAGGCAGATGTGGGATAATCTGCTCTTCCCAATAGGTTTAATTTAATTTAAATTTTCCTTGATTTAATAAATAGAGGGTTGGTTTAAGCCCTGGAATCTCAGATTTTTGACATCTCTTCCAGAATATGCTAGCATTAACTATTCTATTCTGGGTATTCTTGTTATTCATATCCATGTCCTCCCCCTTTTAAACTCTCATTAAATATTTTGCTTTACTGACATCCTGTGAGAGTTCTACAATTTCAGTATGCAGTGTGTGTGTAAGAAGTGTTCCCTTCAATCAGTTTTGAATTGGCCATCTTTTCATTTATCTGAAATGGGTTAAGGAGAACAAAAGTTTCTGTCTTCTGTGTAAAGATCACCAGGTCCAATAAATACTGGTGCACAGTAAAGGAGAAGAGCTAATAGCAAGTTTCATTGTGGAGCAGTGAATAAGCATCTGAGATCTTTCTAACTAACTACTTTAACTGAGGGACTACCTCTGAACTCTCTGTGGCGGGCCAGTAGGAGCTCTTAGGGCATGCAGAGAGGGCTCGTTCAGGTTCACCTGGATGACCGCATGGCTAATGGCTACGAGCAAATGACTGCCCTTCTTCTTCCTCAGGGCCTTTTATCCCCTCTCTGACCTCAGCAGCCCGGTCCAATCGAAGCTACCAAAACTGGTCACAAGCCGACCCATTTCCCAAGGATCCCTGGTTACCTGGGCTGAGCGCAGGGCCAGGGCCGGGTCGTTCCCCTGCCCAGGTGACCACAGCATCCGCCTCTCAGGCCCAGGCTTTTGTCATGCAGACAGGGATGAGATCCCCGCCCTGAGGGATTCACCAGCAGCCTCTCAGGCTGGCACAGGGAGAGGTTTCTGGAGAGGTGCACCCATGGTGGCATTTCTGCCACACTCTGAACCCCCAGTCTTCCTAGTTAGGGAGCACCTCTATATATTCTATCACTATATTACTTTCTCATTATCACTAATTATTTTGCCTATTTTTTCCACATCCCCTCTTCCTTATGTAAACCCAGCCTTAAAATCTCTTTTCATATGAAAATTTTTCCCAGGTTTTATTATTCCCAAGTTTAGCAATATGCTTTTTGAGACTACCTTGCACAAAGCCTTCTAAATAAGGCAGCACCACTGAGATGCATACTAGGCAGCAGAACAGTATTATATTTTTTGTGTTATATTTCATCCCATTTTTTATGTATTACATGTCTTTCTATACTACTCAGTAATGGTAACAGGCAGCACTAGACTGAAACATACTGCATTTGCTTTACATGCTCTGCTGCCAAACCAGAAGTTGTATAGCCACCTCTCAAGCTTAGCGTGGCACAGCTTGTGTACCAGGAAGCAAAACAATTGTCTTTTTTTTCATTCAGTTACTGAAGTGTTCAAAGAATTCTAACATAAACCTCCCATTGCAGAAACCATGCATGCTAGATCTTGTATTACGACCATGATGGTGTTTTACTATTCATTTTTAAATATCCTTTAACTAGTTTATATGGGATGGATGTAAGATTTATTGCCCTCTGGCTCTCCAGATTGCTCCCAGAGACTTTTTTTTAAATATAGATGCAACATTTGCCACTCTAGATTTTCTGGATCTTCTTGTGCTTGTGCTACACTATCTTGTAGTGCAGATGCTTTGTGATTTCACTTAATGTTAAACAGCATTGACAGTGGCAAGCATGAATATAACTGTATACAAAGACAAGTTCCTATGTCCATAATCTACAAATCATTTTTTTTCTTCTTCACTGGACTCGTTCAGGTCACAGAGCTGAATACATGACCACAAGGTAAGATGTTTTTAGCTGATTTATTTTGTAGAGAGCTACAGAGATAATAAAATTTTAAAATGGAAAGAATTAACAATTATTTATGAAGCATTTCATGAAGTATTACAAAAATAACATTATGATGAACCAACCTGTAAATCAGTTTATGTGCTCCACATTTTAGTGTCCAAGATAATGCTTTAACAGCAAGCACATTGATAAAGGTCTAACCAATCTATCTATTCCTGGAATTATAAAATATCCTTGTGAACTGTTTGGACAGTGTCAAATATGTGAAGTGCTGAAATACAGCTGTTGGAAACCTTAGCTTTTTTTGCTGGGGAATAGGTAAGAAATAGTTTTGAATAACCAAAAACTTTTCTGCCTTCTCACGTCCATCTGAGCATGATATACAATTGAATGAGAGCCAACATGGGGAGGGATTAAGAGGTAATCTGCCCCTTTTTAAATTTAAAACTGAGGAAAGGTGCCATCTGCTCTGACTTGCTTAGTTCTCCTGTAGCAGGTATTTTAACGAGTCTAGTGCAAGGGGTTACAGGGATCCTACCATACTACCCATAATGCTGCATAGATTCTGTTCTGCCCATCTGTAGGATTCAGTTGTCTCTCTCACATCCTTTTGTCCTTTTCCTGACCCCATGAGCAGGTGGACTAAGAGTGCCAAAGGGAGACCACTTTCTGTAAAGACCTCAGCAAAATCCCAGGTCACCTTTACCTCTGGGAGCTGGTCCTTTTTGCCTTTATTCACACTCAGCCCCAGCTGCAGGCTGTGACTAACTAACCATTCCTGCAAACTTCTGACATTATTGTCCAAGTGCTACTTCAGTTAATTGCCTCCCAGATTTTGCAAGGAAAGTGAAAGAACCACCAGGCCACTACAAAAAATATCCCTCCTAACCACAAAGCAGGGATCAGTCACAGCTGTAACATTCAAAGACATTCAACTCCTATACTGCAATCAGAAACAGTGGGGGAAGGGCAGTATGTTCCAGAAAGGCCCGTGCTTTAAATTAACAGATTGAGGAGTTGGAAAGGCCAGTCAGGTCCTTCTTACTCTGGCCAGGTAGTGATGGATAGAGCTTCACTCAAATATGCTGTATACCCTGCATTCCCAAGCCAGCCTCCCACTTCCTTGTAGTTTAGTCAGGAAAGATCCTGCCTTGAGCAGGGAACTAATAATGTCCCCTCAAAGCTTACTTTCCTATTTCCTTTGAGTCCAGGCAAGTCTCCCATCTGATAGCAATGGATGGAAATCATCCACACTGTTTGTTTCATAAGGCAGTGTTCTGGTATAATTTTTGCTTCTGCTAAAGCACTTCTGTAACAAAAACATCTTCAAGGGTGAAGGCCTTCTTTAAAAATGAGTTAAGTCATTTTGAATAGTACACCAAGCCAGATACTTGGCGCCACTTTCTGCAGTATAATAATGTTCTCTGCTCCTGCCTGAAGAACCATAGAAACCAGTTAATCTGATTGGCTCTGTAGGGGAAATGGTAATTGATTAGACATGCAATGCTGTCAAGCACACAAACTAAACAGAGTCAAGAGAGAAACACTTATTTCTGTAATCCCTTTGAGTTGTAGTCATCAGATGTGTTTTGTGTAACGATATTAGGAAGACATCTTGCAGACAAAGATGTTGTGTGGGGGGGTTGTTTTTGTTTTTATGTTGCTGGTGTTCTTTAATTCCTCCAGCTAATTTGCAAAGTGTTTCTTTCCTTGTGAAAAGATGTTGACAGTATGGATGTGGGAGGCTAAAGCTGTTTAACAGTTACTGGCACTTGTTGGAAATGTCCATAATTTTGTTTCTGAAGTGGGGGAGGAGTGTGATAAGTAGCTCTTATTTGCATTTAAAGTTTATCCAGCATGAGACAACTTGTCCGCTTGATAAAAGAGGTGCTTAGAAAGCTGGTGGATCCTGCTGGGGTGGCAGGCTGGGTGACAGTTTCTGCTGCATGGTTCATGCATGGCAACACAACATTAAGCTGTTTCGGTCATTCAGTGTTTGAAGAAATGGGTAGAGTAAAACTAGCTGAGGATTTGTGAAGAATGTCAGAATTATCCATTAGGACGTTATTTATCACAGGGGGTTTTTTTTCCTTCTCTTTAACTAATTATATTATACTTAAATATTGTGGAATGTCTTTATTTGAAAAATGCTGATTTCATTTTCCCTTTTCCCCATCAGCGTTTTATTCTATTGCCATGAGCTTAACAGATATTTTATATTATTGCGTGACTTAATTCTACCTTGCTCAGTAATCATATTCCCTTCCCTTAGGCCTCCAAATCTTCCCCCTAAACCCCAGAAACACAGGAAGCTCAGATCCCGATCACAATATAATGCTAAGTTGTTTAATGGTGATTTGGAATCATTCATCAAGGTACTGGCACCAGCCATCTGGGTGGCTGATCTCAACACTTCTTACTATAATGGTCAAAACCTCATGTGAGCTGAGGTAGATCATTATGTTCAAGTCTGTCTTGGGGTTCTTTTCTTTCCCCATTGATCAATATAATACTTCCTGAAGTCAGAGGGAAAGAGGAGAATACATTATTTACATTTACATCCCTTACAATTTCTTTAATCAAAGTACAGATGGTAGTGACCTCCTGGGGTTGGGGTTTTTTTGGATTTTTTAGGAATCTGGGGTTCATTAAAAGAAAAGATGTAATCTTATATTCCACTAACTGACATGATTTACTGTTTGCAGATTTACTTGAATTAAATCAGAACCCCACATAGAACCAATATGATGGTGGCTCTGAAATCAGGTTTTGATTTCCCATGACTTTAGGAATCAATTATATTGTGTGGCATTTTGAGGATCACTATTCTGTGCCTTGTATCTTTGCTGTATTTACTATCTTCTTCTTTTTCATGCTCCTATTTCTAATAATGCTTCTAGTCGAGGACGAAGGAATTCTCACACCAGACATCAGGTATAGTTCTAGTAGAAACAAAGCTGCCTCTTCCTCACTATCGGGTTGCATTCATGCCTGGCTTGAAATTAGCTTTCCTGATAACCTGGAAGGGGAAGTTTGCATTAAGAAATTAGATTGGTTCAATTTTGTGTGCTATACTTCTAGGTCATGGGGTGATGAGCTTCCAGTTATAAAAAGTCCCTCGTACATTAGCCTCTAATCACTGATCAAAAACTAGTGGTAGACTTGCAGTCAAATGTTCCATGTTAAAGAAGAAAGTAAGCTTCCAGTGAATATGGGGCACAGGATACTTAGCACGTGTTTTATTTAGATTGTGATGGGCATCACCATGCTGTATTAAAAGTTATATATGTTCTGAGCAGTCTCATGGTAGTGTTTACTACGCTGTGCTAAGTATAACGTGACAATGTGACACAGCACCAGAACCGATTCAAGACTCCAGTGTGGTGTGGGAGCTGGGACAGAGTCATCTAATTGGTCCCAGCCCTGGCATTACATTGGAGCCCATTGCTGGTCACAAACCTGGGATCTGGTTCACAACTCTGGTACGGTGTTAGTGCTAGGACTCACAACCAGCAAACTGTGCTGGTATTATTTCCATGGAGCGGTTGGACAGTAAGTGAAACATGTATTAATATGATCTGGAGATGCTCATCTCCCAGAGTCCTAACTTTGCTTCAATACAATCATACTTAGCATGATCCAGTTGTAATTAGCATGTGTTTTACTGCTTGAGTGTGCAGATGCTCACATTTTAAGTGCAGTTAACATCCTAAATGTGATGTGTTCTAAAGCCCTATGGTTTAGTTCAGCAATTAAATTTTAAAGGTTTTTAAAATGTTTTTTAAAAGGTTTTTAACATTTTTTTTAAAGGTTTTTAACATTTTTAAGGTTATCTTAGCTGTCAACCTTCCTTTCCTTGTTATGTATTATCACTAATAGGACATACATACTGTGCAGAACACATTCCACTTTCAATTGCACCACTGCTGTCCAACCATCTTCTGACTGAGCTTTCAATGACACCTGTGCAACTGTACTAGAGACTGATGATATTGCAAAACTGTCTTTGTGTGATAGAAACATGCAGTATAAAATACAGCATATTATGCAAGAGATAAACATTAGCTCACCAAAAATTACCTGTACAGAAATAAGAGTAAACCAGGAATTAGCACACTGGAATTTAAAGATAAAATTTCATGATTATTACTGCCCTACACCACAATCCAGATCTTGAAATAGGAGCTCTTGGAAGAGGTCAATAACAAAGCTTAACCCCAAAGGAAGAGCCAGTTGCAAATAATGCCAGCTTTGCAGGGGTGTAACATAAAACCTAATGACAGATTATTCAATAGCGTTTGGGGGGCAGTGTCCCATGTCAAAGACTAAATTTTTACTGTGGAAGAACTGAATCATTTTGACCTACCCTACAACAGGTTTACAGCTAAAGAAAAGTGTCTCTATCGCATAACTGACGTCAGACATGATTATCAGTCTACCCAAAGGTATCTGTTCATAGCAAATATTACATCTGAGTTCATATGAGTGGCAGGGATCAGTGTTTGGGACACCTAACAAAATCAGATTCATAACAAATTATTTTCCAGCAAATAGATCAAAATTTCAGAGTCAATGTTTCAGTTCTGTAAGAAGGCTCTAAAAATGTGCCTTACAACAAAGTCATTTTTATGTTAGTAATTTCTTAATGCAAACAACCCCCTTTGGCAGCTTTACATTCCTGCATAGTAATATGCTAACAGTAAATGTGCTGTATGTATTCTAATACACTGTTCTTATACACTGACAGTCAAGGTACTCATTGTTTTTAAGGACTACTGTATTCTCAGATTAGCAACTGGTCTGTTTCTTATTTTACTGGTACAGAATTAATCTAATTATTGGCAAATCGCTATACAACCTAAAATGTGATTTTGGGTGCAGGTGCTTTTGTTAATTCATTGCTATCCAGTTTTCTCTAGTCTTAAAAAAAAAAGCAGCTCTTTAGATTTTTAAAGTAAAATATGGAAACTCCTATTATTTAAAATAGCCTAATTGCTGGGATCAAGAGAGAGAAATCCAGTAAAGCATTATAACTAAGTACATCAAAACAGTAGTTAAGCCATTTCATCAAGTATATTGTACCAGACTTCACCATTTTTTCATGTATATAAAAATATCTATATTTGCCTACTCCCTGTCAGTAGTAAACTGGACAGAAAATTGTAGAGGCTTGGCTTGGAGGGTCTCTGCCTGGCCTTAATCCTAACCCTCCTTCCTTTCCTTTTAGTTTAGTTTTGTCACAGAAATGAAGGACTCATTTGTAAGAGGAAATGAAAAAGGGTGTATATTTGGAGATGCCAGGTTTTTTCCTTCATTTTACTTATGCTTTTGTAATTCCTTTTTTGCAACTGCTTTAAAATGAGTTTGTTATAGACTAAGCAATTAATATTTGCAATTTCTTTTAAAAAATTGATTGTTTCCAAGATAATTAACCTTTGAAGATATTCATTATGAAAATGTCATTTTTCAAGCATAAACTATAACATATTCTGAAAAATATCTTTAGTTGTAATGATTCATGTCCTCAGTGCATAACTTATAACTTTTTCAGAGCTATTAACATCTCTATGGTAAATAGTACCCTTTTTTTTTAATTCTAAAATACAGGCACTAAAGACTGTAGCAGCCCTTTAAAATGCTTTAGCAAAACAGGCAAATAATACTTCTGGTCAAATACTGCCTTTCTGCCACCCACAGTTCCTTTTTTTAATGATCGTTTTTTAATGAAACAGAATTAATTCCACAGTAGTGATTCAAGTTGCCAAAGGCAAAATACTTTAGAAATGGAAAGTTCAGGTCCTTCAGTATGTTCCATATCAGTATTAATTCCTGTTCATAATCCCATTAAATTTAATTGAGGATCGGCCCCAAAAGATAGCAAATGGTGCATCTCACCTCTCTAAAGCTACACATTAATGTGTGTGCCCCGGGATGGGTCCAGGGCCATGCAGCCACACCCTCTGTCTCCACTGTCACCGCTGTCTCTGCTGATATTAGTGCATGGGGACTAAGCCCCTAAGCTGCCCCTATTACATTCCAGCCACAGGCTGTGATCGTGGAGGGTCTCATGCCCAACAGGGGACAACAGCAGTGACGCAGTTTCTTCCTTCCAGCTCCCAATCTCTACCTGTCCCTTCTGCAGTGGTGTCTGTCTCCCCCTCCTCTTCACAATCGGTGGCTGAGGCCAGATGCTGGAAGGAGGAACCTGTGTGTCAGCACCACTGTCCTCAGCTGATGCAGGCACAGGAAGCCCCAGAATCCACGCTGAAGGGAGCAGCCGTGCACAACAGCAGCAGTGGCAGGCAGGTTCCTACATCCAGTGCCTGCTCCCAGCCAGCAAAGGACACTGAGGGGGAACACAGGCTGGAAAAAAGAAACCGTTCTGCTGCTGTTCCCAGCCTGGCACCCCATATAGTTGCTTCCCACAGCCCCCAGTTGGAGCAGCCTTGTCCCCTCACCCCCAGCCTCCAGGTTAGCTAGCAACAGCAGTCATGGCGTTGGTGGGGGCAGGTTCCCCCACCTTTCCATTTATGTTTCATGGATTTAATAGATTTCATAAACATTTGTGCTGGAAAGGACCTTGAAGATCAAGTCCAGCCCACTACCCCAGGGGCAGGAAGTCAGGTGGGGTCAAAGGATCCCAGCAAGATAAGCATCCAAACGTTTCTGGAAAGAGTCCAGAGTAGGTGCCTGCACCACTTCTGGAGGAAGTCTCTTCCAGGCCTTGGGGGCTCAGACAGTACAGTAGTTTTTCCTTATGTCCAGCCTAAAACGGTCTTGGAGGAGTTTATGACCGTTGGTCCTTGTTATCCCTTGAGGCACTCTGGTGAACAGATGTTCCCCCTGATCCTGATGCACAGCCCTTACATACTTGTAGGCAGCCACCAGGTCACCGCTGAGCCTGCACTTTTCCAGGCTGAAGAGTCCTGTGGCTCTCAGCCTCTCATCATAAGGCCTATTCTCTTGCCCTCTGATCATGCGTGTGGCTCTCCTCTGCACTCTCTCAAGCTTCTTGACATCCTTCGTGAATTGTGGAGCCCAGAATTGGATGCAGTACTCCAGCTGCAGCCTTACCAAGGCAGAGTTCAGTGGGAAGATGACATCCTGGGATTTATTTGAGAAGCATCTATGTATGCAAGCCAGAGTTTTGTTTGCTTTGCCAGCTGTGACATTGCATTGGTGGCTTATGTCCATTTTCTGGTCAATCATGATCCCCAAGTCTCTTTCAGCTGTGGTGCTAGCAAGCATAGCCCTGCCAAACCTATAAGCATGCTGCAGGGTTTTTTCCCTGAGGGTTAAGTACCTTGCATTTTTCAGTATTGAACATCTTCAGGTTTATATCTGCCCACTTACTAACCTTATCCAGATCAGCCTGGATCACTAGCCTATCCTCAAAATTTAGCGTCATTGGCAAACTTGGCCAGTGCAGTTCTGACACCAATGTCCACATTGTTGATAAAGATGTTAAAGCCAACTGGTCCACGGACAGACCCTTCGGGGATGCCACTGGTCACAGAGCGCCATGATGATTCGCTTCCATCGACTTCTACTCTCTGGGTCCAAACCCAGAGTGAAGTTCTCAGCCATCTGACTGTGGTGCAGCCAAGGCCACAGTTGGCCAATTTTTCCATGAGATCGTGGGACACCAGATCAAAGGCTTTTTTAAAGTCCAGATATATGATATGTCTGCTTCCCCTGCCAACACCAGGGGTTCAAGCCTCACCTCAGTTTCATACTGTCCCTCTACGTTCTGAGGGGGCAGGTTTGATCTAATGAGCAAAGGAAGTAGGATACCCTACTACCTTGCATAATGGTTCTTGGTGGCTCTTGTCTATGTAGAAGTTATTCTGACTTGCCAGAACCACTGTAGCACCAAATTCCATTCCCCAGTCTTCCAAGCCTGTCCCTACAAGGAAACACTAAGAAGAATTTGGTCTAATAGCATATAAAATTCACTACTGTTATTAAAGAGCAGGTGAATGAATGCACAAGCATCATATTCATTATGTTAACATTAATGATCTATTGAAAATCCAGGAAATTCATTGCTTAACTCATTTTGCTTTAAGAATCTAAAATAAATGCATGAAAGTCAGTTTTATATCTTTTTATATGTCTTAAGTTAACCTGATGCAACAGGATAAGCTAAGGATGAAGTTTCAGCTGGCACGCTGAATTTCCTTGATTTGATGTTTTTCGTCAGAATCGTATTACTTTTTTGCATCCTAGCAAAAGTAAGGGAGAAGTTTGTTTGCAAGGCTTTTTTTTTTTTATTGACCCTATGGAGTCTGTCTTGAATTACAATAGTACCTGTTTTCACAGACAATTTGGGGGAGGTTCTGTTTCAGTTTGCAGTATCTTCCTATGATTTTGTTTCCCCAGGATTCAGGACAAGTCATTCCTCTCATAGTGGAAAGCTGTATCAGATTTATCAATCTATATGGTAAGTTCTGAAATATGACATGTCATTCAATTACTGCCTGGCCATTTTGTATAAGGCATTTATCTTGTTGTTTTTACTCTACTTTTAAAAAAGTCTTTTTTATAAGTTCTTGTTTCCCATCATCCCTCCCCACCTTTTCTTTCAGGTCTTCAACATCAGGGAATTTTCAGAGTGTCTGGTTCCCAAGTGGAAGTCAATGATATTAAAAATTCATTTGAAAGAGGTAATTGTATTTTCATCTGTATCAGTGGCCTGTGATACCATTCTTGAAAAAAATCTGTTAAAATGTTAGTAATTCTCATGGATTTGTAAGCTGTTTGCATGTACTCTATATGCTAAACCTGGCAATTTTGAAGATCTGTATATTTATTTCTAGGGTAAAATAATGATTTATTACATGTTTTACTTCCTGTATCACCAGGAACATACAATTATGTTGTGTTAAACGTGTAGACAAGCCTTGCAACTCTTGCTTTAAAGTTTTTGTCAGTGGTGAACTGCATAAGATGCCTTCTCTTTGACTTCTTTCTATTTTAAAAATTCGCAAAAGGGGAAAGACTTTATTTTTAAATGGATATTCAGAAAAATACTTAACACAGTTTGAGGCTGCTGTAATTGCATCTTGTAAGTACAATTGCATCTTGCAACTACTATACCTTCTAGTCCCATTGCCAAAGTGACATTATGAACAATGCATAATATTGATCAGAAAGAAACCACTGTTTTTATTACTAAGGAAACTTCAAACCCAGAGAATATGTACAAAAGGTACAAGGAGATGAACATAAGTTAAGAGGTGCTATACTGGGTCAGACCAATGGCATAAGTAGATGCTAGAGAGAGAGAGCACTGAACTGGATAGATCTGGAGTGATCTATCCCCTATTCAATACCTTCTGTGACATCCACTATCATTGGTTTAGAGATGCCAGATGAAATATCTCCAACCAGCTGTTCAGCAGCTGTTAATAGATCTATTATCCATGAATTTGCCTACTCCCTTTTTGGCTATGCTATTTTCTGTTGGCTATGCTATCTTCCTCCACCACCTCCTGTGACAATATATTCCACAAGTTAACTATGTATTGCATAAAAAGTACTTTCCTTCTTAGTTTTAAATCTGACACACATATTTTAGCGGGTGTCCCCTAGTTCTAGTATTCTGGGACTTGGTGAACGGCAGTTCCCTGTTCACTTTGTCCACACATTTTATAATGTTACAGACCTCTAGCCCATCCTTCCTCAGCCTTCTTTCCAATCTGAAGTGTCCTAGCCTTTTTAGTCTCCCTTAATATGTCAACTGCTCCATACCCCTGATCATTTTGATTGCCATTCTCTGTACCTTTTCTAATTCTACTATATCCTTTTTGAGCTACAGAGACCAAAACTGCACACAGTACTCAAGGTGTAAGTTCACCATGGATTTGTATGATGGCATGATGATGCTTTCTGTTCCCTTCTTAAAGATGCCCAACTTTTTGTTGCCTTTTTGGTTGCTGCTGCACAATGAGCGGACATTTTTAGAGACCTGTCTACAAACATGAATGGTGTTCAATCTGTCTTAGTCTACAATTGTTGTCTTGTCACAACTGGCAAGGGAATCAGAATTTGAAGATAGGAATTCTAAGCTTGTGTTAAAATGGAGCAGTAATTACATTTTTATAAAGCCACATCCTTTCTTGCGGGATCTTACAAACCATTTTTCAGTTTCCAGGAAAACCATTGTAGATCACCTTTTAATAAGAGAGAGCCTTGGAGAATAACTGACTTGTAACTAGCAGCCAGAAGAAAGTGTAGATGATACTTTTACTCCCCTGTGTGAGCTGCATATCTTGTAAAAATCAGTTCTGATACTTGAGTAGACATTGCAGTAATTTTTTTACATGAGAAACGGTACAGTACCCTCTCTATGTCCACATTTGTAGTCCGTCGCTTTACTGAACTGTAACTGTTTTCCTAGGGAATCATTGGACTGGGAGCCGTGTAATACATTTATGAATCTTTTAGAATACAGTTTAGTCTATAAAATTATATGTTCTTCAGATATGTAGTTTACTTATAGAGTTATGCAATGCATATATTTCTGAATCTCCTTAAATACTTTTGAACCCCAGAGAAATCTTTTAACTTTATGCATAATGTAAGTTATTAAGGAATAGTCTTAAGTTCTGTTTAAGTGAGAAGACTCGATTATTTTTTATTTCACTAGCTAAGAATCATAATGTGTCCCAAAAATATTGATTCTGAACTTCATGACCTAAGCTATGTTTGCTTTAATTTTAGGGTGGAATTTCCAGACCAGTATTTATTAGATTACTTCTATGCAACTTCCCACACAGTAAAAAAACAAAAAAAACAAACCAGCTAACTAAACAAACAAGTTTCATCATTTATACAAAATACTGTTAAGCAAGAAGGGTTTCTTCTGTTTCACTTACTTTATTTTATTTTTAAGGTGAAAATCCTTTGGCAGATGACCAAAGTAACCATGACATTAACTCAGTTGCTGGAGTACTGAAGCTCTATTTCCGAGGGCTGGAAAATCCTGTCTTTCCTAAGGAAAGATTTAATGATCTTATTTCTTGTATCAGTAAGTAAAAATTCCTATTTCATTCTCCACAGAATTTTTTTTATGACTACAATAGTTGCCTAGAAAAAATGCTGACTACACTGATTTTTCTGAGACAATTTGTTTGCCATGTGCAGCAAGACTGTGTCAGTTATTAGTCATACTTGCAGCTGTAACCACTCCCTTTTTCCGTTGGGATTAATGTACAGTATGTGTCTTTGTTAGCACAACAGGAAGACACTCTTTCTTAGTATACAAGGGATATTTTAATGTACAGTTGCTGTTGGGGGTGGGGGTTCTTTACATTAGGGCAGACCAACTGAATTAAGTCATAAGTGTGCAAAGAAATTATGTTGCATTTACCAAGGGTTTTCATGGCCTGTACTCTGAGGCAAATGCTAGTGAATAACCAATTTATGGCCCACCATTTCATAATTCTATACACAACCTGTGCGTTCTCCTAATTCCCTTGTGTTTTGTGGGAATTTGGGAAGTTCAGCACTTTCCAGATTCAGGCTTTTAGGATGATAATGGTTATATAGTCTAAGTGATGCTTTTGCTGGTGTATGCTAGGTGCATACCACCAGTGCAGCAGAAGAGAGACTTTGATCCAATGCATGGAAACTTTACACAATCCAGGATTTGAGAGAGATGGCTGCAGGCTATCTTCAGAAGACCCCTTCATGAATTCCAGAATATTTCAGCTTAACCTGCTGGCCTGTGCAGAAGCAGAATGGGAGGCACTGGAGTTGTAGCATATAATGTTACAGCAATTCTGGGTACTAATATTGCCCATAAGCAGGCCTGGACAGATTGCGGTCATTTGGGCAGTCTTCCATGGCTGTCTAAGCTAAATCCTTGGGGCAGCCCAGAAAGGAGAAGGTGCAAAATGTGGCTTAGTAAATTCTACAGTGTAGCTCCCCTCTGTGGAAAACTTTACTCCTCAGCATTTCCATCTACAGCCTGAATGTTTCCACTAAGTTTAGGTGTCACTGAGGCAAAAAGGCAATCTCTCAAATTGCTAAGATCAACCCCAGGAAACATTTTTCTTAGGACAGGTGCATTGAACTTTACTATATAGTCAAGTTATAGGAATGCAGCCCAAAAAGGAGAACACCAGAGTGATGCTCAGCGGTGACCAGTGTTGTTTAACAGATTGTGGTCCATGTTCTGTACCAGGCAGAGCTCAGCATGTGCAATTTTATTTTTAGGCAGGATAATCCAGCCTGGAGAGTATGAACATATGTATCACTATGCCCATGTCTGTCTCACTTAAGATTTGCCAAAAAGTTGCACTCTTTCATAGCCAGAGGTGGGAATTCTTTTGCTACCATCACTATGTAGGCATATTAGGACAGAAAGATCCCTCTCAACTAATTAATTTAACAAGCTAAGGTTAGATAGCCACCATGAAGAATCATGGAACAGACCTAGGGGGATCATGGATCTTCTGGCCTTGGAACCTGATTTTTGCTAGCTTATCAATATGGATCTGCCTACCTCGAGGAGGCTGCCAGCCAATTTTTCAGATCATATGGCGAGCTGCAGTTTTTACAGGCTAAAGACAGTGGGTCCCCACCACGCCTCTGGCCAAGCGGCCCCAGGGGCCTCACCCTTTCCTGCAGATTGCCAGATGGCCTGAAACTGTGACTTAATTACCCTGATTCAGTCTGGGGAAGCCATTAATCCACATATTGCTAAGCGTGGATGAATGGCTTCCCTGGGTTTAGGGTAATTAAGCCCATGGTTTGAGGTCATCCCCAAGCAGCTGCACCAGCCTCCACAGAGTCCTTTCTAACTGGGTGCATGCACACCTTGGGCAGCAGCAGGAAAGGGGCCAGGGTTACACTGCCTTCAACCCCTTCTCTGTAGTCAGCCCCAAGGTGCATGTGTACCCACTGCTAGCATGGAGCCTGGTGTAGCCACCTTGCAGCCTCCCAGCTGCCTGCCACAGCTAGACTGGGCCAGGCAAGCCCCTGCTGCAGGCCACCGAGCCCAGGCTGCTCACAGTAGGTGGCAGCTGCCTGCCATAGCCAGCTGGGGCCTGGGTTAGCTCCTTCTACTAACTAGAAGCCTGAGCTGCTGTAGCCCCCTTGCTGCTGGCTACAAGCAGCCCTGCCTGCCCCCCACCACCCCTCTCCTTTCCATCCCCTATCCGTGTACTGTAAGACTTGCAGGGCTTCCCTCTTCTTGCCATTAAAGGCCTCATGGGATTTGTTTAGCAGGGGAGGGGGGCATGGCTTTTGGTTTTTTGCAGCTAGCCCACAATTTTTTTTAAGAAAACACCTGTTTGCGCATATTCTGCAAAAATCATACACTTTTGGTAGGTCCCTACTTATCAGTCTGCTTATTTGAGAAAAGTGAGGTTGTTTGGGCACAGGGCAATAGCTTGAGCACAGGGAGATAACTAGCATCAAGCAGTAGTTTCATAGTAGCTAGGGTCAGGAGGGACCTGAACAGATCATCTAGCCTGACCCCCTGCCACAGGCAGGAATGAATGCTGGGTTCGCAAGACCCCAGACAGGTGATCGTCCACTTGAATCTGCTGTATCTTTAGAACGGTCTGACTACCGCATGTTTAATGGTAGTCAGTAGATTCAGTTTCTTCAAAAGTAGTGTTGACAATCACCTTTTATAGTGTGGTTCATGCAGGAAGAGCTGAGTTTAGAGGGGCAGATGGCTGTACTGAATTACTGCTTTCTTTACTACATGTCTGAATGGAACAGCTTCTTGGAAAGAGAGCGTGGTATGTTTGAACCTGCTTTTGGCTGATTTTCTGGGTGATTTTGAGGCTATGCTAGATGCATTTGATCCTTTTTGTAGTGATTCAGCAAATTAAGAAAGATTCTGTTTTACAGCTGAGTGTAACTGTTTTGTTCTTGATTTTGTGAGCCAGAAGAGTCCTGTTGGTGCCTTGATTTGGGTTCTGTGGTGACAGAGGAGAGGTTGGCTCCTTTAGCTTTCTTCACAGTAATAGCACTGGTTCATAGAAATTCTGTGTCTATCTCCAATAGTTTTGGTCCATCTTCAACAGTCTCTTAATTATTTCTTTCACAGATTTTTCTAAGAAAGATGACCGTTTGCACAGATGGGAAAGGGTACTTCATTCTAAATAGTATTTAGGAGCTTACACAAAGTCATTGTAGTGCCTTGCAGATTCATTGAACCCTTAATCAAATTTGGTTGGATGGAGTTTTCCTCAGGTAAATTTTAGAATCCGGCAGAATACAAGAGGCAGACAAGCTTTGAGTGAATCTGATCTCTTTTATTAGACCAACTAAATAGTTGGAGAACAATATTTAAGCAAGCTTTCAGGTTCAAAAACCCTTCATCAGGCTAAGGAAGTTTCAGCAGTTGCTGTGTGCTCTTCCTGGATGAATCCAAGAGTCTTTCTGAGCAGATCTTAGTGATTTTATATTGTTTGTAGTGATGAGCATTTCTGTTATTGCTTGCAAGACTGGCAGTGTCTGATCAGGATACAGAAATGGTTCTTGTACTTCGCATTTGCATCCAGTCTACAATATTGTCAGTTTTGAATAGAAATGCATAGGTTACCTGTGAGAAACCTCAGGTAGGGAATCAGGATATTTTTATACTTTAAAATATTTATAAATCTCTAATATTGGACATTTTAAAACTTAGCTGCTGAGTGGCCATAAAACATGTAATTTGCATGAAACTTATGGCCATCCTTAAAATATTCTATTTATTACAATATTCATGCACACACAATATCTTTTATTTTCTTGTTTTTATTTTTTTCCATGTCTGTTGCGTTAAGATGGGAATGAATATACCAGGATGTATGAAATACTTTTTCAATTCTGATAAAAAAACCATGCTTGCTTGTTTCTTCAAAATCTAGCTTTCTGATCTAATGCAGTGTCAATTCTATGCCCCATCACAATCCTTAAACTCGGCCAAGAGCAACCTCCTACAAGTGCCATCAGTACATCAGGTCTGCGTGATAAAAATGAATGGGCGGTCAGCAGTCATTTCTCAGCTCTGGAGCTTTCTCCCTCATGAAGCTCACCAGATCCTAAGCCTTGCCATCCTTCAGAAGTGTTGCAAGACTTTGCTATTTGGCCAAGCAAAACTAGAATGAGATGTTTTATCTTGATTTTTAAGTTCTCTTTTAAGTTGTGTTGCTCCTCTTGTCCCTTTCCTGTTTTAAAGTTATTCTGTTTTCTTATTGTAAGCTGCCCTGAGTCATTATTGGAAAGGGTGGCATTATAAATTAAATAATAAAAGTCTAGTCCCTCACCAACATGTATTAGTATCACACATGAAGAACAAAGAATGCTAATGCAGACTGAGTATTAAACTGAGATTGATTTAAACTCAAGGGAGCATAAAGAATTACAATCATTACTTACATTTTTAGTGTCACATCACAAGAAAAAAAGCATTACATTAGCATAGATTTTTTAGTCCTCCAAAGTTCTACATCACACTAGGGAGTGGAAGATTTAAATATCTGTACCCTGCATTTTGTTTCTCTGCTGTCTTGATGGACGCAGTAATGGTACTTTTGATTCATTTTGTTGGTATGAGTTTCAAGACCTGTTTTGTTGTGATTTTGTGTTTCAGTTTTGGGGCAAGTGGTTATCTCTACATTTATATACCCAAGTTGTATACTATTTTTATAGTGTAGTATGTAAAAGTGTTCATAGTGTAAAAGAAACTCACTGATATTTAGTGTTTGCCCCAGCTGAATTTGAAAGCACCTATATATTTTAAATTAATACAGTCTGAGTTTAGTTTCAAACACAAAGGGTACACCAATAAAGATTGTTTTGGCTGACACTGATGGCCAATTATTAACCAGCCATATCAGCTGATACTGATGCAGTTGCTGATATGCAGCCCAGCAGCTTGGAGACCAGCATCAGGCCAGTACGTTTGCGAGGGGGGGGCGCAGTCCAAGACCCCTGAGGTAAGGGAGGAAGTTGGGGCACGGACAGGCACTGCCCAGTCGGGGAAGGGCAGAGTGCAAGACAGAACCAGGATTCTTATCCAGGCGGGGCTCCCACCACTGCGCATAACCTGGGGAGGCTTGGGGGGCATGTGTCCCCTGGATTTGTGCATGGGGCAGAGGCGGGCTGCCTGCTGCAGGCTGAGGGTCAGGAGCTACACCAGCCTCTTCCCAGCAAGGGACTGGGCTGCACACAGGGTGAACAGAGGCAGCACTGGGAGCGTGGGGCTATGGGATAGGCCACAGCCACCTCAAAATTCCCTGTAGTCCCCGCCTTCCAGCACTGCTGCCACCCACCCTGCCCCTGCCCACTCCAAGTGCAGTCCCGGCCCAGCCCACCAGGAAGAGCCCAGTGCGGACCCTGGCCCCAAGCCTGCAGCAGGTAGCCCACCCTCGCCCCATGCACAAATCCAGGGAGCACATGCCCCCCATGCCTCCCCCAGTGGTGTGCACAGCAGTGGGGACCTGCCTTCTCATCTGCACTCCCCCGCGCCTCCCAGATGAGCCACTCATGGCTTTGTCCTGTGCACTAGGCCACCCTGGCTGGACAGCACCTGCCCTCATCGTCAGGACCTCAATCAGCTCCCCCCACGCCCCTTTCTTCCCCCATAGACTTACCAGCCAGATGCTGCTCTCCAGGCTGCCAGGCTGCATTCCTGGCCGCTTGCACGCTGCGTCTGTGCACATGCATGTGGCATTTATTGGTGACATCATCGGCTACATTGGCCAAAACAAGCCAATTCCCAATAATGTTAATTTTATTTTTATTGGTGCCAATATGATATATCGGTGCACCTCTATCAAATACAGTTTTTATTAGTATCAGCTAGTCTGCAAAATGGCAGACAGTCAAGCTAAGTCTTCCTCCCCCTTTAGTCAATAAGTTCTTCAGAACTGGGATAGTCTCTTTTCTATGTTTATGCTGCCAGATTGAGACTTTGAGGTACCATCATAACATAAATATTTACTAATACTGTTACTAGGGGCAATAGGAGTTTTGCCAATTACTTTAACAGGACCCGACACAGATCCTTTTCCTGTAAAAGATAGAAATGTCTGTAGCTTGGTTAAATCCTAGTATAGTATGTACATTCTGGAAAGCTTTTTTTTCTTTCTACATAATCTGTCAAGACTAATACAAATTTATTCTCAGTACTGTTTACAAAGATCAGTGTGTTTTACAAAAAAGCGGTGGGGGGAGAAAAACTGAACCACAGAGTAACTATTCATTTTAATATGGGAAAGGGCAGAATGTCACAGATTTTATATAAAATATAATGTTGCTAATGAAAGACCCTTGAATATGGAGAGTTTAGCTATGGATGTCAAGCATATTTGAGGCTACACTATAAAATGAACCTCTTCTCAGTGAAGCCACTAAGGAATTTCTTTGCATTTATGCATACATTCCAAAGTAAACTAGCACATTGTGATTCAATGCTTTTCCTTTGGCAAGTATTTGGAAAGGGTGCTACCAAAGAGCCTATCCTTCCAGGCATTTTTTATCAAATAGATCTGTAGTTACAGAGCCATTTTGTTTTGGTTTGAAACCTTTTAAGCTTAAATTGAAGCCATGTTATTGTTGCTCCAGAGCAAGTTTTCAAGGAGGGACAAGGCATAAGAAGCCCATACTGTTGTGGGCTTCTGTGTGTTTCTAAGGCCCCTGCCACATGTTACATATATTACCCAATTAACTTCTCAACCACACAGTAAATTTAGACCAACCACACATGCAAAGACTGGCTACACATGCAAAGTATTTATCACGCAATTAACTAGTTAATCGTGCAATAAATTTAGATTGGCCACAGGCACAAAGTAATTATCATTCCATAAAAATGTCTATCCAGCTGTAATTTGAACAGAGCCCATACAGTTGTAATTCAGCCTGAGCGGAAGGATAGTTTTGATTGCTGTCAGTCCCAAGAGGTAACTCTTACACGCTGACATTTGTCCTCCCCATCTTCTTCCAGGAAATAAGGTGGATGGAGGCAAGTAAAGGAGTATTTCACTGTACCCTGGTCCCCAGAGCCATAATGCCCTCACTGCTGTGAGAGTGCATCTTCTCTCCTAGCATGTGTGTCCTTGAACTTGTGAATTATGATGGATTTTTACTGTGCAATGCAGCATCTGGCTCATCTCTGCTAAACCGAAAATTTAGCCTATCAGTTGGTTATTGTAAGCCTTCCCATGCTCACATCCATCTCCTTCAACTTGGAGTTGATACACTGACAGGTGTTCATTGTGAACACAAACTTGCATATTTTTTCTTCTGGCTTACATTATTTGAATCCCTTGAGGAGAACAGTCTGGATTTCCCTATAGGCATAACTACCCTGCCTCTGAAAGTCAGGAAATAGTTTTGCTGTTACTAGAATGCTGCCCTGTTTTTCAGAAATAAAATACTAGATTATGAACTGTCAACTTTTCCTGAAAAATATATCAGCAAAAACTAGCAGTAAATTTTCCCAAGAGATAGTGATAGGGTATTTAATTGGATTGTAACAGTACTCTGACATCCTATAACATCCTTCAAAAGCAGATCTCAGAAAACTGTAACAGCATTAATGAATTAATAAATAACCTTTGCATTGGATAAGAGTGTCCATGAGCCACAAAAATGGAACCTGAAGCACAAATTGCCAAATTCAGTCATGTACTTGTGCAAGTTGTGTCAACCTCAGATTGGTCATAAAAACAATTGTATATACAGTATTGTAGCCAAGTTCCTGCTGACATTAAGTGGGTGCAAAATGAGTAATAAGTTTTGGCTTCTTGGTGTTTGGCTTCTGTTGCAAACCCACTTGGACACCTACATGTCTCCATTTTGGCATGAAAAGTTCCCTAGGTTTGTAGATGGAGACTTGTATTTGCAAGCAGAAACCATCCAATTAGGTGCACACAACTTTCACCTGAGGTCTCTTGTCGCCTATATTGGTGCTAGGAGGTACTTAAACTGTACCTAAGACCACGGTATGTCAGGAATTTGCAGATTCTGCCCAATGCCTGGTAGATATTGACAGCAGTGTGTAAATAAAGAGCAGCCCTAAATACTTGGCTTTTTTGCAGAAAGTGGGTGCCACCACTTCAGCCCATTGTGTTCAAGAGTGAAAGTTGCTGTTCTGATTGAGCTTTGTTCTGAACTAAGCTTTGTTCTGAATTCAGTACAGGTGTCAGTGCAGCTACATTTGTCCCTTCTGGGCACTCTAGATTCCAAGATAACTAAGGCACCTAATGTGCAGCCTTGAATCGGGTATAAATACAGTGCCACTGGACCTGCTCTCAGAGCTGCTGTAAAGTGCTTTCTCCTCCTTCCCCAACTCCAAGATCACATGTATAAACACCCCTATTTTTGACCTACACTCACATTGGGGAAAAATGAAGTCCCTTTGTGACACTTAGGCCCTGGCAACTATTCAGGTAGAGACACCATGGGACCCAGTGTGTGATCCTAACAAGCATACTTCCTGTGCATGTGCATGGCAGAAGGTGCAGTTTTGGGACTGGGAATCAAATGCCAGTGTTGTAATATTGCTGGTGCTTGGGAAGCCCAGGATCAGGAGTTGGCAGATTTTGCATGACATCTGGTAGAAATGGACAGCAGTGTGTTCACTACAAAGAGCAACCCTGAGCACGTAACTGTTATGCAAAAAGTGAGTAGTGCCACCGCAGCCTGCCACAGCACCGGCACTGGCAAATAATAAACCAATCAGCTGATCCCTGCTCCCAGCCTTAGGGGGGTATTCAAGTCAAGGGCACAGAAAGGGAAGGTGTTCGTCCTACTTCACTAGGGGGCAATGAGAGAGAGCGAGTGAGCTGTGACCTCCATTGATAAGCTCTAACCATGCATAGGACCAACTCCACTTACCATTTGCACTGGCCATTTTATGGGGTTTCCTTTTAAACTACTTCTGTTCTCAAACACACAAAATTGTAGTAGAGATATTTGACTGTTTATTACCTGTTGCATGCTTCACTACTTTGGGATTATTGCTTAATTAAACTTTCAATTTGCCTGATGTTTTCTTAATGTTCTTTAGAGGGATACATTCCTGTCTTCATTTAAATTCAATTCTTGTTTTATTTGCATTGCTCCTTCCCCTCTTCTGGTTGCCTTTATTCTTTTGATGCAGATTATTCAGGCATGTTCAGGGGGGTGCAGTGGCACAGTCGCACACCCTCTTCCACAATATATCTCACATGATTGCATGGCTGGAGCCTTGGGCTAGAGTGGGAAACCTGAGGGGACTGAGCAGGGAGCAGATGAGGAAGAAGGGAACCACTGGCTCCTACTGCTGTTTATCCAGCTAGTCCGGGGTAGGAGGAAGCTCCTGGACAGCTCCTGTATCATTCCAACCAGAGGCTGTAAGGAGCAGCTGTGCAGAGTGCCAGGTTTGATGCAAATCCTTGTTCCTTCCTACTCCAGTTCATTTACCTTGGGGCTTTAGCTACAGCGAGCAGGTGTGCAGGTTGCCAGGCTTAGCTAGGGACAGCAATGGCAGGTGTATAAAGACGAGTGAAAGCTCAAAGTTGGCAATTTGAGGGATATTTTGAATCTAACAAGGGATTCCTTGTGTCTAAAATGCTTGAGAATCACTTGTGTAAGTATTGAGTGAATTCAGTGGATGGCCCGTAAAAATGCAACCACCCAAAGAAAGAACAGAGCACAGGATAATCAAGTACCTGACAGAGTTGAAGAAGTAGGACTGAATTGTGGTACTGGAGAATCAAGGTAAAGAAGAGGCTTCCAATGTGTAAATCCTGTAAAGGAGGAGATATTGTACCTGGCACTAGCGCAGCCAGTACTTCCCTTCAATAACTAACCTGCTGGCCTTTGAGTTATGGATATAAAAGCCCAGCCTGTATCAGACACACCTCCTTTGGTAAGATACTCTTTGGAGACAGAGCAACACTTCTTTTTTCTCCTATGTAAAAAGCAGCAGAGTTATGGATCCCTGCTGTCTGGGTTCAAAGGGGTTTCTGCATTCAATTTTCTCCCCCTTTCCACCACACCATGGAAGCAGTCATTATTTAGCCCTTGATGTTTGAGATCCTCAGGCAAAAATGTCTTTTATCTACACTGAAAATGGAAATATGGTGCTTCCAAAATAAATTGGTAAGTGCTGCAAGTTTACCATTTTACAATGTTCAGAGTCTCATGTAGGAGGTGCTTTCTCTACTATCGTGCTATTAGCAGCACAACTGGGATAAAAGTTACTGGGGCTGAGTTAAAAATATGCCCAGCACTGCTGCCGCTGTAGGGCATTTGTACACATGCTTGCACCGCAGCGCCAGGTGCTTTTAAAAGTTCCTGGCACTGTGACACATACAGTTGTATAAGTGACAAAATGCACATCAGCACTGAGAAAATGATGGCGGCATGCTTTTGAACTGCACACGTTCAAAAGTGGACTGCCACCATTTTCTGTGTGCTGACACAGATATTGCTGCTTATACAACTGCACGTGATGCAGTGCAGTGCATGTCAGCTCTTGTGCAGAGCAGACTCGATTAATGGAGTCTGCTCCAATGTGCTAGATATCTGGCGAGTTGCAACACAAAAATTATATGTATATAAATGCCCATAGTGCCCTCCCCAGGTAAAACATATCTGCCTTTACAGGGAGGGAAGGGGGAGATGGGAATTTCTTCCTGGGCACAAAAGATATCCAAGGAGCCAGTTTTCATACAGTGCAGGATGTATGCAGTCTTTTTACCACCTTATCTCAAATCCTCCTGCTCCTCCACATAAAAGTTCTGCTACCAATGTTACTTTAGTGATAATTTCTGCAGATGCAGGAAAAGGGTGTTGACCCTGAGATCACAAAACAGAAATGGTTATCTTTAAGGAAGAATTTTTCTAGGAGAAGCACAAATTCAAAACGCTGTGATGCTCAGCTTGTGTTTGGCTTATGATACAAAAATATTACAGCCTAGAAATTGGTGGGCTGGGTTTCCACAAAGGAGAAATATTTAATCATCAATCAACAAACATTTCACATCTAAAAATCAGTTCCAGTTTATATAAAACAAGCAACCAGGAACTGTCTACTCTTAACACACACTGACCTCTGAGGGCAATGACTATTTAAATGGATACTGGACAATATCTTGTATTCTGTAACAAATGCTTTTTAGCTGTTGACTTCACCTCCTGTTCCTCATTTCCCTGTTTATGAATGTTAGCAAATATCCATTTCACTGCCATTAGGTAGCGTGACTCTAAAATTCTACTAAAATGTTGTTTAAATTATGTGACTTGCATTATTATTTTCTGGTTGACTTAAGAGCTTTATTGAAACATTAAATTGCTTTCAGCAGCGTCATTTATTTAGAAAATATTTTGAGTGAAGGGTTCAAGGATTTCTTATTCAAAACAGAGGTTAGCTGCTTTGAAAGATCATTTCCATTTGAAGTCACATATTCATTCTTAACAATGAAGAAAATAACATTTACTGTGGGGATTTGTTACTGTCATAGAGGACTAGGAACTGATGTTGTGTGGCCCTCAGCCCTGCTCAGAGTTGTTTTGCCTGCTTCAAGAATACATTTTAATAAACCAAAATTAAATGATTTGGGGAAAACATACCTGATCATTGTACTTTGTATTTATGCATTAACTTGATCTAGATATAACTTTTTAGATTTACAGCTGGAGTCTGAAGAGATGGTATCAATAGAGAAAAATAAGTTGGGAATCAGTAATGGGAAGGTTATGCTCTATATGCAAATTTAGACAGAAAAGGCTGTTTGAAACTGATAGCATGCTTTCCTAGATTCTGAATAGTACTTATCTATCCTTGAGAGGAAAGTCCTCCTTTTGAAGTTTTGTGGACTACTTTAGCTTAGCTTAGAAAACTGCCATAGAGTTTTTCTGCTGATTGGCTAGACATAATTAAGAGCACGATTGTCTGTTCATTACTAAAACAGTACTTTCCCTTTCCCCTCCAAAACACAAAAGCAAAAATCCCCTGTTTTTCCATACCACCAAAATGTAAAAAGATTGACCAAGAACTTGTGTTAGAATCAGAATGTCACATTTCAGGTGAACATACAGGCTACATCTTGCTTTAAACCAGTATGCCAACAGGAGCTGAAAATATTACCTCTTTCCTTACAGGAATAGATAATCTCTATGAGAGGGCTCTTCACATCCACAAACTCCTTCTGACTTTGCCCAGGTCAGTCCTTATAGTGATGAGATACCTCTTTGCCTTCCTCAACCAGTAAGTACCGAAGATTCCTATCAAACTACTGTATTTTTATCCCACTACTTTAGCTGGTATCAAAATTCTTTCTGTTTGTCCATAGTCTATGTGAAGATTATATTGGAGTTTCATTTAACACATTTAACAGAATTTGCAACAAAAAAAGGAGAAAAGTAGTTTTCATGTAAACTGAGATTTTATTTCTCCTTAACTAAGCAAGGTTAATAAGACTTACAAAAGTGTTGTCTTGAATGAAGGAATTTGGTCTATTGCTATAAAACAGCAGAAATGAAATACACACACCTGATCTGCACTGAAAATAAGTTGTGTGATTTAAAAGCAGAGTTTTTGAGAGAGATCCCCATCTCAGGCTTATTTTGCCCTGATGTTGGGGAAAAAAAAAACAGAGCACACTCAAACACCCCAGTCATCCACCAGTGGTTACTGGATGCAGTGTTCTGGTAGAGCAATCACAAATATTATCTGTTGTGTCCATCAGGGAATGATCATGGAGCCACAAGTACCAAAGAACACTAGCCCGTTTTCCTTTGCCATATGGCAATTGGATTTTCAAACTAACTAGTTAGGTCTATCAGGAAAGGAAAAGGGGGAAAAACTGAGAAAGAATGAAAGATAGTATGGGAGAAAATTGTTTTACCCCTGCCCTTTCTTTTTTTTCCTAATCCCAGTAGTTTCACTGTATATGTACTTGTGCTAGGTGCCACAACTTCTGTCATGTTCTCTGTCTGGTGCAGTGCTGCCTGCCTCCTGCAATTTCTGTATTCTGTTTTCCCTTTCTTCACCTTTTCCTTCTTTTTCCTATTTTGTTCTTTGCTCATGCTTTCTTGCTCCTTCCTCCTTCAGATAACACCTCACTTGCCTCCTCCACTCTCCAAAATGAAGTTCATCACCCACATTCACTCATCCTTCCATATCATTACATCTCCATTTATGCTGTGGTTCTATCTTACTGCTGCAGACACTTCTTCTGATGTTGTGGATAATACTTCCATCACCTCCTCAGGATTTTGAAGGGTAGCAGTTAAGATGGGAAAACATGCTTTTATTAGGGAGCCTCGTTTGATGATTCCTCTCTTACTACAGTAAACAGGTACTGAGCATAGGGCCCTTCTTAGGCTAGGTACAAACATTCAAAAAACCCAAGGTGGAATTGATCCAAATCGCATAGTTTTCTGTAAGTGGTGTAGTTTAGATCAGTAGTGAACAGAACACACATTTGCCGTTGGAGACAGCAGGGGGCAAATTTTGGACCAGATTTCACCATTTTTAAATGAATTTATATGTGTCAAATTTCTGTTCTGTTATGGGCATAGACTGGTTTCCAATCACTTACACTGGTAAGTGTAATGTCTGTACCTGGTCTTAAGGGTTAACCTGAATTAGCTGCTTGAAGGCCTGGAATCCTGACGCCTCCTTCTACTGCCTGTAGCTCATGTACTGCTGGAAGTCTTGAGTCTGGAGCGTCTCCTATTTCATCTGGAGTCTCCACGCACATAGATTATACTTTATCCTGCAGTGCACTATCCATGTTCTGGAAGTGCCTACAGCATAGTTAGCAGCAGCCCGGCTATTGGTGGAAATTAGTTCCACTAACTTATGATGACCAGCAGCACCTTGGAATAGCAAAACAAAAGAGAAATTCCTTATAAAAAATGTATAAAAGGAGCCTGGTCAAAGTTTTTTTTTGAATATTTTGCCTTTTCTGCTAGAAATTGTATACCAGCACTTGTTTCTCGTCAGTTTCTATGTCTTTATTCAGTTTGCTTTTGAGCTAGAAATGGATGCATCTGTTTTTGCTTCCTGGTTCCAGTGTACCATTCATATGTGTATCTGTTGGTCTACATATTCCTCCCTTCCTTCTCTCAACACACTGATGCATGTTTGGGGTTGAATTTATAAATTCATAGATTGTAGTGTTGGAAGGGACCACAATGGATCATCATGTTCAACCCCCTGCCCTTGGCAGGAAAGAGGACCAAAGTCAGATGACCCCAGCCAGGTGTCTGTCAAGCCTCCTCTTGAAGACCTCCAAGTTAAGTGATAGTACCATCTCTGTTGGAAACCCATTCCAGATTCTGGCCACCTTTACAATAAAAAGTTCAGTTATATCTTTTAGGACAGCAGTTCCCAAATTCTGACAGACTGCCTGCCACTAATTCAAAACGAGACGGCCTTAAATACCACCAACAAATTTTTCATTCACGTAGGTAACAGAGTACATATTAAAACAACATCAAAACCTTTAGTAATTATAAAACATTGTTTTATCAGTTACAGTAGCCATTTAAAACAGTTGTCAATTGGAAAAAAGACAGTGTAAACTTACCCATCCAGAGATGCTTCAGTGGGAGCTGTGAGCTTGCTTGACAGAGCACAGTATTCAGATGTCTGGTAGGGGGCTGTGGGTGTGTATGTGGTGTTTGGAGTCTGGGGAGGGGGAGTCTCTGCACGCCCTGGCAGGATGCAGGTTAATGTGGGTCAGGAGCTAGGAGCAGCAGCAGGGCTGGGGTGGGTTGTGACTTGGAAGGCGCACGCGCACACATACACACCCCCCTAAACAGGTAAGTCTGTGGAGGGGTGGGGGGAAAGGGTAAGAGTCAATCTGCACCCCCTTCCTTCTCCCCAGTACACTTACCTGTTGGGTGCTGCTCCACACGCAGTGCTGCATTCCTGGCTGTGTGCAGCAGGTTGCGCCTGGACTCTGTATGTGTGCAGCCCTTCCCCCCAGCGTACCTCTGTGTACCACTTCCAGGTTGTCTGCGTACCACTGGTGGTACACATACCACAATTTGGGAACTGCTGTTCTAGGATCTGAAAAAAAAATGTCTAATTAAATATCTTTAATATTAAAGTATTGGGTCTGCAGATGTTTTAGCAGGTTGAAAAGTCTCCTGTTAGGGAGACCTTTCTAGGGGCTTGTCCCATTCGTATTCTTTGTCACCAGATAAGTGATTTATCAGACATACATACAAAGGCCTTAAAATATAAATATTTAAATCCAGGTTCTTTCCCTCCATCCTTTTCCACCTAAGAAACCCAAGCATAATTCATTGACCTTTGTGGTTAGTATTCCACGGGATCAGTGCTACACTTTGTAAGTGTCACACTGCTTGCTTCAGATTCAGCCTGGCAAAATCTTAGTCCCTCCTCTGCAACTTACTTGCTGTTCCCAACAGTAGTGGAACTGTCTCCCACCTAGCAGAAAAATCTCCATCAGGAAGTTACAGGTGCTTCCTCATGGTACCAGATGATGACATGTTTTTAGTAAATGAGGGGATCAGGACCCTAGTAAGTATCTTCCCTTCTTTGCCCCTTTCTTTGTTCCTGGACTGAATATGTAGGGAATCAAACAAAGCCGCTTTACTTAGCACATGAATAATCACAAGGCTAATCACATTTACAGTATGATTTGCATCTCAGAGTAGCACACAGCATGTTAACAAAATATGGCAGAACAAAAGGAGAATTGGATTTATTTTACTGCCAGATTTTGCAGCCAGAAGCTACTGTCAGTTTGGCAGCAGCTGTGACAGCAAGGGGGGAGCAAATAATGCTGAAGAGTGGACTCTGTCCATGCTGCATATGGCCAGAGGTGAGCACAGCCCCCAGGAGCCATTCCATCGCCCTGTTGGATAAATGACCAATGCATGGGTTCAGCAAACCAAGGTATATTGCATAGTATATGGATAACTGAGGCAAACTTAGCAGCTTATATAAAAATTACTCTTACTTATTTACACCATACATACTACACATCATCTACACCATTCACACTAAGTTACCTATCCGTGGCACTTGGAGTCACACTGTGGTGGCCAGTTGCAGGCTTTTTCAAGGCGATGTTCAGTTGAGAGGGGCACTGGCTTTAATTTTTTTCAACATGCAGGTAGGCTGGTATTGCTGGTTAAGCCATCCAGCTGGGTTCAGCCTTCACTACCCTTTTCTTCTTCATGAGACAGACTTCAATCGGTGCCCAGAGATTTTTCCACCAATTACCACTTAATTCTTTATACGTGCTCATCTTTTGGACTTGTTTACTGGTTACATGTTGTCTTCACATTCCAGTCTGTTTTTTAGTCCTTATTCGTATTATTTTCACATTTCTGGACCACCACCTGCACTTTATCCTGACAGTTATCTTTGTTTACTTCAAATATTTTGTACTAGTCTACTTAATACCTGCTGCAGTTATTCAGCTATCAATTACATATCCAAAATGCACACACATACACACACATTCTTATTGTTTTTTGTGGTTTTTTTTACTAAATGGAAGTACATTTTAAAATGGCAGGTTAGCATAAGTATACCATATTACAGATGCAGTATATTTTTTAACATATTCTAATGGCCCCCATGCTTTCACGCCAGCATGGAAACCAGCCTTCTTGCTTGGAACATGGTTTGGGATGGCTACTACCCAATTTTGGATGGCTAATTTGGGGGGAAAGGTGTGTGTGGTATGCAAATAAGTATGCTGTATGTAGGTATAGCTTTTACAGTTGGAGAATCACACTAAGCAAGTGCCTTAAATTTTTCACAGAGCTGAATCTAAGGCAAGAATGAACAAAAAATAGTAGTGTGTATACAGTAAATTCACACAGTGTTGTATATGGCCAGGAAGTAAAGCATCTCCTAATGCATTTGTTGTTTAATTCTGTTGTATAAGACTAAGTGTCCAGGAAGAAAATTTCACATTTTTAGGATCTAGTTTTCAGGACAGAGATGGTCTAAGAGAAACAAATAGTCTGTTTTACTCTTCACTTGTTTTTGTAATAGTCTTTCACAGTACAGCGATGAAAACATGATGGATCCTTACAACTTGGCCATTTGTTTTGGTCCAACCCTGATGCCTGTTCCAGACATACAAGACCAGGTGTCATGTCAGGCTCATGTGAATGAAATAATCAAAACTATCATCATCCATCATGAGGCCATTTTTCCAGATGCTAAGGAGCTCGATGGCCCAGTTTATGAAAAATGTATGGCTGGAGATGATTACTGGTAAGTTAGCATATTATCATTTCTGTCTTGATCTTCAGTCCATAATCAAAGGACTCCACTTTACCTGAGTGACTCCCATTCTATGAGATGTGACCATGGTGCTAAATATACAATTAAGAGTATATGGATACTCTCTATCTTGGAGTTGCCTTTGGGTCTGCTAAATAATTTCAGTGCCTAATGATTTCATTGTGCCTCTCCCATCACCCCGTGTCCCTCTGTCATCTTTGTGCCCCCCCCTACACACAATTTCAGTATTATTTAAAAGGAAGTATCCAGTAAGGAAGAGTTTATATTACTTAAATACATGAAAATAATATCTAGTGGGAAGAGATGTTAATTTCTGTAATAATTGTGTTCATGCCATGGTCTGAAGATGAAATCACATCAGGCTGTAATTATAAAATATTAATATTAAATAGTATTTGCTTCAGAAGAAAATGTCATTGATATTAGCTATAGAAGTAGGATACTTTTAAGCTTGGCAGCCTACTGCCTACTTCATGCTAAATTTAAGCATCCATTAAGTGCTGCTTCATACTCTAATTGCCTGTATCTGCTCAAAGTTGCCTATCTCTACAGTGACAGTCCCTATAGTGAACATGGTACATTAGAGGAAGTAGACCAGGATGCCAGCACAGAGCCCCACACCAGTGAAGATGGTATGTCTGTTATATTATTATGTTTACCATTGACATAAATGATATTTACAGGTGTTGCATAAAGGAAGGTCTCCATTTTTCTCACTGTTTCAGTTAAAATTAAAAAATTTCATGCATGGCATTCTGCAGCTTACACCTACATTTTTAATCTTGTATTTTTTGTTTGTTTGTTTTTCACTCTGATCCATCTGTGTTCAGCCAGCTGTTTCCTGACACCTTTCCTGGTTTGCCCGGTTACAGGAAGGGCAAGTGAAAAACTTACTTCGGCCAGCACAAATTATTTTCTGATGTAACGTTCTATTTTTAAGTGACCTCTTTAACAAGATGAACTGATTAAACATGTGCCTTTAAACATTTTAGCTCAGATAACTGCCTTCATGCAGTTTAAAAAGCCATGCCTTCTAAAAGATGTAAGGATATCATTAAAATACAAAAAAAAATAAAAGCTATGAAACTAAAGCCATTCATTGTAAATTTGACCATCAAAGCCACGGCTGTCAGTACATTTTCCCCTGTAGATAGACCCTGCATGGTAGATGGCCTGTTTCTTTGCCACTGCTGGAGCAGTAAGGAGGGGCTGGCAAATTCTAGCCTTCAGGGGATTTTAGAGAGGTGCTGTGATGGGAGCGGAGGAGAGAGGCATTTTAATGAGAGCAGCTCCAAGAGCCGCTCTAACTAAAGCACCCAGAGCATCTCATGTATCATGTCTCCCCCGCCCCTCACAATGAAAAATGGTGATGGGGCACTTTAACTAAAGCTTGTTGAATAAACTTTAGTTAAAGCACCCCCACTGCCATTTCTCAGCACAGGGGCACTGATACACATGACACTGGAATCTGCTGGAGTGTAGTAATTACCATGCTCCAGCAGACTCAATTAATTGAGTCTGTTCTGATGTGCTGTAATTACAGCACATCGAAGCAGCCTCACTGCATGTGTATAGGCACCTCTGGTGTTCCGCTTGGTGAGAGAGGGACTCTCATTGTTCAGCAATAGGAAGTGCAGCCAAGGGAAGAAGAGAAATGCAGGCCAGGGGAACAGGGTTGTTCCCTGGTAAGATGAATAGCATGTTGGTTCACCTTTACCAGTTATATAAAGGCAAAACTGCCTACACAAGTTTGGCAAAGGACTAGTAATTATCATGTAATAACACCTAATTTTTCCAAGAAAGCATCAGTATATTCTTCCACTAAAAGTATAATGCAGGGCTGTGAGAGGCAGAGGTTTACAAGAGTCTGAGCAGTTGAACCCTACCTTGTCATCAGTGCCAGGGGCACAAACAGGGGCGGCCAGCCAGGAGTCTAGTCAGAGCCAAGGTGCTGACCAGGTTGTGATACAAGGAAGCAGTAAGTAGGAACTTGACCAAGCAAGAAAGGAAGGACAGTGGAACCAAAAGAAGCTGTTGAATCCCATAGAAAATTGTAAAATATGAGATGGGATTCAAAAAACCACAGCTGTGCAAATCTTGACTGCATGAAGCAAGTATGTGCCATGCTGGCCATTATGTGATTTTATATGAATGCTAGGCATGTTTGCTAAAGTGAAGTGGTACAAAGTATTACATTGCATGAGGCTTATGAGGATGACTAGCAATTTAATTATAGCTTTTGTCATTTTTTTTAACTTTTATGAAATTGTCAGTTGTACTTTGACCAGAGAAATAGTCATTAACACAAAACAGGGAATACTGGAGCAGGGAGGAAAACAAGATAACTAGCATATCTGGTCTAATTTATAAAACTGTTGAGGCCTTCACTTAGCCAGCTAGTCCTAAATCAATCTTTCTACCAATAAAGGTTTACCTTTTCATAAGCAGCTTTTTACAATGAAGGGTGAAGGTATGTGTATTGACCTAGTGTCATTCACTGAATGTTTTGGGGGGGTTTTTTTGTCCCCTGACATTTCCTTACATAAACTATTCAAAGTGCTCACCATTAGAATGGATGACAGTTTTATCATTTGTTTTTCAACTAACCTAAGGCTTGGCTAATTTTTTTTGTGGAGAACAAGAAAAAACACTACAAAAGGATATTTTTAATAATTTGATCAGAACATTTATTACTGCACTGGTGTGAGTGTGACTACTAATATGTGTGCATGTGTGGGTGAGAGGGAGGCTATGTGACTCTAAGCAGCTACTATTGATTGGACATAGTACTTATACACTGCCCTCTGTTAGCAGCTGGATAAAGCAGATTCTAAAACTAAATCTTTATTTTATGTTGTAAATCTGATTAGTTTTATGCTGAAGTGTTTTCTCCCTCTCTCAAAATCATACACCCATAGGAATTATTGAGTTATTGAAATGTAATCTCAAGGCTATAATGGATTTGGTTTTACTTTGGTTATTTTTATTGAAAGAATTACTGTATAAATTTAAACCGCAAAAAAGTCTCTTCAAGCCTATGAGAAATCAGCAGCTAACATGGCCAGGCTGGTCAACAGTGGAACAATGTAAGGTACAGGTCCACAGTAGGACTTTGGCATAACAATGCTGAGCATTGCCACAACCATCTTTTAGGCGCACAGCTCTTGCAATGGATTCAGAAACCCAGATAAGCCACCTGAGTTCCTTATGCAGTGAATGAAAGAGCTAGGCACCTGAGAATAGGCTAATAGTCAGCATACTAAGTGGAGGTGGCAAGATGCCCGAGTTAGCTGATGGGAAATGTTGAAGAGGGGCATGTCTGAAATCCTGCTTCTCTCCTGTATTTGGGTGCTTTTCCGCAGCCCTTGGTTAAAACAGAAGTGACTGAATTCACAGACCCAAACCACTTCCTTGACTTAGGCACCTAAGTCATTCTTTTGGGTGCAGTGGGTCATTCCTGTAAAATGTGGAGACGTCTATCTTTATATACTCATCCATGGGTTAAACAGGAGTGGGCAATTATCTCAGGAGGAGGGCCGCTTACTGAGTTTTGGCAAACAATCAAGGGCCACATGACAGGCAGCTAGGACAGTTAATTTAATATTAAATAAATATTAATTGTCTACATTTTTTAGGAGCCCTGCAGGCCAGATAGAATGGCCTGGCTGGCTGCATCTGACCCACGGGCTGCATTTTGCCCACCCCTGGGTTAGAACATTCACACTGGAAGTGGCAGCTGTAGGTTTGAATCCCACCAAGCTAGGGAATGATTCAAACCTAAGTCTTCCACTGCAAATGCAGGTTCCCTAACCAGTCAGCCATTTATGTTGTTTTCTGAATTAAAGTGGTTGCTTTTTGCTGTGTTGAACTCACTCCTGTTGATGTGTACTAGGTATGGTCTGACAAAGGGCGCATCTTATGGGCAGGGAGAAGAAAGGTGCAAAATTCCTTACCCAAGTTCTTTTTTGGATCCAGCCATAACAGCTTAGGTACTTACAAAATTAAAAGAAAGTATTTAAGTATCTCTAAAGATAACATTAGCTTATTTTTTCTGATAGAGGATTTGGGCCTAAGAAGTTGAAACATTGAAACTCATAAGTTTTAATCTTATGAGTAATCACATAAACCAGTGGTTTTCAACCTTTCTTGGACTCAAGGCGTCCCTCAGAAAATGTCAGCTCTTAGTTTTCATTCATTGAGTACAGAAAAACAAGAGTAATGCTGTGTTGCAGATATCCCAGAAAGACCACAGCAGATCAGAAAGATTTTAACACTGGAATCCTATTTGAAATCCTGGAGTTTATCTTGTGAATCATGTTTGTACACCAAACAGTGCTAACATTATGTGACATCCTTGAGAGGGTCCCTGGTTGTGAATAAGTGACGTGGACTTTATTTGGGTAATTCACATGCTTAAAGGTAAAAATATGTTTATATGCTTCTTTGGATCGGAAACACAGTGAAGCTTTTTGTTAGGAGGTAGACTCTTCACTAAAAAGTTCTCATTATGTTGTCTACTACAGAAAAAACATATTCCTCCCCTCCCTCTCTCCTAGCCCTCTCCCCACCAAAAAAACCCAGTGAAGTTTCCGCTTCTGTTAAATCTGAAAGTAAAATCAAATTACTACATTTCTACACAATCTATTTAGCCATAATTTTACTACAGAAAACCTTGCCCTGAAAGTTCATCTGAGAAAGGACTTGAACATTTAGAGAATACACTGCTATGTTTAATATAAGCAGTTTTCTGATTATTTTATTCTGAGACTGATGTTGAAGATATTTTACTTTAGCTGGCTCCATATAAAAGTTGGCTAGATATGTGTTCATGGGAAATGAAAGAGAATTCCCTGAGGAAGTCTCAGGCCAACAGAAATCCTGATGTAAAAATACAGGTGGTGTTGTTGATGCTTAGTGATACCTAATAAATTTATAAAGTTTTAATAAAGTTGTTCTTCTGGAAACAAAAGAAAGGATAAATAAGGCTGCGAATTGTATTATTCCTAAACAAGTTGTGCTCTGATCAGCATTTTGACAAATCCAGCTATAACAAGTATCCCATAGACTTGTTTTGTTTTGTAGTCAGAGCTCCGTTCTCTTGGGGACAGAAAATCTGGTGGTGGGATGTTGACAGGGACTCAGGCTTCAAGAGATGCCTCATTGCAGGAGTGTTTATGGATGAATTTTGCCTCAGACAGACAGCATGATTAGGGGAGCACAAATCAGCGTAGTCTCTGCTATTCCACCATTGAAAGAAGCAGAAGATGCCCTTTGCTGGTTCAGCTTTACCTGCCCAATTAGGGTGGGTGGCTAGGGTAGGCATAATGCCACCTTAATCCCACCACTTTGGGAGGAAGACTTGTATCACAGTTAGCTCTTAAAGTGTAAATACAGTGACTAGTACTGACATTTCTTACATCCTGGACACGTCTACATGAGATGCTGTGTCACTGTAGCAACAAGCTATGGTGATGTAGCTCATCACTACAGCAATGCAGCATCAGCAGGCACTAAGTGTGATAGCACCAATGCTGCATAGTATCTCATCACTACTGCACAGTAGGATCGAAAATGACCTGTGCACCACCAAGACTGCACAGCAGGAACTGCTCAGTCATTTAGTACTTACTAAATGGCTGTGCAGTCCTAGCTAAAGGAGAAGTCCTGTGCTAAAGCAAATACTAAATGACTGCGCAGTACCAACTGTGCAGTAGGACACACCTCTTTCCTTCTAGTGAAACTGTACATATCTAATTATAATCTATTCCTTTACTTAAGTTGGGGGGGACTATAAAATGTCACTGAATAGCAATAATGTTATTAATCAGAATTTGGGGTCATAAGTGCCAAACTGAGAAGAGTTTTAAATATGAACATAATCCCTAGTGTTCTTCCCATAATTCTTCAGTTTGTCCTAATTTTCTCTTCTCTCTCTTTGCCTCAGTCATTAAGGATGATAACTGGTGATGTCTTAGATATCATCAAACATTGCTTGCCATGGTAGGCAAATGCCTCCAGGTATAAGAAAGAGTAGTACAATTATATTTCCCTCTGAGTGTCTTAATTATGCTGCCAGACACCATGGCTTAGTATCATGCCAGGTTTGGTACATATCATAGATTTTCACTGATTAGCTCTATATATACTCTTTCATTTACTTGAGAAATACCTGCCTGCATTGCAATAAAATCTTTGGCTCTTTTTTTTTTTATTTCCAAGATTAACTGTCAAGATACTGTGGCTTTAATGGTCAGAGTTTTAGCTGTTAAAAGATATGATAGTATTTAAAAAAAAAATTGAGTCCTGCCTACTAAAGTGTGTTGTCAAAGTAAGGGGCACCTTGTTAACAATGGAAGTGCTTCTCTCAAAATAAGAGAAACTTATTAAGAAAAGCATTTGTGCTTGCTAAGAAGATAGTATTGTTACACAGAAATAGCACTGCTGGAAGTCACATTACTATTGATTGTTGGTAGATTGAAAATGACTGTTTGAATTGTTAGTGGACATCTTCCCTCAGACATCGAGATACGAGAGAAGGAAGAACACAAAAAAACATGGGCTTGGTTCCATCTCACTAGTATGCTATTTGTTTGTAACTCCACCAGCTTGAGGGAGTTACTTTTAACTTACTCATTTACATTTTAATGGTAAATGAGAGGAAATTGAACACGATACTGAAGCCTGTATATCACTGATCTACTGATAATAGAGATTCTGTTCAAATTAACATGAAAGGCCAGATAGGAATTTCCCTATCTGATCAGTCTCTATTTCTATCAAATCGAATCCTGTTAACCCACTACCAGTTGCTTTAGAGGAAAGTGAAAGGAAAGCTTTACACAAGGCAGTTACTCTTCTTATTGTGAAGTCTCTTAATCTCCATTAATTAGGTGACTTGCTCCATGAAGCCTCAGAGTTTTATACCTCCAGTTTATTGACCCACTTCTTATCTAATGTAACTGCATGTTCCCATTATTCACACAAATGCCTCATCCTTCTTTTATTCACACTATCTTGTTATATATTTTGATTGAAAGGAAGAATGTCCCACTCAGCAATCAGTCTCAGCAATCTTCTTATGAGTTCCAAAGTAATTAGTATGTAATCTGTATATAAATGTTTTCTTTTATAAGTGATTATAAGTTACTGCCTTTCAGTTTCATTTAAGATCCCTCTCTATTACTGTTATGCAAGTTTAAAAGATGAGCTTAATTTACTCTCTTCAAATGGAAGCTTTTCCATGCCTATAATCATTTTGTCACTTCTCTGCTTTATGTTTTTATGTATATTTTAGTAAGAAATGAACATGGGATTCCAGATAAGTGTGTTGCTGTTTGATATAGCAGCAATAAAAAAATTGCTTACTATTTTTTTTCTATAAACATCTTGTTTGTTATATCATTTTCTTTGCTGGTTTTTTGGGGGGTTTTTTTTTTTACTTCCAGTGCTCAATTCAGCAAAGACTGTCATTGAGCTATTCGTAGCAATGCCTACAACCTTTTTCCTAAATTTTAATATAGTTTATCTCTTGGGTCTAAAGTATGTGTAGTGTACTTTACCCTGATTTTGTAATACCAGGTTTCTCCTGCTATTGTGTTGCTTTTACCTCCCTGTAGCTTTGTTTGTTCCCTCTGAAACTATTCAGTCTTTGCTAGCCTGAACTAACCTAAACAAACTGTACTAGTTCACAGATATGGGTTATTAACCTGATTAAATAAAGATAATGAGCTATGGGCTGCCCCTCACAGGCTGGATGAGTTCTACGGAAATAGCTGCAAGCTGTAACTATGATAAGGTACTAGGGCTATATTTTAATACTGCAGATTAAATTAATTTTTAAAGACATTCCAGCACAAAATACTAATCATAAAGAGACAGTAGCTTTTATTATAAGCCATACCCTTGAGCAAATTACAACTCAGCAATTTTCATTTACACAAGGCTAGAACTTCATATACCAGTATAAATGTTAATTTCTTTCTAAATATTGCCTTAATTGTATAAAGGCACCTTTCATTTCAGCAAGCTTTATTTTTCCATTGCTCAAATCAAAACATGTAAATGGAAAACTGACATTCTTACTGTTTTTGACCCATAGTTTGATATTGTAATGATAAAAAAAACCCTGGCAAATGTGAGCTCATGTATATTAGTCTTTCGTAACATTTTGAACAAACTAGGCATAGTTGAAATCATAGCTATTCCACCAACAACGGGCTGATACTAATAAAAGATCAGTTAAGATGGCCCCAGTAAGATTACTTAAGTACACACAAAAGTACAGAAGCTCCCTGATATCAATAAGTGTTCCCACTTAATTGCATTTCTAGCTACAGTTACAGGGTTTGTATACGTGACATGGTGCAGTGCTGTGTGAAGCCACCCAAGTTTTCTCAGTTTTGTTAGGGTTACCCTTACCAGAATTTTAGCCTGGACTGAGCACTGCACTAAAGCAGTGACACTGCTTCTGGTACTTGAGCTAGCTTGTTTGGAGTTATCTTGAGTGTCTTTACTATATCACATAAGGCCATTGGCAAGACAGAGTTTGATTAGAACAAAGGTGTTTAACCCCTGGCCTACAGGCCAAATCCAGCTTAGGTCTATAGCATCTGGTCTGAGGGGCTCCCCATGGGTTGGAAAATTTGGCAGCAGTGGTGTGGTGGACCCCCTTTGCCATTGCCAAATTTCCAAGCCCCAGGTAGCGTGGTCAGGGCTGGGCCACACCCCCGTGCAGCTGGATTTGAGCCAGGCTGCTCTCTACCCCCTCCATGCGGCTGGATCGGGTCCCACCACACCTGACCCAAGTACCAGATCTGGCCTGTGAACAGACCAGACCCCATCCACCCAGCCTGCAGGACAAAAAGGTTCATTAGATTAGAATATACCACTAGATTAAAATGGTTGGGATCATTTACCTCCTAAAAAAAGAGACAGTATAAAATAGATTTTTTTTTTAATATAAATTTATTCTCTTAAGTGTCCACACATATATTCCTATGCATGCATGTGCAGGAGGGGGAGTAGGGTAAGCACTGAGGCTTTTGTCCAGACACATTTTTACTTTAGCAGTATGTATGCAGGCTATTCCAGTTCTCCCACCCCTGCAATGGCACAAGGGGATAAAGGGCATAGCCTTCAGTTCCCCTACAGCTACCTGGCTGAGTCAGAGCAGCTTCTTGTTAGTTACCATTCGCAGTCTGCACAATCCATGCTTAACACTATTTTGTTTGTCTTTTTTGTTGATTTGGTTTCTTCATTCTTCTGTATTTTCTCCAAAAAAAAAATCAGGTGGCGGCATGCTTAAGTAGCAGATATGTCTTCTCTATGCTCCTCCAAACCCTGCTTAAAATACCCAGATTAACAGTGCTAACACTGCTTTTACAGTCTCACCACTCCTCTTTATTGACAATAAGATGAGGAGCAGCCAGAGCAAGTCTAAAATGACTTTAAAGGATTTCTATAAGCACTCCAGCTCCACAGTCTGCTAAGAAACAGAGCCCTGCAAACAAAATAGAGATGAGCCTGGAAGAAGAGGGAGGGGCTGGCTGGTAGACTGCTGTCAGAAATGAAAAAAGAATTAAAAAGTGTTCAAGCTGTACAAAATAAGATTATAGCTGACATCTCTAAAGTTAAGGTATCTGCTAACAGAATCAAGGACATGACTGATGTCATAGAGTCTAAGATACAAAATGCAGACATCAGAATTTCTGATCTGGAAGATAACCACAATGAAAAAAGTAGTGATGGAAAAAAAAAACCCAGAATTCTTCTCTGATAAGGTTGAAAATCTGAAAAACAGAACCTGGAGGGCTAATCTATGCTTTGTGCGATTCAGGTAAGAGACTGAGGAAGACAACTTTATAAAATTCATACAGAATTTCATATAGACTGAAATAAAATTTTTCTTCTCACCCAACCCTCCAGAAATAGCATGCACACAGGGCTGTGGGGCCTGTAGAAAGTTAAACCTCCTAAAGCTGTCCGAGCCAGATAGCTGTCAGATCCAGGACGTGGCTGTCCTATGACATGGTGCTTCACAAATGCACTTGAGTTCAAAGCAATCAAATGGCCTGCCACATATTCCTGTCCTCTATTTTGAGCTGGGATAAAATAGAGCAGGGTGGCATCTTAGAGACTTATCTGGCTCAGAGATACATGAGCTTTTGTTGGCAACAACGTACTTTGTCAGACCTACTGTCAGTCTCTTAGGTGACACCCTTCCCCTACCTTCTGCCTGGCTTCAGACTGACATGGCTAACCTCTCTGCCATTTGGAGCTGCTCCATGATTGACAACATAATGTTAACTCTTTAGGTCTTATGTAGGCTTTAGTCTGGG